>CP106731.1:115274458-115874458 GCA_025506655.1 Gossypium rotundifolium | reverse complement strand
TATAGTTGGTAAGTTGGACTTTAAATGTTTATGGCAAGATGACAAATAGTTTAGGTAAGCTTGAACTTGGGAAATGAATCATTTTGATTAAGGAATGATAAGGGACATAAGGCTTGGATTAAGGATGCGGTTTTGGAAACTTTTATTGGCCAACTTGTCCATGTATGTGGACGATATTATGGTTTAGAGGAGGGGTGAGAATTTCTTGAAGGTTTTGGTAGCTAGTTGGTCAAATTCCTTAGCATTTTGTACATCATTTTCTTTTCTCTCAAAACTCTTTCTCCTAAACCGAATTTGAGCAATAGGTAAGCTTTTGTTTTGGTTATTCTTGACCAATTGGTATTGTTTTCTTCTCCTCTCAAACTCTTTTTCTCTTTGTGCGAAAATATTCTCCCATTGAATGGAGGCATTTTCTTTCATCTAGTTCTTTTCTTCCTTGACCGAATCTCTTCCTCCATCTCTCTCTCTTTTCTTTTCTATTTTTGCTCAAAACCGAAAGCGCCCATCTCCTTCCTTTCATCTTTTTCTTTTCTTCTCTCAAACTCTTGTGCCAAAATCCTCTCCACCTTCCATTGCCGAATTCCCTCTCTTGCATTTCACTTTCTTTTTATTGCTTTTTCCCCACTCTAACCGAATCTTCCTCCATCATCTAACACTATTACCGAATCTTCTTTCTTTCTTCTAGTTTAATTTGGCCAAATATCAAACAAGGGTGGATCTTCTTTGGGTTCTTGTCTATTCGATTTTAAGGAAGGGTAAGTGTTCTTGGCCAAAACTCCATTCTTACTTTCTCTTTCTCTCTGTTGACTCTCATAGGACGATCGAATTTCGGTATTTGTTAACAAGATTTCTAATCATCTCCTAGATTCTTCGGGACTTTGGAAGCAGTCGATCTAAGCCTCTATTCTCTGACAATCGATTTTGGTAAGTCAAGTGGTAAGGATTTATGTTGGTTCATCATTCTTTAAGTGGTGGAAAAGCCGAAGGCTATTGAGACTAAAGTTTGTTATTAGCCGAATGGCCTATGTTATTAATCTAAGTGTTGGCTGAATGTAGGGCAAGGAGACCTAGTGTAGTAGATCGGGTCTTTGGGATTTAAAACTTGTGATAGTAACAGGTGTGTAACTTGCACACTTTATAACTTGGTAATATTTTAATAACCTAATCATGTTTTCTTTAAAAGCCTAAAATTATGAGATCTTGATATGATGCCTTATGGGTATGAGCAAGGATTCGGGTAAGTCCGTTTCTATATGGTTTTGCTATATGGTGCATAATAATATGAGTTATGATACATTTGCTTAATGTTGCATATTAAAGCATGGTGGCATGATTTGCACTTGTAATGCATTGGTATGGGTGATATGAGAGGAGGGGGAAGATTTGATAGTCGTGTCTTTGGGACACCAGAGGTTTGGCACCTCCAGTAGTTTGGTACCGCTGTTTATTTTGTAACTTTGGGTCACCAGAGGTTTGGCACCTCATAGCGACTCGTCCCAGTGGCTTAGCACCACAGTGGGTTGGCCCCACATTTGTTATATCGGGATTGTCGCCAGTGATTTCGTATCACAACGTGGGTTGGCGATGGATTATTTGTGACTTTGGGTCACCAGTGGTTTGGCACTACATTATTATTGGATATCGTGACTTTGGGTCACCAGTGGTTTGGCACCACCAGTGGTTTGGTACCACACAGGGAAGTAAATGAGTTATGGATGGCTAGGTTGGGTGCATTATCTATATTGCTTGGTTATGAATTGTGTAAGTATGTTGCATTAACCTGGGAAGGAATTATGCACTAAGTCTTGGTGACTCACCTTCTCCTTATCTTTTCAGTGATTAAGTAGATCGCGGATGAGGAGCCGGATAGGACTCGAGGTGGCCATTCAATAAGTAAACTCAGTTTTATAAGGACTTTGCTTTGGGTACTTTATTTTATTTAAATTTGGTTTCATTTATTTGGGTTTGTAATAAGGACTTTTAAGTTATACTTTTGGACTATTTATATGCTTTGGGATTGTTTTAAACATGGCTAAGTAAATTACTTGACAAATTTTAATTTTATGAACGCAATGGTTTTCAAAACTTTACCGTCGGGTAATACAAATCATTTAATAACAAATGACAATTCAGATGTTTTCGACAACTTAAATGATTTTCAAATTTAAGTTTTCACACTCAAATGCAAACGGTATTCAAAGTAATCAGTCGGATTTTTTTGACATAAATGATTTCTAACCTATGGATCGATAACTAAATTTTAGAGATTGATTTTCGAGATTTATAAGTAAGCTATCGGTTTTTAACTAATCATGCACCTGATTTCTACAAACATTAGACATCTAAAGAATTTTGTCTAAAACTAAACCGACAACCCCATTTTCTTCAAAACTTTTTCCCTGTGACATGCTAGATTTGGCCGTGGTGTATTGACCGGGTTTGGGGTGTTACAATTATGGTATCAGAGCCAAGTTCAAAGGCTCGACTGTGGGCCCGAGGCCCAAAATGTTTTAAAATATGGTTTTTGTATATTGTTTTAGATTATATGGTTTAAGAGGCATGGCACCGAGTCTCCGGCACCAATCCGCCCAGGTAAGTACCCCTAGCCTTTGGTTGTGATTTTTGGATGTTATAAACTTTGAATGACTAGTGATAGTGGACTATCTTAGAGACTGAAATTTATAGGACTCTATGGACTCGCGAAAACAAAACTCTTTAAAGAATTATTCATAAAACTGTGCTTTAAAGATAGTGGAATAATGACTAAAGCATAAAACTTTTAAAACCAAATAATCGAGACTTTAGACAGGAGCACTCGAGGTCGAGGTCGTAATACGCCTGGACGCGATCGGGGTAGGATGGCTGTGTTTGAGCCAGTGAGGTCTGGTCAGGGATCGGAAAATGAGATACCAGCACCACCACTAGTTGTAGGTGGTGAGTTCCAGGATCAAACAGGGGATGACGCAGTGTCTCAGGCGATGCTGCGAGTTCTTGAGAGGGTAGCTAGAGTAGGTGGAGGTGTGGGAGCTCAGAAATCTGTACTTAAGCGACTCCGAGCCAATGGAGCTGAGGTATTTTGAGGTGTTTCTGGTGTGGCTCCCACTACGGCTGAATATTGGTTAGAGGCGACGAGGCGAATCATGAATGACTTGGATCATCACGAGGAAAAGTTGAAAGGATAGTGTCGCTTCTTTGGGATGAGTCATACCGGTGGTGGCTCACGGTGTGGAATAGTGCTGCACCGGAGGATCTCACTTGGGACTATTTTAAAGCAGCGTATCGGAAGAAATATGTTGGGTCTAGTTACATTGATGCGCAGCGGAAGGCATTTCTAAGATTGGTTCAGGGGAGTAAGTCCGTATCAAAGTATGAGGCAGAATTTTTAAGATTGAGCCGGTATGCTAGAGGTATCGTGGATGGAGCACGAGCGATGTGTCAGGTTCGAGGACGGACTGAGGTATGAGTTGAGATTACTGATTGCTCTGCAGCAGGAGCGAGAGTTTGCTGTGCTAGTAGAAAAGGCTAAGATAGCCGAAGGGATAAAGGAATCTGTGAGGCAGAATCACGACAGGAATAGACATAAGAGAGGTTTTGGATCATCTGGGTCGGCTGGTAATTCTTAGAAAAGGGCTAGGCAAAGTAAATTTGAACCAATCTGGAGGCTCACATCGCTAATCGGGACCAGTAGCGATATAATCGGTGTGGGAAATCTCATTAGGGCGAATGTTGAACCGGTGGGAAAGGATGTTTTGAGTGTGGCTCATTTGGATCATCGTGTGAGGACCGCCCACGTAAGCTAGCCAGAATCAAAGATGAGGTCGTGGTCGTGCTCGGTTCGAAATGAAGGACGGCCACCACAGAGGGGTCGTGGTAATGGTAGGGGAGGTAACGATTCTAGTCGGGGCCGAGTCAAGGCAAAGGTACGAGCAACAACGAGGCAAGATAGCCTAGGTTGGTGTATCTGATGAGGCATCGAGAGGAGGGCGATGCACTGGATGTCATCAAGTACATTCTTAATCTTTGGTTTACCATATACTGCTTTGATAGATGTGGGTTCGACGTATTCGTATGTTGCTAGTAGCATAGTAGAAACCATGAACTTAGACTCTGAGACTACTTCTAGGGAGATGATAGTACTTAGCCCTCTAGGTCACTATGTAGAATTGATTAAGCTATATAGGGATGTACCCCTAGAACTCCAAGGGGTAGAGTTTGTAGCTGATTTGATGGAACTACCGTTTGGGGAGTTCGATCTGATTCTTGGGATGGACTGGTTGGTCAAATATCATGCAAGTTTGGATTGCGCTGCTAAGCGCATGGTTTTGAAGACAGCTGAGGGTGAAGAGGTGGTTCTGATAGGTAATAGGAGAGATTATCTATCCAACGTGGTATCTGCATTGAAAGCTAAGAAGTTGGTCAGGAAGGGCTGCGAGGCATTTATGGTTCATGTGTGTGTGTTGGAGGCTAAGGAGTCTACTGTAGGGAATGTCCGAATGGTAAAGGAATATGCTGACGTATTTCCAGAAGAACTTTCGGGACTGCCTCCGGATCTTAAAGTTGAATTTGGAATAGATCTATTACCCAGAACTGTGCTAGTGTCTATCGCTCCATATAGGGTGGCACCGAAAGAATTGGTGGAATTAAAGGCTTAGATTTAGGAGTTGTTGGATCGAGGTTTTATCCGACCAAGTGTTTTGCCTTGGGAGCACCGGTACACTTTGTCAAGAAGAAGGATGGTACGATGCGGATGTGTATAGACTACCGCCAGTTGAACAAGCTGACGATCAAAAACAAGTATCCATTGCCGAGGATAGATAACTTGTTTGATCAGCTTAAGGGGGTAGCGGTTTTCTCCAAGATTGATTTAAGGTTTGGGTATCATCAGCTAAAGGTGAAAGAGGCTGATATCCATAAGACGGCATTTGTACTCGGTATGGGCACTACGAGTTTTTGGTAATGCCGTTTGGGTTGACTAATGCACCGACAGCATTCATGGACATGATGAATTGGGTATTTCAACAGTATTTGGATCAGTTTGTAGTGGTATTTATAGACGATATCTTGGTATACTCAAGGTTAGAGGAGGAGCATGATGCGTATTTGCGAGTAGTGTTGCAGATTCTGAAGGAAAAAGCAGCTATATGCCAAATTTAGTAAATGCGAGTTCTGGCTTAGGGAAGTGACTTTCTTGGGTCACGTGGTATCAGCTCAGGGAATTAGAGTGGATCCTCGAAAGATCGAGGCAGTGTTGGATTGGAAGCCAGCTAAGTCAGTGGCAGAAATTCGGAGTTTCTAGGTTTGGCAGGGTATTACTGAAGATTTGTAGAAGGATTTTCTTTGATCGCAGCACCAATGACCAAGTTATTGAGGAAAGGAGTTCCATTTGTGTGGACTGAGAAGCAGCAAGGAAGTTTTGACAAGTTGAAGAAGATTCTGACTGAAGCTCCGATTTTGATTCAGCCTGAGGCAGGTAAGGAATTCACGGTATACTGTGATGCATCACATACTGGCTTGGGATGTGTGCTGATGCAGGAAGGGAAGGTAGTGGCTTATGCATCTCGACAGTTGCGACCACATGAGGCTAACTATCCGACGCATGACTTGGAATTAGCTGCAGTGGTTTTCACTTTGAAGATATGGAGACACTATTTGTACGGAGAGAAGTCAATAGTCTACACGGATCACAAGAGTCTAAAATATCTTTTGACTCAGAATTATTTGAACTTGAGGCAGCATAGATGGATTGAGTTGTTGAAGGACTACGATTGTTCGATTGAGTATCATCCGGGCAAGGCTAACATTGTTCGATTGTTGAGCCGTAAGGTTGTATCGGACTTAAGGCGATGTTTGCCCATCTTAGCTTGTATGATGATGGGAGTCTTTTAGGCGGAATTGCATGCTAAGCCGACTTGGGTTGAAGCAGATCAAGGAGAAATAGTTAGTGGATGAGGGCTTGAATGCTCGGAGGTGCAAGTTCAGAATGGTGGAGTAGAGGGTTATAGTGTGTCCAATGATGGAATATTGTGTTTCAAGGGAAATCTTGTATGTCAAGGATGACGAGTTAAGGCGGAGGATTTTTCAGACGCACATAGTAGTCCATACGCTTATGCATCCCGGAGTAGCAAGATGTACCAAGATTTGTGGAAACAGCTCGGTGACTGTGGTCAAGCGGAAGTGACCGAGTTTGTGGGTAGGTGCCTGACATGCCAAGAGTCAAAGTCGCATCACCGCCATGTTTACTTCACCCGGTAAAGATTCCTCAATAGAAGTGGGAAAGGATTACCATGGACTTTGTCGGTGGATTACCCTTACACCTAGTAAAAGGACCCGATTTGGGTGATTGTGGATCGTCGACTAAGTCACTCATTTCATTCGAGTGAAGGGTGGATTACTCACTTGGTTAGCTAAGTTGTATGTGACGGAGATAGTGAGGTTACGGTGTGCCGTTGTCGATCATCTCGGACAGAGATCCTAGATTTACGTCGAGGTTTTAGAGAGCGTTATATCAAGCTTTGGGTATGCGGTTGGATTTGAAGACGGCATTTCATCCACGATCGACGGCAAATCGGAAAGGGTTATATCTGATTTTAGAGGATATCTTGAGAGGTTGTGTTTTGGACTTGAGGCGGTGGGAAGAGTTTTTACCATTAATGAGTTCGCATACAACAATAGTTATCGTGCAAGCATTAAGATGGCACCATATGAGGCGTTGTATGGCGGGAAGTGTCGCACACCTACATCTTGGACAAAGTTGGGTGAGCATCGATGTTTGGACCGAGTTGGTTGCGAGATCGAGGATAAGGTGAAATTGATTTAAGCTCAATTGAAGGAAGCTTTGACAAAGCGTAAGTCGTATGCCGATCTCAAGTGAAGGGATATAGAGTTTGCCGTGGGTGACCAAGTCTTTTTGAAGGTCTTGCCATGGAAGAAAGTGTTAAGATTTGGGAGAAAAGACAAGTTAAGTCCAAGGTTTATTGGGCCGTATAAGGTGTTGAGACGAGTGGGACCAATAGCCTATCACCGAGTTGCCGAAGAGTCGAGTCGATACATGATGTGTTCCATGTCTCCATATTTAGACGCTATCGTTCTGATCCATCGCATTTCGTGGCAGTGGAAGAAATAGAAGTGGGACCAAATTTGACGGTGGAAGAAGAACCAGTGAAGATTTTAGATCGAGATGTGAAAGTGTTGCGCAGGAAGTCAGTTCCATTAGTGAAGGTATTATGGTGAAATCATGGCGTGGGAGAAGCTACATGGGAACCGGAGGATGTGATGAGACAGCAGTACCCTCAACTCTTTTGACTAGGTAATTTTGAGGTCGAAATTATTTTAAGGGGGTGGAATTGTAATACCCTGAAATAGGGGTTATTTGTAATTGTAATGTTTTACATGAGTACGTATTGTCATGTTGTTAAGTGAGATGTTTAGGGTTTAAAAATAAACCAAGGGTAGGCTCGAGCTGTAGGAAAATTTTTGTTTTTAAGCTTTAGTTAGAGGGAGCTGAAGGAGCTAGGAATTAAGTGTAATTTGTGGGGAATTTAAGCACAAGAAGAGCTAGTAGCATAGTGGAAGTGGTGCATGAGTAGTTGCTTGAGGGGAATGGTTTGAGTAACATGGAGTACATTTTGGAGACTTTATTTTTTTGCACCTTTACATCAAGTGTCGGACAAGCTCTATAGTTGGTAAGTTGGACTTTAAATTTTTATGGCAAGATGACAAATAGTTTAGGTAAGCTTGAACTTGTGGAAAGGAATCATTTTGATTAAGGAATGATAAGGGGACATAAGGCTTGGATTAAGGATGCAATTTTTGGAAACTTTTTATTGGCCAACTTGTCCATGTATGTGGACGGTATTATGGTTTAGGGGGAGGGGTGACCGGATTTTTTGAAGGTTTTGGTAGCTAGTTGGTCAAATTCCTTAGCATTTTATACATCATTTTCTTTTCTCTCAAAAACTCTTTCTCCTAAACCGAATTTGAGCAATAGGTAAGCTTTTGTTTTGGTTATTCTTGACCAATTGGTATTGTTTTCTTCTCCTCTCAAACTCTTTTTCTCTTTGTGCCGAAAATATTCTACCATTGAAGGGAGGCATTTTTCTTTCATCTATTTCTTTTTCTTCCTTGACCGAATCTCTTTCTCCATCTCTCTCTCTTTTTCTTTTCCATTTTTGCTCAAAATCGAAAGTGCCCATCTCCTCCCTTTCATCTTTTTCTTTTCTTCTCTCAAACTCTTGTGCCAAAATCCTCTCCACCTTCTATTGCCGAATTTCCTCTCTTGCATTTCACTTTTTTTTCTTTCTTTTTCCCCACTCTAACCGAATCTTCCTCCATCATCTAACACTATTGTCGAATCTTCTTTCTTTCTTCTAGTTTAATTTGGCCAAATATCAAACAAGGCTGGATCTTCTTTGGGTTCTTCTCTATTCAGTTTTAAAGAAGGGTAAGTGTTCTTGGCCAAAACTCCATTCTTACTTTCTCTTTCTCTCTGTTGACTCTCATAGGATGAAAGTCATTTGGTATTTGTTAACAAGATTTCTAATCATCTCCTAGATTCTTCGGGACTTTGGAAGCAGTCGATCTGAGCCTCTATTCTCTGACAATCGATTTTTGTAAGTCTAGTGGTAACGATTTATGTTGGTTCATCATTCTTTAAGTGGTGGAAAAGCCGAAGGCTATTGAGACTAAAGTTTGTTATTGGCCGAATGGTCTATGTTATTAATCAAAGTGTTGGCCGAATGTAGGGCAAGGAGACCTAGTGCAATAGATCGGGTCTTTGGGATTTAAAACTTGCGATAGTAACAGGTGTGTAACTTGCACACTTTATAACTTGGTAATATTTTAATAACCTAATCATGTTTTCTTTAAAAGCCTAAAATTATGAGATCTTGATATGATGCCTTATGGGTATGAGCAAGGATTCGGGTAAGTCCGTTTCTATATGGTTTTGTTATATGGTGCATAATAATATGAGTTATGATACATTTGCTTAATGTTACATATTAAAGCATGATGGCATGATTTGCACTTGTAATGCATTGGTATGGGTGATATGAGAGGAGGGGGAAGATTTGATGTCCGTGTCTTTGGGACACCAGAGGTTTGGCACCTCCAGTGGTTTGGTACCACAGTTTATTTTGTGACTTTGGGTCATCAGAGGTGTGGCACCTCATAGCGACTCGTCCCAGTGGCTTAGCACCACAGTGGGTTGGCCCCACATTTGTTATATCGAGATTGTCGCCAGTGATTTGGTATCACAACGTGGGTTGGCCCCACAGATGGATTATTCGTGACTTTGGGTCACCAGTGGTTTGGCACCACATTATTATTGTATATCTTGACTTTGGGTCACCAGTGGTTTGGCACCACCAGTGGTTTGGTACCACGCGGGGTAGTAAAGGAGTTATGGATGGCTAGGTTGGATGCATTATCTATATTGCTTGGTTATGAATTGTGTAAGTATGTTGCATTAACCGGGGGAAGGATTTATGCACTGAGTCTTGGTGACTCACCTTCTCCTTATCTTTTCAGTGATTCAAGATCGCGGATGAAGAGCGAGTAGGACTCGAGGTGGCCATTCAATAAGTAAACTTCGGTTTTATATGGACTTTGCTTTGGGTACTTTATTTTATTTAAATTTGGTTTCATTTATTTGGGTTTGTAATAAGGACTTTTAAGTTATACTTTTGGACTATTTGTATGCTTTGGGATTGGTTTAAACATGGCTAAGTAAATTACTTGACAAATTTTAATTTTATGAACGCAATGGTTTTCAAAACTTTACCGTCGGGTAATACAAATCATTTAATAACAAATGACAATTCAAATGTTTTCGACAACTTAAATGATTTTCAAATTTAAGTTTTCACACTCAAATGCAAACGGTTTTCAAAGCAATCATTCGGATTTTTTTGACATAAATGATTTCTAACCTATGGATCGATAACTAAATTTTAGAGATTGATTTTCGGGATTTAAAAGTAAGCTATCGGTTTTTAACTAATCATGCACCTGATTTCTACAAACATTAGACATCTAAAGAATTTTGTCTAAAACTAAATCGACAACCCGATTTTCTTCAAAACTTTTTCCCTGTGACATGCTAGATTCGGTCGTGGTGTATTGACCGGGTTTGGGGTGTTATAGGTAAAATGGTAATTTGCTCATTTATGTGTTTAGGGACTAAATTGAAATGAAATGCACTTGAATGAGCTGAATTTTAATGTGTTTAGATCAAGAACAAAGAAAAATAGAATTGGATTGGGGAAAGACGAAGGTTATAGAATAGCCGGTCTACGCGGTCCGTCGACAGTCGAGGTAAGTCCTTAAGCAAATATACGCTAAAGAAATATTTATGATTATGTTGAATAATGAAACTTGAATATTTAAAGTATATTTATAGGTGATAGCCGAATGTAGGAGTATGGTATTGGAACTAAATTTACTTTGTAAAACGAAAAGTGTATAAGTGTGTTTGGGATGGTATGTGAAAGTAATATGAATTATATGAGTTGTTGGTATTGTTGGTATTATGAAATGAGTGTTGAATTGATAATTATATCTATATCGGGCTTTAAGCCTAGCAGGCCTCGTGCCGGTGTTATTTATCGGGCTAAATGCCTAGCAGGCCTTGTGCCGGTGATGTAATTCAGGCTATGAGCCTAGCAGGCCTTGTGCCGGTGATGTAATTCAGGCTATGAGCCTAGCAGGCCTCATGCCGGTGTTATTTATCGGGCTAAATGCCTAGCAGGCCTTGTGCCGGTGATGTAATTCAGGCTATGAGCCTAGCAGGCCTTGTGCCGGTGAGGTATATCAGGCTTATTGCCTAACAGGCTAAATGCCGGTGATCAAATTCAGACCTCAGGTCTAGCAGGCTTAATGCCGGTGATGTAATATGAATCCTTTACAGGGTGGAATGTAAATACTTCAATAAACAAAATGCTCGGGTAAATATAAAGGTTTATAGATGCAAGGAACAAGGTAAGTGATTATCTTTCCTTTCGAATTACATAAGTGGTAGAATGGTCAATGTTTTTAATAATGAGTTTTATGATATTTGCATTTGATTTATTCATTAATTAGTGCGATATGTATATTGAAATATAAACTTGGTTATAACTTTGATATTCGGTCAAATGTGCAAATGCTAAAGATGAGAGTTATTGAAGATGAATATGTGTATATATGATTAATGGTATATGATTGAGATATAAGTTATACTTGTTAGTGATGGAATATGCGAATACTTAAGACTTAAAGTGCTTGGGAGGGTTGTATGCCTTCGATGAGGGAAATAATTAGATGCCAAGTTACAGAATCAGTAATTCGGCCATAATGGAAATTTTAGTTAAATTACTGGGATTTTACAGTCATGAATAATTTGATT
The DNA here is from genome assembly GCA_025506655.1 of Gossypium rotundifolium. Classification (NCBI taxonomy): domain Eukaryota; kingdom Viridiplantae; phylum Streptophyta; class Magnoliopsida; order Malvales; family Malvaceae; genus Gossypium; species Gossypium rotundifolium. The sequence continues at coordinate 115,863,075 of CP106731.1, read as the reverse complement.
TATATGTATATTTATATATACTAAATGTTGGAATGTTTTATTATTGTTTCGTAACTGCTTAAGACTTACTAAGCTAGCGAGCTTACTTGTGTGATATGTTTTCTCTGTTTTATAGATTCAGTTTAGACTACGTGCTCAAAGGGATCGTCAGGAAAGTCATCCACACTATCAACTCTTTCGGTACTCATATTCTAGCTTTGCTTGAAAGGCATGTATAAACTAGGTTTTGTTGTAATTAATGGTACTTAATCTTGTATATGAATTTAGCCTTGCGAGAATGGCTATTTCTTTTGTGGAATTTTGTTTGCATGTTTTGGAGTAATGATATGTTCATGAATGAATTATTATGTGTAATTATTCATGTTTTAAGTTTTGATTGAAGATAAATGAGGATGTGACATATATAATTATATTACATGCTAAGTTGGTATATTGTGTACAAATGTTGAAATGAGGTCATTAGGTACAATTTTGTTAACTATTGGAAAGTTATGAAAGTTTTATATAAATGATGTATATGAATGAGTTATAATTTATGCTTAATAATTATGTTTGTATAGGTGTGTTGATATAAAATCATTATATATGAATTTGCTAATCCTTTTAAAAAATGTATTGTATATATATATATATATATATATATATGCGTATCGATAGTTCAATAAGTTTGATGAGGTTTGGTGTTCCAACCTTTTGATGTGTATTTTTGGAAATATGAACCAACTTCTTGGACCTTGTATTCGGCAATAGGAGAAATAAATTGAAAAATGTACTTAAGTGTTATATTTCGGTGATGGACTACGTTTATTATGAGTGCTACTAAGGGGTGTTTTGGTTTGACTACATTCTCTCAAATAAATTGTGGTATGCATTGTTTAGTGGAGTATAGTGGGTTTACCAAAATGGATAGATCAATTTGATATGGGATTTTGGATTTAATTGTTTAAATGCCATGATTGTTATCTTGATTTGTATAGTAGATGTGTATATGTGCATATTCGGTGAAGACAAATTACTAATATATGTTTGGTATGTGATCATGTATATCCATGTGCTAGTCGTAAATATCGTAAGTATGTTTTTAACTTCTTTTAGTTAAGAAATTTAAATTTGATAAATGATCTTTTGATCGTCTTTGAGTTGTGATGTGCAAAGTAATGCCTCGTAACCTTAATTCGGCGACGGATACGGGTTAGGGGTGTTACATTGATCCTTTAGAAATAGTGGTAAGTCGAATCCTATCACTAAATAGATACTTCCTCACATAGTAGAATTTTTCTAACCGAGACTTTTTCAACGGAGGCAAGTGGTAACAATTTGAAAGGAAAAGTGATAAGAGATCTCAAAAGGAGTGGATCTACAATTCCTACTCCTAAGTTCAAACGTAGGGCAGTATCTACGGTTGGGGATTTCCTACCGAGTTATGGACCATCATCCGGTGAGAATAGACAAATCGTGGTCGTTCATGATACTAAGGGTAAGCATTTTAGATCGTCTGATTTAGATTTGGATTAATAAAATCTTGTTTGTTGGTTAATCGAGTGTAATGATGATTTTGGTGCTGACGATCAAGAGGGCTTAGTCCTTACCATGATCAAGAGTGTAATCTTACACCGAAATCCTGTATCTCTGTGATTTATCATCATATTAAAAAAATCGATCGAAGTTGCTTAAGAACTTAATAACGGTAATATGGTATGAATAGAGTGATTTGCTTAAATATCGTTAATATTGAGATTTTTCAAAATCGATGTTAATTGGTAAAATTACGAAAATGCCTCTATAGGCTGAATTACAAAAATGCCTATGTGGCCGAATTATGAAAATGCACCCATGGGCCTATTTGCTAAATTGACTTGGTAGGCCGAACTATTAAATTGTCTTAATGGGCTGATTCACCGTAATAATATTACTAGATTAATGGTGGATTATATATGTGGACATTTTACTACGTATGTTGCATTTTACATATTGCATGGGATGGGAAAATTGAATAAAGAGCAGTGTAGCCTAGTGGCATTGCCACAATATAAATATCTGTTATATAATTCTGATTTTGGTGGCTCAACCATAAATATTCTGTGATTAGCAGCTTGGCTGTGATAGTGGTGTGAGCGGCGGGGTGGGTTGACTTGATCTGCACAGGTGTGATTGGCTGGTCAGGGGTGTGATGGATGGATGGGTTGGGGTGCATAGATTTCATATAATTATTATTATGAAAATGGGCTTAGGCCCAAGGTTATGCTATATGGGTTCAAACCCAGTGGATGACGGTAAGGGGGGATTATGCACTGAGTTCTTGTAACTCACTCCATCTTCTTAATCCTTACAGGTAATGCTCAGTGACGAGGACTTGTGCCTATGGTTGATTCGGTGGAGGCCATACTTTGGAAATAATATTATCATACATTAGAAAACTTCTTTTCCATTTATTTCATTACTTTTACTATTTTGCGTTTTAAAAGTTGTAATAAGGCCTTTGGGATTTTTTTTTATTTTACTTTATGTTTAGTCATTTTTATTATTTTGCTTGGAATGTTTTAAATGGGGATTTTCTAAAATAATAAATAACGGTTTTCAAAAATCAGTTAACAAACGAATTTCATAACAAATATGTACAAATAATTTAACTTGGATTTTCCTTCGAATTATCAATCGCTGTTTTCAAAAGTCACGGATTTAAGGTTCATTAGTTTGATTTTTTGGTTTATCAATTAAACCTCTCGTGATTAGAAGTATTTTATCGAATATTTACCATCAAACTTGTTTTGTTAATAACACTTATTTTAGTACAAATTACAAGTTCTTAATATGTTTTCTTCATGTGACATGTCAGATCCGGTCGTAAGGCATGGGCCGAGTTTTGGATGGGACATTTTATCATATCAGAGCCCGATTGCAAAAGTCGACTGTGGTTTTGGTTGAAAAGTGTTTTTCAAAGCTGTTTGAATTTTAAATTACAAACGCATATTTTAGAGGAACTATGGCACCAAAGGTATCCGACACCAAGTCAAGTAAGTTTATGTTTTCATTTTACGATTATTATGGTATGACTATGGTAAGAAAAACTCCAAAAATAGAAGCACTCTAGAACTTTTAGCTTTAGGAGTTGAAATTATAGAGATTGAGACTTTAGGATACATTTTGCGAGAACGACTTTACTTCCTATTCTCCATAAAACATTGTCTAATAAACATTGAATAGTATACTGATTCATAAGACTCTTAATCAGGTTAAAACGACATTAGTGAACATGAGCACTAGAGGACTTCGTCGTGGTAGAAGCCGAGGTGCTAGAGCTATATCGAGGCATCAGGACACATGCCAGAAATGGACGCATGCCAGAAATGGACGCACCTGCATCACCTATGACTGAAGCTGAGTCACACGATCGAATGAGATAGGATGACGCTCTGTCCCAAGCGATGTTGCGGGTACTAAAAAGGGTTGCTGGGGCAAGAACTCGGTCGGTAGCTCGTGGATCGATATCGAAGTGACTCAGATCGAATGGGGCTGAAGTTCTTAGGGGTATTTTGGTGTAGCTCCTAGTGTAGCAATACTGGCTTAAGGCGGTGGAGCGAATTATGGACAACGTAGATTGCACCGCCGAGCAAAATTGAAAAGGGTTGTGTCATTATTGAGAGACGAGGCCTATTAGTGGTGGCTCAATGTTCGGGAAGGCACTCAGGCTGATCGTATTACTTAGGAATTCTTTAAGAAGCATTTGAGGGAAAATATGCCGGTGCTAGCTATATGGATGCTCGAAGGAAGGAATTCCTGAATCTAGTTCAAGGAAGTAGATCTGTGGCAGTTTACGAGGCGGAGTTCCTGCGTCTGAGTTGGTATGCCCGAGGAATAATGTCGACTAGTTTTGAACGCTGTGTGTGTTTTGAGGATGGATTGCGTGATGAGTTATGGGTACTGATAGCCCCATAGAAGGAGAGGAATTTTGCTACACTTATGGAAAAAGCTAAGATAGCTGAGGAGGCTAAACACTCGAAAGCGGTAAAATCGAGACAAGGATAGGGGCAGGAACAAGAGAGACCCTGGGCATTTAGGTCCGCTAGAGGATTTCAGAAGAGGCCTCGGAATGAGGGACCAGTTTGAGCGAGTGCTCTAGCTGCTACCAATCAGTTGCAGCCTTGCAGAGATTGTGGAAAACTTTACTCGGGTGAATGTTGGAAGAGAACTAACGGTTGTTTCAGATGTGGTTCCAAGGACCATCGTTTTAGGGATTGCCCTCGAGAGCGTACTTATACTCAGGTAGTTCATATGATTTTGCAGCCACCGGAGGCGCCAAGCCCGATCACCCGAGAGGCCGTGGGCCTGGTCAAGGTGGTAATGGCGTAGGACGAGGTCAGGGTGCACCGGGTAGAGGTACCAGTAATAGGGGTAACATGAGGCGAGACAGCCAGGATTGGTATATGTGGTCAGACGTCAAGAGGATGGTGATGCACCGGACGTCATAACCAGTACGTTCTTCATATCTGATGTACCTTTTTCCGCTTTAATAGACATTGGATCCACCCATTCATATGTTGCGTATGCAGTGTTTGGAACTTTTAATATTAGATCTGAGATCACTGTTAGAGAAACAACTATTATTAGTCCTTTAGGACAGTTGGTGGTAGTAAATAAGTTGTTTAGAGATGTGCCCTTAGAAGTTCAAGGGGATGTATTTCTAGCGGATTTGATGGAACTGCCATTCGGTGAGTTCGATCTTATTTTGAGCATGGACTGGCTAGTTAAGCATCGTGCGAACTTGGACTGTGTTGTAAAGTAGATGGTACTAAGAACTTCAGAGGTTAAGGAAGTGATGATAATAGGTGATAGAAGAAATTATCTGCCGAATGTGGTATCTGCGTTAAAGGTAGAAAGGATGGTACGAAAAGGGTGTGGAGCGTTCTTAGCCTTTATCAGTGCTTTGGATGCCAAAGAATTGTCGGTAGAGAATGTTAGAACGGTGAATGAGTTTTCAGATGTCTTTCCTGAGGAGCTTCTAGGTTTGCCTCCGGATCGAGAGGTGGAGTTTGGCATTGAGCTATTGCCAGGAACGGCTCCAGTGTCCATTGCTCCTTACAGAATGGCACCAAAGAAACTCGTGGAACTTAAAGCTCAGATTCAGGAGTTGTTGGATAGCGGATTTATTCGACCAAGTGTGTCACCGTGGGGAGCCCCGATTTTATTCGTTAAGAAAAGGGATGGGTCGGTGCGTATGTGCATCGATTATAGGCAATTGAATAAGTTGACGATCAAGAATAAATATCCGTTATTGAGGATTGATTATCTGTTCGATCAGCTGCGAGGAGCTTCAATTTTCTCGAAGATAGACTTGAGATCGAGGTATCACCAGTTAAAAGTCAAGGAGGCAGATATACACAAGACTGTGTTCCAAACTCATTGTGGGCATTATGAATTCTTAGTGATGCCGTTCGGGTTAACTAATGCACCAGCTGCATTTATGGACATGATAAACTGAGTCTTCCAACCATATCTAGACCGGTTTGTAGTCGTGTTCATAGATAACATCCTGGTGTACTCAAAGACTGAAGAAGAGCGTGATTCACATCAACGGGTCGTATTGCGGATATTAAGGGAGAAAAAACTGTATGCCAAATTTAATAAGTGTGAATTTTGGCTAAAGGAGGTGAACTTTTTGGGGCATGTTGTGTCTGCCGAAGAAATTAGAGTTGATCCCCGGAAGGTCGAGGCTGTGTTGGACTGGAAGCCACCGAAGGTGGTAAAAATTCAGAGTTTTCTAGGTTTGGCTGGGTATTATAGGCGATTCGTTAAGGGGTTTTTGCTGATTACTGCACCCTTAACTAAGCTATTGCGTAAGGGAGTACCGTTTGTGTGGTTATATAAGCAGCAAGAGAGCTTTGAGAAATTGAAGAAGATTCTGACAGAAGCGCCAGTATTGATTCAACTTGAGGCTGGTAAGGAGTTTATTGTTTATTTTGATACGTCACACACGGGCTTAGGATGTGTGTTAATGCAAGGGGAAAAGTAGTGGCATATACATCTAGTGAATTAAGGCTACATGAGATAAACTATCCCATTCATGATTTAGAGTTAGCTGTAGTGGTGTTTGCTCTGAGGATTTGGAGACACTATCTGTACGGGGAGAAGTCAGTTATCTACACAGATCATAAGAGTCTAAAGTACCTCCTTACCCAGAAGGAGTTGAACTTAAGACAGCGACAGTGGATAGAACTGTTGAAAGATTATGACTTCTCAATCGAGTATCATCCGGGTAAAGCTAACGTAGTGGCGGATGCGTTGAGTCGTAAGGTGATATCGAATTTAAGAGCGATGTTTACTCATCTCAGCCTTTATGAAGATGGTAGCCTATTACCTGAACTTCAAGTGAAGCCTGCATGGGTAAGTCAGATTAAGGAAAAATAGTTGTTAGATGAAAGGTTGGGTTCTCGGCTTCAGCCAGTGGAAGGTGGTGAGATAGGGGATTTTAGATTTAATGGTGATGGAGTATTGTGTTCTCGTGGAAGAGTTTGTATGCCGAGGGATTCAGAATTTAGACAAATGATTTTGCGTGAAGCGCATAGTAGTCCATATGCTATGCACCCCAGGGGAAACAAAATGTACCGAGACCTTCGTGAGCAGTATTGGTGGCCACGGTTGAAACGGGAGGTTACTGACTTCGTGAGAAAGTTCTTGACATGTCAGCAGGTGAAGGCGGAACATCAACTACCGTTAAGGTTGCTACAACTAGTGAAAATTCCATTATGGAAATAAGAAAGGATAACTATGGACTTTGTTAGTGGGTTACCTTTAACACCTACTAAGAAAGATTCAGTATGGGTTATAGTGGATCGGTTAATGAAGACTTCTCATTTCCTACCTATTCATATTGATTATTCATTGCAGAAGTTGGCCAAGTTGTATATAACAAAAGTCATGAGGTTGCATGGGGTACCAGTGTCGATTATATCGGATAGGGATCCTAGGTTTACATCACAGTTCTGGAAGGCTCTACATAAAGCTTTGGGTACAAGGTTAAATTTTATCACGGTGTTTCATCCACAGACAGATGGTCAATCGGAGAGAGTAATCCAAATTCTAGAAGACATGTTAAGGGGCTGTGTGATCAACTTCAGGGGTAGTTGGGAAGATTTTCTACCATTGGAAGAGTTTGCATACAACAACAACTATCAATCCAGTATCCAAATGGCACCCTACAAGGCGTTGTGTGGTCGTAGGTGTCGTACCTCTACTTGCTGGATTGGGCTAGGGAGCGACAATTATTGGGTCCTGAGTTGATCTTGGAGATGAAGGGAAAAGTTAAGGTAATTCGGGTTCTGTTAAAAGAAGCTTCGGATAGATAGAAATCGTATGCGAATCTAAAGTGTAAGGATATAGAGTTTGCGATGGGAGATCAAGTCTTTCTGAAAGTTTCACCTTGGAAAAAGATCTTTAGATTTGGACGGAAGGGCAAGCTGAGCCCTAGGTTTATCGGACCTTACCGAGTATTGAAGCGTGTTGGGCCAATGGCGTATCAACTTGAGTTACCCCTAGAATTAAGTCAGATACATAGCATATTTCATGTCTTGATGTTAAGGCGTTATCGTTCAGATCCGTCTCATGTTGTTTCAATGGAGAAAGTTGAGTTAAGACTTGACTTGTCTTTTGATGAGGAGCCAGTGCAGATTATAGATCAGAATGTTAAGGTACTGAGAAGGAAGTCGGTACCGTTAGTCAAAGTATTATGGCATAATCACGGGTTAGAGGAAGCTACATGGGAGTCAGAGGAGACGATCCGACAACAATATCCTCATCTCTTTTAATTAGGTAAATTTTGAGGCTGAAATTTCTTTAAGGGGGTAGAATTGTAACATCTTTAAATTTGGGAAATTATGTTATACATCATACCATGCAATAGGCTAGTCAATAGTGTTAATTGTGTATGTTTAGGGGTCCTAAGAAGGCTCGAGGTTGAGTTGGGCCTTAGTAAAATTTTTGTGTTTAACCACTTAAAGGGGGAGAAGGTAAGTGACATCAAGACTTAAGGAAATAAGTTTGTAATTAGCTAGCTCAATATGAGCTAGTAGCAAGGTGGTTTGGCGTTAAAATGAGTGCAAAGAGGTGGGAGGTTCGAATCTCACCTATTGCACAAATTTTTGATTATTTTTTTGTGCTTCTCCTCCAAAGTGTCGGCCAAGCTTTATATATGGTAAGGGAAGACTTTTTATTGATGGAAAGATGGCTAAGAAAATAAGGTAAGGAAGAGTATAAGGAAAGAAACCAAGGAAATGGATAAGATGGGGGGGGGATATGTTGGCCAATTTTGTAGAAGGTGTTTTGGAAAGAGTTTTTGGTCAATTTTGATCCTTTTGGTAAAAGGATACACAATTTTGATTGGGAGAAAAGGGGAGCCGAATTTTCTATACCTTTTTGCAAGTTTTGTGCATGAGTGGTATTTTTCTCTTTTGAACATTTTTGTGTCTCTTTTCTCATTTCTTTTCCCTTGTTTTGGCCGAAACCCTCAATGCATTTCTGGTTATTTTCTCTTTGATAGCCGAAACACCTTGCCCATTTGTTCATTTTACTCCTTTGTTTTGCCATAAACCTCAACTCATTCTTGCTCATTTCTTCTTTGATAGCTGAATCTATCTAACACCCTTTCTCCATCTTTTCTTTTTCTTTTTCTCACTATTCCTTCAACCCTTCTTCCTTTCTCTTCAATAGCCAAATCTTTAACATCTTCTCTCTTATCTATCTTGCGTGATGCACATTTCTTTCTTGGTTGAATCGGGTACATGGCTTTATTCCTTTCTTTTCATTTTCTTTTTCCCTAGCCGAATGAGTGTCTATTATCATTCGGATGTTCACTTTGTTCAAAACCAAAATATTATTCTCTTATAATCCTTCATATCGTGATCATCTTTTAGTGTAGTGTTATAGAGGGAAGCCGAATCATATACCTTTGTCTCATCCGTAGCCATAAGTCCAATCGGTGGAAGTTGGATCTATTATTGTCAAGGTAAGGGATTTCTCCAAGATTCATTTTGATATATCTCAATACTTGGTTATTCTACTAAAAAGGATCGATGGTTATGATTAATCATTTATTATAGGGACTAAATCGCTCGTTCTTATTCACTCGTTGATCCTTCGGAAATAGTGGTAAGCGAATCCTATAACTAAACAAATACTTCCTCACATAGTAGAATTTTTCTAACCGAGACTTTTTCAATGGAGGCAATAGTAACAATTTGAAAGGAAAAGTGATAGGAGATCTCAAAAGGTGTAGCACCCCAAACTCGGCCCAAACATTATAGCCGGATCTGGCATGTTACTAAAAAGATTCTATAAAAGATGTCAAAATTTTCGGGAAATATTTTTTTTTCCTTGTATTCAATCTTTTGTTCGGAAGAACTTAATAACGTGATAAGTTTAACTAAGTTATAAATTGCTTTTGTTGTTTTATGAATTAAAAACCAAAATCTTAATATATGCCTTAGTTTAATTAAAGTTTAAGCCCGACGAAGAATGAAAGCCCAAAATAAAACCCAAAAGCAGTATAATAGTCTAGTGGCCCATAGCCTTATTACAACGAGATTTAAAACCCATTAAATAAAAATATAAAATAATAGATTAGAGTCTTTTTGCTGAATCCAAATATTCTTTTGCATGGCCTCATTGCTCTCCTCTCCAGCCCGGTCCGTTGCACTAGGTGCTACCTGAAATTGTTAAAATAACAGGGTGAGTTGTAAAACTCAGTGTGCAACCCTCGTGCACCATTAGATTAGGCCTTAGCCCACAGATCAAAATTTAAAACATAATATAGTAGATAACATACATAAAACCCAACCCAATCCTAGGTTTCCATCCGCTACATGCCACCCTTACCTACCGATCACACCATTGGGGATTTCTACAATCAACCCACACCGCTACACACCATCGATGACAGTCATGCTGCAGTTAGCTGCTCATCATCAAGTTGTGATATAGTCACCAACTGAAATGGCATAAGCCACCAGAAATAGAGTTGTGACAGAGTCACCAGGCTGAAATGGCATAAGCCACTAGAAACAAAGTACTTCCCCTTTTTCATCAATTACCCAACCCCAAGCATACAGAAAAATCGGCATACAGAGCATATTACTGAAAAAGGACAGAAATCACTAACCTGATGATTAGCCTTTACCCTTCTCTAGTTCTCAATCATAATGCCAGGGTTTTGGCATTTAACAGAGTTTAGCAGGTTTATACATATTTATATATATATTAGCATTCAATCTAATAGTGTGAAAGGTTACACACCTGATTATTGTCGATATCCTTGCTAAACCGATCTACAACTTTGCTCAAAAAGCTAGAAAGATGTGAAAATAGGGCCTCTTCTATATTAGGCCATGGTTAGTGTTCTACCCGATTTTATGAATTTAAAATAAACAATCCTCCTCACCTAAACTGATTAGATCCTGGAAGTAGGATGGTTTGAATGCTACCGGTGAAAACCTTGACAATTGAGATCTCCTTTAAATCTCGATGTGCCACAAAAGAAAAAGAACCCGGGATTAGTTTCAAAATGGCCATTTTGCTAAGGTTTCTAAAAGCCAGAGAAATATTGGAATCTCAAAATTGACACTTACCTATTGTTTTCTTCAAGATTCGGCACAAGCAAACTCCACTGAAGAAAATTTCGCAACTTCAGAAGGTGAGATCTTAGTGATTTCGGCTTTTTATGAAAATCCCGAAAGGATGAACTGCTATGGTTTCGGCTAAAAAGAAAAGTGAAAAGAGAGCAAGGAGAGGCTTGAAGATTCGGCTAACTGAACAAAAAGAGATAAGAGAAAGAATAGAGTAGAAAATTTGGCAAAGAAAAGAGAAAAGATGAGAGCTTTAGCAGAAATTTGAGACAATGGGAGAGAAAGAAGTTAGGGATCAAATGCTGAAATTTGAAGATGTAACACTCCAAACCCGGCCCAAACACTACAACTGGATCTGGTATGTCACTAAAAAATTTTTTAAAACCAATCATGTCGAAAAAAAGCCCAAATGAGAATTATATAAAATGTGCCTTAATAATCAAAAGCCCAAAACTAAATTACATGTTTTTGAAAGAAATTAAAATAAGAATAAATAATAAAGGCCCATAATAAAACCAAAATGTAAACTAATGGCCCATGGCCTTATTACAACGTAGTTTGAATCCATAACATAAAATACTTAAAAAAAACTAATAAAGGAAAACTTTTCATCGGATCCACATGTGCTTTTGCATGGCCACCTTGTGCTCCACTCCGGCTCGGTCCGTTGCACTAATTGTCACCTGGAAGGTTAGTTTAATTGGGTGAGTCGCAAGACTCAGTGTGCAACCCTCATGCACCGCTAGATTTGGGCCTCATAAAACATAATAATAATTTCATTTACATGGATAACAAATAGTATGAAAAACCCAACCCAATTGCCTAGGTTTCCATCTGCTACACGCCCCCGTACCAACCAACACACCATTGGGGATTTCTACAATCAACCCACACAGCTACACGCCAAGATGGCAGTCATGCTACTCATCAACATATATTGGCAGAAGCCCTTATAACAGATCACGGCATTAGCCGCTATAGTAAATCACGGTAAAAATCGCTACACATATACATATACATATACTTCCTCCTTTCATCACCCAACCCATGCAAACATGTACAATAATTTAAAAACATGTACAACAATTTACTTGTAACACATAATCAGATTATTTACTAACCTGAGGGTCCATTGCTTAAATCGAGATTTCACTTTTAATGTAACATATAAAACTTATGAACATATATATATTAATAATCAGATCTAGACGGTGGGGAAGTATTACACACCTGATATCGCGAAATCCAATATTCTTAGTCGAAGTCCTTGCTATCCGGATCTATTATCCTCAATCTATAACTTTGCTTAAAAGCCAAAAAACTGTGAAAATATGCCCTCTCCTATATTCGACCATGGTTAGTATTCTACCCGATTTTATATATATAAATAACAAATCCTCTTACCTTGAAATCCCGAAAGTAACACGATTCTATAACTTAGAGATCTATGCGATTGGCCTCCTTCTTCAAATCCCGAAATGCCGAAAAGAAGTGTGAAATAAGAGATTAGTTTCTAATAGCCATTCGGCTAAGGGCTTTGAAAAGCCGAAAGAACATTGAAATCCCAAAATCAACACTTACCTATGGTTTCCTTTAGATTCCGGCACAAGCAGACTCCATTAAAGAGGATTCGGCAACCACAGGAGATGAGATCTAGCGATTTTGGCTTTTATGAAAATCCTGGAAAAGATGAACTGATGCATTTTTGGCTTTTAGAAAAACTAAGTGAAGTGTTTCGGCTTAGAAGGAAAGTGAAAAGAAAGTGGAGAGAAAGAATACTTAGTGGTTTTGGCTTTCAGAAGAAATCAAAAGAAAAGAGATTACCAAGAAGAACTAAGAATTTCAAAGAAAGAAGATGAGAGAAGAGAATGGGGTTCAAAATGCTAGAATTGAAGAGGTACCCCTATTTATAGGAATTTCAGCACCCCCTCCAGGAGATGGAATTTTAGCCAACTCTGTACTCAGAAGATAACTCCTATCTTTTCTCCTCTATCCTTCTATCCCTTATCCCTATCAAAACACTCATCCATAAGAGGCCACATTTGCACCAACTCTCCTTTTATTTTATCAGCTTGTTATCCTCATTAATTAAAAATAGTAATCCCTAAATTATAGCCTTGTGCCGTCCCCCCCTTAGCTCACATTGGCTGCCAAAATTTTGACCCAATTCTTTGGGCCCAACTGAACCTCAAATTAACATATTAAACATAACATTACACACAATGGACAAGCCCATTAATACCTTACCATAACATTCTAAGTGCTACTTGCATCTCAAAAATTTTAAACGTTCCCATTCTTAAGGCCTATTGGGCCCAATTCTACTAGGTCCAATTTCAGGATGATACAAATCTACCCTCCTTAAAGAAATTTCGTCCTTGAAATTTTTGACTAACTAGTAATCGTACTACCCAAGTCTCATCACTATGCTTTCATTGCAAGACTCTAATTCCAAAGCCAAATAAACACTTAATATTCTATGGTAGAGTACACACCGATATTCACATCTAGAGCATCCTCGTCCCCTTGTAGTCATGCTATCGGTTCGCGTTTATCTGATTAAAAATTTTATGAATTATTGGTTTTCTTCCACTGATTATCCATGATCAGTCTTATGAATAATAGTTTTAAAAGTAGTTCTTTCGAATTCAAACCGATCTCTGTGTTTCAGTCATCTTAATTCTAGGAACCATGCACATTCAACATCCATACACACCAACATACAAATAGCATCCATCACTTAAGGGTATTTTCGTCATTTCACTACCGATGGGTATTTTCGTAATATTAACCTACAGGGGAATTTTCATAATTTTCCAAAATATGGTTCCAGGTGATTTTAAGAAACAAGGGTATTTTGGTAATTTTTAATTTTGGAAATTTTTACGAATCAAGGGTACTTTAGTGATTTCAAACCCAAGATTTAATTTAGGGTTGTACAAAACAAGGCATCTGGTCCCTTTCGGGTTTTAATTATAAGTTTTGGCCTGTCAACACGTCCTCATGGGTAGGGTGAACAGTCACCACGCACTAGGTAAGATTCCAGTGAAGAGGAGGTGAGTCACTAGGACTGCTTAAATACCAAGCTCTCCCTGTATCCACTCCTAGACATGCGTATGCCTGTTGCCACACCCTAACTCGACGACTAGTTCACAGGATTTGTTTCAGTAAATTAAGTCTTCTGGAATTTAAGAAGTTGTTTAAGTTAAGCCTATAGTCCATCAAAGTCTAACTAATCTAACCTACATCCCATAAAACCCATCAAGCCCATATTCATATATATATATATCACACAAGATGTTCTGAATACTTACCTGGCGGACTTGGGTCGGAGATGCAGGTGCCATGCCGAGAAAACAAACCCTGTACCATTTTTAAACATGCATGTTTCAAAAAAAACCATTTTAGAAAACCTTTTGAGCCCAAAACCCAAAGCCAAGTTTTGAACCGGGCTCTGATACTAATTTATAACACCCCAAACCCCGCCCAAACACTACAACCGGATCTAGTATGTCACTAAGAAAATTTTTGTAAAACCAATCGTGTCGACAGAAAGCCCAAATGAGAATTATATAAAATGTGCCTTAATAATCAAAAGCCCAAAACTGAATTACATGTTTTTAAAAGAAATTAAAATAAGAATAAATAATAAAGGCCCATAATAAAACTAAAATGTAAACTAATGGCCCATGGCCTTATTACAACGTAGTTTGAATCCATAACATAAAATACTTAAAAAAAAACTAATAAAGGAAAACTTTTCACCGGATCCACATGTGCTTTTGCATGGCCACCTTGCGCTCCACTCCGGCCCGGTCCGTTGCACTAATTGGCACCTGAAAGGTTAGTTTAATTGGGTGAGTCGTGAGACTCAGTGTGCAACCCTCATGCATCACTAGATTTGGGCCTCATAAAACATAATAATAATTTCCTTTACATGTATAACAAATAATATGCAAAACCCAACCCAATTTCCTAGGTTTCCATCTGCTACACGCCCCCGTACCAACCAACACACCATTGGGGATTTCTACGATCAACCCACACCGCTACACGCCAAGATGGTAGTCATGCTGCTCATCAACATATATTTGCCAAAGCCCTTATAACAAATCACGGCATTAGCCGCTACACTAAATCACGATAAAAACCGCTACACATATACATATACATATACTTCCTCCTTTCATCACCCAACCCATGCAAACATGTACAATAATTTAAAAACATGTACAATAATTTACTTGTAACATATAATCAGATTATTTACTAACTTGAGGGTCCGCTGTTTAAATCCGAGATTTTGTCTTTTAATGTAACATATAAAACTTATGAACATATATATATATATATATATTAATAATCATATCTAGACGGTGGGGAAGTATTACACACCTGATATCACAAAATCCAATATTCTTAGTCGAAGTCCTTGCTATCCGGATCTATTATCCTCAATCTATAACTTTCCTTAAAAGCCAAAAAATTGTGAAAATATGCCCTCTCCTATATTCGGCCATGGTTAGTATTCTACCCGATTTTATATATATAAATAACAAACCCTCTTACCTTGATATCCTGAGAGTAACACAATTCTATAACTTAGAGATCTATGCGATTGGCCTCCTTCTTCAAATCCTGGAATACCGAAAAGAAGTTGAAATAAGAGATTAGTTTCTAATAGCCATTCGGCTAAGGACTTTGAAAAGCCGAAAGAACATTGAAATCCTGAAATCAACACTTACCTATTGTTTCCTTTAGATTCCGATACAAGCAGACTCCATTAAAGAGGATTCGGCAACCACAGGAGATGAGATCTAGCGATTTTGACTTTTATGGAAATCCTGAAAAAGATGAACTGATGCATTTTCGGCTTTTAGAGGAACTGAGTAAAGTGTTTTCGCTTAGAAGGAAAGTGAAAAGAAGGTGGAGAGAAAGAATACTTAGGGGTTTCGGCTTTCAGAAGAAATCAAAAGAAAAGAGATTACAAAGAAGAACTAAGAATTTCGGCACAAAAGATGAGAGAAGAGAATGGGGTTCAAAATGCCAGAATTGAAGAGGTACCCCCTATTTATAGGAAATTTGGCACCCTCTCGAAGAGATGGAATTTCGGCCAACTTTGAACTCAGAAGATAACTCCTATCTTTTCTCCTCTATCCTTCTATCCCTTATCCCTATCAAAACACTCATCCATAAGATGCCACATTTGCACCAACTCTCCCTTTATTTTATTAGCTTGTTATCCTTACTAATTAAACAAAAATAATCCCTAAATTATAGCCTTGTGCCGCCCCCCTTAGCTCACTTTGGTCGCCAAAATTTTGACCCAATTCTTTGGGCCCAATCGAACCTCAAATTAACATATTAAACATAACATTACACACAATGCATAAGCCCATTAATACCTTACCATAACATTCTAAGTGCTACATGCATATCAAAAATTTTAAACGTTCCCATTCTCAAGGCCTATTGGGCCCAATTCTACTAGGCCCAATTTTAGGATGTTATAGAAGAGATACTCTCCTATTTATAGGATTTTTGGCACCTACCCTATTAAAAATCGAAAGTGCCCTTCCTAATATTTAAAGCTTAAGCAAATAATAGGGAAAATTTGGCACCCTTTTCCCATGTAGTAGCCGAATTCTTCACCCCTCTAGGTGATGGAATTTCGGCCATCACTTAGTCTCCTAGATAGACCCTCCTTCTTTCCCTTATCCTTATCACAACACCTATCCTGAAAAGACTTAACTGACTCTAACTTTCCCTCCATTATCAGCTTTAATTATCCACATTAAAATCCCTAAAATTTTACCTTGTTGTTGTCCCCCATAGCCCTCCTTGGCTGCAAATTTTGACCTAATTTCTTGGGCTTTAAGCAACCGAAATTTGGTCCCTCTCATGCACTAGTGACGCCAACTCCTCTTCCTCCTAGTGGCATCATTTCCTTCTGGGCCACAAACCCAATATGCCAATTAAACTACTAAAACTTCAATTTAATCCCCTAGAGTGTCTAAACAAAATATTTAATCAAAGCCTTAGCCTAAACCTGAGCCCCATTTGCACTTCAAATCCTTAAATTAATATTTTTAAGCATACACTATCCAAAATGCACAAGCCCATAAATTCAGGATGTTACAAAAGGAGTGGATCTACAATTCCTACTCCTAAGTTCAAAGGTAGGGTGCTATCGGCGGTTTGGGATTTCCTATCGGGTTGTGGACCATCATCCGGTGAGAATAGAAAAATCGTGGTCGTTCACGATACTAAGGGTAAGTGTTTTAGATCGTCTGATTTAGATTTGGATTAATAAAATCTCATTTGTTGGTTAATCGAGTGTAATGATGACTTAGGTGCCGACAATCAAGAAGGCTTATTCCTTACAGTAATCAGGAGTGTAATCTCACATCGAATATGTTTTCTCTGTTTTATAGATTCAGTTTAGACTACATGCTCAAAGGGATCGTCAGGAAAGTCATCCACACTATCAACTCTTTCGGTACTCATATTCTAGCTTTGTTTGAAAGGCATGTATAAGCTAGGTTTTGTTGTAATTAATGGTACTTAATCTTGTATATGAATTTAACCTTGCGAGAATGGCTATTTCTTTGTGAAATTTTGTTTGCATGTTTTGGAGTAATGATATGTTCATGCATGAATTATTATGTGTAATTAGTCATGTTTTAAGTTTTGATTGAAGATAAATGAGGATGTGACATATATAATTATATTACATGCTAAGTTGGTATATTGTGTACGAATGTTGAAATGAGGTCATTAGGTACAATTTTGTTAACTATTGGAAAGTTATGAAAGTTTTATATAAATGATGTATATGAATGAGTTATAATTTATGCTTAATAATTATGTTTGTCTAGGTGTGTTGATATAAAATCATTATATATGAATTTGCTAATCCTTTAAAAAATGTAATGTATATATATATATGCGTATACAATAGTTTAATAAGTTTGATGAGGTTTGGTGTTCCATACCTTTGATGTGTATTTTTGGAAATATGAACCAACTTCTTGGACCTTGTATTCGGCAATAGGAGAAATATATTGAAAAATGTACTTAAGTGTTATATTTCGGTGATGGACTACATTTATTATGAGTACTAATAAGGGGTGTTTTGGTTTGACTACATTCCCTCAAATAAATTGTGGTATGCATTGTTTGGTGGACTATAGTGGGTTTACCGAAATGGATAGATCAATTTGATATGGGATTTTGGATTTAATTGTTTAAATGCCATGATTGTTATATTGGTTTGTATAGTAGATGTGTATATGTGCATATTCGGTGAAGACAAATTACTAATATATGTTTGGTATGTGATCATGTATATCCATGTGCTAGTCGTAAATATCGTAAGTATGTTTTTAACTTCTTTTAGTTAAGAAATTTAAATTTGATAAATGATCTTTTTGACTGTGCTGAGTTGTGATGTGTAAAGTAATGCCTAGTAACCTTATTCGGCGACGGATACGGGTTAGGGGTGTTACATTGATCCTTCAAAAATAGTGGTAAGTCGAATCCTATCAATAAACAGATACTTCCTCACATAGTAGAATTTTTCTAACCGGGACTTTTTCAATGGAGGCAAGTGGTAAGAATTTGAAAGGAAAAGTGATAGGAGATCTCAAAAGGAGTGGATCTGCAATTCCTACTCCTATAGGGCAGTATCGACGGTTTGGGATTTCCTACCGAGTTGTGGACCATCATCCGGTGAGAATAGACAAATCGTGGTCGTTCACGATACTAAGGGTAAGCGTTTTAGATTGTCTGATTTAGATTTGGATTAATAAAATCTTGTTTGTTGGTTAATCGAGTGTAATGATGATTTAGGTGCCGATGATCAAGAGGGCTTAGTCCTTACTGTAATAAAGAGTGTAATCTCACATCGAAATCTCGTATCTCTATGATTTATCATCATATTAGAAAAATTGATCGAAGTTGCTTAAGAACTTAATAACGGTAATATGGTATGAATAGAGTGATTTGCTTAAATATCGTTAATATTTAGATTTTTCAAAATCAGTGTTAATTGGTAAAATTATGAAAATGCCTCTATAGGCCAAATTATGAAAATGCCCATGTGGTCGAATTACAAAAATGCCCCCATGGGCCTATTTGCTAAATTGCCTTGGTAGGCCGAACTATTAAATTGTCTTAATGGGCTGATTCACCTAATAATATTACTAGATTAATGGTGGATTATATATGTGGATATTTTACTATGTATGTTACATTTTACATATTGCATGGGATGGGAAAATTGAATGAAGAGCAGTGTAGCCTAGTGGCATTGCCACAATATAAATATCTGTTATATAATTCTGATTCTGGTGGCTCAACCACAAATATTCTGTGATTAGAAGCTTGGCTACAATAGTGGTGTGAGCGGCGGGGTGGGTTGACTTGATCTCCACAGGTGTGATTGGTGGTCAGGGGTGTGATGGATGGATGGGTTGGGTTGCATTGATTTCATATAATTATTATTATGTAAATGGGCTTAGGCCCAAGGTTATGCTATATGGGTTCAAACCCAGTAGATGACGGTAAGGGGGGATTATGCACTGAGTTCTTGTAACTCACTCCATCTTCTTAATCTTTACAGGTAATGCTCGGTGACGAGGACTTGGGCCCATGGATGACTCGGTGGAGGCCATACTTTGGAAATAATATTATCATACATTAGTAAACTTCTTTTCCATTTATTTCATTACTTTTACTATTTTGGGTTTTAAAAGTTGTAATAAGGCCTCTGGATATTTTTTATTTTGCTTTATGTTTAGTCGTTTTTATTATTTTGCTTAAAATGTTTTAAATGGGGATTTTCTAAAATCATAAATAACGATTTTCAAAAATCAGTTAACAAACGAATTTCATAACAAATATGTACAACTAATTTAACTTGGATTTTCCTTCAAATTATCAACGCTGTTTTCAAAAGTCACGAATTTAAGGTTCACTAGTTCGATTTTTGGTTTATCAATTAAACCTCTCGTGATTAGAAGTATTTTATCGAATATTTACAATCAAACTTATTTTCTTAATAACACCTATTTTAGTACAAATTACAAGTTCTTAATATGTTTTCTTCATGTGTCATGTCAGATCTAATCGTAAAGCATGGGCCGGGTTTGGGATGTTATAGTACTAATCTAGTTTGAACCAGTATGTTTTCATAATACTGCTAGGGTTTTTAGAATCCAATGGCTTGAAATTGCATCCATTGAAATGTTCGTTTGCAAGTATGTGTAAAGGTTTTTCTGAAAATTCTTCCTCAATAACAAGAATTTTTTTCAAAATATTTGTTTGGAAAATATTGTGAGGATTTTTGTGTAGCAGTCAGTGAAGACACTACTATTTCTTTTGGAAAAACATCTTGGAGAGATGTCTCTTTTAAAATATTTTTGAGAGATTTTGGTTTGTGTAAAACAATCTTTTCATTTTTTGAAATCTTTGCTACTTCACCAGTAATTTTCTTGAGAGGAGTTTCCTCTTTCATTTGAGAAAAGGCCAATGCCACTTCTAGAGATTGAGAAAGGGACTCAATCCATTTTTTGATTTGAGAACCGATTTCACTTGGATCTTGTGCATCTTGAACGATTGTATTTTTGGAGGATTTTTGATGAGGATGATGATGTCCCATTTTCTTCTTCATGGCAAACTTCATAACATGACTTAATTGGTTTTGAAGCAATTTGGGTTTTGGATGACTCTCCTATTTTTCCTTTTCCTTTGTCTTGGAGTTTGGGTGGCATTTTTTAAGAAACTCTTTGGTGAGAAAATCAGACAAAGAATTAGTTTCTTCTTGGATTTATTCAATATGAAAATCAAATATGCTCAAAATTGCCTGCCATCTTGCAAAAATCTATTTTGAGGCAATATTTTTAACATCTTTTTGTAAAACTACTTTTGCTATTTTGAAATGAATTTGTAAAAGAAATTTTTGATTTAATAAATCACTTTGGAATTTTGTAATGCATAAAACAATTGATAAAATTTCTTTTTTAATAGTACTAGAATTTTGCTAAGTTTGATTCCAGTGTCTGGAAGTAAACTGGACTATTTGCTCTTTTCCCCCTTTACCTTGTTTTAGGATCCCACTGCATCCTATTTCACAAGCATATGTTTCTACAATATTGGGGAATTTGGATTAGCTAAATATAAACAAGGAAGCTTAGTGATTTTTTTTTAATTTGGGTGATAATATTGGTGTGGTCATTTGTCCAAGGTTGTGGATTCTTTTTAAGCCTATCATATAATGATTTACATAATTTGCTACGACCTGGATAAAAGTTTATGACATAATTAAGGCTTCCTAAGAATATTTGTAATTGGACTTTATCAAGGATTTGGTCCGAGAATTTGCTAGAAAATTCTATGGACCTTTCTAATGGGGTAATGGTTCATTGGTTAATGTAATGACCTAAAAACCTTACTTTGGTTTGGAACAAACTTGTCTTGGATTTAGAAACTACTAAACCATTATTTTTTATGACTTTTATAAAGATGGATAAATGTTTGAAGTGTTTTTCTAAATTTTCGGAAAACAGTAATACATAATCAATGTATACTATTGTGAATTGAGAATATTGGTAAAAAATATCATTCATTATTTCTTTGAAATTCGGATGGAGCATTTTTAATCCAAAAGGCATTACATTCCATTCATATTGTCCAAATGGTACGGTAAGTGTCGTTTTATATCTTTCTTCTTATTTTATTTGGATTTGCCAAAATCCAGATTTCATGTCAAATTTTGAGAAAATATTTGCATTACAAAGTTTCTGTAACAAATCTTTCTTATTGGGTATTGGGTACCTAATCCATTTTAAGGCTTGATTGAGAGGTTTGTAATTAATTGCTAATCTTGGCATTCCTTTTTCGAGTTCTACATTTTCTATTACATAAAATGCTGAATAACTCCAAGGAGAACTGCTTTTCCTTTTTCCATTTCTTTGTTCATTTCTATTGGTCTTGCTTTTGTGGGTATTTGTCTTTCATCAAAATTATTTTCATATGGTAATGTCACTTAGTGTTTTTTCCTATTCCAAAAAGCATTAGTAATTTCAAAACAAATTCTTGATTCTATTTCTTCTTTAATTTGATTCATCATTTTTTGTACTTTTCTTTTTTCTAATTGTTCAGTCAGTTTTTTAAAATATATTTCTTCTTTTAGAAAATAGATTTGTTTCGTTTATGATTAATTAAATTATTGATTTGCCCATTATGGATGGATAAAGATTTTAATTTGAGATTTCTTATTTTTGGTTTTTCTACAAAAGGAAATTCTACTTTAGTGTTTTAAACTTTGGTGGAGATAGAATTATTTGTTACTTTATATGGTTTGAGTAAGTGTAACATCCCGAATTTGGGCCTAGTAGATTTGGGCCATTGGGTTGTAACACCCAAAAATATCGAAACTTTTAATTCTGTGCATGGGAGTTAATATGTATGTGTAGCACTTAGAATAATAATATTAAGGTATTATCGGGATTATTTGAAGCCTTAGAGTTAGGGGAGACCATAGGAAAAATTTATGTTCTTACTTAGTGGACCCTAGTCTGAAGCATGAGGCCTCGTAAGTTGATTAAGAGAAGAGAGGACACAAATGAGGTTCAGTTTGGGCTAAAGAATGGGTTGAGGCCTTGACAAAATATTCTGTTAGGCACTCAAGGGCTTAAAATAAAGTTTTGGTAGGTTAATTAACATTATGGGCTTGTGGCCAGTGGCAAAATAGCGCCACTAAGAGGAAAGAGAGTTGGCATTAATAGCAAAGGAGGAGGCCTAAGTTTTGGCCACTTGGAGCCCATGTTTTTGGGCCAAATTCGGCACCTAAAGAGGAAGCTAGGAGGGGATGGCACAAGGCTAAAATTTAGGATTTTTAGTGTTTAAAATATATGTGATATAAGCTGATAAAGGAGGGAGGAAGTGGTGTGATGTAGGTTTTGTTGGGATGGGTGTTTGATAGGGATAAGGGATAGGATAAGGATCTATCAGGAAGGCAATTGTTGGTCAAAATTCTATCACCTAGAGGAGTAAAGATATTAGTTTCTAATTGCCATAGGGGGTGCCGAAATTTCTATAAATAAGAGGGGATAGCTCATCAATTCCGGCATTTGAACCCTACTCTTTTCTTCCTTCTTTGTGCCAAAAATCTGAATGCCATCTTTGTTGTTTGTCTTTTCTCATCTTTTCTCTTCCAAAAGTCAAAAATCACCACCTCCCTCACCCTTTTCTTTTTCTTTGAAACCTCCTTCTAGTCAAATCTTTTGATCCCTATTGTTATTCTTCTCCCATTCACTAAAAGCTAAAACTACGTTCTTGTTTGTTCTTGTAGACGAAATCTCTAAGCCTTTCCTTGATTTCTTTTTACTTTCTTTCTAAGCCAAAGCCGAAACACTTTACTCAGAACTTCTAGAAGTCAAAACCAAATCAGCTCATCTTTTTCAGGATTTTCATAAAAGCCAAAATCGTGAGATCTCGTCTCCTGTGTTTGTCAAATTCTCTCTGAGGTGTCTGCTTATGCTGAATCTTGAAGAAAACTTAGGGTAAGTGTCGATTCGTGAGATTTCAGTCTTTTTTGGCTTTTTAGAGACCCTAGCCAAATGGCTATATAGAACTAATCTTGTGTTTTTCCTCTTTTTGCGGTATTTCGGGATTTGAAGAGGAGTCAATCTCTTAGATCTCTAAGTCAGAGTTTGGTAACACTCGAATCGTGTTACTTTCAAAATTTCAAGGTAAGGAGATTTGTTAAATTTTAGCGTGTAGATTTGAATAAAAACTAATCCTTGGCCGAATGTAGGAAAGGCCCTATCTTCATATTTTTTTTCGGTTTTTAAGAAAAGTGGTAGACAGAGGGCAAAAGATCCAAATAGCAAGGATATTGTCTAAGAGACTAGTACTACGCGATATCGATGTGTAACATTCCACACCATCTAGATTTGTTTGCAAAATACATGTATATAAATCTAATATGTTTTGATAAATGCCCAAATCCCAGCATAACGATTGAAACCCAAAGAGGGTAAAAGACAATCACCAGGTTAGTGATCCCTGTCATTCTAAGTGAATGTTCTGATTAAATGATATGAGTATGCCAATTTTCTATGATTGCATGGGGTGGGGTTTGATGAAAGGGAAGTATTACATTGTACGGCTTTTGCGTGACTCATAGTGACTTTCACCGTGACCTATTGTAGTGGCTTTGCCATGACCTGTTGTAGTGGCTACGGCCATGATCTGACGATGAGTAGCATGACTGCCATCAATGGCGTGTAGCGGTGTGGGTTGATTGTAGAAATCCTGAATGGTGTGAATGGCAGGTAAGGGTGGCGTGTAGTGGATGGAAACCTAGGATTTGGGTTGGGCTTGCATAATTTTTGTTATATATATTAATCTGTTATTCTGTTCTATGGGGCTAAGGCCCAAATCTAATGGTGCATGAGGGTTGCACACTGAGTCTCGCGACTCAACCTATTATTTAACATTTTTCAGGTAGCACCAAGTGCTTCGGACCAGGCTGGAGAGGAGCGCAAGGTGGCCATGCAAAAGAACATTTGGATTTAGAAAAGAAAAGACTTTAGTTTATTATTTTATATTTTTATTTATGGGTTTTAAATTTCAATGTAATAAGGCCATGGGCCAGTAGACTTTATCATTTTGGGTTTTATGTTGGGCTTTATTATTAGTAAACATTTAAATTTTATGTTTAAATTAAGTTAAGGCATGTAACAAATTTTAGATTTTATTTAAAAATCACCAAGGCATTTTGTAACTTATATGAACTAAATGGGCCCGGTGGGCCCTGAGGCTAAGTTTGATGAAATGGTTTGGTTGGTTATACGAATTGAATTAGACATGCATGATACATGATCTGAATTTGTTCTGGGCCTATTTGGCCATATGATGAGACTTGGGCCTGATGGGTCGTAATGATGTAATTTGGGTTTGATGGGCCTTATGGGGACGTAAACAAGTATGCTAGGGTTTATGGACCTTAGGCCTAGTTTGAACAACTTTTAAACTCCATAAGACTTTCTAATAATTAAACATGTTCGTAAACAAGTCGCTGGGTTGGGGTGTGGCAACGGGCATACGCATGTCTAGGTTTGGATCTAGGGAGAGCTTGGTACTTAAGCGGCCCTAGTAGCCCACCTCCTCTTTTCTAGAAACCTACCTAGTGCGAAGTGTCTGTTCACTTTAGCCGCGAGGACTTGTTGATGGGCCAAAGTACATATGTAACATCCTGAAATAGGGGCCATTAGGTTTGAATTGTTTTGCATATGTATGGCTTGATTGTGCATTAATTAAGGTGTTTTAAGATCTAGTTTTAAGCCAAGGGTAGGCAGAGTGTAGGAAAAATTTTGTTTTAAGTGTTAGTTAAAGGGAGCTAAGGGGAGCTAGGCCTTAAGGGAATTAATGTGGAGGTTAAGACACAATAATTCACTTGGCAAAGTGGCAAGGGAGGTGCCACTTAGGGTCTTGGAAAGTGACGCCACAAGCAGTGTGAGGGGACTTAGGTTCGAATCCCATGGATAGTCTTAAGGTGATTTTTTTTTTATTTTGGACTTGTATGGCATGTGATGGTCAAACTTTAATTAAGGTAAGGTTGGACTATTTTCTTTTATGGATAGTAGACTAAGGAAAAAGGTAAGTGTTAATTTAAGGAATGAAATCCTAAGTTTTGGTATGATAAGGGGACATAAGGCTTGAAATAAGGGATAGAATTTCTTAAACTTTGGGAAAGTAGAGGATTATAAGGCATGAATCAAGGGCTTTGTTTTGGAAATTATTTCATGGCCATTTTGACCATGAACACAGTGGAGTTTTTGGGGCTAGGGGTTGGCCAAATATTGAAAGGAATAGGGATAGTTGATCAAATTCTTTAGCAAATTGGGCACCATTTTCTTTTCTCTCCAAAACCTCTCTTCCTAGTCGAATGTGTCTTGGGCTATTGGTAAAATTTTGCTTTGGTTTTGGCTATTATTCTTGACCAAATTGGTATTATTTTCTTTTCCTCTCAAGCTCTTTTCCTCTTTGTGCCAAAATTACTACCATTGAAAGGAGCATTGTTTTTCTTTCATTTTTTTTCCTTTTCTTCATTGGCCAAAACTTATAGTCATCATTCTCTCTTTCCCTCACCTTCTTCTTTTCTCTTCTTTTCTTTTCTTTTTACTTTGCTTAGGCCGAATCTCCCTTTGGATACCAAAGCTAAATTGCATCAAGTCTCAACCTTCTCTTTTCTTTTCACAATCCATCAAAAAATTGAAAGCACAAGAAAGCCTTAGCCGATTTCTACATCTCTTTCTTCTTCCAAAGTCAATCACTCCTCTATAGTAGCCGGATATCTCTGTGGTTCTAAGGTAAGTGACGTGTGATATTCGGCCAAAGGCCATTTTTTTTGTAAGCCTTATGGGTTGAAGCCGATTCTAACATAGTTACGTAGGAGGGAGTTCATCAAATCGCAAGGTGCAAATCGTTTAGGCTTTAGGTTTCAGGATTTAATCGACTATGCCGAAAAAGGTGTGTAGTTATCACACTGATCTCCTATTATTTGGATTTGTTGTTATGTATATATATATACGTATAAGATGTGTATGATAGGCGAAAATAATGGCTGAGATGGTGGCTACCCATAGTGGGTATTCGGTTAACCAGGTCAGTTTTATGATATTATTTTACCATGGTATATGTGTGGAATTGTGGTAAGCATGTGATGTATGCTCATTGGAATTTTACTATTATTTGGCCATGATACTGACATATGCATAGGGATTGGGATATGATTATTGAAGGACAGGGTGTACATTTATGTGCGTGGTTTAGTGATGGCTACGAGCCTCACGTGGATTGATGATCGGCTCTGTGCCTCATCGTGGTTGGTATCGGCTTTGTGCCATATCGTGGTTGGTGATGGATATGTGCCTCATCGTGATTTGATGTTAGCTATGAGCTACATCGTGGATTGACGTTGACTAAGGTCGCGTTGTGGATTATACTGTGATTTATTTCACGTGGACCGTTGGCTTGACCACTTGGTGGATGGCATTGCTTGCCAAATTGGTGTGTAGAGGTTGGAGGGTTGATTTAGTAATCCCCGGTGTGTGGTGGTGGATACGGGGTGTGTAGAGGATGGACCCTAGGTGGGTTGGGTGCATTTGCATTATTATTTGATATGTGGATTGGTGTGGTTTGGGCTAAGCCCATGTGTGGAAATCGTGGACTAGTTACACATTGAGTCGGTTTGACTCACCCAATTTTTTACCAAACAATCTGGTGATACATGATTCTTGGACCAGTGAAGCGGATCTGAGGTGGCCATGCGAAGATGTTTTCATTGTTTTATGCACTTTATATTTTCAGTATTTTGAGTAAATATTTATTGTAATAAGGGGCACTTAAAGTATTTAGGGACTTTTATTGTGTTCGAGTTGGATTGACGATCGAGATGATATTTGGAATGTTTTATTTTAGAAAGCGATTTACATCATCAAAACTTATATTAAAGCTTTAATTTGGAAATTTGTAACAACATAATTTTACTTAGAATTTTAAATATACAATGTTTTTATAAATGACAGAAAATTTTTATGTTTTCACCCTTATGACAAATTCTTTTCAAACTTTTTCCTCAGTAGCATTCTAGATTCGACCGTAGCGTTTGGGCCGGGTTTGGGGTGTTACAATTTGGCATCAGAGCCCATCTCAAAACTCGGCTTTTAGGTTTTTGGGTCCAAAAACATTTTTCAAAGATGGGCTTTTCGAAAACATAGACTTTCATGAACTATTTCAGGTTTATTCTGGCATGGCACCTGTATCTCCGGCTCGAAGTCCACGAGGTAAGTACCCCTAACTATTGAAGTGATTGGTATGTGAAACTTTATGGGCATTACGGGATCGTAGATTAGTAGATTAGGAGCTATTGAACCCTAGGACTAGTTTACTCCAACACAAAATACATAAGACTTAAGTACAACCAAACAAACCTGTGAGTAAGTCGTCGAGTTAGGGTGTGGCAACAGTTGTGCGCATGTCTAGGATTGGATTCGGTAAGAGCTTGGTATTTAAGTAGTCCTAGTGACTCACCTCCTCTTCACTCGAATCCTACCTGGTGCGTAGTGGCGGTTCACCCTAACCAATAGGACTTATTCACGGTTAAACCCGATAATTAAAACCCGAAAGGGACCACTACTTGTTTTGTAAAAACTACATCGATTGAATACAAACCTTAGTTTTGTAAAAACTACACTGTTTTGACTAAAATATCCTGGTTTGGAAAATTTACTAAATTACCCTTGATTTACAAAATTACCAAAATAACCCCGATTTTTGGAATTTGCAAAAATACCTTTGATTTGGAAAATTTTACAAAATAACCACGAAATTTGTAAATTCTAGAATGCCTTTGATTTTTAAAGATTTTCACATTAATCTTAATTTATCACTAAAATACACCTGTAGGATGAGTTACAAAAATACCCCTGCGTTGGGAACAGATAAAATGCCCATAGTAGTGTAGTGGATGTTGTGGATGAATGAATGTGACTCTCTGAATTAGGGTAGTAAACTTGAGATGAAAACTTTGGTTGATCGAAAGAACTACTACTAAAAACTTCTTTA
The DNA here is from genome assembly GCA_025506655.1 of Gossypium rotundifolium. Lineage (NCBI taxonomy): Eukaryota > Viridiplantae > Streptophyta > Magnoliopsida > Malvales > Malvaceae > Gossypium > Gossypium rotundifolium. The sequence continues at coordinate 115,834,825 of CP106731.1, read as the reverse complement.
CATAAAATTGTTCGCGGATAATCGGTGGAACAAAAGACTAATGCATAAAATTTCTTAAATCAGATTAAATCGTGAAGTAGACATGAGTTCTAGGGGACGTGGTCGTCATGGGCAAGGTAAAGGTAGGATGGCTGTGTCAGAACTAGTTGGGTGCAGTCGGGGTTTCAAAATAAGGCACCGCCACCATTTGTAGGGTAAAATTTCAAGAGCAAATTGGAGGAGATGACGTGATGTCGCGAGCTATCTTTGCGAGTTTTAGAGCGAGAGAAGGAGCTAGTATGGGAAATGGGGCTCGAAAGTCGATGGTGAGAGACTTAGATCAAATGGGTGAGGTTTTAGGGAGTATCTGGGGTAGCTCCGAATGTAGCGGAGTATTGGTTAGAGGCAGTCGAGAGGATCATGGACGATTTGGACTGCACTACTAAGGAAAAGCTGAAAGGTACTATTTTGCTACTTCGAGACGAGGCTTATCAGTGATGGCTCACTGTCAAGAAGAGTATCCCTGCGGATCGAGTGGATTGGGGGTATTTTAAGGTTAAATTTGAAGGGAAATACGTTAGAGCTAGCTACATTGACTCTTAGAGAAAGGCATTTCTGAATTTAGTGCAAGGAAATAAGTCGGTGTGTTAGGTGAGTATGAAGCGGAGTTTCTCGGGAGAGGGCGGTTAAGTCGGTATGCTAGAGGATTGTAGCTCTGGATTCGAGAAAAAGACCAAGGGTTGATAATTCATGACGTGCACCTATACGAGTGGTGTGTTAGATTTGAGGATGGGTTCGATAACATGAGATGATTTCTTGTATTTAAGTGTTGATTTAAGCCAATTGATCAAAAACATCTTGAAAAGCAAAATAGATAGAAAATCATGGAAATGGGGCCAAATAAAAAGATGGAGGAGAGGGACTTTGTAAAAAGCCAAGAATAGAAAATTCTATATTTAGTTTATTTTATTTTTATTTTTTATTTTAAGATTTTATATTAATTTAATTAAGCCTATTTTAGTAAATCCTTAGTGGATAAAGCTTTTCCAAAATTGGTTTAATTACCTTCCAAGTCCCCTTCCTTCCTAAAATTCCATCATCCTTTAGAAAAACCCAAACATTTTCCATCACCTTTAAGCATGAGTAAAATCATGGATATTAAGCTCGTGAGTTACAAACTGAGTGGAGGTCAAGATTGTTGTTTGGCCGAGAGGCAAAATAGAGATAGGGATAGGACGTTCCATAGCTCATTTACACAAGGAAGAGTTGGTTCGAGGCGGTAGCTATAACTAGCGAGTTCATCTAATTTCAAGGATCGGGTCAAAGACGAAAAACCCGCGCTTGAGGTGAGCGACTATTTCAATTTATTTTCTTATTTAATCATTACTTTTTATGAGAAGACTGGTCAAGAGATAGGATCGACCCTACCCCTATCTCGCTTAATTTTGCAACTAGGTTATGGATTGGCGCCGTCGATTGAATCATAGGGCAAGGGATCCTAGAATTTTCGACGTGGAAACGAACCACTTCTTGAAACAAAAGAAGAAAAAAAGACCATTATGCATCAATTATCCAACCGAGGAAAGAAATCGGGGTTGAATGAAAATCCGCACACTCACTTGAGAGAATTCCATGGTCCGCTCAAGCATGAAGCGCAGGAGTACCGAAGATGAAATCAAACTTCGTGCCTTTCCTTTTCTTTAGTTGATCTGAAGAAAAGAATGGTTATTTTACTTACCTCCGGTTCTCTATCACAATGGGATGACTTATCTCGTGTTTTTCTTGTGAGGTTCTTCCCACTTCACGGCGGTAGAACTTGGAGGAGGGATATAGTGGGAATTAGCGAATGGAGAATGAATCACTTTACGACTATTGGGGCGGTACAAAAACTATGTGCAAGTTGTCCTCAACATGGGTTGACCGAACAATCACTCATTCAAGATTTCTCGAGGGATTGCTCCTATGGAAATGAAAATGATTGATCTTTGCTAGTGGAGGGTGCTTGTCAATATGACTCCTCAAAGGGCGAGAGAACTGATATCCACCATGGCGGCAAATTCTCAACGATGTATGTTCTAGCAAGAGAAGGTTGATAGGTAACGAAAGAGTAAGTGTTGGAGAAAATGTCTCCACAAGTCTTGAAAAGAAAATTCCTCCCAAATACAAGGACCAAGGTATGTTTGCCATTTCTTGTGAGATAGGTAGTGTAGGCATTAAGAAAGCCATGTGTGATTTAGGGGCTTCAATTAATGTTATGCCTTATTCTACTTATAAGTTGATTAACGCGGGTCCTTTAAAAGAGACAGGAGTAATTTTGGGAATCGAGTCGTCCCATGTGCTCATTATTAATATGGAAGATGTGGGAGAGCTCATGCGTTTGGGTGGAACACTCACCATGGAATTTGATGGCAAAGTGGTTAGGTTTAATGTTTATGAGGATATGGGACATACCAATGATAAATTACAAATTGTGCCTTGCAGGAATGCTGATCTTGAAGTTAACAAGAGGAATTATCGATAATTCAAAAACCAGTACGTGAAGCTGTCATGAAAGCCTCGAAGTTAGAGCTAAAATCATTTCTAGAATGTACAAGTATTAGTTTATTTTCTAAAAAGTATATTAATAATGCCTTGAAATTTATTGAAATCAAACTCTATTTAATGAAATTATCTAGTTTGCATATATCGAATTTTATGACACTTGTCTTGTTAATTAAACTATATGTTTTGAGCATTTATTAAATTATTTTGCCTATATTGTCTACATTGAGTAATGATGCAAAAAGAGGCTGGTCTTAATAAATTGTGGAATTAATTTTAATGTTTGAACGAGCAACATGCTTGAGGGCAAGCATGAGCTAAGTAGGGGATTTGATAACATGATTATTTTGCATGATTTCTTGTATTTAATTCGTATATCTTTGAATTAATCCTACTAATTTATGTTTTTATTATTTAATTCTTGTCGGGGCGCAATTGATCAAAAACATGTTGAAAAGGGCAAAATAGATGAAAATCATGGAATGGGGCCAAATAAAAAGATGGAGGAAGCCAAGGACTCATCAAGCAATTTGACTTTGTAAAAAGCCAAGAATAGGGATCGATTGTCTAATTGGTCTTCCGTGAACACATTGGCGTGCCAAGTGGGGATTCTTTGTTTGGTTCCGTCAAGGAATGTTTGATGTGGGTTTAAGGCTCATTTGGTTGGAATTGTCCTCAAGGGAGATGGATAGGGCTGGTAGCTATAACTAGCTTATCGAGAAAGGCGAGTTCATCTAATTTTAAGGATCGGTCAAAGACGGAAAAACCCGCGCTTGAGGTGAGCTAAGTTTTATCAAGTTCTTTTGAGACTATTTCAATTTATAGACGATTCTTGATAAAACCGGTCTACGTGGATCGACCCTACTCCTATCTATTGCTTAATTTTGCAACTAGGTATAGGTTTATATTGGTGGAATCGATGACCATCGTGGTTTAAGGCTCATTTGGTTAGGAACCATGAGAGGAATGGTTATCAGTCGAGGTCATGGACCACAGGGGAGAGGTGCGAACCATGGAGGGTGTAGATGCGAGGTCATGGACCATCGGTGGTTGAGGGTGTAGATGCAGACACGAGGTTAGTCTAGGTCGAGCGTCGCGAGGAGAAAGATGTGCGGATGTCATAACTGCACGTTCCTTATTTTCGGAATACCCTTTATTGCCTTGATAGATATCGTGTTAACTCATTCCTATATTGCTAGTGAAGTATCTAGAACTTTGAGTGTGAACTTTGAGGCAATATCTAGAAAGTATGTTAGTTTTATTAAGATCAGAGTGCACAGCAAGAGCGTAGCATGGTGAGTTAGGATGCACGACTGTTAGTTAGTTGGAAATTTTGTGGACGAAATTTCTTTAAGGAGGGTAGAACTGTAACATCCTAAAATAAGGGCTATTAGGTTTGAATTGTTTTGCATGTGTATGGCTTGATTGTACATTAATTAAGGTGTTTTAAGATCTAGGTTTAAGCCAAGGTAGGCTGAAATGTAGGAAAAATTTTTATTTTAAGTGTTAGTTAAAGGGAGCTAAGGGAGCTAGGCCTTAAGGGAATTAATGAGGAGGTTAAGACACAATAATTCATTTGGAAAAGTGGCAAGGAGGTGCCACTTAGGGTCTTGAAAAGTGACGCCACAAGCAAAGGTGAAGGGACTTAGGTTGAATCCATGGATAGTCTTAAGGTGATTTTTTTTATTTTGGACTTGTATGGCATGTGATGGTCAAACTTTAATTAAGGTAAGGTTGGACTATTTTCTTTTATGGATAGTAGACTAAGGAAAAAGGTAAGTGTTAATTTAAGGAATGAAATCCTAAGTTTTGGTATGATAAGGGATATAAGGCTTGAAATAAGGGATAGAATTTCTTAAACTTTGGGAAAGTAGAGGATTATAAGGCATGATTTAGGGGCTTTGTTTTGGAAATTATTTCATGGCCATTTTGACCATGAACCTGGTCGGTTTTTGGGGCTAGGGGGGTTGGCCAAATGTTGAAAGGGAATAGGGGATAGTTGATCAAATTCTTTAGCAAACTGGGCATCACTTTCTTTTCTCTCCAAAACCTCTCTTCCTAGCCGAATGTGCCTTGGGCTATTGGTAAAATTTTGCTTTGGTTTTGGCTATTATTCTTGACCAAATTGGTATTATTTTCTTTTCCCTCTCAAGCTCTTTTCCTCTTTGTGCCAAAATTACTACCATTGAAAGGATCATTGTTTTTCTTTCATTTTATTCTTTTTCTTCCTTGGCCGAAACTTATAGTCATCATTCTCTCTTTCCCTCACCTTCTTCTTTTCTCTTCTTTTTACTTTGCCTAGGCTGAATCTCCCTTTGGATACCAAAGCTAAATTGCATCAAGTCTCAACCTTCTCTTTTCTTTTCACAATCCATCAAAAAACCGAAAGCACAAGTAAGCCTTAACCGATTTCTCCATCTCTTTCTTCTTCCAAAGTCAATCACTCCTCTATAGTAGCCGAATATCTATGTGGTTCCAAGGTAAGTGAAGTGTGATATTCGGCCAAAGGCCATTTTTTTGTAAGCCTTATGGGTTGAAGCCGATTCTAACATAGTTACGAAGGAGGGAGTTCATCAAATCGCAAGGTGCAAATCGTTTAGGCTTTGGGTTTCGGGATTTAATCAACTGTGCCGAAAAAGGTGTGTAGTTATCGCATTGATCTCCTGTTGTTTGGATTTGTTGTTATGTATATATATATATACGTATAAGATGTGTATGATAGCCGAAAATAATGGCTGAGATGGTGGCTACCCATAGTGGGTATTCGGTTAACCAGGTCAGTTTTATGATATTATTTTACCATGGTATATGTGTGGAATTGTGGTTAGCATGTGATGTATGCTCATTGGAATTTTACTATTATTTGGCCATGATACTGACATATGCATAGGGATTGGGATATGATTATTGAAGGACAGGGTGTACATTTATGTACGTGGTTTAGTGATGGCTACGAGCCTCACATGGATTGATGATCGGCTCTGTGCCTCATCGTGGTTGGTATCGACTTTGTGCCATATCGTGGTTGGTGATAGCTATGTGCATCATCGTGATTTGATGTTAGCTACGAGCTACATCGTGGATTGACATTGACTGAGGTCGCGTTGTGGATTATATGTGATTTATTTCACGTGGACCGTTGGCTTGACCACTTGGTGGATGGCATTGCTTGCCAAATTGGTGTGTAGAGGTTGGGGGTTGATTTAGTAATCCCCGGTGTGTGGTGGTGGATACGGGGTGTAGAGGATGGACCCTAGGTGCGTTGGGTGCATTTTGCATTATTATTTGATATGTGGATTGGTGTGGTTTGGGCTAAGCCATGTGTGGAAATCTGTGGACTAATTACACATCGAGTCGGTTTGACTCACCTAATTTTTTACCAAACAATACTGGTGATACATGAATCTTGGACGAAATTTGGAGCGGATCTGAGGTGGCCTTGCGAAGATGTTTTCATTGTTTTATGCACTTTATATTTCAGTATTTTGAGTAAATATTTATTGTAATAAGGGCCACTTAAAGTATTTGGGGACTTTTATTGTGTTCGAGTTGGATTGACGATCGAGATGATATTTGGAATGTTTTATTGAGAAAGCGATTTACATCATCAAAACTTATATTAAAGTTTTAATTGGAAATTTGTAACAACATAATTTTACTTAGAATTTTAAATATACAATGTTTTTATAAATGATGTAAAATTTTATGTTTTCACCCTTATGACAAATTCTTTTCAAACTTTTTCCTCAATAGCATTCTAGATTCGGCCGTAGCGTTTGGCCGGGTTTGGGGTGTTACAACATAGCTAAAACTCGAAAGGGATCGAAGTACCCCGATTTGCAAAATTACCAAAATACCCCCAATTTACAAAATTATCGAAATACCCCTGGTTTGTAAAATTACCAAAATACCCCTGGTTTGTAAAATTACTAAAATACCCCTAGTTTGCAAAATTACCAAAATACCCCTGGTTTGTAAAATTATTGAAATACCCCTAAATTACAAAATTACCAAAATACCCCCGGATTACAAAATTATCGAAATACCCTTAGTGTGTAATTACCGTTTTACCTCTAAGCGACAAATAACCGTTGTACCCTCGTGGTAGTACTAATGTTGTTTGTGTTAATTGTATGTTTCATTATGTTCGAGATGCACTGCATACATGGATTAGTTATGAGTAGAATTATCGAATTACCCTTGGTAGGTAAATAATTGAAATACCTTCGGTAGGTAAAATTACCATTATACCCTTTGGGGTTGATTAGCGTGATTGTGTGTAACTTTTCACACCATTAGATTGTCTGTTAATCTGTGTTAATAAATCTGCTTATATTCTGTTAAATGTTGAAATCTCGGCATAACGTTTGAAACCCGAGGATGGTAAAGTGAATCACCGAGTTAGTGATCTCTGTCATTCTTGATGAATGTTCTGTTAAGATGATATGTTTTATAAGTATCTTGATTTCTATGATTGTACGGGTTGGGTTTGATGAAAGGGAAGTGTTCTATGTAGTGGCTTTTGCCATGATGCATTGTAGTGGCTTTTGCCATGATCTGTTGTAGTGGCTTTTGCCATGATCTGTTGTAGTGGCTATTGCCATGATTTGATGATGAGCAGCTAACTGCAGCATGACTGCCATCGATGGTGTGTAGCGGATGGAGGGTTGATTGTAGAAATCATGGTGTGATTGGTTGGTACGGGTAGTGTGTAGAGGATGGAAAATCTAGGTTGGGGCTGGATTTGCATCGCATTGCATACATTATCTGTTGTGACATATGATGTGGGTTAAGGCTCAACCGAGGCTATTTTGGGCTAAGGCCCAATTGCCACCAGCATCTTGTAATGGGCTTTACCGGATTGTTGTGATGCATGTTCTTACCGATGATGGTTTGTACACACTGAGTTTTCGTAAACTCACCCCCTCTTTTTTTAAATGTCTCAGGTAATTCCCAGTGATAGAGGATTGGGAGCCGTGGAGGACTCAGGGGTGGCTATACATCAGAGATACTACACGTGAACTTTAGTAATTTCGATTTTACCTTTTCTTTTAGATTATTTATTTTGGGTTAATATTTTGTAATAAGGCCATTGGTTTATTTTTTCTAAGTTTTCATTTATAAACTGTTAAACTTATAAATATAGGGTTTTCTTAAAACTTTAGCAATCATTTTCTAAAATATCATGTTTACGCATACGATGCAAGTTCAACTTTCATAACAAAAGCAGCTTTTTCAAAATAATAACAACTTTTAAACAGTCATTTGATAAGTCGCATTTTTCTCAAACAAAGAACGAACTCGGAGTTCAAAAATCTGATAAAACTTTTCTAAACAATTACTTAGCATTTAAACTTCCTTCACTGTGACACGCCAGATTCGGGCCTAACTTTTAGGCCGGGTTTGGGGTGTTACACCACTTGTGTCTTTTTCTCCACATTTTATTCTTAAAGCCTACTACTAACTCCTAAGGTTTTATTCACCTAAAACCAAAATTTTTCCTAAGGCCTAACTTGAACCTGAGACTTCATAGAAGCCCCCTAACCTTCCAAAATCACTCACATACTAGATCAACTTGCACTAATATCGTTCTCTTATTCCTAAAAATTTTAAACGCTCCTACGCCTAAAGCCTAATGGGCTCAATCCTACTAGGCCCAACTTTGGGATGTTACAAGTGGAGTGTGTGGTGTAGTGGCAAAGTGACGCCACATAAAAGGTAAGGGGGTGACGCCAAAAGGAAGGAAGGAGGTCCAAGGTTCAAGTCTTGGCTCTTGCATTTTGGTTTTCTTTTTAAATGGATTTTTGAATTTGGTCATAGGACTTATATTTAGTTGCGCATGATTTTAGAAACAAGGAGCTAGTTGGTAAAGTGGCTAGCAGCGTAGATTATGTTATAGGGGAGCCTGGGTTCAAATCTCGTGAGAAGCAAGGGAGTATTTATTTTGCTAAGATGGGGTGACAAAAGTTTGAGTTGGATTTAAACTATGCTAGTGGAAGAATCCCACATCGAAAAGATACAAAGAAGGAAGGTGAGAAGCTAGCTATATATAGAGCATTCTATGAGGAGAGTTAATATACATTGGTGGGCATTTGGGTGCAGACCTAGAGGATAATCGCTAATAGTAGTGAAGGAAGGGCTACTACAACGTGAGGTGCACAGTAAGGTTACGATGAGGTTTCAGTTTCTGATAAGTGTATATTAAGTTATGATTAATCGTTAGGTGATGTCAATTGTAGGTTCATGACTAAGGGGTTTGCAGCACGCGTGGTTACTAGGTGTGTACAAACACTACACACACGAAATCGACAAAGCCGAAAGTGGCTAAATGGGTCCGGTGGGCCCTGAGGCTAAGTTTGATGAAATGGTTTGGTTGGTTATACGAATTGAATTAGACATGCATGATACATGATCTGAATTTGTTCTGGGCCTATTTGGCCATATAATGAGACTTGGGCCTAATGGGCCGTAATGATGTAATTTGGGTTTGATGGGCCTTATGGGGATGTAAACAAGTATGCTAAGGTTTATGGACCTTAGGCCTAGTTTGAACAACTCTTAAATTCCATAAGACTTTCTAATAATTAAACATGTTCGTAAACAAGTCGCTAGGTTAGAGTGTGGCAACGGGCATACGCATGTCTAGGTTTGGATCTAGGGAGAGCTTGGTACTTAAGCAGCCCTAGTGGCCCACCTCCTCTTTTCTGGAATCCTACTTGGTGCGAAGTGTCTGTTCACTTTAGCCGTGAGGACTTGTTGATGAGCCAAAGTACATAGCTAAAACCCTAAAGGGACCGAAGTACCCTTGATTTGTAAAATTACCAAAATACCCCCGATTTATGAAATTATCGGAATACCCCTGGTTTGTAAAATTACCAAAATACCCTTCATTTATAAAATTACTGAAATACCCCTGGTTTGCAAAATTACCAAAATATCCCTGGTTTGTAAAATTATCGAAATACCCTTAAATTAAAAAATTACTGAAATACCCCCGAATTACAAAAATACTGAAATACCCTTAGCGTGTAATTATCGTTTTACCCCTAAGCGACAAATGACCGTTGTACCCTCGTGGTAGTACTAATGTTGTTTGTGTTAATTGTATGATTGATTATGTTCGGGATGCACTGCATACATGGATTAGTTATGAGTACAATTATCAAATTACCCTTGGTAGGTAAATTACTGAAATACCTTCGGTAGGTAAAATTATCGTTATACACTTGGGGTTGATTAGCGTGATTATGTGTAACTTTTCACACCATTAGATTGTATGTTGATATGTGTTAATAAATCTGCTTATATTCTGTTAAATGCCAAAATACCGGCATAACGTTCGAAACCCGAGGAGGGTAAAAGCGAATCACCAGGTTAGTGATCTCAGTCATTCTTCAATGAAAGTTCCTATTAAGATGATATGTTTTATAAGTATGCTAATTTCTGTGATTGCACGGGGTTGGGTTTGATGAAAGGGAAAGTGTTCTGTGTAGTGGCTTTTGCCATGATCTGTTGTAGTGGCTTTTGCCATTATCTGTTGTAGTGGCTATTTCCATGATTTGACGATGAGCAACTAACTGCAGGATGATTGCCATCGATGGTGTGTAGCGAGATAGAGGGTTGATTGTAGAAATCCACGGTGTGATTGGTTGGTGCGGTGGTGTGAGAGGATGGAAAATCTAGGTTGAAATGGGTGTGCATCGCATTGCATACATTATCTCTTTGTGACATATGATGTGGGTTAAGGTTGAACCGAGGCTATTTTGGGCTAAGGCCCAATTGCCACCATTACTGTAATGGGCTTCGGCCTGGATTGTTCTGATGCATGTTCTTACCGATGAGGGTTGTACACACTGAGTTTTCGTAAACTCACCCCCTCTTTTTTTTAAATGTCTCAGGTAATTCCCAATGATAGAAGATTGAGAGCCGTGGAGGACTCGGGGGTGGCTATACATCTTTGATACTACACGTGAACTTTAGTAATTTTAATTTTGCCTTTTCTTTTAGATTATTTATTTTGGGTTAATATTTTGTAATAAGGCCATTGGTTTATTTTTTCTAAGTTTTCATTTATAACTGTTAAACTTATAAATACAGGGTTTTCATAAAACTTTAGCAATCATTTTCTAGAATTTCATGTTTACGCAACGGTGCAAGTTCAACTTTCATAACAAAATAGTTTTTCAAAATAATAACAACTTTTAAACGATCATTTGGCAAGTCGCATTTTTCTCAAATAAAGAACGAACTCGGAGTTTAAAAATCTGATAAAACTTTTCTAAACAATTGCTTAGCATTTAAACTTCCTTCACTGTGACACGCCAGATTCTGGCCTAACTTTTAGGCCAGGTTTGGGGTGTTACAATATTGGTATCAGAGCCTAGGTTACAAAACTCAACTGTGGAGTGGGTTCGAAAATATTTTTCAAAGTTATTTGAAATGTGGTTTTAAAAAAAAGTATCTTCGTTGGAAGTATGGCACCCGAGTCTCCGGCACCAAATCCGTAAGTCATTTTACTTATTATTATATACTATAATGATTGTATTTATTCTGTGTATGTTTTGGATGTAGTGTTTGAATGGAAATTTTTTTAAGTATGAGTGTGAAATATCTTTTTGCTTCTGTATTAGATATTTGGTTGTATGAAGAGGTTCCAAGCTTAAGCTAGAAAGTGTATTACTATTTTAGAATTAGAGTGTGCAGTGTGAGTGTAGTGTGGTAGGTTAAGAGGTGCGACTGTTTCTATAGCTGGAAATTTCAAGGACAAAATTTCTTTATGGAGGGTAGATTACAGAACTGTAACATCTCGAATTTGGGCTTAGTAGATTTGGGCCTATTGGGTTATAACGCCCCAAAAATCCTGAAACTTTCAATTTCTGTGCATGGGAGTTAATATGTATGTGTAGCACTTAGAATAATGATATTAAGGTATTATCGGGATTTTTTGAAGCCTTAGAGTTAGGGGAGACTATAGGAAAAATTTATGTTCTTACTTAGTGGACCCTAGTCTAATGCATGAGGCCTCATAAGTTGATTAAGAGAAGAGAGGACACAAATGAGGTTCAGTTTGGGCTCAAGAATGGGTTGAGGCTTTGACTAAATATTCTGTCAGGCACTCAAGTGCTTAAAATAAAGTTTTGGTAGGTTAATTAACATTATGGGCTTGTGGCCAGTGGCAAAATGGCGCCACTAAAAGGAAAGGGAGTTAGCGTTAATGGCAAAGGAGGAGGCCCAAGTTTTGGCCACTCGGAGCCCATGTTTCTGGGCCAAATTCGGCACCTAAAGAGGAAGCTAGGAGGGGACGGCACAAGGCTAAAATTTAGGATATTTAGTGTTTAAAATATATGTGATATAAGCTGATAAAGGAGGGAGGAAGTGGTGTGATGTAGATCTCGTTTGGATGAGTGTTTGATAGGGATAAGGGATAGGATGATGATCTATCAGGAAGGCAAGTGTTGACCGAAATTCCATCACCTAAAAGAGTAAAGAAATTAGTTTCTAATTGCCATAGGGGGTGCCAAAATTTCTATAAATAAGGGGGGATAGCTCATCAATTCCGACATTTGAACCCTACTCTTTTCTTCCTTCTTTGTGCCGAAAATCTGAAGATCATCTTTGTTGTTTTTCTTTTCTCATCTTTTCTCTTCCAAAAGTCGAAAATCTCCCTCACCCTTTTCTTTTTCTTTGAAACCTCCTTCTAGCCGAATCTTTTGATCCCCATTGTTATTCTTCTTCCATTCACTAAAAGCTGAAACTACGTTCTTGTTTGTTCTTGTAGCTGAAATCTCTAAGCCTTTCCTTGATTTCTTTTTACTTTCTTTCTAAGCCAAAGCTGAAACACTTTACTCAGAACTTCTAGAAGCCAAAACCACATCAGTTCATCTTTTCTGGGATTTTTATAAAAGCCAAAATCGTGAGATCTCGTCTTCTGTGTTTGTCGAATTCTCTCTGAGGTGTCTGCTTGTGCCGAATCTTGAAGAAAACATAGGGCAAGTGTCGATTCATGAGATTTCAGTCCTTTTCGACTTTTTAGAGACCCTAGCTGAATGGCTATATAGAACTAATCTCGTGTTTTTCCTCTTTTTGCAGTATTCTAAGATTTGAAGAGGAGTCAATCTCTGAGATCTCTAAGTTAGAGTTCGGTAACACTCGAATCGTGTTACTTCCAAGATTTCAAGGTAAGGAGATCTGTTAAATTTTAGCGTGTAGATTCAAATAAAAAGTAATCCTTGGCCGAATGTAGGAAAGGCTCTATCTTCATATTTTTTTTTTTAGTTTTTAAGCAAAGTGGTAGACAGAGGGCAAAAGATCCAAATAGCAAGGATATTGTCTAAGAGACTAGTACTACGCGATATCAGGTGTGTAACCTTCCACACCATCTAGATTTGTTTGCAAAATACATGTATATAAATCTAATATGTTCTGATAAATGCCGAAATCCCGACATAACGATTGAAACCCAAAGAGGGTAAAAAAAATCACCAGGTTAGTGATCCCTGTCATTCTAAGTGAATGTTCTGATTAAATGATATGAGTATGCTGATTTTTTGTGATTGCATGGGATGGGGTTTGATGAAAGGGGAAGTATACATTGTACCGCTTTTGTCGTGACTGTTGTAGCGGACTTTATTTGTGACTGTTGTAGTTGCTTTTGCCATGACACATTGTAGTGGCTACGGCCATGATCTTATGATGAAGCGACATAGCGCCATCAATGGTGTGTATGCGGTGTGGGTTGATTGTAGAAATCCCCAATAGTGTGAATGGCGGTAAGGGTGGCATGTGGCGGATGGAAACCTAGGATTTGGGTTGGGCTTGCATAATTTTTGTTATATATATTAATATGTTATTACATTACGTGGGGCTAAGGCCCAAATCTAATGGTGCATGAGGGTTTACACCGAGTCTCATGACTCAACCTATTATTTAACATTTTTCGGTAGCACCTAGTGCTTGGACCGGTGGAGAGGAGCATAAGGTGGCCATGCAAAAGAACATTTGGATTCGAAAAGAAAAGACTTTAGTTTATTATTTTATATTTTTATTTATGGGTTTTAAATTTCAATGTAATAAGGCCATGGGCGATGAGACTTTATCATTTTGGGTTTTATGTTGGGCTTTATTATTAGTAAACATTTAAATTTTATGTTTAAATTAAGTTAAGGCATGTAACAAATTTCAGATTTTATTTAAAAATCACCAAGGCAATTTATAACTTATATGAACTTATAAATTATTAAGTTTTCGGTATAAATGTTTAGACCAGATAATTGTTTTTCCAAAGTGCCACAAGTTTTATAAAATCTCCTTAGTGACATACCAGATCCGATTGTAGTGGTTTAGGGTTTAGAGAGGGGGTGAGTTTACGAAAGCTTAGTGTGTAAATCTCCGTCCAAAAGATTTTCAGCTCTTACACAAACCATAGGTTACGTATGTATGCCATGCAACCCAACCAACCTATTATGCACATCCACCGTATCTCCTGTATCTACCCAACATTTGTGGCACCTAGCCACTAGTGGTGCCTAACCACTGATGGTTCCAAACCACTGGTGACAAAAGTCACAAATAATAATATGTGGGGCCAACCTACTTGTGGTACTTAACCACTGGTGACAATCCCTAATATCCGTACGTGGGGCCAACCCACTGTGGTACCAAACCACTGGGACGAGTCACAGAAATAGTTGTATGTGGTACCTAACCACTGGTGGTTCCAAACCACTGAGACTTAGTCACAAGATAATAGTATGTGGGGCCAACCCACTTGTGGTACCAAACCACTGGTGATAGTCTAAAAGAGATCACGTTTTACTCCAGTCTAAAAGAGATCACGTTTGACTCCCTCATCACATCGTACACCAAGTCTATGCCATGTTTAACAGTCAATATGATATGATCATACTTTCAAATGCATAACAACCAACCATTCCATTCATACATACTTTTGCTATCAACAGAGTATTACAGAACTTACCCGGAATCCTTGATCCAAACCCACAAGGGTATTTTTAGTGACCAATATCGTCACTTCGGCTTTTAGGCATAATAGTTAATAGCATAACTAACGTACAATGTGTGTGAGAGTTACACACCTGATAACACTTAATGTCACGCTCTCTATGTTGACACTATCGCTAATCGGAACTACTACTATCTGCCTACGACTTTGCTCAGAAGTCGGCCCACAACTCGGTGGCCAATCTCGAACATAATCAATCATACAATTAACACAGACAACATTAGTAATACCACGAGGGTACAACGGTCATTTATCGTTTAGAGGTAAAGCGGTAATTACACACTAAGGGTATTTCGATAATTTTGTAATCTGAGGGTAATTCAGTAATTTCGCAAACCAGGGGTAATTCGGTAATTTCGCAAACCAAGGGTAATTCAATAATTTTTCAAATTAAGGGTAGTTCAGTAATTTACAAACCCAGGGTAATTCAGTAATTTACAAACCCGAGGTAATTCGGTAATTTTACAAACTCGGGGTAATTCGGTAACTTTGCAAACTAGGGGTAATTCATTAATTTTACAAACTAGGGGCAATTCGGTAATTTACAAACCAGGGATAATTCAGTAATTTTGTAAACTAAGGGTAATTCGGTAATTTGCAAACTAGGGGTATTTCGGTAATTTTACAAATCAAGGTGCTAACGACCCAACAGAAGGTCCACTATCGCGCGTCGAAGCTTCCACACGTCGGCCAGACGCTCGTCTGGCTACCATCGCTGTAGTGTGGTAGCATTCGGCATTTGCTCTCTGACTAGAGTAGAGAGAGGTACACACCTGATAGGAGTCTGAAGCTGCTAAACCGCACTCCGAGCACTCCCATGCCCAACGCCAACTAGGTATGCTCCTTCTCCTCCTAGGCAGCTCTATTTATAGCCAGTTTCTCACCTTCCTTCTTTGTATCTTTCCGATGTGGGATCCCTCCTCCAGTAGAGTTTAAATCCAACTCAAACTCTTCCCGTCCAATCCACAAAATAAATACTCCACTATTTTCCATGAGATTCGAACCCAGGCTCCCTTGTAGCACAATCCACACTGCTAACCACTTTGCCAACTAGCTCCTTGTTTCTAAAACCATGCGCAACTAAATATAACCCCGTGGCAAAATTCTAGAGTCCCTTTAAAAAGAAAACCAAAATGCAAGAGCCAAGACTTAAACCTTGGACCTCCTTCCTTCTTTTTGGCGTCACCTCCTTGCCTCTTATGTGGCATCACTTTGCCACTACACCACACATTCCACTTGTGTCATTCTCTCCACATTTTATTCTTAAAGCCTACCTACTAACTCCCAGGGTGTTTTTCACCTAAAACCAAAATTTCCCTAAAGCCAAAGTTTGAACCCGAGACTTCATAGAAGCCCTTTAACCTTTCAAAATCACTCACCTACTAGATCCAACTTGCATTAAATTCGTTCTCTTATTCTCTAAAATTTTAATCGCTACTACGCCCAAGGCCCAATGGGCCCAATCCAACTAGGCCCAACTTTGGGATGTTACAAATTGTAACACACTAAACCCGGCCCAACCACTACAATCGAATCTGGTATGTCACTAAGGAGATTTCATAAAACTTGTGGCACTTTGGAAAAATAATTATCAGGTCTAAACATTTATACCGAAAACTTTATAATTTATAAGTTCATATAAGTTATAAAATGCCTTCATGATTTTTAAATAAAATCCCGAATCACCGCAAAAAGAGGAAAACACAAGATTAGTCCTATAGCCATTCGGATAGGGTTTCTAAAAAGTCGAAAAAGACTGAAATCTCACGAATCGACACTTACCCTAAGTTTTCTTCAAGATTCGGCACAAGCAGACACCTCAGAGAGAATTCGACAAACACAGGAGACGAGATCTCACGATTTCAGCTTTTATGAAAATCCCGGAAAAGATGAACTGATGCAATTTTGGCTTCTAGAAGTTCTGAGTAAAGTGTTTCGGCTTTGGCTTAGAATGAAAGTAAAAAGAAATCAAGGAAAGGCTTAGAGATTTCGGCTATAAGAACAAATAAGAACGTAGTTTTGGCTTTTAGTGAATGGGAGAAGAATAACAATAGGGATCAAAAGATTCACTAGAAGGAGGTTTCAAAGAAAAGAAAAGGGTGAGGGAGGTGGTGATTTTCACTTTGGAAGAGAAAAGATGAGAAAAAAAAAAAGAAAGATGGCCTTGATTTTCTAAGACAAAGAAGGAAGAAAAGAGTAGGGTTCAAATGCTAGAATTGATGAGCTATCCCCTCTTATTTATAGAAATTTCGGCACCCCCTATGGCAATTAGAAACTGATTTCTTTACTCCTCTAGGTGATGGAATTTTGGCCAACACTTGCCTTCCTGATAGATCCTTATCCTATCCCTTATCCCTATCAAACACCCATACAAACGAGACCTACATCACACCATTTCCTACCTCCTTTATTAGCTTATATCACATATATATTTAAACACTAAAAATCCTAAATTTTAGCCTTGTGCCATCCCCTCCTAGCTTCCTCTTTAGGTGCCAAATTTGGCCCAAAAACATGGGCTCCAAGTGGCCAAAACTTGGGCCTTCTCCTTTGCCATTAACGCCAACTCCCTTTCCTCTTAGTGGTGCCATTTTGCCACTGGCCACAAGCCCATAATGTTAATTAACCTACCAAAACTTTATTTTAAGCCCTTGAGTGCCTAACAAAATATTTCGTCAAGGCCTCAACCCATTCTTGAGCCCAAACTGAACCTCATTTGTGTCCTCTCTTCTCTTAATCAACTTATGAGGCCTCATGCCTGAGACTAGGGTCCACTAAGTAAGAACATAAATTTTTCCTATGGTCTCCCCTAACTCTAAGGCTTCAAATAATCTCGATAATACCTTAATATGATTATTCTAAGTGCTACACATACATATTAACTCCCATGCACAGAAATTAAAAGTTTAAGGATTTTTGGGGTGTTACAACCCAAAAGGCCTAAATCTACTAGGCCCAAATTCGAGAAGTTACAGTTCTACCCCCTTAAATAAATTTTGTCCTCGAAATTTTCAACTAACTATCAATTGTACTACCCAAGTCTTATCACTACGCTTTCGCTGCACACTCTAATTTAAAAAAATAAACACTCAATATACTACAGTAGGGTATGCACCATTATTCGCATCTGGAGCGTCTTCGTCCCCTTGTACTCATTCTTTCGATCAACGTTTATTTGATTAAGAATTTTATGAATAATTAATTCTTCCCACTTATCAACCGCAAAAAAGTCTTATGTAAAATCATTTCGATAGTAGTTCTGTAACACCCCAAACCCGGCCCATGAGTCCTGACCAGATCCGGTATGTCACGGAGTAAAATATTTTGAAGGACATTGATTTTCTGGTGAAAATTTGATGAAATTTGGCTAAGGAATTAGAGCGGTGTTTGAAAACTCAGTTGGGCTTTTTATAAATATAGTTGGGTTGTTCAACCCTTTGAAATAGTTTGATTATTTAAAATTTAAGGAACTTTCAAAATCATGATTGGCGTGGTGAATTTTTGTTACCCGATGGTAACATCTTTTGAAAACCCGTAGAAATTTATTAAGTTTGAAAAGTTGCTTTTAACCAGTTCAATTAATTTTTATAAAATTCCATTTGTAATATAATATGAGTAAAATAAAGCAATAAAATAAACATCCAACAATAATTATCGGCCTTATTACAAACCCAAAATGAAAACTTTGAAAATAAATCATAATAACTTAATAAAATGAATTTAAATCCTTCGACAAGCATGGCCGCCTCGAGTCCTCTCCGGCTCCATCTCCGCGTTCTACTCATCTGCAAAATGTTAAGGGAAAGGGGGTGAGTCACCAAGACTCAGTGTGTAATCCCCCACCCGGTATAGCACTCATACACAAGATATCAATTAACATGCAAATATGCAACCCAACCTAACCATCCATCACACCTTTCTCTACCCCGTGTGGTACCAAACCACTGGTGGTGCCAAACCACTGGTGACCGAAGTCACGATATAAATGTGATACCAAATCACTGGTGACCAAAGTCACGAATAATCCATCTGTGGGGCCAACCCACGTGTGATACCAAATCACTGACGACGATCCCATATCTCAAAAGTGGGGCCAACCCACGGTGGTGTTAACCACAGGGACGAGTCGCTATGAGGTGCCAAACCTCTAGTGTCCGAAGACACGATTGTGATACCAAATCACTGGAGGTACCAAACCTCTGGTGTCCGAAGACACGAATGTGATACCAAATCACTGGTGTCCGTCGACACGAATATCACTTCCCCCTCCACTCATATATCCCACATCAATCCATGATATTTAATAGAAATCATGCCAACATGCTTATTTAGCAACATACACTGGATTTATCATTAACCATATACTTATATGCCACATATACCAAATATGTCATGCTTCCCAAAAGCATCATAAAGAACTCATAACGACAAGGAGTTACCTGAAGCCTTGCTTATACCTTTATGGTATTAAATTCGAAGCTACACAAATCCGATTTAGCATACACAAAATACTTAGCACATTAATTAGTTATAAAGTGTGTATCTACACACCTGCTACTAATGAGAGTCCCAAATCCCGAAGAATCAAGTCGGCCACACTAGATTTCCTTGCCCCTATATTCGGCCAAACACAAGGTTAGTGCCCTAGACCATTCGGCCAAACCAAATTAATTCCAAAGGGTTGCACATGAACCCGAAACCTTACCTAACCGCTTTTGAGTACTAACCACCACACCAAGTGTTTCTGCTTCCCTATAATCGACAATCACATGTTAATAGCCTTCGGCTTTTTAAATAACTTACTAAAATAGATCCTTACCAACACTTACCTTCCTCTCAAACCGATTGGGGAAAAAGAGAGCACCCTTTTTGCTTTGATATTCGGCCAAAACTACAGCAATTAGGGAGGAGTAGATTCGGCTAAAGAGATGCTGGAATTTTGAATAATTTTGGGCGCTTTGTCTAAGGAATTTTAGCGACAAGGTGGTAGGGGTTCGCTAATGGGGAAGAAAAGAAAAGAAAATATGTAGGGAAATCGGTGGTGGTTTTTGCTAAGTAAAAGAGGAAGATTGGAAAATTTTGAAGGATTTCCTAGGGAAATTGATGAATGAAGAGGAAAAGAAGAAGAAATAGTTTTGGAATTTTTTTGGCACTTTCTTGCATAAAAATCAATTTTGAAATGACCCCTAAGAGTCCCAATCTTGGCCAATTCCTCCCCTCTTTTGTGATAATTAAGCTATTAATTATCACTCAAGATAATAACACTTATCTTCTATCCTTTCTTAAACAAATTAAATGAAAATAAAACACTAAACTTCCTCTTCCAAATTGAATTTGGGAGTCCAAAGTGCACCAAATTCTTTCACCCACGCTAGCAGCAAAAATAATAAAAGATAAAAATGAATTTGCTGCCACCTTGGTTCGAAGCCTAAAAATAACACTCCTTGCGTCCCTTGCGTTTCGAACCCGAGACCTTCGTGCCAACACCCTTAAGTGGCGCCCCAAGCCACTCCGCCCACCTGCCTTTCATGTCAATAAGCCCCCTCATTTAATTATAAGGCCTTCCTAGGCCTAACACCCAAAAAGCCCACAAGGAGAAATATTTCCTCCTTGTATCTCCCATGGATCGAACCCAAGACCTCCCTTGCCAACCACACGCTACTAGCCACTGCACCAGAACCATTCTTGTGTCATAATTCGCCCAAATTTTATTTAAGCCCTAACTTCACCTAGCTCCCTCCTTTAAAACACTTAGGAAGAATTTTTTTTTTTAAATCAGGTGGGGCCTAGCTCGGGTTATTTTTTTAGACCCTAAAACATGCCAAATAAAATCATACTCTTTATTTCTTCAAGCACATAAGGGAAATTAATTAAATTTTTAACAACCCCTAATTTAGGGTGTTACAAGTTCTTTCGAATTCGAATTCTATCTATGGGTTTAGTTCTCAAGTCGATACTTCCTAGTCCTAGAGTTCACCTTCATCAACATTCAAAGACACATCAATCATAAATGATTTTATAAACTTACATTCAAAGACCTAGGGGTATTTTCGTCGTTTCACTATCTAGGGGTATTTTCATAATTTTACCTACAGGGGTATTTTCTTAATTTTTTTCAAAATAGTGTATCTTGGTGATGTTTCAAAATAAGGGTATTTTGGTAATTTCGCAATCCGGGGGTATTTCGGTAATTTTGTAAACTGGAGGTATTTCAGTAATTTTATAAATTGGGGGTATTTTGGTAATTTTGCAAATCTAGGGTATTTTGGTAATTTTTTCAAACCAGGGGTATTTTGGTCATTTTACAAATCAGGGGAAATTTGGAAATTTTTGAAACTAGAGGTTATTTTAGTAATTTTACAAATAGGGTGGCTAGTCCCTTTCGGGTTTTAATTATAAATTTTGGCCCGTCAACAAGTCCTCATGGCTAGGGTGAACAGTTACCACGCGCCAGATAGGGTTCCAGCGAAGAGGAGGTGAGTCACTAGGACTGCTTAAATACCAAGCTCTCCCTGAATCCAATCCTAGACATGCGTATGCCTGTTGCCACACTTAGCTCAGCGACTTATTCTCGGGTTTGTTGCAACCGATAAAGATTCCACAGTGGAAGTGGGAAAGGATCACGATGGATTTTGTTAGTGGGCTACCCCTCACACCCACTAAAAAGGATTCAGTTTGGGTAATTGTGGATCGTCTGACGAAGTCTGCTCATTTCATACCTGTACGTATGGATTATTCTCTTCAGAAGTTAGTGAGACTATACATAGCGGAGATTGTGAGGTTGCATGGGGTGCCAGTATCTATTATTTCGGACAGGGACTTTAGATTTACGTCAAGGTTCTGGAAGGCTTTGCACCAAGCATTAGGTACAAGGTTGGATTTTAGTACGGCATTCCATCCCCAGTCAGATGAACAATCGGAGAGGGTGATTCAAGTTTTGGAAGACATGCTAAGGGGCTGTGTTTTGGATTTCAAAGGCAGTTGGGAAGAATTTTTACCGTTGGATGAATTCACATACAACAATAGTTATCAGGCAAGTATTCAAATGGCACCATACGAAGTGTTATATGGACAGAAGTGTCGTACCCCTACATGTTGGACGGAGTTGGGGGAACGGCAGTTGTTGGGTCCAGAGTTGGTTGCTGAAACAGAAGATAAGGTGAAGGTGATTCGAGCTCATTTGGAAGAAGCTTCAGATAGGCAAAAGTCCTATATCGATCTTAAATAGAAGGATATAGAGTTTGCAGAAGGTGACAGGGTTTTCTTGAAGGTGTCACCGTGAAAGAAGGTTCTGAGGTTTGGTAGGAAAGGCAAGTTAAGCCCTAGATTTATCAGGCCTTATCGGGTGTCGAAGCGAGTGGGACCAGTAGCTTACCAACTCGAGTTGCCTCCAGAGTTGAGTCAAATCCATAATGTGTTTCACGTTTCTATGCTTAGACGTTATCGCTCAGATCCGTCTCATGTTGTGCCGATAGAGGAAATTGAGGTGAGCCCAGACTTATCTTTTGAGGAGGAACCAGTGCAGATCCTAGATTGCGATGTCAAAGTTTTGCGTAGGAAATCAGTCCCTCTGGTAAAGGTATTATGGAGGAACCATGGATCAGAAGAAGCGACATGGGAGCCGGAGGATGTCATGCGGCAACAATACCCTCAACTCTTCTGACCAGGTAAATTTTGAGGTCGAAATTTATTTTAAGGGGGTAGAACTGTAACATCCTGATTAGGTTGGTTTGTGCACTTTGAGTGTCAGGGTTAGCTAGAGCTTTGGAAGTGTGTATTGGGCTCAGGTTTGGGCTTAAACCTAGGTTAACTTTTCTAATAAAGAGCTACAGGACATAATTTAAGTGAAGTATCCATGTTCAGTAGCAAGTTGGGCTTGTGGCCCAAAATTTAGTGATGCTGTAAGGGGCATGTAGGTGGCGGCACTAAGGAGGGAGTTGGGCCAAGAGTTGCCATTTGGGCCCAAGTGTTTTGGGGCAAAAATTGGGCACTCCAAGGGGGAGGGAGACGGGACGGCACATGTGCTATAATTTGGGAGTTTAAATTATTTTATTTTTGTTAATAAAAAGATGATAATATGGAAGGGACGAGTTGGTTTTAGGGAGGTCTCATCTAAGGGAAAGATAAAGATGAAGCTGATAAGGGTGGATAAAACTATCGGGAGAAGGAGAGTTGGCGAAACTCCAACTCGAGAGTGTGTGTGTTCGAAATTAGTAGCAAGTGATCATCTTTTCTTTCATTTTTGTTCTTTCTTTTTCACCTATTCTCTGAAAAAGCCGAAATTCTTTTCTTTTTTGGGTGCGTTTGCTTTTTATCAAAACTAAAACTCCCTAGTTTTCTTTTCCTCTTCAAAATCTTTCTAAAAGTCGAATTCTTCTTGCTCATATTCCCATCTCCCATAGCTGAATCTTGAGTTGATTTCTTTTTCCCTAATGTGCACCATAGCCGAATAGTCTTCAAGGGATTGGTGAGTTTTTTTCAGGGTTTTCTTCTCTGCGATTTCTCTCTTTTTCATTAAGTTCCTAACTCGAATCATTTTTTTCTATGGCCCTATCGGTTTCACTCTGTGCTCTTAGGAGCTGAATCTTGTCTTGCTGTGGTCTGTGGTGCCGATTTGTGAAGGAAACTGAAGGTAGGTCGTGTGGGTTCGGCCGAATGGCCACTTTCTTGTTCCTTTGTCGTTGGCTGAATGTCATAAGGTACTAGATGGGTTGTGATTATCAGTTTGGTTTGATACTTTGGTTGTGGCCGAATGTAGGTAGGGTGGAGACGCTTTCTTAAAGACTTTCGGGATTCGATAACTAGGTAAGGGTTTTATTGTAAGCATTATGATTACCTATTAGATCTCATCGTTTAATTGGTTTAGTAACCAAGGGATTATTATGGACTCAAATAATAGTCAAGCAGTAGGATGGGTTGGATCTGTAAACCCAACGCTTAAATACAAGAAGCGATCAGTATCAGGAGTGCGAGACTGGCCATCGGGGTGTGGGCCGATGTCAGAAAAAGATTGTAGGCCAATAGTGGTAGTCTCGTGTGATAATAGCGTAGAAGTAGTGAGAGCGTTAGTACGAGAACCAGGTGTGTAACTCTTACACACTTTCTTTACTTAATATGTTAAATGTCATGTGATGATAAAAGTCGAAGTGACGACAGTGATTACTAAGTTACCCTTGTGGGTAAAAACGAGGATGCCTGGTAAGTTGTTATGGTTGCTAGCGTTAATTATAATGTGATCTATAAGTGCATGCCACTCTTTATACAATATTGTACATGTTAAAGCATGATCATACTTGTATTGTGAGCACAAACATGTGATATGGGTGATGAGTGGAGGGGGAAGTATGATCTATCAGACTGTCACCAGTGGTTAGGTACCACACAGTGGGTTGGTCCCACATATTATAATATTGTGACTATGTCTCAGTGGTTTGGCGCCACCAGTGGTTTGGTACCACATATGTTTATTTCTGTAACTTCGGTTACCAGTGGTTTGGCACCATCAGTGGTTTGGTACCATAAGGGGTAGATTTGGGAGACACGGATGGATATCTAGGTTGATGGGATGCATGACATGCATATTTGTATATGAACTTGTGTAAGAGCATAACTTCTTTTGCGATGGGGATTTACACACTAAGTCTAGGTGACTCACCCCTTCCATTATATTTTGCAGATAAACCATAGATCGTGGATATGGAGCCAGAATGGACTCAAGGTGGCCATGATCAGCATTCTTTTTATTTCAATGTTTTCCATATAGACTTAGTTATTTTCTTTAATTTGGGTTTTCAGTTCTGTAATAAGGCCACTTAAGAGTTATTTTGGGACATTTTATTTAGTTGTTTCTTAAAGGTTCTATTAAGCATGCTGGTTAAACTATGATTTGGGTGTTTTCAAAACTTTAAACAAATACTCGTTTTTTGAAATATACAATGATTAAGTAATAAGTACGGAGTAACTATACGGCAACTAAGTTTTCTGAAACAAGTTTCAACATGTTTTAAACATCACAAGATCCAACGACGTATTCTTTAAAACGTTACAATAGAATTCTCTTTAAACAAGTTGACAAATCGGTTTTCAAAACGTTTTCTTTCCCGTGGCACGGCAGATTCGGTTGTAGTGTTTTGACCGGGTTTGGGATGTTACAGTAAGGATATGAATAGGGTTCCTAATATGATGTCTTGGGTATCTTTTACCATTAAAAAACATGTTTTAAATTTTATACCTTTGTTGAATATTTCTTTATTAGGAATTTTGTAAGTAATTTTTAGTTTTTTACCATTTGCAGCTTTAAAAGATTATGATATTTTCTCATAATATTTTGTTGGAATTATCCCTTCTCTAATACAATTTTCGTCTGCTCCTGTATTAAAAAAGGGCTATTGTTTCTAATTGAAATTCATTATTTATGACAATATTTATTTTTATTAAATTTCTTTGGATAGATACTTCAGTTAGAATCATCATATATTCCTATGTATTTTCTTCAAGTTCGAATTTAGTTTCTGACGAACTATTTTCCAAGATTTCATGTTTTAAGGTTTGCATTTGTTTTTTCATTCCTTGTTGTTCCATTCTAAGCTGAGAAAGTTCTAATTTAATTTGTTTTAAGTTTTGGGTCTTGAATTTTATCAATAACTTCAATCATAAATTCTTAGTCTTTGGTTAACATATTAATTGTGGGTTCATTTTCATTATCAGAAGATTGTTTCGATAGAAGTACCATTTTCAGAATAAGTTGTTTCTAAGAGAATCTCATTTAATTTTGTTCTATAATTTTCTCTTATTTGATTTCTAGCTTTTTCTTCTAGTAAAGTAGGAAGCTCTGCTAGAAACTTTTCTTTCCATTGGTTATCAGATCTTTACATAACTCTAGTCATAAAGACATCTTTATACCATTTAAAATTTGTTAATTTCTTGCATTTTAAATTTGATAAAAATTTTGAATTTCTATCTTTAAGATGAGAATGATCTCTTATAAAGTGTTTAGAGATTGAGAAAATTAAAGTTGCTACTACATCTTGGATTTCTCTTCCTTGATCATCTTTTTTTATTGCTTTTAAGATTTCTTCTTGTTGGGCTTTAGTGAATGCATGGTCCCACCATCCTTTTAATTGACCAGTAAATCTAGCAACTAAAAGATATGTTATAGCATGAACACTAATTAATCTATTTTGGTTTTGAGTTTTATAAACATTTGAAACCATTGTCATTTGTTGTAACAAACTAAGAATATTGTATTCAGATATTTCGTTTATATTCCATTCAAAAATTGTATTAGCATTGTATTTATTTTGGGAAACGGGTTTTTCTTCTATGTTAAGATCAGGTGCAGTGGTTTTTGGATAATATAACCTTTTTGGTTCTTTCCAAGCCATCTTGTTAATTTTTTGTTCATCTGACTGTTCAGAGTCAGATTTGGAGGATTGGTGTAATGTATTTACTGAATGTTGGGCTTGCATTGGGGTATCAGGTGCAATTAATTCAGGCTTTATAACTTTCCAAAGCATCAAGTCTATTTTGAATTTCTGTTAAGAAATTATTTTGGGAATTTAGTAAAGGTTTTGGAATCTCATAATGTGTAAATATTAGTTCTTTAGAACTTTTTTCTGTTACCTCTTTTACTGGTTCTTTCCTAATTGGTTGACTTTCTACTAAATTCTCAATATTATCTAATTTTCCTATTGTATGAAGACTGATATTTATATAGTTATTTTATTCTACTATCATTTTAATATCTTTTGATGAGTTTCTTCTCCTGCATCAAGAGCTCTCATTCTTAAATGATTTACTTTTATTCCAGTATTTTTGTGAAGATATTGAACCTCCATTAAACGGGGATGTTGAGATTCAATTTCTCTTTTATTAGTCTGCCATCTAGTATTACCTTTTATTATATTAATAGATTCTTCAGACCATTCAAAGAATTTTATATGAGTTTTATGGGTATTCATAAATTCATAACATTCTTGAAGAATGCTTTCTTTTTTATCATTATAATTTTTAAAGTAATCTTCTCTTTTTTGCTTATTTTTGTTGGAATAAAAGTGCTTTCTACACCATTCCTTGTTTATCTCAAAATTTTTTTCTAAAACAAATATTTCTAAATTTTCTCCTTGTCCAGCATTATTAGTCATTAATGAATATGTTGGTGACATATTAGGTGAAATTTGGGGACTCTCTTCCTGATTGGTATAGATAGGTGGAGCTATATTTGAGGAATTATCTATTCCTTATAAATTGGTTCTAAATATTGTTGGGATAGAAGAGACAGAGACTATAGATGTCCTAAAATCTGCTGTTTGTGTTTCTGGGTTTTACTCTTCTTCTAAATTTAACCTCTTAAAAGCTGTGCTGGTACTTCCCATTTCAAAGGAATGTCTTGGAGGCATTCTTTGTGGTCTGTTGAATATTAATTCAACTATGCCATCATGGTGTTGAGCAATTTCACTTATTGAAGTGTTTCTTATTAGAGTTGGTGCCACAGAGTCTGTAGCACCCTCAAGTTTCCACCTATCAGGAAGGTTTATTTCATGACATTGTATTGTTCTTGGGATTGTGGTATGAGATCTTGAAGTATCTGTTTCTATTAAGAGGGTTTCTCCTTTTGTGCTTTGAAGTAAAGCCTTGGTATTTACAGACGAATACATAGCTTTGCAGTGGAGTCTATGGACTAAAGTTAGTACTTCTGAACCAGGAACCATTTTGTAGTTATGGGTATGTATTTGGAGGGACAAAGATTGTAAAATAATTTTGTCAGTTAAAGAAACCATAAAATTTGGATAACAAGTAAAATGTATTGGGCCAGTACATAGGTTTTGTAACACCCCAAACCCGGCTTAGAAGTTAGGCGAATCTGGCGTGTCACATGCAAGTATTTTTTTTCAAAACCATCTTTGCGATTGTTAAAAACTTGTTTGAGAATTACAGCCTCTTTGTTAGAACCCAAAACACTTAAGTAATTGTTATCTGCTTGAAAACATAATTATCTTTAAAAACCTTTTTGGTTGTGAAAACATATTTGAAATAAACGATTTATGAAAATATGACGTTTGGAAATAGAGTTGCAGAAGCATTATGAAAACATTGCGGAAACGTAGATAAAATACAAGTATTTTTGAGAGGTTGATTTATGAGTCGAAAATCGAGGTAGTGAACTTTAACAGTGACTTTTGAAAATATCGTCGATAATTTGAAAGAGAATTTTCGATTTAAATCATTTGTAAATGTTTGTTATGAAAATCATTTGTTAATCTATTTTGGAAAACATTTATTTAAGATTTTTAGAAAAATCCCCGTTTAAAAACAATTCAAGCATAATACTAAGTACGACAAAAACATAAGCAAAATAAAATATTCCAGAGGCCTTATGACAACCTTAACTCAAATAGCAAAGTAATTAAAAGTACTAAAGAAATCCAAATTTCCAAATTAAACCGTTTTTGTAGTATGGCCTCCACCGAGTCATCCACGACCCAAGTCTCCATCACTGATTATTACCTGAAAAGGATAAGGAAAAATAGGGGTGAGTTACTAGAACTCAGTGTGTAACCCACTTACCATTGTCAACTGGGCCAAAATCTCATTAAGCAATTATTTAGGCCTAAGTCCATTTACAATAACAATAATATATCAAAATATAACATGTATATGAAATGCAATTCCCAAACCAAGCCTAGTAATCCATCTGCTACGCACCACCCGTACCAACCAACACACCTGTGGGGATCATCAGTCAACCCACCCCGCCAACACACCAATCGTAGGCATTAAGCCATTTATAGCAAATTTAGTTGTGGACAAGCCACCAGAATAACAGAATTTACGTGACATTGCCACTATACAAATTTGTGGCAAGGCCAACAAAATTATGTAGCAGAGCTACCAAAACTTCTCTTCATCATTATCCCATCCCATGCAATTCATGTATATAATGCATAACAAATCATGATTATTACAATATAACAACAGTAATTTATTTGGATATTCATTACAAAAGTACGGTCCATTATATTCATTTATCAAAAAGGCACATTAAGCAAAATATCAGATCGGCCCATATAGCAAAATATCATATTGGCCTATTAATCAAAATATCAGATCGGCCCATATAGCAAAATATCAGATCGGCCCATTAATCAATATGTCCATTCGGCCCATAAGGCAATATGTCAATTCAGTCCATCAAGCAATATCATATTTCGGCCCATAAGGAAATATGTCAATTCAGTCCATTAAGCAATATCGTATTTCAGCCCTTTAGGAGGTATTCCGTAATTCGGCCCATAGGGGCATTTTCGTCAATTGGTAATTTTACCCACTAAGGGTAATTTGGTAATTTCACAATCCAAACTTAACTACTAATTTGGGCATAAAAATTTAAACTGTCCATCTGCGTCATACTGACTAAATTGACTATAACTTGAGTTAGGAATCTCGAAATCTAAATCCGTAAATTTTTCTTGAAACTAGACTCTTATATCTTCTTACTACAATTTTTCCAGAATTTTTTGCTTAACCATTAAGTACAGTTTATTCCTTAAAGTTTCCCTTGTTTCACTGTCCAACGATTCTGACCTCTCTTTCCTTAATTTCAAATATCTCACTGTACGGTTTTCATATACTGCTCCCTCTTGTTTTTATTGACACTAAGAAATCTATACATATAAATTATAACCCATAATTCACTTTGTACAATTTTATATGATTTTTCCAATATAGATCAGGGAACCACGAAGTTAATCAGAACCAGTCTCACTAAAATTGAGATATCTCAGAATATAAAATTCCTTTTACTTATCCCTTTCTTCCATATCAAAATAGACATAGTAATCTTTAATTTGATATCTCATTCACTTTCTAATTCCCTTTCTCCTATTTTTTTGTGATTTTTCAAAAACACATCACTGTTTCTAACCGAAACTATTTTATTACAATTATGATTACCACTATGACCATACGCACGCTCGAGTGATTACGGATGTTGATTTTCGATTTTTATTTGGTATTTCGACCGAATCACAGAATATTTCAAGCCTTCAGAGAAGTGTGAGATCACACACAATTTCAAATATATATTCAGAAAGTACGAGATTACGCACCATATTCAGAATTCGTAACACGATATTCTCCACGGCACCTAAAGATACAATCGGTCAAAAATTAGTCCAAAACCCAATTTACAACTTCATCCAAGTATTGCAATTGTAATATCCCGGGTTAGGGGCTATTTTGTTATGGCATGGTTTGCATGTGTTTGGTCTGATTATGTTGTTGTTTTGATGTTTTTGGGCCTTAGTTGTAAGCTAGGTGTAAGCCTAGGTGGTAGGAAAAATCTTTGTTTTTAGGCTTAGGTGAGAGGAGCTGAAGGAGCTGGGGTTTATAAATATTTTTAGGTGAATTTTGCCATAACAAATAAGCTGGTGGAGTGGCAGGATAGGCGGCACTTGAGGCTTGTGTGTGTGACGCCACCTGCAGGGAGGAGGTCCTATGTTCAAGCTGCAGAGTGCTCCTATCTTGGCTTCCATTTTGACGGCATGGATGGGAGAAGTTGTAGGCAGTTCAAACTCAGACTTGGACCAAGTCAAATGTTCAAATGGTGGGTGGAGAGTGAATTTAGGAGGGAGACTGGTTCAAACTAGTTTGAATGGGTGGCTTGGAGTGTTTGGGGGAGTTGTGGCCGGATTTTGGAGAGATTTTGGGGGGTGAGTGGAAGGTTTTGGTAGGTGTGTTGTGAGAGTGCCGAATTTTCCTTTTCATTCTTATGCATTTTTGGTCACTTTGTGTCAAAGCAAATTCTTCTTTTGTCAAAAATAAGCCAAAACTTCAAGTGATTTTCTTCTTTTTTCTTTTTGAAACCGAAAGACCAAAACCCCTTGAGCTTGCCGAAATTGCTTTGCTTCTCTTGAATTTGGTGTGTGTGGCCGAATGCTCTTTTCCAACTCTTTCTCTTTCGTTCATTTGTGCTAAGCCGAAATAGCCATTTTCTTCTCACATATTTTGCCTTTCTTTATTTCATAAGTGCGGAAGCTAGTACCCCTTTTCTTCTCATATTTTTTCTTCTTTGGAAACCTTGATAGCCGAAACTCCATTTTCCAAAAATACTTTCCTCCATTTCTTCTTCTTTCAAACCGAAAGCACCCTCCCTCTTTTCATCTTTTATTTTCTTTCTTTTCCAAAACCTCTTAGCCGAATTCTCCACTTAATTCTCTCCATTATATTTGAGCGAATCTTTCTTCAACCTTTGCGATTTCTTTTCTCCTTTTGAACCGCATTTCTTTTGCTTTGTACCTTCAAAGACTCTAGCCGAATCTCTCCTTGTGTTCTTGAAACTTCCCTTCTCTCTTTAGCTTTGCACTTTGGCCGAATCTAGGTGTGGTGTGGATCTCTCCTAGTGGTTTCAAATCGGGTTAGAAGAAGGTATGTGGTGTGTAGAAGGGCTATTTCTTCCTCTCTTATTCTTTATCGATTTTGGGTTTGTTTAAGGGCGATTTGGCATTTGTTGAAGGAGTTAACCTTTTTTTTGGTAACAGATTTCTTCATAGGGTGTCAAAGATTTGAAGCGATCAAGCGAGGCATTTATCTTAAGTTGATTGATTGGTAAGTGATGGTGAGATTTTGGTTCGTGGTCTAATCGTTAGTTTCATTTAATCAAGTCTCCAAAGAACTAACTGTTTATATTTTAGGGTGTGCCGATTGCTTAAGGAAGAGCCATTGTTGGTTCGGGTTTGGTAGAAACCAAACCATTTGCAAAATAAGGTTCAAACGCTAACCCCTTTGGTTTAATGGTTCGGTGAATGGTATAAGTGACTAATCTCATGTTTGGTCGATTTTAGGAGCAAGATAATCGAGGATTTAAACACGTTCTTTGGGATTAAGCGTGCGTTTTAACAGTGTGTAAACTAACACACCTATTTCTTGAGTAATATGTTAATAACTTTGATTGTGTAAAGTGAAACAGTATGGTTGGTGATATAATACCCAATGAGGTATGGATATGGATTCGGGTAAGTCCGTTTCATTACGAGATCTGTAGTGATATATGATATCATGATTTGTGGTGTATGTATTATGAGATGCCATATTGAGCATGTGAGCATGATTGCATGATTTGCACGATTTGCATTAGTATGATGTGTTATTGGGTGAAATGAGTGGAGGGAATATGATATCCGTGTCTTTGGGACACGGAGGTTTAGCACCTCCGGTGGTTTGGTACCACGATAATACTTTGTGACTTTGGGTCACGGAGGTTTGGCACCTCTGCGTCTCGTCCCGATGGCTTAGCACCACAGTGGGTTGGCCCCACGGTTGATTTTACGGGATTGACGCTAGTGATTTGGTATCACACGATGGGTTGGCCCCATCATTTGATTCGTGACTGTGGTCACCGGTGATTTGGTATCACACTTGTGTCTTTGGGACACCGGAGGTTTGGCACCTCATAGCGACTTGTCCCGTGGTTTAACACCACGTGGGTTGGCCCCACTTTTGAGATCTGGGATTGTCGCGGTGATTTGGTATCACACGTGGGTTGGCCCCTGATTGATTATTCGTGACTTTGGGTCACCGGTGGTTTAGCACCACATTGATGGATATCGTGACTTTGGGTCACCGGTGGTTTGGCACCACCGGTGGTTTGGTACCACACAGGGTAGGAAAGGTGTTACGGATGGTTAGGATCGGGTGCATTAATTGTATTGCTTTGTTATGATGTGTGTTAGTATGTTGCATATACCAGAAGGGGGATTTTTGCACTGAGTCTTGCGACTCACCTTCTCCCTTATCATTTCAAGTGACACTTAGATTGCGGACACAGAGCCGGGGTGGACTCGAGGTTCCCATGCCATGAATAAAAGTCGGATTTGCACTGATTTTAAACTTGGTACTTTGCTTTATTTTATTTTTCATTTTGGATTTGTTGGGTTTGTAAAAGGCCTTTTAAAATTTTATTTTGGTTATCTTTATGCTTAAATTTAATTTCAAATATGCCTTAACAAATTATTGGGTTAACATTGTATAAAACTTGGAAATAATAGATTTTCAAAACCACGAGCGACATGTTTTAAAACTTTACCATCGGGTATCATATTTGTAATTTAAAATGAATGCAACTCAAATGTTTTCCAAACTTGAAACTTTTCCACACTAAGTACAAGATGATTTTAATCAACTAAAAGGATTACTCGGATTACTAAATGATGTAAACTTGATTTACTTGTGGGTTCAAATAAGTTTCCAAAATTACCGGGTTTTCAAATACACTATCACTTTTTAAAGCAATCGTGCTCAAGTTTTCTACAAGAACAACACATACAAAAGAGTTTTCATCAGATTCTTAACCGGAAACCTAAACCTCTCAAATACATTTTCCCTGTAATATACCAGATTGATCGTGGTGTATTGACCGGGTTTGGGGTGTTCTGACAATTGATTTAACAATCTATATCACTTACCAATAATCTGAGTCTCTTATTATGAGAGATAAGTGTTCGACTTTACCACTATTTTCGAAAAATCCACAAGTAGAGAGTATCGCGTGATTTCGTGCCTAATAACATAATCGATTAGCCAAACTTTCAATTCGATTAACACCATAACCGAATAGCGATATCGAATGGACTATGAAAAGACTCCTTACCTTAATCGATGATAATCTCGATTCCCACCAATTGGCTTATGACTATGAATGAATCGATAAGGATTTGGTATTAGGCCACCCACTAGAACTCCACGAAAAAGAGTTGATCAAATATGAGAGTGATGGAGAGAGTGATATTTCGCTAAGAAACAAAGTGGAATAGCCGTATAGTGATGAACATACATATTCGGCTAGAAAGAGAATAAATGAAAGGATTAGAAATGAAGCCCTTACCCGATTCAACCAAGGAGAGATGTCCAACACACAAAAAATGGGGAAGATAGAAGATGATAGAAATTCGGCTATCAAAAGAAGATGAACAAAAGATGAATATTTGACTAAACAAAAGAGAAGAAAGATGCACAATTGTGCTAGGAGGTTTCGGCAAAGAGAATAGCAAATTGGAAGAAGATGGCACAAAAGTTGCAAATAGGATTTTTGGCCAAAACAATACCAAGACCTTACCAAATGCCAAAGTAAAAATTTCAGCTACCTATCTACCCCCAAAACTGTCCACATGCATTACAATATTGGTCAAACATTTGGCCAACCACACTTTCCATAACATTCTCCCCTTTTTGTGCCAACATGTCCCTTATACTTGCCTCTTTCTTTTGATCCCTTTCCCCAACCTCAACCTTTCCTTATTTCCTTAGCTACCTTACCAAAAATAAAGAAGTCCACCTTGCCATATATACCTCTTGGTCGACACTTAAGGAGAGCATGCAAAAAAAATAGTCAAAATTTGCACACAATGGGATTTGAACCTCTTCCCTTAAAGTCCTTCACTTAATGCCATAACCTCTTTACTAATTGCTCACTTGTGCTAACAATTTACTCATTTATTTCTATAAGCCTTGAAGCTACTTACCATCTCTCCTTAAAGTGCTAAAATACCAAAAATTTTTTCTAAGTCCCAATTAAACCCGAGACTTCATAGAAACTCCGTAACCTTCCAAATTCACTTAACTAATAAATCCAATTTGCAACAACGCCATTCTCATATTCTCAAAAATTTTAAACATTCTTACACCCAAGGCCCATTGGGACCAATCCTACTAGGCCCAATTTCAGGATGTTACAGGTTTGCCTCTATAGTTCCTAATAATAAGTCATTAAACATGATGTGTTTTTGGTGTGTTAAGACAAATAAAATTGAGGTATTTTTAGTGGCTTCAACACTAAGAGGTTTGACACCAACTTGGACTAGTCCAAAATGGACATATTTGTATTTTTTTCTTTGAGTTTATTAATGACAATTTTATCTAATAATTTGATTGTTTCATATTCTTTTTGAATAGGTAAACTCCTTTCTTTTGTTTTTATAACGTAACTGGAAAAAGCATTTAAATTTTCAAAAGTTGTTTCCTTGTAAACTTGGTTTGTTGGAACTCTTGGAAGAGTCCAATTATCAAATCTTTGGGGAATATTTTCATAATGTTCTTCTTGTTCATTAACAGTGTTGTTTGAGGTTTGGTTAGACTCTTGGGATTGATTGGAAACAAAGGTTACAGAAGAATTGGTTCTTCTAAGGAAGGGAAACATTCTTTGTTTTCTTATTTCCTACAAGGGAGTTCTACTATCAAAATTTCGGATTATTATAATTGCCTACAGGGATACTTAGTCCTTGACACGCCTAACCCATGGCTAACTGGACTGTGTATCAATACTTAGCAAAATAATAATACATTAATGAAGATAGTTAAACCAAAACTCGAAAATATAGAAAACAAATTGAATATTTTCAAAACTTAGAATTGTCCAGAGGATTTGAGGATGGAATTTGAAATTTGATAATCGTAATCGTAATTTGTAAGTTGAAATTAAAATTTGATTAAATCTTGAAAAGGAAAATAATTTAAAACTTAAATTTTAAAAACTTATAAATTTGGAGAAACTTAAAAATTTGGAGAAACGAGTTTTGATTTCTGAAATGAGTATTTCAAGTTGTGCCCTTCATTTTAAATCGATAGCCTTTTATAGAGGGCTATTGTGTAACACCTCTTACCCTTATCCATCGTCGGACCAGGGTTACAAAGCATTACCGAACTTTACGGATTAAATGCGAACATTTCATAACATTTAACATACATATCAAGAACCAATCATAAACACTCATATTGTCCCTTATATGGACCCTCGAGGCCCAAAATAAGTGTTAGAGATAAATCTGGACCAAACCAAAAACTCAGAAAATTTTTCCCAAAATTCTAAAAGTTTTCCTTAGAGTAGGGGACACATGTCCGTGTCTTAGGCCGTGTGGGCATTCGATGTGGGGCACACGGCCGTGTCCCAGCCCGTGTCTATACCCGTGTAACTCTCTGACTTAAATCACACGGCTAACCCCACACCCGTGTGCTAGGCCGTGTGTAAGTTGTAGAGGTAACACGGCCAAATTACACGCCCGTGTGCTAGGCCGTGTGCAAAAACCTGGGCATTCTGTTTCAAAATTTTAAGGTGTAAGGGACACACGGCCAGACCACACGCCCATGTGTTAGGCCATGTGTCATGCATGGCTGAGACACACAGCCGTGTCTTTCCCCATGTGGACAAAAATAGGCCATTTTATGGTCTCTTTTCTCACCCATTCTTGACTTCAACCTACACATCTCAGATTTCATACATATAGGCCATAACAAGATCTCTAAAACAACCAATTTGTATCATTATTATGGTCATATTATTACATATACTCTAACAATATAAACTAGAACATAAATTATTTCACACATGCAACTACTATATTAATAAGCGTTACCAATTCATTCTGTAACACCCCAACCCTTATTCGTCGTCGAAACATGGTTACGGGACATTACCGGACTATTCAGATCAATTATGAACAATAAACAAGATAGATTGCAAACACGTCGTAAATTAATCATGTTGTCCCTTTTATGGGCTCTCGAGGCCCAATATAAGAATTTAAAATGAATCAGGACTTAATCAGAAACTTAGAGAATTTTTTGCGAAATTTTGAAAATTTTCCTAGGTTCAAGGCACACACGCCACGTGGTCTAGGGACACGCTCGTGTGACCTTATGACATTCCCGTGCTTTAGGCTGTGTCCTACCCCATGTAACTCTCTAACTTACCCCACACGGCCAAGCCACATGCCTGTGTGCTAAGCCGTGTGGTCAATTTATTTATCAAAATTTAGGTGCAGTTTTCACACGGCTGAATAAATGCCCGTGTGCTAAACCGCGTGCCTCAAACTGCTGAGACGCACATCCGTGTCTCTACCCTTGTGGTAACACCTGGGCATTCTATTTCTAAAATTTAAAGACATAGAGGACACACGGCCAAACCACAAGCCCATGTGTTATCCGTCTGGACTCATTATGAGCCTTAAACATCAAGATTATCATACCCTACAATTTTAGACACAAAGCAACCCAATTCAATACATTCAAATTAAGTTAGGATCAAGTTTCAATCATGTAATATTATCACGTTTATCTTTATATCCAAACTTATCTATTTATTCAAACACGTATATGCAAATTTATACTAAATAATCTTCTTAATACCAATTATCTTTATACCTATATGTTCAACCTAACCTGTAACACCCCAAACCCGGCCCATGCGTTACGACCAGATTTGGTATGTCACATGAAGAAAATGTTTAAAGAACTTGAGTTTGTACTAAAGTTGGTGTTATTTAGTTATAGTTTAAGAAAAACAATTTTGAATATAAATATTTGATAAAATACTACAAATTTCAAGAGGTTGATTGATAAATTGAAAATCGAACTAGCGAACCTTAAAACCGTGACTTTTGAAAATGACGTTGAAAATTTCGAAAGAAAATCCAAGTTAAATTATTTGTCCATATTTATTATAAAATCCATTTGTTAATCAATTTTGGAAAACCATTATTAATGATTTTAGAAAATCCCCATTTAAAACAATTCAAGAAATATATTAAGTACGTCTAAATGTAAAGCAAAATAAAACATATTCCAGAGGCCTTATTATAACTTTAAAACCCAAAATAGTAAAGGTAACGAATTAAAACGGTAAAGAAGTTTACTAATATTCAAAAATATTATTTCCAAAGTATGGCCTCCACCGAGTCATTCATGGCCCAAGTCCACATCACTACGTATTACCTGTAAGGATTAAGAAGGAGGGGTGAGTTACTAGAGCTCAGTGCGTAATCCCCTTACCGTCATCCATTGGGCTTAAACCCGTAAAGTAATATCTTGGGCCTGAGCCCATATAACATAATCTTGGGCCGAAACCCAATTACATAACAGAATATATATATATGTGCAATGTATGCAACCCAACCCATCCTAGTAATCCATCCGCTACACACCACCGGTACCATCCCATCACACCTGTGGGGATCAAGTCAACCCACCCTGCGAAACACACCAATCGCAGGCAAGTTGCCATTTATCATATTATTTGTGGTGAGCAACCGAAGCGCTAATCAAACTACTTTTTATAATATTTGTGGCTGAGCCACCAGAGTCATAAGCACTGAAACACCCCAAACTCGGCCCACGAGCCTCTACCAGATCTGGTATGTTGCTCGAGTAAAAACGGTTCAAATTCGTGGGTTCTTAGAAAATCTTTAAGTGATTTTTGGGAGAAAACTCGATTTGGGTTGGGCTCAAGTTGGAAACCCGTTTGTCTTTATGAAATATAAGTTTTTATAAAAAATTCTTTATTGAGTCCCAAAACTTTAAGTAAAAGATATGCCGATTTAATTTTAAAGATTTTAGCCTTTAAAAACATTTGTATTTAGATGTCATAATATTTACGAGTTTATTTTAAAAAAAAATTATTACTTAAATTTAATTTTGAAAACATTGAATCATAATATAAATAAATTTAAATGCATGCATAATTTGTTCATACTATGGCCTTATTACATCAAAATATAAATTGAAAGTACTTAAATAAAAGTAAATGTTAAATCATAAAATTCCTTGCTGAGCATGGCCACCACTAAGCTCTTGGCTGGTCCATTCTTGTCGTTACGAAAAATGATCCCACAACGGAGTGAGTCAAACAGACTCAATGTGTATACAAACACTAAGTCCAAATAGATTTAGGCATATCAAGTCATACACATTCATAACAAAATATACAATTAATGATGCATTCCCAAGCCCAAGCCTAGTTACCAACTGCTACACATCACCCGTACCAACCGCGCACAGTGGGGACTACTAAGTCAACCATCCATCCGCTACACACCATCGAAGGCGTCATTTGCGATCGGCGTGCTCATCACCCTTATAAATTCGTGGCACAGCCACCAGATAATATTTTGTGTTATGGGACACCACATTCAGATAATGTGACCAAAGTCACCACATTCAGATAATGTGACCGAAGTCACCACAGTCACTTCCCCTTTCATATTCACCCAAATGCCCATGTCATACAAAATCATGCATTATCATGCCATATTCTCTATTCACATTTGTGCTTTAACAGTTTCTTATCATAATCCCAATAGGAATAGGAAAACATACCTGAGTACTTTGTACCATGGTGTGGTACCTTAGCCATACTTTTCACATTCTTAATGACACATATATTTATATTCATTAAACATTGCCATAATCTTGTTAAGAAATAGTGTGGGGTACACACCTGATACACTTAGCGGTTTACTTAAATCCCAAAAAATCCTATCTAAAGCCTTAGATCCTTTAGTTCCTATAACCAGCCATTAGTAGACATATTAGCAAAATGTATTCAGCTAGATTATTAAGCCCCGAAGGACTTTTGAAACCAAAACTTACCTTGTTGCCGATTGGGTTATCAAACAAATCCCGAAAACGTTGTGTTGGTTCTTCTTGCAATCGGCCTATACTAGATCACCTAAAGGATTAGTTTCGGCTTTTTATTCAAATAAGGAATAGACTTAAAACATCAAATATGGCCTTGGCTGATTGTACTTATGCACTTACCTTGCGATTTCCAAATCCCAAAAACACCACTTGACTATGGAGATGTCGACAGCCCTATACACATATGTTAGATTCGGCTTTAATACATAAATCCATAACCATGGCCCTTGGTCGAATATCACTTATGGCTTACATTGGGTTCTTAAAATCCTGAAGATCCCCTATTGTAAACGACTTTACTGAAAAATCCCGGAAAATCCTTCCAAATTTTGACAACAAAATATTAATGGGATTAGTCCTAGATTTCGAAAAGTCTTAAAAGAGAAGGAATAAAAAATCAAATTTGCTCTTACCCCCTAATGATGAAATCGGTTACACCTTCTTCCTGACACCACAGAGATTCGGCTTATAGACTTGATGAACAATCGTCTATGGTCTCGAAACTTATCTTCGGCTTTTGATTGGGTTTGCAAAAGAAGAAGAATTGATGATGGGAAGCACAAGGTATTTCGATTTTAATCAAAATAAAAGAAGGAAAGAAGAGTTGTTTGGAAGAATTCGGCTATGGTGATTTTTGGGAAGGAAATTCGGCTAGAGAAGAAAAGGGGAAGAAAGAAAGAATGAATGGCCTTATTTTCCCCTTTCAGCCGAAATTACTATCCAATGAGCCCCTCAATCGGCCAACTCTCCATATCTTGATACCTTTATCTTTTAATTATCCTTTCATCTTTTCCATAAATCCTTACTTTGATTAATTATCCCTATTTATCTCTTAAAATCAAAAGAATTTAGCTCCTAAATTGTAGCTTACTTGCCATCCAACCCTATCTACCTTGTAGCAAAAATAAAACTTCTTTTTGCTTCCCTTGTGGCTCGAACACAAGCCCTTTCCCCCTAGCATATGGTGTCACACACTAAAGCCCTAAGTGGCGCCTCCAAGCCACTTTTCCAAGCCCAATTGTGTGTTATATTTCCTCTATTAATTTTCTTAAGGCCCTGTTAGGCTTAGCCCCCCTTATTAGAACTTAAAATACAATATTTTTCTAAGGCATGTCTTATTATTCTAAAGTTCACAAATTTCTTTAGACATAGTCACAACATACTCAAGCATGCTATTTCATATAACTAAGCATAAATGCATAAACCCATTTTCAGGATATTACA
Organism: Gossypium rotundifolium; assembly: GCA_025506655.1. NCBI lineage: Eukaryota > Viridiplantae > Streptophyta > Magnoliopsida > Malvales > Malvaceae > Gossypium > Gossypium rotundifolium. The sequence continues at coordinate 115,794,597 of CP106731.1, read as the reverse complement.
ATTCTACCCCCTTAAAATAATTTCGTCCTTGAAATTACATGTCTAGAATAGGTGGGGTATTCTTTGTCGCATTAGCTTCTACGGCTCCCAAGAAGCTTCTTAGAACCATGATTGTGCCATAACACCTTGACGAAAGTCTTGATTTACGTAAGTAACACTTTCACATCTCGTTCTAGAATCTGAATCGTCTCCTCCTCATAGGACAAATCTGGCCTTAGCTCCACCTTTCAACTGGGACTACATGAGATGGATCCGATCGGTAACGGCGTAGCATGGACACATGGAATACGTCATGCATCTGCTTCAACTCGATGGTAACTCCAAGCGATATGCCTTTGGTCCAATTCGCTTAAAACCTTATAAGGTCCTATAAACCTCGGACTTAACTTCCTTTCAGACCAAATCTCATTACCTCTTTCCAAGGTAAAACTTTAAGAAACACTCGGTCCCACATCAAATTCTATTTCTTTCCTTTTGAGATCAGATCGACTTACATCATCGGATGCTTCCTTTAAGTGCGAATCACACTAACCTTCTCTTGAGAATCGCCATAATCTCGGACCTAAAACTTGGCGTTTTCCCAATTTCATCCAACACGTAGGAGTGCGACATTTTCGACCATACGATTGCTTCGTATGGTGCCATCCGAATACTTGCTCGATAGTTATCATTGTAGGCAAACTCCGCTAAAGGCAAATATTCCTCCCAACTTCCTCTGAAATCCATCACCTGACCCTCAACATATCCTCTAAGACTTGGATCACCCGTCAGGTGGCCGATCATTCGTGGATGAAAAGCCGTAGTGAAATCAATCTGGTGCCTAAAGCCTGATGTAGTGCCTTCCAAAACCGATACGTGAACCTCGGATCCCTATCCAGGATAATTGACATCGGCACTCCATGCAACCTCACAATTTCCGCTACATACAACCTTGCCAACTTCTGTAGGGAGTAGTCAACCCGTACTGGAATGAAGTGCGCGGATTTTGTCAACCGATCCACTATTACCCATACCAAGTCCTTCTTAGTAGGCGTAAGGGGAAGCCCACTAACGAAGTCCATGGTAATTCTCTCCCACTTCCACTATGGAATCTTAATTGGCTGAAGCAACCCTGACGGCACTTGGTGTTCAACCTTAACTTGTCGACACGTCAAACACTTGCAGACAAATTCAGAACTTCCTTTTCGGACTGAGGCCACCAAAAGCTGTTCCTTAAATCTCTGTACAACTTAGTGCCTCCAGGATGCATAGCACAAGGGCTACTATACGATTCCTGAAGAATCCTCTGTCTAAGTTCTTTGTTCTTCGGCATACAGACCTTACCCTTGAAACACAGTACTCCTTCATCATTAATACCATAATCCTTTAACTCTCCACTCTACACTTGCCGTAACTTATCACTTAGACCAACATCTACCAACTGTCCCTCTTTTACTTCATTCAACCACGTCGGCTTAACTTGCAGTTCTGCCAGTAGGCTTCCATCATCATACAAACTCAGATGTGCAAACATTGCCCTTAGATCTGACACAACCTTCTGACTTAGGGCATCCGCCACTACATTCGCCTTGCCTGGGTGATACTCTATAGAACAGTCATAATCCTTGATAACTCCACCCATCTTCGTTGTCTCGAGTTCACTCTTTACGAGTCGACCAAATACTTGAGCTCTTGTGGTGCATGTAGATCACTGACTTTTCTCCATATAAGTAGTGCCTCCACACTTTAAGAGCAAAGACTACCATTGCCAATTCCAAGTCATGCGTCGGGTAGTTAACCTCATGAGGCCTTAATTCCCGAGACGCATAAGCAACTACCTTTCCCTCTTGTATCAAAACGCATCCCAATCCTGTATGAGAAGCGTCACAATACACCACGAAGTCCTTTCCTCCCTCAAGTTGAATCAGAACCGGAGCTTCAGTCAAAACCCTTTTAAGCTTCTCAAAGCTTTCATGTTGCTTCTCTGTCCATACGAAAGGTACTTCCTTTCTCAGCAACTTTGTCAAAGGCACGGCTATTGATGAGAACCCTTCCACAAACCTTCTGTAATAGCCTGCCAATCCCAAGAAACTGCGAACCTCAGCTACCGAATTAGGTGGTTTCCAATTTAGCACCGCCTCAATTTTCTTAGGATCCACCCTTATTCCTTCTGCAGACACCATATGTCCTAAGAATGCAACCTCCTTAAGCCAAAATTCACACTTGCTGAATTTGGCATAGAGCTTCTTCTCCCTCAACACTTGTAACACTATTCAGAGATGCTCATCATGCTCCCTTTCAGACTTGGAATACACCAGAATATCGTCTATGAACACAACAACGAACCGGTCCAAATAGGGTTGAAAAACTCGGTTCATCATGTCCATAAACGCGGCTGGGGCATTTGTCAAACCGAACGGCATTACCACGAATTCAAAATGCCCATACCTTGTCCGGAAAGTCATCTTATGGATATCTACCTCTTTCACCTTCAATTGATGATATCCTGACCTTAAATCGATCTTGGAGAAAACTGCGGCCCCCTTAAGCTGATCGAACAAGTCGTCTATCCTTGGCAACAGATACTTGTTCTTGATAGTTAGCTTATTCAACTGACGATAATCTATGCACATATGTATAGTTTCGTCCTTCTTCTTCACAAATAGGATCGGTGCTCCCCATGGAGACACACTGGGTCGAATAAACCCACGATCAAGCAATTCTTGGATTTGAGCCTTGAGTTCCACCAACTCCTTTGGTGCCATTCTATAAGGGGCGATTGACACAGGAGCTGTTCCCAGTAACAAGTTAATCCCAAACTCCACCTCCACATGCAGGGGTATTCACAGTAATTCCTCCGGAAACACATCTTCGAAATCCCTTACCGTTCTAACTCCACTAACACCTTCTTCCTTTCCATCTAATGGACTTACGAAGGCTAAAAACGCCTTGCACCCTTTACGAACCAACTTTTCAGCCTTTAGTGTCGAAACTACAATAGACAAGTAGTTTCTTCTTTCTCCTATCATAATGACCACCTCATCCTCTGGGGTCCTTAACTCCATTCGCTTAGCTGCACAGTCCAACACAGCTCGATGGTCCACTAGCCAGTCCATTCCAAGAATGAGATCAAACTCTCCAAAGGGAAGTTCCATCAGGTCGGCAGAAGATACTACATCTTAAATTTCTAAAGGTACACTTCGAAAGACCTTATTCACCACTACAGTTTGACCTAGTGGGCTTACTACAGTCATCTCCCTACTAGAAGGTTCAGAGGCTATGTCTACTCTACATGCCACATAAGAATGGGTCGAGCCCACATCAATTAAAGCAACATAAGGCTTTCCAAATACAAGGAACGTACTGATTATGACGTCCGGCGTGTCTCCCTCTTCCCTATGGAGAACCGCATAAACCAAACTCGGCTGCCTTCCCTCAGTATTAGCAGCACCTCGGCCCGGTGTTCCACGTCCTCTACTAGCACCATTTCCTCTGCCATTTGGACCACGACCTCGCTAAGGCTGCTTTTCACCTCTCCCAGCCTGATTAACATTTTGAGCTAGTGGTCGATTCCCATCTGGTCTCATCAGACAGTCCTTAATCATATGGTCCTTTGACCTATATTTGAAACATCCACCTGTCTTCTTCCAGCATTCGCCTAAGTGTTTCTTCCCTTTTGCTCACAAGTACGATATTGCCTCTAGTACCGGTTCTCGACCTCATGCCCATCAATCCTAGGCCTTTTTGAACACTCCCGGTGATCCAGACGACCCAAAACCTCTCTCACTTCTATTCCGATTAGAGTTCTACCTTGCAGAGTCCTTAATTCCTTCAGCTACCTTAGCTTTCTCTACTAATGCAGAAAACTCCCGCTCCTGATGTGGAGCGATTAACAACCTCAGGTCATCCCTTAGTCTGTCCTCAAATCGGACACACCGCTCATGTTCGGTAGCCACTACTCCTTGAGCATACCGGCTCAGCCTCAAAAATTCAGTTTCGTACTCTGCTACAGACTTGTTCCCTTAAACCAACTCCAAAAATGCCTTCCTCTGCTCATTAATATATCTGGTTCCCACATACTTCTTCTGATATGCTACCTTAACATGCTCCCAGGTTAGATCCTCAGCGGTGGCACCATCCCAAACTGTAAGCCACCATTGATACGCTTCATCGCGTAGCAGCGCCACCATTCCTTTCAATTTCTCTTGGGTTACATCGAGCTCATCCATAATTTACTCGGTCGCCTCCAACCAATATTCAGCGGTATCTTTGGGTGCCACGTCGGATGCTCCATGAAACACTTGACTCCGTTGACTCGGAGTCACTCAGTCTGAACTTACGAGCTCCCATATTCCTCAAGACCTGACCACCATTTCAAGAACTTCGCGACCTTGCTGCGATATAGCATCCTCTCCGTCCGATCTTCTGCTCATCGAACCGGTGGTGGTGGTGGCGGTGGTACCTCGATCTCAGATCCTTGACCCAATCTAACGGGTTCGACACGGTCATTACGCCTCGACGCGTCCTCGTACATTACGATCCGTCCCCTAGAGCTCATATCTACGGGCGCTTTAATCTGGTTTAAGAAATCTTATGAATTAGCCTTTATTCCATCGATTATCCGCGAAGAAGTTTTATGGAAGGAAGTTTAATAGGGGTTCTCTCGATCAATCAAAGTTTCAAGTCTTCTATCCTAATTCAAAGAAAACACATCCATTCCATAGTATCTTCCATACACATTCACTATTTGAACATTTTTTTGTCCCTGTCTATCCTAGGGGTATTTTTGTAATTTATCCTACAGGGGTATTTTGGTAATAAATCGAGGTCAATTTGAAAATCACAAAAGTCATTTCGAAATTTTCCAAACTCATGGGTATTTAAAAAAAAAATTCCAAATCAAAGGTATGGTCAAGATTTCAGAAAGTAGGGTCATTTTGGTAATTTTGGTAAACTATGGGTAATTTAAGTAAATTTTCAAATCGAGGTATTTTGGACTTCCATAAAAATAGGGTTTTGGATACTTTTACAAAGTAAGAAAATTTTATTGAAATCGAGGGTGATATGGTAATTTTAAAACCAAGGCGTTTAGTAATTTTACCACTAGGGGTATTTTAGTAATTTTGTAAATCGAATTATTGTAGAAAATTTATAAAATAGTCTTTATAAATCAAAAGGGTAATTTAGTAATTTTAAAAGCTGGGGTGTTTTATGAAAATCTGACTAGTCCTTTTTAGGGTTTTAGTTATTGGGTTTAGCTTTATGAATAAGTCCTCTTGGTTAGGGTAAACCAGTAGCTACGCACCTGAGTAGGATTCGAGTGGAGAGGAGGTGAGTCACTAGGACCGCTTAAGTACCAAGCTCCCATCGAAACCAATCCTGAACATGCGTACCATAGTTGCCACACCCTAACTCGACGACTTAACCACAGGTTTGTTTAATTAGACATTTAAGTCTTCTGTAATTGTTGGGGTAACTAGTCCTAGAGTTCAAGTACTTATCATGCTAATCTACATTCCATTCTATTTCTACCCTTCTACAAATCATAATATAAATCACACAAGAGATCGGAGTACTTACCTGGTGGATTTCGGGTCGGAGACTTAGTGTGCCATGCCAGAAAAACCTGCTTAATTCACAAAATTCATTTTGGGCTTAACTTTGAAAACGTTTTGGGCTTTAAACCCAAGGCCAAGAGTTTAAAACTGGGCTCTGATACCAAACTGAAACACCCCAAACCCGGCCCATGAGCCTCGACCAGATCTGGTATGTTCCTCGAGTAAAAACGGTTCAAATTCGTGGGTTCTTAGAAAATCTTTAAGTGATTTTTGGGAGAAAACTCGATTTGGGTTGGGCTCATGTTGGAAACCCGTTTGTCTTTGTGAAATATAAGTTTTTATAAAAAAAAATTCTTTATTGAGTCCCAAAACTTTAAGTAAAAAATATGCCGATTTAATTTTAAAGATTTTCACCTTTGAAAACATTTGTATTTAGATGTCATAATATTTACGAGTTTATTTTAAAAAATTATTACTTAACTTTAATTTTGAAAACATTGAATCATAATATCGTAAATTTAAATGCATGCAAAATTTGTTCATACTATGGCCTTATTACATCAAAATATACCCAAAATAAATTGAAAGTACTTAAATAAAAGTAAATGTCAAATCATAAAATTCCTTCTTGAGCATGGCCACCACTAAGCTCTTAGGCTTGGGTCCATTCTTGTGTGTCACACGAAAAATGATCCCACAATGGGGTGAGTCAAACAGACTCAATGTGTACACAAACACTAAGTCCATATAGATTTAGGCATATCAATTCATACACATTCATATCAAAATATACAATTAATGATGCATTCCCAAGCCCAAGCCTAGTTACCAACCACTACACATCACCCGTACTAACCGCACACCGTGGGACTACTAAGTCAACCCTCCATCCGCTACACACCATCGAAGGCGTCATTGCGATCGACATGCTCATCGCCCTTATAAATTCACGGCTGACCACGGATAATATTTTGTGTCATGGGACACCACATTCAGATAATGTGACCGAAGTCACCATATTCAGATAATGTGACCGAAGTCACCACATTCACTTCCCCTTTCATATTCACCCAAATGCCCATGTCATACAAAATCATGCATTATCATGCCATATTCTCTATTCACATTTGTGCTTTAACAGTTTCTTATCATAATCCCAATAGGATTAGGAAAACGTACCTGAGTACTTTGTACCATGGTGTGGTACCTTAGCCATACTTTTCACATTCTTAATGACACATATATTTATATTCATTAAACATTGCCATAATCTTGTTAAGAAATAGTGTGGGGTACACACCTGATACACTTAGCGGTTTACTTAAATCCTGAAAAATCCGATCTAAAGCCTTAGATCCTTTAGTTCCTATAATCGGCCATTAGTAGACATATTAGTAAAACGTATTCGGCTAGATTATTAAATCCCGAAGGACTTTTGAAACCAAAACTTACCTTGTTGCCGATTGGGTTATCAAACAAATCTCGAAAACATTGTGTTAGTTCTTCTTGCAATCGACCTATACTAGATCACCTAAAGGATTAGTTTCGACTTTTTATTCAAATAAGGAATAGACTTAAAACATCAAATATGGCCTTGGCCGATTGTACTTATGCACTTACCTTGCGATTTCCAAATCTCGAAAACACCACTTGACTATGGAGATGTCGACAGCCCTATACACATATGTTAGATTCGGCTTTAATACATAAATCCATAACCATGGCCCTTGGTCGAATATCACTTATAGCTTACCTTGGGTTCTAAAAATCCCGAAGATCCCCTATTGTAACCGACTTTACTAAAAAATCCCAGAAAATCCTTCCAAATTTCGGCAACAAAATATTAATGGGATTAGTCCTAGATTTCGAAAAGTCTTAAAAGAGAAGGAATAAAAAATCAAATTTGCTCTTACCCCCTAATGATGAAATCGGTTACACCTTTTTCTTGACACCACAGAGATTCGGCTTAGAGACTTGATGAACAATCGGCTATGGTCTCGAAACTTATCTTCGGCTTTTGATTGGGTTTGCAAAAGAAGAAGAATTGATGATGGGAAGCAGAGGGTATTTCGGTTTTAATCAAAATAAAAGAAGGAAGGAAGAGTTGTTTGGAAGAATTCGACAATGGTGATTTCGGCTAGAGAAGAAAAGGGGAAGAAAGAATGAATGAATGGCCTTATTTTCCCCTTTCAGCCAAAATTACTATCCAAGGAGCCCCTCAATCGGCCAACTCTCCATATCTTGATAACTTTATCTTTTAATTATCCTTTCATCTTTTCCATAAATCCTTACTTTGATTAATTATCCCCATTTATCTCTTAAAATCAAAAGAATTTAGCTCCTAAATTGTAGCTTACTTGTCGTCCAACACTATCTACCTTGTAGCAAAAATAAAACTTCTTTTTGCGTCCTATGTGGCTCGAACACAAGCCCTTTCCCCCTAGCATATGGCGTCACACACTAAAGCCCTAAGTGGCGCCTCCAAGCCACTTTTCCAAGCCCAATTGTGTGTCATATTTCCTCTATTAATTTCCTTAAGGCCCTGTTAGGCTTAGTCCCCCTTGTTAGAACTTAAAATACAATATTTTTCTAAGGCATGTCTTATTATTCTAAAGTTCACAAATTTCTTTAGACATAGTCACAACATACTCAAGCATGCTATTTCATATAACTAAGCATAAATGCATAAGCCCATTTTCAGGATATTACAAGCACATTAATGAACAAATTGTGGCAATGCCACCAGGCTACACTTCTCTTCATTCAATTTGTCCCAACCCATGCGATATGTAAAATGCAACATACATAATAAAGCATAATATCCACATATATGTACAACAATCATTAATCCAATAATTTATTACGGTAAATCGGCCAATTATAGAACTTTGTAATTCGGCCCACTAAAGCATTCTAGCAATTTGGTCCATAAGGGCATTTTTGTAATTTGTCCCATATGGGCATTTCGATAAATTTCACAACCCAAAGGTATTTTTGTAATTTTACCCATCGAGGGTATTTTTGTAATTTCCCAACCTCAGACTTAACTACTAATTTGGGGAATTGAAACTGTCCATCCGCATCATATTGACTAAATTGACTATAACTCGAGTTAGGAAACTCTAAATTTAGATCCGTAAATTTTCCTTAAAACTAGACTCATATATCTTCTTACTACAAGTTTTCCAGAATTTTTGGCTTAGCCATTTAGTACAGTTTATTCATTAAAGTTTCCCCTGTTTCACTGACCAATGATTCTGATATCTCTTAACCTAAATTCAAATATCTCCTTGTACAGTTTTCATATGTTGCTCCCACTTGTTTATATTGAAAATAGACTCACTAAGGAATCTATACATATAAAATATGCCTCATAATTCACTTCTTACAATTTTTAATGATTTTTCCAAGACAGAATAGGGAACTACGAAGTCATTCAGAACCAGTCTTACTAAAATTAAAATATCACAGAATATAAAATTTCTCTTCCTTCTCTGTTTCTTTCATATAAAACTAGACATAGTAAGCTTTAATTCGATATCTTATTCACTCTCTAATTCCCTTTCTCCTAATTTTAATGACTTTTTAAATTCAAATCACTGCTACTAACCAAAAACTGTTTCATTGCAAAATACGGTTACCACTACGAACATACGCACGCCTGAGTGGTCACAGATGACGGTTTCTGATTTCCTACAATATTTCGACTGAATCACAGAACATTTCATGCAAATATTCAGAGGTGTGAGATTACACACCATTTCAAACATGTATTCGGAAGGGTACGAGATTACGCACCTTATTCAGATTTCCTAAAGAACCACTCTTCGTTGTCCCCACAATCGTGATCCTTCCCTACTAGGTTCTAAAATCCAGCCTTGCACTTTGGCTATTGCAATGAGTTCCTAAAAATAAATAAGTGATGTACCAAAGGGGTTAGCCTTGATCCAATATTCGGCCCTTCCACAAGAGTAAGAAATTGATATCATCACCGCAAAATAGAATCATATGAGCGGCGCAAAACATTGAAATAAAGAGTAACATTTTACCACCAATATTCGGCATAATCACCCACTTACCAATCAACTTCCGAAACCAAGGCTAAGAGAATGATAAGTAGCAGCAAAGAATGGCTTGATAGTTTCAGCAAAACAAAGGAGAAAGGTGCACAATTTTGGCTTTAGAGTTTCGGCAAGAGAGGGAAGAAATTGGGAAAAGAGAAAACTCAAAATACTCCAAAGAAGAAAACTTTACATGTCCTAAAACTTACAAAACTCTATTGGCTCCTTTTCCCCCCTTACTAAACCTTGTATCATCTTTACCAAAAAGATGAGTGTTGACCCAAAATATTCTTTCGAAAACATCCTCCACATAAAGGCCAACATGTTCCCTTCTCTTACCTTTTTCTTTTGATTCTGTCCTTCATTTTCCCTTGTTTTCCTCCTTACCATAATCCTTAGCCATCTTTCCATCAATAAAAAGTCTCCCTTTCCATTTTTGATGCCATGGCCGACACTTACCTTAAAGCACCAAAAAAAAGTTATCCAAAATAAGTGCACTAGGTGGAATTCGAACCCAAGCTCTCCCTCGCCATTCACGCCACTTGCCACTAAGCCACAAGCTCCTCTTGTGCTAGCAAGTTGCCCAATTATTCCCTTATGCTAGACACCACTAGCCTTCTTCCCTTTAAATGCTTCAACACTAAAATTTTCCTATGGCCTACTTGAACCCTGAACTTCCTAAAAACCCCGTAACTTTCCAAAATCACCTTCCCAATAAGTCCAACTTGAAATAATACCGTTCTATTGTTCTCAAAAATTTTAAATGCTTCCGTGCTCAAGGCCCAATGGGCCCAATCCTACTACCCCCAATTTCGGGATGTTATAATACCAATAGGATTTTATGCACCTTTTATGCATATACAATTACTATTTTACCACTCAGCATTCAATCATATCAACAATGTAAGGCAATCATGCAAACACCACAATACCAAGCATAAACCAAATACTTGACTAATTTTAACAAAACATCTATAGACTAACCTTTAGTCAAAATAATCTAAACATGAAATACCCCTTACCCGTAATTCCCGCTAGAACCGGGCTTGAGGCATTACTGGATAAAAACCAGATGATCGCCACTTAGGATAATCGTGACTACTCTCTTAAGTCACCTCATCAACCTCATTCTCGCCTTACGAGACCTCACTCATACTCACGAGGCTCTCGAGACTATATCAGAACTTTTTTGATTCTTAAAATTTCCTCCATCTAAACAGGGACTACACGCCCGTGCTAGATGACACACGCCCGTGGGTAGTCACACGCGCCCATGTTCACAAGCCGTGCATGAAAACTCAAGCATTCTGCCAATGCCCTACAATTAGGGCGCACGCCCGTGCTCACCACCCATGGTGCACACTGACCACCTCACACGGCCTTGAATCAAGGCACCGCCTGTAGCTGGCGAGGCCTACACTACTCAATGCCGCCAAAGTGACATGGCCAATGCACATGCCGTGGGCTGGCCAGTGTGTCACACATGGCCTGAACATGATTGAGTGTGCCTATCCACATGGACAAGAACAAAGCTATTTGCCAAGTTCTTTTCACTCCTCAATCATACACAACATGCACCCATCTAATTCCTCTATAATCAACTCTTATTAAAGCACAAACACACATGGATAACTACATCTTTTCATATAATAAAATACCCAACAACTATGGCATTATACAAAATAGATTATCCATCTAAGGGCCAACACATCTTAGCCATTTACAACAAAATTTACTAACTTGTCTAGCCTCTATACATGCCATATACAAAACATCAAGTCTCTTGCACAGAGTAAGTCGTCATCGTGGGCAATCTTTCGATTAATCACGTATCTCGATTCAACCCTCTTTCTCTATAAAACAATGGAAAAGAAAAGGAGTAAGCGTTGAGCTTAATAAGTTTACACATAAACAATTTAAGCATTCTAGTATAAACTAAACAACAATTAGCATTATACTACCAAATAAATTCACATCCACAATTATGTTTACTCTTTCCGTCCCTTACCACATTTCCAACACATCATGAGTCACATACTCATAATCATTGAAATGCACCCCTGCACTCAATATCACATTTACTCAATATACAACACATCATTATTCTTAATAATACATCCACACAGCTAATTTCTCGGTGATTTCACACTTAGCTGATCGTGTGTCAGAGTCTTAAAATTTTATATAAGGAATGATCTAGCCTAAAAACTAACTGTGACAACGACTTGACGCAAGCGCACCTATCAAAAAATAGTATAGTTTAGTGGCAAGACCGGATTGTCGAACCTAAAGGAACCAAAAGTACTAATACTAACTCTCTTTTTATTATTTAACCTAAGAATTAAAGGAATTGTTATCTAATCTAAAATTAACTAACTACTAAGCTAAAGATGCTAAGACACAAAGAAGGAATTGGGGAAATACTTTTGGGAAAAACCAATTGATTAAGACAATACCCGAGGAAGAATCCACCTAGACTTCACTTGTTATCTAACTCTGAACCAGTCGATATATTCTCTTGACTTGATCCGTAGGATTCCCTAATTTATATTAATACCACTCTCAAGGCTACTAACGCCTAACCCTAGGTTGATTAATTGAAATGTCTTTCTAATTAAAACCCCTAGAATTGCATTAACTCGATCGATGGACTCCCATATTAGGTTTGACCCTAATTCGGTAGATTTTCGTCATCCTATCTCTAGGGTTGCGATCAACTTCGCTTAACTATGCTAGATCTACTCTTAGACAGGGTCTATTCCTCCTCCGCCTAAGAGCATAAATGCTCGAATCAATATCCTAAAATATCCAAACAAGAATTAAGAACACATAGTTAAGAACAAATCAAGTATTTATCATACAGCTCAGAAAACAATAACAAGATCCGTCTTAGGTTTCATCCCCATCAGGTATTTGAGGGGTTTAGTTCATAATCATAAAAGAATACATCTCAGAAGAAAATATAAAACAAAACATAAAGAAAACCCTAAAACCCCCTGAAGAAATTGAAGGAGAGATCCTCAGTCTTGAGTATGATTCCGGCTTCTTGAGATGAATCAGCTGGCTTTCTTCGAGTAAATCCTACAATTGGGCCCCCTTGGCTTGGCTCTTTGGCCTAGTTGAACGCCCCTTTAGGTTGGCCTCTAGGGTGTTTATATAGGCTTTTGGAATGGCTTTCTTTTCCTCTAAGTACCCTATTCCGATAGAATTCAAACAGGTCACGTCAAGGACATGCCTATGGCACACGCCCGTGTAAGTCAAGGCCAGGCCGTGTTCGGGTCTGTTAATGAGGCACGGTTGTGTGGTCTTGGGCCCAGGCCGTGTCGATTTTGTAATTCTGCCCATTTACTCCATTTTCGGCCCATTTCTCATTCTTTTCATCCTACGGTGCTATCTTTAGTATAAAACATGAAAACAAAGGATTAGGAGCACATATTTCAAAAATTAAAGGGATAAATCATCCAAAAGTATGCTAAATGTGGGATTAAAATATGTGTATATTATGGTTTATCATTAGCCCACCACAATCAATTCATAGGGTAGTATCGCACTTAGCCTACCAACAAAGGTATTCATAGTGGTTTCGCACATAGCCCACTAAATAATATACTTAACTATGGTATCGCATATAGCCCATCGTTGTTAAGTATTAAGGTGGTATCGCACTTAGCCCACCATCAAGGATTATCAATACACATTCACATATCTACTTGTAATCCATTCATTCATTCACAACTACTACCTCATTCATTCCTCTAAAACCACATAGGTCCACAATCATGCTACACACTAACAAGCATTAAGAATGTAAATGCATATATGCATCCTTTATACGTAAACTTACCTCGGTACTTAAAAGTATTGAAACATGCAATTTAGTCCACCACTTTGCTCTTGCCTCGGTTTCGATCCGGGCTTCATCTTTCTTGATCTATAATGATAAATCAACTTATTCAATACACACATTGACTAAATTGACCATTATCTCATATTTTAGGAAAATTACCATTTTGCCCTTAAATTTTCTCATATTTACTCATTTGCCCCAAGGCTTGTAAAGTGATTTTCATTCAACTTTCTAGTCTTTCATGCTTAGCCGAACCATTTACTCAACTAAAGCAATCATCCATTCTCACTAAATCACACATGTATGACCCCTACATGCATTTTTCATGGAAATCACTTAGCAAAAGATGTTTCTACTACATCAAGCTTTCATATTCTTCCATAAAACATTAAAATACATGCATGTCATACATGGGTACATTTTTTAACATCCATCTTAGCTCAACATATAGCTAAAAATAGCTTACTCATGCTACTAGGACTTCAAAAATACGAAGAATATCAAAAACGGAGCTAGAATACACTTACTAGCTAGCTTGAAAAGTTGAAGAGCCCTAAAAATGGCTTCTTGAAAATTTTGACAGCATTGGGGAAGAAGATGAATGAAATTCTATCATCTTTTCCCATTTTAATAATTTAATTATCAAATGACTAAAATGCCATTTTTGACAAACTTTCTATTTTAACTTATCCATGCCCAATTTTGTCCAAAAATTAGAAATTGGAAAATTGCTCTTTAAGGATCTCTAATTGATATTATAAAGCTATTTCATACAAATGACTTCTAGAATTTCACATTTTACAACCTTTTCAATTTAGTCCTTTTGGACAATTCAACCGCAATTTCACAAAATTGCTTCATGAAACTTTCACACTAACATGCAAACATGGCATAAACCTCAAAACTCATACATATACCCTAGATTTGTGGTCTCGCACCACTATTTTGACTAAGCCCTAAATCAAGATGTTACAACTCTCCCCCTTTTAGAGGTTTTCGCCCCCGAAAATCTTACCAGTAAAGAAGTTTGGATGTTGCTCTCTCATAGCTTCTTCCGTCTCCCACGTAGCCTCTTCCACACCGTGTTTTTGCCACAACACTTCCACTAGGGCTATGTTTTTATTCCTCAACTGTGTCACTTCTCGAGCCAAGATCTTAATCGGCTACTCTTCATAAGACATATCTGGTCTTATCTCAATTTTCGTTGAAGGAATCACATGCGAAGGATCGGAGCAATATCGTCACAACATTGACACATGGATCACATTATGAATCTTTTTTAATTCCAAGCGAGGGCCAAATGGTAAGCTACTAGTCCAATTCTATCGGTAATTTTATACAGCCCTATGAATATTGGACTCAATTTCCCTTTTCGTCCAAATCTCATGATCTTCTTCCATGGGGATACTTTCAAAAAAATTTTGTCACCCACATCAAACTCAATTTCTTTTCTTTTCAAATCCACATACGACTTACATCGATGCAGAAGCGACTTTCGGACCAGACGGATCACTTTCACTTTATCTTGATTTCTTCGGAGATCGACCCCATGGATTCGCTTCTCACCAAGCTCAATCCAATACAAAGGAGTCCGACACTTACGACCATACAAGGCCTCATACGGAGCCATTCGTATACTCGACTAATAACTGTTGTTGTAAGCAAATTCGACCAAAGGTAGATATCTCTCCCAACTACCTTCGAATTCTAACACACAGCATTGAAGCATATCTTCAAGGACTTGAATCACTCTTTCAGACTGACCATCAGTTTGTGGATGGAACGCAGTACTGAAATTTAACCTTGTACCCATGGCTTCTTGCAACTTCTTCCAGAACCTCGAAGTAAACCTCGGATCTCCATCCGATATTATAGACACAGGCACACCATGTAATCTCACTATTTCTGCCACATACAATTCGGCTAACTTATCCAGTGAGTAATCAACACGTACTAGAATAAAATGAGCCGACTTCATCAATCTATCCACAACAAACCACATAGTATCTTTCTTTTTTGGAGTCAGAGGTAACCCCATCACAAAATCTATGGTAACCCGATCCCATTTCCATTTGGGTACCATCATAGGCTAAAGTAATCCCGAAGGCACTTGATGCTCAGCTTTCACCTATTGCCAAATCAGACATTTTACCACAAACTCTGAAATGTCTCTTTTCATACCCGACCACAAATAAAACTTTCTCAAATTGTTGTACATTTTTGTACTGCCTGAGTCTACTGAAAAATAACCACTATGTGCCACATGCAAAACTTTTTGGATCAACTCATCATCTTTAGGTACAAAGATTCTATCATGATACATCAAACAATCATATGAACTCACTCAGAAATTCGAATCACTTCCCGATATACACTTAGATCTCTTAGCTTGCACCTCACTGTCATTTCTCTAAGCCTCACTTATCTGTTGACCAAATAGTGACCTAGCTCTCAACTCATTAATATAGTCCTCAGTAACATCCCCAAACCCGGCCCATTCATTACTGACCGAATCGGTTATGTTAGAGAAAATATTTTTGACTTAAAATAAAATAGTAAAATTTATTTGCTCTTGGAAACCATGTTCTTTTGAAATTATAACCACATGTTTGATAATTCCATATTTGAATAAGTAAGTTATAAAATATAACCATCTTCACATAGTGTTTCAATTTAAACAAACCATAATAGAGTTAATAATAAAATGATACTAGAATAATAAAATAAATCCTTATTACAACCATCATTTAAATGAAATACTTAATATTTAATATAACCAAAAACATCTCCTTCGGCATGGGCCACCATGTGTCCTCTCCGATCCGGGTCCATCTCATGAATCACCTGAAATGTTAGGAAAATAATTGGGTGAGTCCACAGACTCAGTGCATAACCACAACACAGATTTCCCACACGTATGGGCTTGGCCCATACCTACACAATCCTCAAAACAAACCATGCAAGGATGCACTTCAACCCAACCCATTATCCAACCGTACGCCAACCTTAGCAGACTCCCTGCCTAAGGCCGTGGATAAACCACCACTGATCACATCGTGATCCAAAACCTTACCTTGGCAACTCACTGCACAAGGCCGTGGCTGAGCCACCGATCAACTAAAATGATCTCAACGTCAATATCTGTCTTACGGTGATGCACATAGCCATCAACCGCCGAGATGGGCACCTAGCCATCATCTCCCTTGAGGTAGCACACAGCAAACCCTCAAGCGCTAATGTAGCCGGAGCTATCATCAGACCACGTACACCTTGTGTACACTTCCTCCTTCATCGAATCAAGCCCCACCTCATGCAAATATGTAGATGCTACATGTTAAGTCATCGTATCACATAAGTATATAAAAATATATATACATACATAAATACATCACAAATAATCTTACCATCACCAGTTCTCATCACTTAAGCCATTATAATCGGCTTCCACACATAATACATATGTTTAATAGTTAGCAAGCAACCCGAGAAATAGTACGATGATTACGCACCTTCTAGCACCAACAATCAAAACCCGAAATGCTACTTAGCGCCTCTACAAAAGCTAACTAAACGAATCCCAAAAGATCTCCCTGCTAGGCTCTCCTCCCTACAAGCGGCCTTGGCATCAAATGCTTAACCATTTTAGACTTAAGCGAAATACCAAAACAAAGCTTACCAAAAACCTTACCACCACTTACCAACCGATCACTACAAGCGGAGGCTTTCCCTAACAATGGTTGCAAATGGAAACCCAACGAGACTTATGCTAACATTCGCCAAGGTGCTACTAAATAAAAGAAAGGGGCGCGCACAAGGGAGAGGCGAGATTCGGCTATCAAGAAAATCAAGGAAATGGGTAAAATGGGTTCGCCAAAGAGGTTTTGCAAAGAGGAGAGGAAAGTATGGGGTGTACTTTCGGTTTAGCAAAATGGAAGAAGAGGATGGATAGAAGAGTGGGTGGTTGACTAAAGGTCCAAAAGAAAAGAAAGAAAAGAATGGCAAATGAAGTTTCAATTTAGGAGAGTGGGAGAACAATAGAGAAACTTTTGGCAAGAAATCAAGTGGGGAAAAAAACTAAAAGGTGAGCACCCCTCCCCCCTATTTATAATATTCGGCCAAGCTCTTCCCCAAAGAAACCAAAAAAATTCGGCCACTAATCAAATCCCCTTCAAATCCTACATTTTCTTCCTACTTTTCCTCCCTAACACCCATTCAAAAAGTTTGAATGAGTCAAACCACCACCTAGCCGAATTTCAAAAGCAAAGACCAAGTCTTCTCCATCTTTTAAGTGCCCAAACCGAATCCAACATCTCCCTCTCTCATGACTTAAAAACAAACCCAAAATGCTACCTCCATGGCTCGAACACTTGCCCTTCCCTTGTACATGAGACGTCACTTCTCCAAGCTCTTAGTGGCGTCTCCTTGCCACTCCACCAGCCCATCTTTTGTGCCTTAATCCCACAAAAATTTCTCTTAAGACCACATCCGCCAAGTTCCCTTTTAGCACTTAAAATCTAAAATTTTCCAAAGTCCTCCCTTTAATCCGAGCATTCCCAACACCTCTCAAACACATCTAAGCATACCTAAAACCTACTAGACCACGAATTATACCCAACTTTGCATAGCCCCTAAATCAGGGTGTTACAATTCTACGCTCCTTAAAATAATTTCGTCCCAAAATTACTTGTCTAGACTAACAGCTCAATTCCTTCCACTATGCTATGACTGCGCACTTTGATCTTAAAGAGCTATCATGCTTCTAGGCATAGTATCTAAGTTCATACTCAAGGTTCCAACTACTTTACGAGCAACAAATCAAACAATCACCAAAGCGAACAAAACAACAAAGAATATTCCAAACCTAAGGAACTTACCAGTTGACCCATCAGCACACCATTATCCTCCTTCGACGGATTTGCATAAATCGGACACATTTGCCTTGCCTCCGTGCCACCATTATCATGGTCTCTCGCCTACGACCTCGTAGGAACCATTTCCTCCCTGGTTCGGACCACGACCTCTCGCCGCTTGCTGACCACCTCTACCTGGTTGCACATAACCTTGACCTATTGTCCGAGTCCCATTCAGATTCTGGGGACAATCTTTAATCAGATGAGACTTGGACTTGCATTTGAAGCATTCTCGAACCCGATTCCAGCACTCGCCAACATGGTACCTTCCACATTGAGCACACGGATGATCTGGATTTCCGGCGGCCGGCTTAGCAATATGAACAGGAGTCTCAACTCTCGGTCTTTTCTGAACCCTCTCAAACACTTCTGGCGATCCAACACTTCTCTTGTCACGGTTCCTTTCCCTATTGTGCCTCTCAGCCTTCTTGACCTCCTCAGCTATTCGAGCTTTCTCCACTAAAACGGTGAAGTCTCTTTCCTGATGCGGAGCAATCAAAACTCACAGCTCATCCCGCAGACCATCTTCAAATCTGACACATCTCTCATAATCCGTTGCCACGATGCCCCGAGCATACCGGCTTAGACGTAGAAACTCAGCTTCGTACTCCGCTATCGATTTGCCACCTTGCACCAGATTGAGGAACGCCTTCCTCTGAGCATCCACATAGCTCGCTCGACATATTTCCTTCAAACTTGATCTTAAAGTAACCCCATCCACTCGATCCATGAGGGCACTTTCTTTAACGATGAGCCACCACTGGTAGGCCTCATCCATGAGCAACGAAACAACACCCTAAAGCTTCTCCTCAGTAGTTAAGTCTAAGTCGTCCATAATCCTTTCCACCGCCTCAAGCCGAGACTCGCCCGCGTTTGGAGCTACCCCAGACACTCCTCTGAATACCTCGGCTCCATTCACCCTAAGCCTTTTGGGCACTGACTTTCGAGTCCTATTGCCCCCATTGGCTCCTACCACTCGTTCGAGCACTCGTAGCACAGCTTGTGACCTGCGTCGTCTCCTCCGGTCGATCCTGTTTGTTCAACCTCAACGGTGGTGGCGGTGCATCGCTCTCGACCCATGGGTGACCCAGTGGTTAAAATCTCGACATCCTGCCTCTACCACGTCCACGAGTATTGTGACCACGCCCCCTAGAACTCATATCTAGCGCCTCGATTTAGTTTGTTTAAAAAAGTTTTATGCATTAGAAATTCTTGTTTCACTGTTTTATCCACGAGCATTTTTATGCAATGAAGTTTTCGAGAGTAGTTCTTTCGAGCAATCAAGGTTTCATTCCCAACCCAGGGGTAATTCCGTCATTTTCCTAAAGAGGGGTATTTCGGTAATAACTCAGGGTCAATTTTGAAAATAGTTTTTCCCCAACTTAAAGATATTTCAAAATTTACAAAATCTCAGGGGTTACCTTGAAAATTTTGTTTTTCAAACAAAGTGTGTTGTAAAAATTTCAGGAAGCAGGGTTATGTTTTGTAATTTTGTAAATTATGGGCATTTTCGTAAATTCTCCAAATCAAAATATCACGATATTTCATAAAATAAGATTTTCTGATCTTTGGCAAAATAAGAATATCTCAGTAAAAATCGAGAGAAATCCAAAAATTTAGAAACTAAGGGCATTTTGGTAATTTCATCAACTGGGGGTATTTTCGTAAATTTCTACAAACGAGTATTTTAATATTTTGAAAACTTCGAGATTACGGTATTTTACATGGTAAAAATCATTTTATCAATAGTTAAGGGTAGTATAGAAATTTTATAACACAGGGGCATTTTGTAATTTTCCCACTAGGGCATTTTGGTAATTTTATAAATCGAGAAAACATCTTTCAAAATCGATTTAGAGTTTTACAAACCAAAGGGGTAAAGTTGAAAATTTTAAAGCAGAGGATTTCAAAACAATCGAGTCAAATCCCTTTCGGGTTTTAATAATGGTTTAGCTTTATGAACAAGTCCTCTTGGTTAAGGTGAACCATAGCTACGCACCTGTAGGATTCTGCGAAGAGGAGGTGAGTCACGTGGATCGCTTAAGTACCAAACTCTTAGGATCCACTCCTAGACATGCGTACCAAGGTTACCACACCTTAACTTCGTGACTTACTTCACGAGGTTTGTTCAAGAGCTTTAAGTTTTATGCAAATGTTTGAGTAGTCTAATCCTAGGGTCCAATAGTCTTAATTCTAATCTACGAGCCCAATCTAAGCCCATAATAAATCATACAAATAAAACACTTCAAAAGTCCAAGCACTTACGGTGGACTTGGTAGGAGACACAGTGCCATGCCGAATAACTCGAAAACTTTTATAAAGCCCACATTTCAAAAGCCCATTTAAAAAGCATTTTGCCCAAAACCCTCAAAGCCGAAGTTTTGAATCAGGCTCGATATAAAGCAGTAACATCCCCAAACCCGCCCATTCATTACAATAGAATCTGGTTATGTTAGAGAAAATATTTTTGACTTAAAATAAAATAGTAAAATTTATTTGCTCTTGGAAACCATGTTCTTTTGAAATTATAGCCACATGTTTGATAATTCCATATTTGAATAAGTAAGTTATAAAATATAACCATCTTCACATAGTGTTTCAATTTAAACAAACCATAATAGAGTTAATAATAAAATGATACTAGAATAATAAAATAAATCCTTATTACAACCATCATTTAAATGAAATACTTAATATTTAATATAACCAAAACATCTCCTTGGCATGGGCCACCATGTGTCCTCTCGATCCGGTCCATCTCATGAATCACACGAAATGTTAGGAAAATAATTGGGTGAGTCCACGGACTCGATGCATAACCACAACATGATTTCCCACACGTATGGGCTTGGCCCATACCTACACAATCCTCAAAACAAACCATGCAAGGATGCACTTCAACCCAACCCATTATCCAACCGACGCCAACCTTAGCGGACTCCACGCCTAAGGCCGTGGATAAACCACCACCGATCACATCGTGATCCAAAACCTTACCTTGGCAACTCATTGCACAAGGCCGTGGTGAAACCATAGATCAACTAAAATGATCTCAATGTCAATATCATCTTACGGTGATGCACATAGCCATCAACCGCCAAGATGGGCACCTAGCCATCATCTCCCATGAGGTAGCACACAGCAAACCCTCAAGCGCTAATGTAGCCGGAGCTATCATCGGACCACGTACACCTTGTGTACACTTCCTCCTTCATCGAATCAAGCCCCACCTCATGCAAATATGTAGATGCTACATGTTAAGTCATCGTATCACATAAGTATATAAAAATATATATACATACATAAATACATCACAAATAATCTTACCATCACCAGTTCTCATCACTTAAGCCATTATAATCGGCTTCCACAGATAATACATATGTTTAATAGTTAGCAAGCAACCCGAGAAATAGTGCGATGATTATGCACCTTCTAGCACCAACAATCAAAACCCGAAATGCTACTTAACGCCTCGCAAAAGGTGACTAAGCGAATCCGAAAAGATCTCTGCGCTAGGCTCTCCTCCCTACAAGCGGCCTTGGCATCAAATGCTTAACCATTTTAGACTTAAGCGAAATACCAAAAACATAGCTTACCAAAAACCTTACCACCACTTACCAACTGACTGCTACAAATGGAGGCTTTCCCTAACAATGGTTGCAAATGGAAACCAACGAAACTTATGCTAACATTCGGCCAAGGTGCTACTAAATAAAAGAAAAGGGACGCGGCACAAGGGAGAGGCGTAGATTCGGCTATCAAGAAAATCAAGGAAATGGGTATAATGGGTTCGGCCAAAGAGGTTTTGCAAAGAGGAGAGGAAAGTATGGGGGTGTACTTTTGGTTTAGCAAAATGGAAGAAGAGGGATGGATGGAAGAGTGGGTGGTTCGGCTAAAGGTCCAAAAGAAAAGAAAGAAAAGAATGGCAAATGAAGTTTTGATTTAGGAGAGTGGGAGAACAATGGAGAAACTTTTGGCAAGAAATCAAGTGGGGAAAAAAACTAAAAGGTGAGCACCCTCCCCTATTTATAATATTCGCCAAGCTCTCCCCCAAAGAAACCAAAAAATTCGCCACTAATCAAATCCCTTCAAATCCATATTTTCTTCCTACTTTTCCTCCCTAACACCCATTCAAAAAGTTTGAATGAGTCAAACCACCACCTAGCCGAATTTCAAAAGCAAAGACCAAGTCTTCTCCATCTTTTAAGTGCCCAAACCGAATCCAACATCTCCCCCTCTCTCATGACGCAAAAACAAACCCAAAATGCTACCTCCATGCTCGAACACTTGCCCCTTCCCTTGTACACAGGCGTCACTTCTCCAAGCTCTTAGTGGCGTCTCCCTTGCCCTCCACCAGCCCATCTTTTGTGCCTTAATCCCACAAAAATTTCTCTTAAGACCACATCCGCTAAGTTCCCTTTTAGCACTTAAAAATCTAAAATTTTCAAAGTCCTCCCTTTAATCCGAGCATTCCCAACACCTCTCAAACACATCTAAGCATACCCAAAACCTATTAGACCACAATTATACCCAACTGCATAGCCCCTAAATCAAGGTGTTACAATTCTACCTCCTTAAAATAATTTCGTCCCAAAAATTACTTGTCTGAACTAACACTCAATTCCTCCCACTATGCTATGATTGCAAGACTCGATCTTAAAGAGCTATCATGCTTCTAAGCACGATATCTAAGTTCATACTCAAGGTTCCAACTACTTTCGAGCAACAAATCAAACAATCACCAAAGAACAAAACAACAAAGAATATTCCGGACCTAAGGAACTTACCGGTTGACCCATCAGCACACCATTATCCTCCCTTCGACGGATTGCATAAACCAGAGACTGGCGCCTTGCCTCCGTGCCACCATTACATGGTCTCGCCTTACGACCTTGGCAGAACCATTTCCTCCTGGTTCGGACCACGACCTCTCGCCAAGCTATCGACCACCTCTGCTGGTTGCACATAACCTTGACCTATTGTCCGAGTCCCATTCAATGCAGGGACAATCTTTAATCGATGAGACTTGGACTTGCATCGAAGCATTCTCGAACCCGATTCCAAAGACTCGCCAACATAGTACCTTCCACATTGAGCACACGGACGATCTGGATTTCCGGCGGTCGGCTTAGCAATATGAACAGGAGTCTCAACTCTCGATCTTTTCTAAACCCTCTCAAACACTTCTGGCGATCCAACACTTCTCTTGTCACAGTTCCTTTCCCTATTATGCCTCTCAGCCTTCTTGACCTCCTCGGCTATTCGAGCTTTCTCCACTAAACGGCGAAGTCTCTTTCACGATGCGGAGCAATCAAAACTCATGACTCATCCATGAGACCATCTTCAAATCGACACATCTCTCATAATCCGTTGCCCACGATGCCCCGAGCATACCGCTCAGACGTAGAAACTTCGACCGTAGACCGCTATCGATTTGCCACCTTGCACCAGTTGAGGCGCCTTCCTCGAGCATCCACATAGCTCGCTCAGACATATTTCCTTCAAACTTGATCTTAAAGTAACCCCGATCCACTCGATCCGTAGGGTACTTTCTTTAACGATGAGCCACCTTGGTAGGCCTCATCCATGACAACGAAACAACACCCTAAAGCTTCTCCTCGGCGATTAAGTCTAAGTCATCCATAATCCTTTCCACCGCCTCAAGCCGATTACTCGCCACGTTTGGAGCTACCCAGACACTCCTCCGAATACCTCGGCTCCATTAGCCTAAGCCTTTAGACGCGACTTCGAGTCCTATTGCCCCATTGGCTCCTCGCCACTCGTTCGAGCACTTTCAAAGACCGACTTGTGACAACTGCGTCATCTCCTCCGGCTGATCCTCATTGTTCAACCTCAACGGTGGTGGCGGTGCATCGCTCTCGACCCATGGCGTGACCCAACTAGTTAAATCATCGACATCCTGCCTCTACCACGTCCACGAGTATTGCGACCACGCCCCCTAGAACTCATATCTAGCGCCTCGATTTAGTCTGTTTAAAAAAGTTTTATGCATTAGAAATTCTTGTTTCACTATTTTATCCACGAGCAATTTTATGCAATGAAGTTTCCGAGAGTAGTTCTTTCAAGCAATCAAGGTTTCATTCCCAACCCAGGGGTAATTCCGTCATTTTCCTAAAGAGGGGTATTTCGGTAATAACTCAGGGTCAATTTTGAAAATAGTTTTTCCCCAACTTAAAGATATTTCAAAATTTACAAAATCTCAGGGGTTACCTTGAAAATTTTGTTTTTCAAACAAAGTGTGTTGCAAAATTTCGAGAAGAGGTTATGTTTTGTAATTTTGTAAATTATGGGCATTTCGTAAATTCTCCAAATCAAAATATCACGATATTTCATAAAATAAGATTTTCCGATCTTTGGCAAAATAAGAATATCTCGGTAAAAATCGAGAGAAATCCAAAATTTAGAAACCAAGGGCATTTTGGTATTTCATCAACCGGGGGTATTTTCGTAAATTTCCACAAACCAGAGTATTTTAATATTTTGAAAACTCGAGATTCTGGTATTTTACAAGGTAAAAATCATTTTATCAATAGTTAAGGGTAGTATAGAAATTTTATAACACAGGGGCATTTTTGTAATTTTACCACTAGGGCATTTTGGTAATTTTATAAATCGAGAAAACATCTTTCAAAATCTGATTTAGAGTTTTACAAACCAAAGGGGTAAAGTTGAAAATTTTAAAACAGAGGATTTCAAAACAATCAGGTCAAATCCCTTTCGGGTTTTAATAACTGGTTTAGCCTATGAACAAGTCCTCTTGGTTAAGGTGAACCATAGCTACGCACCAGGTAGGATTCCTGCGAAGAGGAGGTGAGTCACGTGGACTGCTTAAGTACCAAACTCTTCCGGATCCACTCCTAGACATGCGTACCAAGGTTACCACACCTTAACTCGGCGACTTACTTCACAGGTTTGTTCAAGAGCTTTAAGTTTTATGCAAATGTTTGAGTAGTCTAATCCTAGGGTCCAATAGTCTTAATATTCTAATCTCGAGCCCAATCTAAGCCCATAATAAATCATACAAATAAAACACTTCAAAAGTCTGAAGCACTTACAGTGGACTTGGTAGGAGACACAGTGCCATGCCGAATAGCTGAAAACTTTTATAAAAGCCCACATTTCAAAAAGCCCATTTAAAAAGCTGTTTGGACCCAAAACCCTCAAAGTCGAGTTTTGAGCTGGGCTCGATATTAAAGCAGTAACATCCCCAAACCCGCCCATTCATTACTGACCGAATCGGTTATGTTAGAGAAAATATTTTTGACTTAAAATAAAATAGTAAAAATTTATTTGCTCTTGGAAACCATGTTCTTTTGAAATTATAGCCACATGTTTGATAATTCCATATTTGAATAAGTAAGTTATAAAAATATAACCATCTTCACATAGTGTTTCAATTTAAACAAACCATAATAGAGTTAATAATAAAATGATACTAGAATAATAAAATAAATCCTTATTACAACCATCATTTAAATGAAATACTTAATATTTAATATAACCAAAACATCTCCTTGGCATGGGCCACCATGTGTCCTCTCCGATCCGGTCCATCTCATGAATCACACGAAATGTTAGGAAAATAATTGGGTGAGTCCCACGGACTCGATGCATAACCACAACACAGATTTCCCACACGTATGGGCTTGGCCCATACCTACACAATCCTCAAAACAAACCATGCAAGGATGCACTTCAACCCAACCCATTATCCAGCCGTCGCCAACCTTAGCAGACTCCGCCTAAGGTAGTGGATAAACCACCACCGATCACATCGTGATCCAAAACCTTACCTTGGCAACTTCATTGCACAAGGCCGTGCATTGAGCCACCGATCAACTAAAATGATCTCAACGTCAATATCATCTTACGGTGATGCACATAGCCATCAAGCCGAGGCAGGCACCTAGCCATCATCTCCCTTGAGGTAGCACACCAAACCCTCAAGCGCTAATGTAGCCGGAGCTATCATCGGACCACGTACACCTTGTGTACACTTCCTCCTTCATCGAATCAAGCCCCACCTCATGCAAATATGTAGATGCTACATGTTAAGTCATCGTATCACATAAGTATATAAAATATATATACATACATAAATACATCACAAATAATCTTACCATTACCAGTTCTCATCACTTAAGCCATTATAATCGGCTTCCACAGATAATACATATGTTTAATAGTTAGCAAGCAACCCGAGAAATAGTGCGATGATTACGCACCTTCTAGTACCAACAATCAAAACCCGAAATGCTACTTAACGCCTTTGCAAAAGTCGACTAAACGAATCCCGAAAAGATCTCTGCGCTAGGCTCTCCTCCACCTAAGCGGCCTTGGCATCAAATGCTTAACCATTTTAGACTTAAGCGAAATACCAAAAACATAGCTTACCAAAAACCTTACCACCACTTACCAACTGACTGCTACAAACGGAGGCTTTCCCTAACAATGGTTGCAAATGGAAACCCAACGAGACTTATGCTAACATTCGGCCAAGGTGCTACTAAATAAAAGAAAAGGGACGGCACAAGGGAGGGGCGTGAGATTGGCTATCAAGAAAATCAAGGAAATGGGTATAATGGGTTCGGCCAAAGAGGTTTTGCAAAGAGAAGAGGAAAGTATGGGGGTGTACTTTTGGTTTAGCAAAATGGAAGAAGAGGGATGGATGGAAGAGTGGGTGGTTCGGCTAAAGGTCCAAAAGAAAAGAAAGAAAAGAATGGCAAATGAAGTTTCGATTTAGGAGAGTGGGAGAACAATGGAGAAACTTTTGGCAAGAAATCAAGTGGGGAAAAAAACTAAAAGGTGAGCACCCCTCCCCCTATTTATAATATTCGGCCAAGCTCTCCCCCCAAAGAAACCAAAAAAATTCGGCCACTAATCAAATCCCCTTCAAATCCCATATTTTCTTCCTACTTTTCCTCCCTAACACCTATTCAAAAAGTTTGAATGAGTCAAACCACCACCTAGCCAAATTTCAAAAGCAAAGACCAAGTCTTCTCCATCTTTTAAGTGCCTAAACCGAATCCAACATCTCCCCCTCTCTCATGACGCAAAAACAAACCCAAAATGCTACCTCCATGACTCGAACACTTGCCCTTCCCTTGTACAGAGGCGTCACTTCTCCAAGCTTTTAGTGGCGTCTCCCTTGCCACTCCACCAGCCCATCTTTTGTGCCTTAATCCCACAAAAATTTCTCTTAAGACCACATCCACCAAGTTCCCTTTTAGCACTTAAAATCTAAAATTTTCCAAAGTCCTCCCTTTAATCCGAGCATTCCCAACACCTCTCAAACACATCTAAGCATACCCAAAATCTACTAGACCACGAATTATACCCAACTTGCATAGCCCCTAAATCAGGGTGTTACAGTCCCATCATCAAACAATGCCAAACTCGAGCCCATGGCTCTTAAAGCATACAGGGATTTCCTACTTAGAACATCCTTATCCACATTCATTTTTCCTGGATGGTAATCAATGATCAACTCATAGTCCTTCAATAACTCAAACCATCGCCGTTGTCGCAAATTCAAATCCTCTTGATCCATCAAATACTTCAAACTCTTGTGATCCGTAAAGATTTGACACTTCTCACCATATAAGTAATGTTGCTAAATCTTTAATGCGAAAAAAATCGCAGCCAACTCCAAATCATGAGTTGGATAATTCTTTTCGTGTGATTTTAGCTGCCTCGAGACGTAAGCGACTACCATACCCTTTTGCATCAACACACAACCGAGACCATTTAACGATTCATCACTATAAACCACGAACTCTTTCTTCAATTCTGGTTGAACCAAAATCGGCGCCTCAGTCAACAATGTCTTCAAACTTTCAAAACTCTGTCGACATGTCTCAGTCCAATCAAACTTGACATCCTTATGCAACAGTTTTGTCATTGGGGTAGCAATCATGGAAAACCCCTTACAGAACGTCTGGAGTACCCTGCTAGTCCCAAAAAGCTTCTAACTTTCGACACATTCCTTGGCAATTTCCAATCCACAATAGCCAAAATCTTACTCGGGTCAACTCTAATACCATCTTCTGACACAATGTGTCCTAAGAATTCGACCTCTCGGAGCCAAAACTCACTTTTACTAAATTTAGCATACAACTGCTTATCTCTTAAGGTCTGTAAAACGATTCTCAAATGTTCCGCATGATCACTCTCATTTCGAGAATAGATCAATATGTCATCAATGAAGACAACCACAAACTTATCAAAATACAGTCGAAATACATGATTCATTAAATCCATGAAAATCTCAGGAGCATTTGTTAAACCGAGTGGCATGACCAGAAACTCATAATGGCCATACGTCATCCGAAACGTTGTTTTCAACACATCTTGCCCCTTTACTCTCAACTAGTAATAACCAAACCACAAATCTATCTTGGAGAATACTGTAGCTCATTTTAGTTGGTCAAATAGGTCATTAATCCTTGGTAAAGGATACCTATTTTTCACCGTCACCTTGTTGAGTTGTCTGTAGCCTATGCACAATTTCATCGACCCATCTTTCTTCTTCACAAACAATACCGGAGTAGCCCACGGTGAGTAGATCGGTCTCACAAAACCTTTATCAGTCAATTCTTGCAATTGAACCTTTAGTTTTTCTACTCTAAGGGTGCCATCCTATACGGAGCAATCGAAATAAGTTCCTTCCAAGAACTAACTCAATCCCAAACTCGACCTCTCTCACTGGAGGTAATCTCGGTAACTCCTCCGAAAATACATCTGGATACTCACATACCACCGACACTGATTCAATCTTCACCTTAGACTCTTGAGTATTCAATACAAACGCGAGATAGGACTCACATCCCTTTCCCAAGCATTTCTCAGCCACTAAGGAAGAAATCATCACCGGTAGATTATCTGACTCACGATTCAACTCGAATAATATCTCCATTCTCACATTTTAGCTCGATAAACTTACTACCACAGTTCACTAAGACACTATGTGTAGTCAACCAATCCATGCCAAGGATTAAATCATACTCATCAAACGACAACAACATCAGGTTTGCCGAAAAATAATGACTCTTAATCATCAAAGGACAATTCTTACACATTGTCCACAAGCACAAGCTTGCCTAACGGGTTTTACACCTTAACCAAAATGTCCATAGACTCAATGGTTATACTCAAACTAGATGCCAATCTCATGCAAATATAAGAGTGAGTAGACCCTGGATCAATTAAAGCAATAACAAAGGTGTCATAGAGAGGAAAAGTACCCGTTATCACATCTGGGGAGGATGCCTCTTCGCGAGCGCGAATGGTATACGTCCTTGCAGGCACTCGACCCTCCGATCTCACAACAGAATCTCGTGATGCACCTCTACCATTAGTTCCCCCTCTCGGGTTCTATGGTGGCCTAACCCTTGTAGGTACATTGCTAGATCTTATCTCTTGATTCTCTTCCTTGTCATCCTTTTCGGGGCAATTTCGGATAAAATGGTCGGGGGAACCACACTTATAACAGTTTCGACTATTACCCCAACACTCTCCAGTGTGATATCTACCTCAACTTGGACACTCCGATTTGTTCTTCGGATTGCCCACACTTTCCATCAAGGTGGCTTGGACTCTTGAACCAGAATGAGTGTTGCCTTGATCTCGAGGTGAATATCCAACTGATGTAGTGGTCCGAGGATTCGCCTCCTTGGATCTTTTCGATTGAGCTTGGTGTGATTTGCCCATCGGCCGTTTTCTCGCATCTCGGGCCTCACTCACCGCCCTTCTCTTTTCCTTACTCAGATCTTTGGCCTTACTTGCCCTATCAACTAACACTACGAATTCTTTCAATTCCAAAATACCAACCAGGAGTTTGGTATCCTCATTCAGTCTATCTTTGAACCTTTTACATAAAACGGTATCTGTCGACACATATTCTTGAGCATATTTTCTAAGACTAACAAAATCGCTCTCACATTCTACTACTGATATTCTTCCTTGTTTTAACTTAAGGAATTTCTTCCTTTTCTGATCAGTGAATCATTGGTTTATATACTTTTTTGAAACTCTTCCAGAAAGAAGTCCCACGTCACCCGCTCCTTCGGGACTACTGACGTCAATGTTTTCCACCAATGGTATGCCGAGTCCCTCAGTAAAGATATGGAACACTTCAAGCTCTCTTCGGGTGTAGATGAGAGTTCATCAAATAACCTCATTGAGTTCTCTAGCCAGAACTCTGCCTTCTCAGGGTCATCATCTACCTTAGCTCTAAACTCCTCAGCCCCGTGTTTCCTAATCTTATCCACCAGGGGCTTTGTTACTCTCACTACTTCTATACCTTGAGGAGCCACTGGGACTGGTTGAGGTATAGGAGGAGGTGGAGGAGGTTGAGCATTAGGGTTTACTCGAACATACTCCGAGTACCAGTTACTCATCATCTGGAGAAAGGCTTCCGAGCCTCGTCTCCTTGACCCCCAGTCTCGGGTTCACTCTGCACAGGCACGGTCCCATACGCGGGAGCAGGCAGATTACTAGCTGCATCATCAGTAGTTGATTGATCGGGATCCATACACTATATAAAAATAAGTTTAAAATCATCAGAAGCTACCACACTATCATTATGCGCTTATGGAATGTATAGCTAGACTCTTACACCTGCTAAGGTAGTCCTAGAACCGACTAAACCATAACTCTGATACCACTATATGTAATATCTTTTACCCGTAATTCCCGCTGGAATCGGGCCTGAGGCATTCCTGGATAAAAACTACATGATCGCTGTCGAAACCATTTTTGTTTTATTTGAAAAATGGGGATCGACTTTAAAAATAGGAGTCGCCACCAATCCTTTTTGTTTAGGTGTGATCGGGTCACCTATAAAAACATTTTGGTCTATAAGATTTGAGAAAATGGATTCGGGAGTCGGTTACACATGAGGAAGGGTTAGCACCCCCATGCGCCCCTAAACGAGTACCAAATCAGTTAATTAATGTCCTTGCGTTAAAAATTTGGAAACATTATAAATTTTCTAAGGAAAATTAATCAATATTGAATTTGAATCTCAAGAATAATTTGTTTTGAAGGAAATAAAAATTTTACATCCAGTACGTTAGGACATAACACCTTTATACCCTGACACCGAGATCATTTCAAAACATGCAATCAAAGAAGGGTATTTGATTATCTAGTTGGACAGAAAATTGACACACAGTACGTTAGGGCATAATTTTTGGACTTTTCAAATGCACAAACATTGCCTTATTTCAGAAAAAAACAAAATTTTATATTAGCCTTATAATGCATTTAAATAAAAACATTTAGTAAAAATTAGAACATGTTAGAATTTGAGGCGTAACAGTAATAGAATGCATAAACATTAATCAAGAAATATACACAAATTAAAGATCATATTAACAACATGCTATAAAATGCAAGTTTTCTTAAAGAAAGTTAGTTTATATTGAATCTTGAACTTCAAGATTAACTCGTTTCAAAAGAATAAAAATATCACATCCAGTACGTTAGGACATAACACCTTTATACCTCAACACCGAGATCATCTTTGATCCTCAAGATATTTAATTGAAAAGGGTATTTGGCTATCGGTTGAATAGAAATTAACACCCGAGACGTTAGGGCATTTCCCACACTCCCAAACATACAAACATTGCCTTAACTTTTTTAAAAAATATTTATGCATAAGATTTTTAAAATGGACTTAATACATAAAATATTTGATAAAGGCATACATATATTGGAATTTGAAACATAAAATAATATCAAGAAGCACAAACATAGCATTAAGCATGAAATACATAAACTCAACATCATACAAATGGACAAAATTATAGAAATGATTTACGCACAAATACACAACAACATATATAGATAACCATATATTAAAAATGTGTGAAATAAATAAAATCGATCTCTACATTAATTTTAAAATAAAATGTATATATATAAACAAGTTTAAAAGCAAAAGAATTTATATAGATAGATTTAAAAGGGCATATATATATAAAATAATATGTAATTAATAATATACATAAAAATAGTTTAATAATGACAATAGAAACTCGTAAGTTAATAAGTGAATAAAATACTATACACAATAGTTTGAATATAATAAAACAATAATAATAATATTAACAATGATAATAATAATGTTTAGGTAATGGCAAAATAGCAAAATGATTTAAAAAGACTAAATTAAAAAGAAAGCAGGAATCTGGGCAAAAATCGAAAATAAAAGAGAATCAAAGGACTGAAATGAAATGCGTGCAAACGATCAAGGATTAAACTAGCAATTATTCCTGGTCGCAAAAACGCTGCGTTTAAATGGGACTAAAATGGAAATAGAACAAAAATTAAAAGCTAAATTAAAATTAAATAAAACTTGATTAAAAAGAAATAAAATACAGAAGGACTAAAAGGGAAATTAACCTAATTCCAGAAAATGCGCGGATCTTGCCCCGAGTCGGGTCACTCACGCGGGTTGAGGTTAAAACTACGCCGTTTTGAAGCTACTCAAACAGAACTAAAATGACGTCGTTCCCATGACAGTATAAAAGTTGAAAATCTTTAAAAAAATCATTTTTTTGTTGTGTTGTTTCAAAAAAAAAAAAAAAAGAGAAGGATTCCTTCCTGCTAGGGTTTTTTTTAACCCCTATTCACACCGTCTAAAAAAAGGCTCTCCATCCGGTCACCATTTCACCATTATAATCGACGGATGGCAGCGCATGAAGGTCGATTCTCCTCCATTTGGAGCCATACTAAAAGGGGCTCCGCCATTTCAAACCCTGAATCCCCATTTAAACTTTGATTTTTGACGAAGAAAATAAGGATCCGACGGCGTACTCCAATCGTAAGTCCCTTATTCTTTTTTTATTTACTTTTTTTTGTATGCTAAAAATAATCAGTGAAAAAGAAACTTGAAATTGAAAAAAAGGATGAAATCACCTTTCTCTATTTTTATCTGTATTAAAAAATCGTGAAGTCCCTCTTACAATCGTTTGTTTCGGTCTCTTATAGCCGAAATCGAAAATAGAAATGGAAATAATAAAAAATTCAATGATTTTTTTGTCTTTGTTTTTTCTTCTCTATATTTTCTATCGTCCTTGTTTTCTTTTGTAGGTGTGTGTGCATGATGGAGGGGCGTGGTGTATGAAGGCTAGGCGTAGCGTCACGGAGGTGCGAGCGGTGTGGGGTGAAACACGACGGGAAGGTCTGCTGCGGCAGGCGTGCGTGGTGATGTTCGTGAAGGCACGCGTGGGGAAGGCTGCTACGGCGTGCGTGTGGTGACGTGTGTGTGGGCGCGCGCGGCGCTGGAAACCTCTAGAACCCTTAGGGTTTCTACTTGCTGAAACCATTTGGGCCATTTTAGGGATTGGTTTTTTTAGGCTTGTTTTGGGTTTTGTAAGTGGGTTTGTGCCTGGGCCTATAAAAGGACTGTTTAAAAGGCTTTTTTTTTGTTATTGGTTTTAATTATCTGTTATGTTATTTTGGTTTGGTTTTATTGGGACCGGGCAAAATGGGCCTTCAACAGTTGCCCCTCTTTGCTCATTGTCGTATAACGAGAGTAGAGCAAAGACTTTAAAAGGGACCATTTTTGCCCGGCCTTCAAATCCTTGACTTCTTTCGGTGCTTTTCTTCTTCAAGTAGCTTCATTCCATCCCAATGCATCTTCAAGGGTATAGGAACTAGCGCTTCAATCCACTCCGATGCAATTTCAGGGAGAAGAGATTCGTAGCTTCAATATACTCCATTGGAACTTCAAAGAAATTCAGATTGATCCTCATTGTAAACTCAGGGAGGATGGATTAGTAGCTTTGACCTGCTCCACTAGGGCTTCGAGGTGATAAGAATTTAGAGAGAAGAGATTTGTAATTTTGATCTACTCACTGAAACTTCTCAAAAATAAAGGTGGGTCATCATTGTAAACTCAGGGTGACGGGATTTGTAATTTCAACCTACTCCACTAGAATTTTGAGGTGATAAGAATTCAGAGAGAAGAGATTTGTAATTTCGATCTTCTCACTAAAACTTCTCAAAAATAAAGTTAGATCCTCGTTGTAAACTCAAGGAGACGGAATTTTTAATTTTGACCTGCTCCACTAAAACTTTGAGTGATAAGAATTCAAAGAGAAGAGATTTGTAATTTTGATCTTCTCATTGAAACTTCTCAGAAATAAAGTTGGATCCTCGTTGTAAACTCAGGGAGACGGGATTTGTAATTTTGACCTACTCCGCTGGAACTTCGAGCAAATAAAACTTGTATGGCTTCGATCTGCTCCTACAACTTTTGGATTTCCAGATCTACTATCTGCGATCCGCTTTGCTCATGAGGGCAAGATCTTCGAATTCACCGATGCTGCGGCAACATCTTCTAGGGGACCTGTGCTGTAAAATTAGTTTTGTGTTTATGCTTATGCAAATGGTTAGGATGCAATGATCATAATGAATCTAATGCTCCTAACTAAATGTATTATGGACGACATTCATGAGAATGGTCTTTTTTCAAATATTAGGATGCAACGATCGGAATGAATCAAATGCTCCTAACTAAATGTGTTTTCCATGAATGCATAATTTCATGAGAATGATCCTTTTCAAATGTTTAAAGGCATCCTTTGTTGCATCCTGTCATCCTTGTTTGGCTGGTCCAAAAACTCGAAGGAACCACTACTTTGCTCAACCGATTTGTATTATTACACCGCCATTTGCCGTGTCTCTAATATATAAGATTCAAAATAATCTGTTACACCATTCTCTAAGTGCTTAGTCTGGACATAGAATTTCATCTTTAAGAACAATCTCCTTCTTATTATTTGTTTGTTAAAGCCTCATCTCTACCGTGGTACTTTAAAAACGGAGAGATCATCACCATGTAGACACCCTCTTCCGCGATATTATCAATCCCTTGGACCTGGTGAGTTCTACACAATAGTCCTGTTTTTGGGCTCTTGTATTATTTAGAAACTTCTAGAGTAATATACAAAACTTCTTTTATGAAAGTATTATTATTTCATCCATCATTATTTCAATGCGACATGCTTGTATAAAGTTAATAACAATAGATGAGAATAAAATTGGTGTGAAGTAAAGCTTAAGACAAATTAACAAAAGAACTTAATAAAAAATGCTCGTCTTGAAAAGAACAGAGTATTCAAAGACTGCACATTTAAGAATGCCTACTATGGACCCTCTAGATATCGCAGCTTGAGCTTCTTTGCCCAGCGTCTGGAAGACTATTTTGAGTCTGGCATGTGTTTAGGAGATCTTAAGTACTTTGTCGGTGCACCAAGACATAACATACCCTTTCCTTATTAATTTAAATATAGCAGGATCACCATATGTCATAATTTGAGTTGCCTTTTTTGGGTTTTCAACTCAAACCCCCTTTTGTCTCAAAGTGCCCTTTGCGATTTTTCGCCTTGGCCTCTCCGTTTTGTGGTTTTTTTTTTAAAGTCTCAAAGCGTCCTTTGCGGGTTTTCACTTTGGCCTCCTTTCCTCTTCAAGAATAGTATTTCTTGATTGAATCCAAATTTATAGGATTGGGCAAGTTTTTCCCATCCATTTCGGCCAGGATCAGTGCTACTCTGGAAAAAGCCTTTTTTACTACATAAAGTCCTTCCCAATTTGGCATCCACTTCCCTCTGTAATCATTTTGTATATGAAGGATCTTTTTCAAAACCATGTCTCCCTCGTGGAATTCTCTTGGATGAACCATTTTGTCATAAGCCCGCATCATTCTCTTTTGGTAGATCTGACCATGAAGGATAGCCTTTAGCCTTTTTTCTTCGATCAAGTTCAGCTGATCGTATCTAGTCTAGATCCAATCTGCTTTATCTAACTTTAATTCTGATAAGAATCGAAGGGACGGAATTTCAACTTCGATAGGTAACACCACCTCTATTTCATAAACTAATGAGAAAGGAGTTGCCCCGATAGAGGTCCTGACTGATGTTCGATAAGCATAGAGAGCGAATGGTAGCTTCTCGTGCCAATCCTTATAAGTTTCATCCATTTTCCCTACATTCTTCTTAATATTTTTATTAGCTTCTTCCACTGCACAATTCATTTTCAGGTGATACGGTGACGAATTGTGGTGTCTGATCTTAAATTGACTGCAAACCTTTGCGATCGTACTATTGTTCAAGTTTAGCACATTGTCAGATATAATCCTTTCAAGCATTCCATATCGACATATGATTTCCATTTTAGGAATCAGCGACTGCCGACTTGGTAACACTGGCATATGAAGCCGTTTTACCCAATTAGTAAAATAATCGATAACTACGAAAATGAAACGATGCCCATTTGAAGCTTTTGGGGAAATTGGCCCGATGACATCCATGCCCCACATGGAGAAAAGCCATGGGAAGTCATAACATGCAATGGTGAAGGAGGTACGTGAATTTTGTCCCCATATATTTGGCATTTGTGACATCTCTTGACGTATTTGATGTAGTCACCTTCCATGTTTGACAAATAGTATCCAAATCTCTTAATCTGTCTAGCCATTGTAAAACTGTTAGCGTGAGTCCCACAGACATCCTCATGTACTTCTTCCAGAATTTTCTTAACTTCAATAGCATCCATACACCTCAAAAGTACTTGATCCTTTCCTCTTTTGTATAGGACCTCCCGTCCAGGACATAATCACGGGCTAGCCTTCTCAATGTTCTTTTGTCATTTTCTGTTGCTTGATTAGGGTATTCACGACTCTTCACATATCGTAAAATGCTATGATACCAAGGATACCCATCTCTGCTCTCCTCTTCGTTTATATTACAGCAGTGGGCTGTGGAGCTTCACAAATACTCATTTGGATAGGCTTCGTACTTTCATGCTCATTTACTCTGATCATAGAAGCTAATGTGGCCAAGGCATCAACCATCTGGTTTTCATCTCGCGGGAGGTAAAAGAATGTGATATCCTCAAACTCTTTAATCAACTCCAGAATTAACTTTCGGTAGCCGATCAATTTTGGGATCCCTCGTTTCCCATTCTCCTATGAGCTGATAGATCACCAATGCGAAATCCCCATATACCTCTAATACCCTGACTTTGTAGTCTATGGCCGCTTGAATTCCCATAATACAAGCTTCGTATTCTACCACATTATTTGTGCAATCAAAGTCCAATTTGCAAGAGAACGGGTAATGATCTCTATTTGGGGATATTAGGACTGCCCCAATTCCATTACCAATGACATTTGAAACTCCATCAAAGTTCAACTTCCAAGGATAATCTTCTAGGGTACCTCCCTCAATAGCTGCTACAAACATTAGATCCTCATTGGGAAAATTGAAGTTCAAAGGTTCGTAATCGTCTAGCGCTCTGCTGGCTAGAAATCCTACTATTGCACTTCCTTTCACAGACTTCTGGCTCACATAGACTATGTCAAATTCAGAGAGCAAAATTTGCCATCAAGCCATTCTCCCATTTAGAGTAGTTGACTCTATCATATATTTAAGAGGATCTAGTTTTGAGATTAACCAAGTTGTATGGTACAACATGTACTGCCTCAACCTTCGAGTTGTCTAGATCAAGGCACAACACAAATTTTCAATTGGCAAATATCTCATCTCTCACTAAGTAAATTTCTTACTAAGGTAATATATTGCATTTTCTCTTCTCCCTGAGTCATCATGTTGACCAAGCACCCACCCCATAGAGTGATCAAACACTATTAAATATAGGATTAGCGGCTTATCTGGGCAAGGGGGTGATAAGACTAGAGGATTCGACAAGTACTGTTTGACCCTATCCAAAGCTTTCTGGCATTCATCATCCCACACACCTGGATTATGTTTCTTCAAAAGATGAAATATGGGATTGCACTTTTCGATTAACTGTGAAATAAACCGAGTAATGTAATTTAACCTTCCAAAGAAACCTCAAACTTCTTTTTGAGTGCGTGGTGGAGGCAATTCTTGTATGGCCCTGACCTTATCTGAGTCAATTTCGATTCCCTTTTCACTGACTATGAAGCCCAACAATTTACCCGATCTAGCTCCAAAAATACATTTCGTTGGATTGAGTTTCAGTTGGAATTTTCTTAATCTCAAGAATAGTTTCCTCAAAACTCGGATATGTTCTTCTTTTGTTCTAGACTTTGCAATCATGTCGTCCACATAAACCTCAATTTCTTTATGCATCATATCATGGAATAAAGTCATCATAGCTCTTTGGTATGTAGCTCCCGCATTTTTCAACCCAAACGACATCACTTTGTAACAGAACGTACGCCACAGTGTTATGAAGGTAGTCTTTCCCATATCTTTAGGATGCATTTTTATCTGATTGTACCTCGAGAACCCGTCCATAAATGAAAACAATGAGTAGCCTGTTGTGTTATCCACCAAAGTATCAATATGAGGTAAAGGAAAGTTATCCTTTGGGCTAGCCTTATTTAGGTCTCTATAATCCACACACATCCGTACCTTTCCATCTTTCTTAGGGATAGGCATTATGTTGGGTACCCATTTTGAGTATTTGACCTCTTGCAAAATCCGGCATCAAACTGCTTTTTGACTTCCTCCTTTATTTTTAGCACAATATCTGGTCTCATCCTTCGAAGCTTCTGCTGAACTGGCTTGCAATCCTCTTTTATGGGCGGTGTACTACAATGTCAGTGTTTAAACCAGTCATATCTTTATATGACCATGCGAAGACATCTTTAAATTCTTGTAGCAACTTGACAAGATCCTGTCTTATTTCTTCGGCCATACTCGTTCTAATCCTTACTACCTTCCCCTCCTCCAATGTCACAGTCTCTACTGTTTCCTTATGAGCTTGAATTTATTTCTCTTCTTGTTCTACCATTCTTAACAAGTAAGGAGATAAGTCACTATCCATGTTGATAAACCGTAAAAGCAACATATTTTAGGCCCACATTTAGTATGCTTTTGGATGATTTAGCTCTTGTTTTATGTAAAAAGGTATTGTTAATCCTTTCTTTTTATGTTTTTACTCAGGAAAGCACCTAAGGACGAAAAGAACAAGAAACTGACTTAAAATGAGCCAATTTGGGCCAAAGAGGAAATCAACACGGCCTAGACTTCAAGCCACACGGCCGTGCCTTGACAATTAACTAAGACACGGACTGGAAATGATTTACACAGTCGTGCCTCAATCGAAAGAATCGAGACACGACCTAAAAATGATTCACACGAGCGTGTACCATGGCCGTGCCCACAATAAGGAGAGAACACTTTCACTCGGATTTGGATACTTAGAGCCAAAGAAATACTTTTCAAAGCTTATTCAAACACCAAGTAGGAAGTATACTTGAATTGGGACACTTAGAGGCCGAGCAAAGCATTCTAAAAGTCTATATGAACACCCTAAGTGTAACCTAAAAGGGGCGTTAGGCGGTGATCTAGGCCAAGGAGCCGGGCCAGGAATATCACGTTTTGTGGAATCCCTCGAAGATAGCCAAGTGGATCCATCTCAAAGAGCCAAAATTCTACTCAAGACGGTGAATTTCTCCTTCAATTCCTTTAGGGGGTTTTAGGGGTTTTCTACGTTTTGTTTTATCTTTTATTTTGAGATGTTTTCTTTATTTATTATGAACTAAACCCTTTAGATACCTGAAAGGGATGGAACCTAGATGAATTTTGTTATTGATTTTTGAATTATATGAGAAATACTTAGTTTGTTCTTAATTATGCATGCTTAATCCAAATCTGATGTACTTAGGTGGCAGAGGAATAGACCCTGCTTAAGAGTAGATTGAGCATAATTAAGCGGAGTTGATCGCACGCCTAGAGATAGGGTGATGAGATTTTACCAAATTAGGGTGAAACCTAATATGGGAATCCATAAATCGATTTATTGCTATTCTAGGGGGTCATTATAGGTGAACGAGAGTTCCACTAATTAGCCTAGGGTTAGACATTATTTGCATCGAGACAGGGTTTAATATACGTTAGGGAGTCTTACGGATCAAACTAAGTAAATAAATCATATGGTTCAGTATTAAATAACAAGTGAAGTCTAGGTGGATTCTTCCTGAGGGTATCGTTGTGATCAATTGAGTTTTCTTCGAGTTATTTCCCTATTCGTTCTTTTTGTCTTTGTCTTTAGCTTAGAAATTGTTAGACTATATTAAATCAACCAATCACTCCATATTTTAGGCTAAATAATAAAAAGAAAGTAAGTATTAGTACTTTTACTTCCTTTGGGTTCGATAATTCGATCTTGCCTAAGCTATACTACTGTTCGATAGGTACACTTGCCTTTAATCGTTGTCAGAGTTAGTCTCAAGGTTCAATCTCATTTATTATAAATTTTAAAGCTCTGATTTCAGCGATCAAGTTTTTGGCGCCGTTGCCGGGGAACTAAAATATTAAGAAAGCTCTAATTTTATTACTTTAGCCACTATTTTTATTATTTTAGTATCTTTTGCTAATTTTATTTCTTCTTTTTTTCTAGCAGGTACCTCTAGTTTATGACTAGAAGGAACCCGACAGGGCCTTTAGAATATGATAGTGAAATTGAAGCTACCGCTCGAAGGAATTGTAGAGAAATTAGGCGAGCCCTAAATTACACGGGAGAAGAGCGAGAAG
Organism: Gossypium rotundifolium; assembly: GCA_025506655.1. NCBI lineage: Eukaryota > Viridiplantae > Streptophyta > Magnoliopsida > Malvales > Malvaceae > Gossypium > Gossypium rotundifolium. The sequence continues at coordinate 115,753,677 of CP106731.1, read as the reverse complement.
AAAGATCCAATCCTACTGAAGGGATGGACGAGAATAATCCACCCCGAGATGTGGAAGAAAACAATGCTCCGCGTACTATGTATGATTATGCTAAACCTCATTTAACATGAGCTGAATCTAGTATTGTTAGGCCTACTATAGCCTCTAATAATTTTGAATTAAAGCCTAACACTATACAAATGATTCAACAATTTGTTCAATTTGATGGTTTGCAGGATGAAGACCCGAACACTCATATAGCTAATTTTTTAGATTTTTATTCAAAAAAAATGGTATTTCTGATGATGTCATTCGTCTTGATTATTCCCTTTTCATTAAGGAATAAAGCCAAGCAAGAGTTGAACTTCGTTACCACGAGGTCAATCACTACATGGGAACAAATGACCAAAAATTTTTATTAAAATATTTCCCACCTTAAAATGGCCAAATTACGGAATGATATCTCTTCATTTGTGGAGATGAATTTAGAGACGTTATACGATGCATGGGAGAGATACAAGGATCTCTTAAGGAGATGTCCACACCACGGATTGCCTTTGTGGCTTCAAGTCCAAACTTTTTACAACGGTGTAAATCCCTCAACAAGGCAATTAATTGATTCAGTCGCCAGTGGAACATTAAATAATAAAACTCCTAAGCCACCTACAAGATCATTGAAGAGATGTCACTGAATAACTATTAGTGGCAAGTTACAAGGACAAAACTGATAAAATCAGCCAGAGTTTACAACCTTGATGCAGTGACAATGTTGTCAAATCAGATAGAGTTGATGAATAAAAAGCTTGACAGTTTATGTTCCTCGCAGGTACACCCAGTCATGTAGTGCAATGCAAGTGGAACTGTGGCGAATCCTGAGTACCCACCCTACCAACAGGATGCAGAAACCGAACAGAAAAACTATATAGGTAATAATTTTAGATCCAATAACAATCCTTATAGTAACACTTACAATCCAGGTTGGAGAAACCACCCAAATTTTTCATGGGGAACCCAATGAAATCAAGGGAATCAAAGACAACAACCTCCTAAAAACTTCCAAAATCAGCCATATCCACAAGAGAAAAAGCCAAGCCTCGAAGAGATGCTGACAAAATTTATGGCAGACACAGAAAATCGTTTCAAGGATACTGAGAGAACACTTAAAGATCAACAAGCACCAGTTTAAAAACTTACTGAATCAGTCAAGGAATTCACTAAGTTGATTAGACTATTCACTATATTGATCTGTGAAATACGGGAAGAGGTGTTTTTTAAAGAAACAGAATAGGTAAAAGCAGTTACATTAAGAAGTGGAAAAGAATTAGTTGAACCAGAGGAAAAATTCTCACACGAAGATAGCAAAGCAAGAGATGAGAGATTTGAAGATGTAAATCCAGTACGCAAAGAAAGAAAATCACCAATCCCATATCCAGCAAAGTTAAAAAAGGATGATTTGATGCCCAATATGGTAAGTTTCTTGAAATTTTTAAACAAATAAATATTAACTTACCTTTTGTTGAAGCTATTTCATAGATGCCAAAATATGCAAAATTATTAAAGGAAATTTTGACAAATAAAAGGAAGCTTGAAGAAGTATCAACAGTGGAACTTAATGAAGAATGCTCAGCCATCCTCCAAAACAAGTTACCAACCAAATTAAAAGACCCAGGGAGTTTTATTGTTCCTTGTTTAATTGGTAGCTTAAACATTAAGAAAGAATTAGCTGATCTAGGTGCCAATATTAATTTAATGCCTTACAAAATGCTTAAACAATTAAATCTTGGGAAACCAAGACCCACGAGGATGAGTATTCAGTTAGCCAATAGATCCATTAAATATCCTAGAGGAGTTATCAAAAATGTCTTGGTAAAAATTGATAAATTCATTTTCCTTGTTGATTTTGTTGTGTTAGACATGGATGAAGACATTAATGTTCCCTTAATTCTAGGGCGTCTTTTTCTAGCCACTGCTAGGGCTGTTATTGATGTAGGTGATGTTAAACTTGCATTACTGGTAGGCGATGATGAAATTATTTTTCAAATTTATGATGCCATGCGATATTCAAAAGAGCAAGATGATTCATGTTATTTTGTTGATACTACAGATTATATCATTCAAAATTCATTACAGGAAATCATACATGACAAAACAATGGAACTGTGCTTGACTCAAGAAGAGGAGGAAGAAGATGAAGGCGATGAGATGAATACATCATCATTCAGACAAATGAAAGAAGAAAATATTGAAAACAATGAATAAATGAAACAGAAATCCTCCTTTGATGAACCACCCAGTCTGGAATTGAAACTGTAACATCCGCGACTTAGGGGCCTCGCATTTTAACTTATTTCTATGTGCTAGTATGCTTTAGATGTTGGTAGAGTGTGTTTGGAGGCTTCGGGAAACCTTGAGGTTGGTAGGAGCCTTAGTAAAATTTTTTTTAAGCCTTTAGGGGAGAGCTAGGGGAATTAGGCCTTAAGGGAATTAATGAGGAGGTTATGGTACAAGAAAGGAAGTGGTGGAGTGGCAAGGTAATTCCTAGGAGTAAGGGGAGTGTTTGCGTCACAAGGAGTTCCAAGGGGGAGGAGGTTCAAGAAACAAGGGAAGCATTTTTGAGTTTATTTTTGCGTTAAGGGGAGTGGAGAGTTGGATTCAGCTATGGCACTTGGAAGAGGGAAGTTTGAATGGGTCAATAATTCAAATAAGTGACTATGAAGGGAGATAAAGTTTGAATCATTCAAATGTGTTTGAATGAGTGGAGTGGAGGAAAATGAGGAGGAAAAAGGGGGATTTGGTGCAGGGAGGAGTGTTGGCCTAATTTGGGACTCTAAGGGGATGGTATTTTCGGTCATGTAGGGGAGAGTAGGTGCCGAATTTGTGAGTGTTCATCTTTTGGGCAATCTCTTTTTTTTCTCTTCTCTAGTCTTGTGCCAAAAATGATTTGGCATTTTCAAGTCTTTTTCTCTTTTGTCCCTTAGCCAAAATCTAGGTGACCATTTGGTGCATTTTGATTTTTTCTTTTCTTTTTATTTCTTCTCTAAAGCTGAACCATCCCTCTCTCTCTTCTTCTCCTCTTTTCTTTTCATGTTGGTAGCCTTAACCTTTCACTTTATTTTCAAAGCCGAATAACCCTTCTAGCCTTTGAAACCTTGGCCGAATCTTCCATTCATCATTACTTCTCACTTTTTGATTATCTTTTGTTGAGGGAGAGCCGTCGTTCATCTAGTGTCAACTCTTTCAATCGATTTCTACTATTGGGGTAAGGGGTTCTTTTCTATTTCAAATATTGCTCTTAAGGGGTTCTTTTCTATTTCGAATATTGCTCTTTCTTTTTGGTTTGCCGAAACCAAAGGCCTAAACTTATTTTCTTGGTGTGACTGAATCTTTATAGAGCTTTAACTTTGCGTTCTTCTATTTGAAGCCAGCCTTAGGGGTGTTAATGATCTTTCGAGAATCAATCAATCAAGGTAAAAAGGTATTTGGTTCGGTTGAAGGCCATTTTGTTTGGGCAATAAAAGTTAGGCCAAATCTAACATTGATGCATGTAGGGGTTTCGACAATCTCAATGTGCAAGCATATAGCCTTCGGGTTTTGGTTGACTTTTGTAAGGATATTCGATTAAGATCTTATTTAGTCTCGTTAGATCTGATTTAACGTTTTAACTCAAGTCTTCTGATTAAGTTATTATTCGATGGATGCGAGTACCAGTCAAGGAGAGAAAGGGGTTGGACACGTAATCTCGACTCTTAAGTTCAAAAAGTAGTTAGTTTCAGCGGTTCGGGATTGGCCATCGGGGTTTGGGCCAGCGTCAGAATAGTATCGTAGGCAAATAGCGATAGTGTCGGTTAGTGATAGCGTCAACGTTGAGAGCGTGGTATTACAGGTTATCAGGTGTGTAATTAGCACACTGTTTCTTTATTTTACATGTTTAAATTAATTAAATACATGTGATATGTGTGGTAGCCGAGTTAGTGGCTGTGGTGGTATTGTTACCCATAAAGGGGTAATCTGGCAATCAAGTTAGTATATTTCCTATATCAAAAATGTGGTGGGATATATGTGGATCTATGTAAGCATGTAAAATATGTATACCTGGACATGTTCACACGTTTTATGCCATATCATCATAACATGCTGCATGTACATGGGGTTTGGTATATATTGTAAAGGGGAAGTGTGTATATACATTTATATATACGTGGATTAATGATGGCTTCGCACCACATCGTGGATTGATGACGACCTAGAGTCTCATCATGGATATTGTGATTTTAATCACATGGATCAGTGGCTAGACCACTAAGTGGACTTTGAGCAGCTTGACTACCAAAGAGGTGTGTAGCGGATGGAGGGTCGATTTAGTAATCCCCCGGTGTGTGGTGGTTGGATGTAACGGAGGTGTGTAGCGGATGAATGCTAGGTTGAGGTGGGTTAACATAATGCATAATAACACGTGGTATATTGATTTGATGTGGTTTTGGGGGCTAGGCCCATTTGTGGAAACATGTGGTTTAATTGCACACTAAGTCAAAACAACTCACCCTATTTTTCAAACAATGTAGGTAATATGTGATACTTTGGATTGGGCCGGGGAGGAGTCAAGGTGGCAATGCAAAAGCCGTTTTTACTTTTAAAGTACTTTATAAACTTTTAATTACTTTTGGGGGTATTTTATTATAATAAGGCCCTTTTAAATACTTTAGATTTTTAAGTTTTAAGTTGGATCCACATCAAATGGTTGATTTATAAAGAAACTCTAAATATCTGCAACACTCGAATTTAAATGAAGTTTTCAAAATATAGATTACTTATAAACCTTTCGGGTTCCCAAAATTTTCGTATAAATGAATAATGATTTGAACTTGTGCAACTCAAACGTTCAATTTTTTTTTTTAAATAGAGTTTAATCTTAGAACTTCAAATTCGTTTTCTTCACCTTTAAAACCCAAATTTTCTCAACACTTTTCCCAGTAACATTTCAAATTTGGCCGTGGTGTTTGAGCTGGGTTTGGGCGTTATAATTTGGTATTAGAGCCAAGTTCCAAACTTGGCCTTTGGGATTTTGAGGCCCACAACATTTTCAAACCTCAAAATTGGTTTAAAAGAAAATTTTTCGGGAAATGGCTTTGTGGAAGCATGACACCTGCGTCTTCGGCCCAAGTTCGCCAGGTAAGTATCCCAAATCTTTGTGTGGTATTTATGAGTGGGCTTGATGGGTTTGATGGGGTGTAGACTATTTTAATTAGACTGTGATGGACTATAGGCTTAGTTGAACAACTTCTTAAAAAAATCATAAGACTTAAACCGAGCAAACAAACCTGTGAACCAGTCACCAAGTTAGGGTGTGGCAATAGGTGTACGCATGTCTAGGACGGGATTCAGGGGGAGCTTGGTATTTAAGCAGTCCTAATGACTCACCTCCTCTTCGTTGGAATCCTACCTGGTGCGTAGCGACTGCTCACTCTAACCATGAGGATTTGTTGATAGGCTAAACCTTATAATTAAAACCCAAAAAGGGACTAGCCACCCTTTTTTGTAAAATCCTAAGGTAAACCCTAGTTTTTAAATTCCCAAATTACCCATGATTCGTAAAAATTACCCTAGTTTTTGGAAAATGACCAAAATGCCCCTGATTTACAAAATTATCGAAATACCCCCGAGTTGAAAATTACCAAAACACCCTTATTTTGGCAAATCACCCGAAACCTTATTTTGGAAAATTATGAAAATGCCCCTATAGGATAAAATTACAAAAAACCCCGGGTAAGAAAATGACAAAAATGCCCCTCTATGATGAATGTGAATTCGTGGATGTTGTCCGTGTGATGATTGATGAGTGCATGTGGTTTCTGGAATTAGGAGATAAGCCTGAAATTGAAATTATAGTTAGGTCTAAATTCGAAAGAACCACTATCGAAATTACTTTTCATAAAATTGTTCGTGGTTAATAAGTGAAAAGGAATACTGATGCATAAAAATTTCTTTAAATCAGACTAAAGCGCGACATTAGACATGAGTTCTAGGGGACGTGGTCGTAATACATGAGGTGCGGTAGAGACAGGATGGCTATGTTGGAACCCGTTGGGCCTGATAATGGATCGGAGAATGAGGCACCACTGCCGCCAGCTGTAGAAGCTGAGTTTCAAGATCAAACGGGGGGAGACGATGCCGTATCTCAGGCAATGCTGCGTATGCTAGAACGAGTGGCTGGGGCAAGTACGGGGATAGTAACTCGAAAGTCCATTCCTGAGAGACTTCGAGCTAATGGAGCTGAAGTGTTTCGAGGTATTTCTGGAGTGGCTCGAATATGGCGAATCTTGATTAAAGGCGATTGAGAGGATCATGGATGACTGGATCGCTGGTGAAGAGAAGTTGAAGGGCACTATTTCTCTACTTCGGGATGAGGCCTACCAATGGTGGCTCACTGTCAGAAAGGGTACTCCGGCGGACCGAGTGGATTGGAGTTTCTTTAAGATAAAGTTTGAGGGGAAATACATTGGAGCTAGTTACATGGACGCACAGAGGAAGGCATTCTTGAACCTAGTAGAATGGGGTAAGTCAGTAGCTGAGTATGAAGTAGAATTCTTACGGTTGAGCCGGTATGCTCGGGAATTGTTACTACTGACACTGAATCTGTGTGAGATTTAAGGATGGGTCATGAGATGAGTCATGGTGTTGATAGCTCCTAGCAGGAGAGGGATTTTGCGAAATTGGTGGAAAAAGCCAAGATAGCGAATGAGGTCAAGCGAACTGAGAGGCAAAATAGGGATAAAGATAGAGGCGGGATAAGAGGAGTTATGGACCTTAGGTATCATCGGAGGGTTTCTAGAAAAAACCTAGGGTTGAGGGACCTACTCGTGTTTACATGCAAGGCCACAAGAGGTCGATCCGTCAGTGTGCTCAGTGTGGGAGGTCCCATGTAGGGGAGTGTCGGGGAAGGAATAAGGAGTGCTACAGGTGTCGGTCAAGGGACCATATGATTAAGAATTGTCCTCAGGACGTGGCTAGGACTCAGTTAGTAGGTCAGGGGTATGTATAGCCAGGAAGGGGTGGTCAACAGATATCAAGAGGTCGTGGTCCGAACCGAGGAGGGAATGGTTCTGGCCGAGGTCATGGAGCATCGGGCAGAGGTATTGGGAGCTCAGATACGAGACAGCCTGGGTTGGTTTATGCACCTAGACGTCGTGAGGAGGGGGATGCATCAGATGTTATCACGAGGTAAGTTCCTCATTTCTGGGTTACCCTTTACTGCTTTAATTGATATTGGATCGACTGACTCCTATATTGCTAGCATGATGTCGGAACCTTGAGTGTGCAACTTTGAAATTGCCCCTAGGAAGATGATGATACTTAGTCCTTTAGGGCAATCAGTAGTGGTAGATAGACTCTTTAGAGATGTGCCTTTAGAAGTTCAGAGGTCTATGTTTTCAACTGACTTGATGGAGCTGCCATTTGGGGAATTTGATTTGATCCTTGGAATGGACTGGTTAGTAAGGTACCGTGCAAATTTGGACTCTGCTGCTAAGCACATGACGTTGAAGACTCTCGAGGATGATGAGGTTGTAGTGATAGGGGAGAGGAGAGACTACTTGTCTAATGTAGTGTTTGCTCTTAAAGTAGAGAAGATGGTGAAGAAAGGGTGCTTGGCCTTCTTAATGTTTGTTAGTGCCTTAGATGCTAAGGAAGCAGTTTTGGGGGAGGTGAGAACAGTAAAGGAATTCGTGGATGTTTTTCCGAAAAAATTTCCAGGGTTGGCTCCAGATCGTGAGGTGGAGTTTGGAATCGACCTGCTGTCGGGTACAACGCCGGTGTCCATCTCTTCTTATAGGATGGCACCAAAAGAGTTGGTTGAACTTAAAGCCCAAATCCAGGAGTTGTTAGATCACGGTTTCATTCGACCCAGTGTGTCTCCGTGGAGAGCACAAGTGTTGTTTGTAAAGAAGAAGGACGGATCTATGCGGATGTGCATAGATTACCGCCAGTTGAATAAACTGACGATCAAAAACAAGTACTCATTACCGAGGATAGATGACTTGGTTGATCAGCTCAAAGGGGCTACGATCTTTTCAAAGATTGATTTGAGGTCGGGATATCACCAGCTTAAGGTGAAGGAAGCAGATATCCATAAGACGGCATTTCAGACTCGATATGGGCACTACAAATTCCTGGTAATGCCGTTTGGGTTGATGAACGCACCGGCTGTGTTCATGGATATGATGAATTAGGTTTTCAACCCTATTTGGACCAGTTCGTTGTGGTGTTCATAGATGACATTCTGGTATATTCCAAGTCTGAAGAGGAGCACGACGCGCATTTACGGGTGGTTCTATAGATTTTAAGGGAAAAGAAGTTGTACACCAAATTTAGCAAGTACGAGTTTTGGTTAAAAGAAGTAACTTTTCTGGGTTATGTGGTATCTGCAGATGGGATAAGAGTGGATCCTCGAAAGATCAAGGCGGTATTGGATTGGAAACCACCTAAGTTAGTGGCAGAGATTCGCAGTTTCTTGGGGCTAGCTGGTTATTACAGGAGATTTGTTGAGGGTTTTTCCTCAATAGCATCACCTCTAACTAAGTTGCTAAGAAAGGAGGTACCTTTTGTATGGACGGACAAGTAGCAGGAGAGTTTCGATAAGCTAAAAAGGGTTTTAACTGAGGCTCCGATTTTGATTCAGCCTAAAGTGGGGAAGGATTTTGTTGTATATTGTGATGCTTCTCATATGGGGTTAGGTTGTGTGCTGATGTAGAAAGGAAGGTTATGGCCTATGCGTCTCGACAGTTAAGGCCTCATGAAGTTAACTATCCGACGCATGATCTATAGTTGGCTGCAGTGGTTTTTGCTTTGAAAGTGTGGAGGCATTATTTGTATGGAGAGAAGTCGGTGATCTATACGGACCACAAGAGTCTGAAGTATCGGCTGACTTAGAAGGAATTGAACTTGAGACAGCGAAGGTGGGTGGAGTTGTTGAAGGATTACGATTGCTCAATTGAATATCACCCGGGGAAAGCGAATGTGGTGGCAGATGCCCTAAGTCGGAAGGTAGTATCGGATTTGAGAGCAATGTTCGAGCGTCTTAGTCTTTATGATGACGGGAGTTTGTTAGCAGAGCTACAGGTGAAGCTGACATGGTTAAGTCAGGTAAGAGAAATAGTTGGTGGATGAGGTTCTGAGTGCTCAACTTCTGCAAGTACAGAATGGGGGATTAGAAGACTACAGTGTAAACAGCGACGGGGTGTTATGTTTTCGTGGTAGGGTTTGTATACTAAGGATGGGGAGTTGAGGCAAAAGATTCTTTGGGAATCACATAGTAGCCCTTACGCTATGCATCCTGGAGGGAGTAAGTTGTATAGGGATCTACGGGATCAGTTTTGGTGGCCTGGATTGAAGTGGAAGGTTACAAAATTTGTGTTGAAGTGCTTGATATGTCAGTAGGTCAAAGCTGAACACCAAGTGCCTTCGGGGTTGCTACAACCAGTGAAGATTCCGTAGTGGAAGTTGGAGAGAATCACGATGGATTTCGTTAGTGGGCTTCCTCTTACTCCTACTAAGAAAGACACGGTATGGGTGATTGTGGATTGGTTGACAAAATCCGCTCATTTTATACATGTTCGTATGGATTACTCTCTACAGAAGTTGGCGAAGCTGTATGTAGCGGAAATTGTGAGACTGCATGGGGTGCCAGTATCGATCATATCGGATAGGGATCCTAGATTTATGTCGCGGTTTTAGAGGGCGTTGCATCAGGCATTGGGCACCAGGTTAGACTTTAGCACGGCATTTCATCTGCAGACGGATGGCCAGTCTGAATGGGTAATTTAGGTGTTGGAGGATATGTTGAGAGGATGTGTTATCGACTTCAGAGGTAGTTGGGAAGAATTCTTGCCCTTAGCAGAGTTCACGTACAACAACAGTTATCAAGCTAGTATTCGGATGGTGCCGTATGAAAAACTGTATGGGCAAAAGTGTCAGACTCCTACTTGTTGGATAGAGTTAGGAGAACATCATGTTTTGGGTCCGAAGATAGTGTCAGAATTAGAGGAGAAGGTTAAGGTAATTCAAGATCGGTTGAAGGAAGAATTTGACAGATAGAAGTCATATGCGGATCTTAAACGGAAAGAGATAGAATTTGCAGTGGGTGATCGGGTGTTTCTGAAAGTTTCATCTTGGAAGAAGGTGATGAGATTTGGACGTAAGGTTAACCTGAGTCCCAGGTTTATAGGACCTTATCGAGTTTTGAAGGGATTTGGACTAGTGGCATATCAGTTAGAGTTGCCATCAGAATTGAAGCAGATGCATGATGTATTCCACGTCTCGATGTTACGGTGATACCGATCAGATCCGTCTCACGTAGTGCCAGGGGAGGAAGTTGAGTTGAGGCCGGACTTGTCCTATGAAGAAGAGCCAATCCAGATTTTGGAGCTAGGTGTGAAGGTACTGCGGAAGAAGTCAGTTCCTTGAGTCAAGGTGTTATGGTAGAACCATGGTTCAGAAGAAGGGTCGTGGGAGCTGGAGGAGACGATAAGATAGCAATACCCTCACTTGTTTTGACCATGTAATTTCGAGGTCAAAATTTCTTTAAGGGTGTAAAACTGTAACATTCGGGACTTAGAGGCCTCGCATTTTAATTTATTTCTATGTGCTAGTATGCTTTGGATGTTGTTAGAGTGTGTTTGGGGCTTCGAGAAACCTTGGGGTTAGGTAGGAGCCTTAGTAAAAAAAAATTTTAAGCCTTTAGGGGAAAGCTAGGGGAACTAGGCCTTAAGGGAATTAATGAGGAGGTTATGATACAAAAAAGAAAGTGTTGGAGTGGCAAGGTAATGCCTAGGAGCAAGGGGAGTGTTTGCGTCACAAGGAGTTCAAGGGGAGGAGTTCGAGCAACAAGGAAGTATTTTGAGTTTGTTTTTGCGTTAAGGGAGTGGAGAGTTGGATTGGCTATGGCACTTGGAAGAGGAAGTTTGAATGGGTCAACAATTCAAATGAGTGGCTATGAAGGGAGATAAGAGTTTGAATCATTCAAATATGTTTGAATGAGTGGAGTGGAGGAAAATGAGGAGGAAAAAGGGGGATTTAGTGAAGGGAGGAGTGTTGGCCAAATTTGGGACTATAGGGTGATGGTATTTTCGGTCATGTAGGGGAGAGTAGGTGCCGATTTTGTGAGTGTTCATCTTTTGGGCAATCTCTTTTTTTTTTCTCTTCTCTAGTCTTATGCTGAAAATCATTTGGCATTTTCAAGTCTTTTTCTCTTTTGTCTCTTAGCCGAAATCTAGGTGACCATTTGGTGCATTTTGATTATTTCTTTTCTTTTTATTTCTTCTCTAAAGCTGAACCATACCTCTCTCTCTTCTTCTCCTCTTTTCTTTTCATGTTGGTAGCCTTAACCTTTCACTTCATTTTCAAAGCCGAATAACCCTTCTAGCCTTTGAAACCTTGGCTGAATCTTCCATTCATCATTACTTCTCACTTTTCGATTATCTTTTGTTGAGGGAACACCGTTGTTCATCTAGTGTCAACTCTTTCAATCGATTTCTACTATTGGGGTAAGGGGTTCTTTTCTATTTTGAATATTGCTCTTTCTTTTTGGTTAGCCGAAACCAAAAGCCTAAACTTATTTTCTTGGTATGATCGAATCTTTATAGAGCTTTAACTTTACGTTCTTCTGTTTGAAGCTAGCGTTAGGGGTGTTAGTGATCTTTCGGGAACCAATTAGTCAAGGTAAGAAGGTATTTGGTTCGGCCGAAGGCCATTTTGTTTGGGCAATAAAAGTTAGGCCGAATCTAACATTGATGCATGTAGGGGTTTTGACAAGCTCAAGGTGCAAGCGCATAGTCTTCGGGTTTTGGTCGACTTTGGTAAGGATATTCGATTAAGATCTTATTTAGTCTCGTTAGATTTGATTTAACGTTTTAACTTGGTCTTCTGATCAAGTTATTATTCAATGGATACGAGTACCAGTCAAGGAGAGAAAGGGGTTGGACACGTAGTCCCGACTCCTAAGTTCGAGAAGAGATCAGTTTTAGCGGTTCGGGATTGGCCACCGGGGTGTGGGCTAGTGATCGGAATAGGATTGTAGGAAAATAGCGGTAGTGTCGGTTAGTGATAGCGTCAACGTTGAGAGCGTGGTATTACGGGTTATCAAGTGTGTAATTAGCACACTGTTTCTTTATTTTACATGTTTAAATTAATTAAATGCATGTGATATGTGTGGTAGTCGAGTTAGTTGCTGTGGTGGTATTGTTACCCATAAAGGGGTAATCCAGTAATCAGGTTAGTATATTCCCTATATCAAAAATGTGGTGGGATATATGTGGATCTATGTAAGCATGTAAAATATGTATACCTGGACATGTTCACACCTTTTATGCCATATCATCATAACATGCTGCATGTACATGGGGTTTGGTATATATTGTAAAGGGGAAGTGTGTATAGATACTTATATATATGTGGATTAATGATGGCTTCGCGCCACATCAAGGATTGATGGCGACCTAGAGTCTCATCATGGATATTGTGATTTTAATCACGTGGATCAGTGGATAGACCACTAAGTGGACTTTGAGCAGCTTGACTGCCAAAGAGGTGTGTAGCGGATGGAGGGTCGATTTTGTAATCCCCCGGTGTGTGGTGGTTGGATGTACGGGAGGTGTGTAGCGGATGGATGGTAGGTTGAGGTGGGTTAACATAATGCATAATAACATGTGGTATATTGATTTGATGTGGTTTTGGGGGCTAGGCCCATTTGTGGAAACATGTGGTTTAATTGCACACTAAGTCAAAACGACTCACCCTATTCTTCAAACAATGCAAGTAATACGTGATACTTTGGATCGGGCGGGGAGAAGTCAAGGTGGCCATGCAAAAGCCGTTTTTACTTTTAAAGTACTTTATAAACTTTTAATTACTTTTTGGGGTATTTTATTGTAATAAGGCCCTTTTAAATACTTTGGATTTTTAAGTTTTAAGTTGGATCCACTATCAAATGGTTGATTTATAAAGAAACTCTAAATATCTGCAACACTTGAATTTAAATGAAGTTTTCAAAATATAGATTACTTATAAACCTTTCGAGTTCCCAAAATTTTCGTATAAATGAATAATGATTTGAACTTGTGCAACTCAAACGTTCAATTTTTTTTTTTTTAAATAGAGTTTAATCTTAGAACTTCAAATTCGTTTTCATCACCTTTAAAACCCAAATTTTCTCAACACTTTTCCCAGTAACATTTCAAATTCGACCGTGGTGTTTGGGCTGGGTTTAGGGCGTTACAGAAACAATTACCAACATAGTTAGAATACGCATTCCTAGGGGACAATTCTACACTACAGGTAATTATCTCTAAAGAACTAGAACCCAAGGAAAAAGAGGAGTTTATAAAGGTACTAAAAGAACATAAAAAAGCCATAGCTTGGAAAATCTCTGACATCAAGGGAATAAGCCCCTCATTTTTCACCCACAAAATTTTAATGGAAGAAGAATACAAGCCGTGTGTGCAGCCCCAGAGACGGCTAAACCCCAACATGAAAGAAGTAGTCAAAACCGAGGTAATTAAACTTCTAGATGCAGGAATAATTTATCCTATTTCTGACAACCCTTGGGTAAGTCCTATGCAAGTAGTTCCAAAGAAAGGAGGTATGACTGTGGTGCCCAATGAAAAGAATGAATTAATTCCCACAAGAACAGTTATAGGATGAAGAGTATGTATAGACTATAGAAAGCTCAATGATGCCACCAGAAAAGATCACTTCCCTCTACCCTTCATAGATCAAATGTTAGAAAGACTATCCGGGTATATGTACCACTCCTTCTTGGACGGACTCTCTGGCTACTTTCAAATTCCCATAGCTCCTGAAGATCAAGAGAAGACAACATTTACATGTCTATACGGTATGTTTGCTTATCGTAGAATGCCTTTTGGATTATGTAACGCTCCTGCTACTTTTCAACGTTGCATGTTGACAATCTTTGACGAACTCGTGGAAAATATCATGGAGGTATTCATGGGTGATTTCTCGGTATTTAGTAATTCTTTCAATCTTTGCCTTAAAAATTTAAAACGAGTTCTAATGAGATGTGAGGAAACCAACCTTGTTTTGAATTGGGAAAATGTCACGTTATGGTTAGAGAAGGAATTGTATTAGGACATAAGATTTCTAGTAAAGGGATTGAGGTAGATAAAGAAAAAATTGAAACCATAGAAAAATTACCTCCCCCTAGTTCAGTTAAGGCTATTAGAAGCTTTTTAGGACATGTAGGGTTCTATAGAAGATTTATTAAAGATTTTTCTAAAATAGCTTAGCCTTTAACAAAATTACTAGAAAAAGATGTTCCTTTCAATTTCAATCAGGAATGTTTAGATGCATTTAAAGTCCTCAAGGATAAATTAATAAATGCTCCGATTATAATTGCACCTGATTGGAACTTACCCTTTGAACTAATGTGTGATGCAAGTGATTTTACAGTAGGTGCAATTTTGGGACAACGAAGAAACAAGCATTTTCAACCAATTTACTACACTAGCAGAACATTAACTCCCACCACAGAGAAAGAATTGTTAGCTGTAGTTTTTGCTTTTGACAAATTTAGACAGTATTTAATATTGTCTAAAGTTTTCATTTACACTGACCATTTAGCTCTTCGTTATCTTTTAAACAAACCTGATGTAAAACCTCGACTCATACGATGGATTTTACTATTACAGGAATTTGACTTGGAAATACAAGATAAGAAGGGAGATGAGAATCTTGCAACAGATCACCTCTCTAGATCGGAGAATCCACATATCAGATAGCTCGATCAAAATGAGATAAATGATTCATTTCCTAAAGAACAACTCTTTTCTATAACACATTCTGAGGTACCATGGTTTGCAAATATTGCGAATTATTTAGCAGCTAACATCTTGCTAAAAGACTAACAAATCACCAAAAGAAGCGATTCTTTGTTGATGTGAAAAACTATTTTTGGGAGGATCCTTTCCTTTTCCGCATATGTGCAGACCAGATAATTCAAAGATACGTTACAAAGACAGAAGCAAGCAAAATCCTGGAACATTTCCATTCTGGACCCTCAGGAGGACACTACAGTGGCATTAAGGCAGCACACAAAACACTCGAATCAGGTATGTTACCGAGTGTGATAAATGTCAAAGAACAGGTAATATTTCTAAACGTGATTAAATGCCTCAAACATATATGTTACCATGTGAAATATTTGATGTATGGGGTATTGTTTTTATGGGACGATTCCCTAGTTCATTTGGAAATAAATATATCCTAGTGGCAGTTGATTACATGTCAAAATGGGTAAAAGCGGAAGCTTTACCTACCAATGATGCTAGGGTAGTAGTTAAATTTCTCAAGAAACTATTTTCTCGATTCGGGACACCTAGAGCTATCATTAGTGATAGGGGTACACATTTCTGTAATACTCAATTTGAAAAAGTTCTAAAGAAATATGGAATACAGCACAGGACAGCTACCCCATATCACCCTCAAACTAGTGGGCAAGTTGAAGTCGCAAACCGAGAACTTAAGCACATCTTAGAAAAAACAGTTGAATCGAATGGAAAAGATTGGGCATTAAAAATAGATGATGCCCTATGGGCATATTGAACAAATTTTAAAACACCTCTAGGGATATCCCCATACAAACTTGTATACGGAAAAAGCTATCATCTACCACTTGAGTTAGAACACAAAGGTTTTTGGGCCATAAAGTTTTTAAATCTTGATCTTAGAACTGCAGGAAAGAAAAGAATGATGCAGATGAACAAACTGGACGAATGGAGAGATGAGGCCTATAAGAACTCGAAACTATACAAAGAGGCAACAAAGCAATGCCACGACTCTCATCTGAAGAAATTGAAACAATTCGAAGTAGGGGACTTGATTCTAATGCACAACTCAAGGCTTAAATTATTCATTGGGAAGCTGAAATCAAGATGGTTAGGCCCATTTATAATCAAAACAATTTTTCCATATCGCACAATCGAGGTAACTCACCCCACCAAGGGCACATTCAAGGTAAATGGTCACCGACTAAAAGTTTATAATGGTGCAGATTTTAGGGATATAAGAGAGGAGCTTCAACTCCGTGAACCTTCTTTTAATGAAAACAGGGAAAGTCTAGCGTAAGACTATAAACGAGCGCTTCTCGGGAGGCAACCCAAGCACTAATCTATTGACATTTTTATTTCTACTTTGTAATTAACCCAATAAATAGAAGGTTGAAGTAACACGGCTCTACACACGGGCGTGCCTGTGGCCGTGTGAGAGTTAGGGGACGAGCCATGGGCATGACAGTAGCCGTGTGCGAACAGGGAGAATTTTTTTATCGAACATGGGCAAGACACGCCCATCCTAAGTAACCATGCTTAAATACTGGCATCTAAAGCATGGGCTACCCACGACCGTGCTTCATGATCGTGGGGACATACTGACTTATCGAACACGGGCAACACACGCCTATGTCACAACCGTGCTAAAATAAAAACTAGTCACACCCAAAATTCAAATCACGAAAAACATGGGCACTTGAAAAATAGCACGGTCGTGGCACCTGCCCGTGCCCCTGTTGCTATTTAAACAACTTAACCGAAATCCCTCTCTATTTAACCTTAAAATAAATTTCAGCCCTCTCTTCTAAAAATTCGACCACACCCTCACCCAAAAATCTCTTCACCACCGCTTTTTCCATCCAAAACCAAACAAAATCGTCCACACGCCTACAACACTGTCGTACGACATAAACCCCACGCCTCTGCTTCCGCCATGCTCGTGCTACAACGCATCGCCACCACCATGCCCAGCCCGTGTTCTAAAGAAAACCACCACCATCATCCTTGGTTCCTTCTATTATCTCACTTTCAATTTGTTTAAATTTATATTATTTTGTTTATACCTTTGATGTAGTTCTAAATCTTACTCATCATTGTGATAAGAGATTGTATTCATTTAAATTTTTTTCTTTTTCTTTTCTAAGTATAATTTTCTCATGCTTTTTCATTTATTTTGAATTAAGTATATATTTTCTCAAGCATGAATTGTCATATTGATTCTCTAACTTTAAGTGCAAATTTTTCTCATGATTATTTCAATAATTCGTTCATATAATTTATTTCCCGTTGATGATATCTCGAATTGCTATTGGTTGCCTATACGGATATCTTGAACAGGGATTATATTCGGTACAATTTTTTCTTTTCCCAGGTAGTATGTCATCATCACGACCAAAGCGATCCATAACCACCCCAAGCAAGAAAAGAAAGGGGCCCGACTCATCATCAACGAGTGCTTCTTCCGAGGTCCGACACCACTTCCTTCAATTTAATCAAGACACTCAGGAAGCACGATATAAGGTATTCCGAGAAAGGCCTTTAGGCACCGGAAGGTGCATCAATTGGGATGTTGTGAAGCAAGTCGGACTAGAAATAGATATCCAAGCCCTCATATCGACTGATCCATGGGAACAGTTCTTTTCTATTATCGAGCCGACATATCTGGAACTCACACTCGAGTTCTATACTACTTTCAATTTTCAATCAGTGATGCCTAATTATGATGATCTGGGAACAGTCTAATTTCAATTAGGGGCAAGGTACAACAACTAAGCATACCACAATTTGGAATAGCACTCAGAAACTACACGGAAGAATTTATAGAAGAGAACAACCTCTCCGAGTTAGACCGACAACTCCACCATACTCTGCTGAACTGTTGGAAAAGCCTAAACCCCACCATGGGCATTTACGACCCCAATCGTTCTAAAGTGACAACCCTTGGACCAGCCTTGAGGTATATCCACGCCCTTCTCACTCATACAATCACTAGTCGACGTGAGAGCACCGGCATAGTAAATAAGCACGATGTCTATTACCTATCGTGCATGTCAAAAGGGCACGTATTCGACCTTGCCTACTTCATTGCCTGTGCAATCTAATACCAAACGAAACTACACAGAAAGGGCATCTTATCAATGCTGCCGTACATCACTCGGATAGCTCGACACTTTGGTCTCCTCAACATCGAGGCTCAGACTTCCTCTCTCACACTAGTCGACCAGATGCTACCTCAGGGGATTCAGACGATGTTGCACATGAGGATGGTTAAATATCATCAAGGGACTGACCCACCACAGTACCGACTAGCCATAGACAAAGCAGAGCCAGAGGAAATTACTGATGATGTCCCACCACCACCACAGGAGGCACAAATTCTGAGCCACCAGCCACCCCATCCAGCAACCTCGATGGACGATATCTCTACACGCCTCACCCAGCTCGAGCAGTACTATACTTAGCAATTCACTGACACCGCTCAACATTTTGATGGGATCGAGGCCACACTCCAACAAATATGCCATCACTTCCATATATCATCCCCAACACCACCACGAGATCCGGCAGATGATAAGGTCCTTTGAGTCCTTTCTTATTTTTAGTCCTATTCTATTTCTTTCTTTTTTTTTTCATTTATTTTAAATCTCTATAATTGTCGTAACTTTAAACTCTTCTTCATTATAAATATTTTTTTTATGATTAGTTATCTAATATTCGAGTATACCTAACATATATTTATTTATGCTTCCTACATATCTAACTGATGACTTCGCAGTTCGAATCATCCAAAATTCAGGAAATGATAATTTCTCCCCTTATCTCTTGATATCATATAAATTTATATTATCTATCTTAGTACATTGAGGGCAATGTACATCTTAAGTGTGGGGGGTAAAAGTACCTAACTTTTTGCATTATTCTAAAATCCTGAATTTTAGTCTTGTCCCTAAGAAATTTTCTCATATTATTAATTAGGTTGAAATTTCTGATGATTTATTATTTTTATTGATATGTTTTTGAGTAAGTCATTGATAATTGTGCATTGATGATCTATACTAGAAGAATACAAGATAATCATGCATGATAAGTCTATTTTTCAAGAATCAAAAATTTTCTAGGTTGTTGAACTGAATTTGAATATTACCTTGAAGCTTGAAATTTAAAGGATTGGTATCAAATACCCATAATTTGTGTGAGATTTTGAGCCTTATAGAGCATATATTCTTTTTCATGCTCACTTTATTGATTATGAGTGTGTCAACACTGAATTGTTATTCTAGAACTTGCCTTGATTATACATGTTGATACCACATTAATGATTTGATATACTGAGATGATAAAGGCACCTAAGTTTTAACCTATTCACTCCACTAAGAAACTTACCTACATAATTAACCCCTAGTGAACCCCGTTGATCTTAACAACCTTTCTATTGAATTAACCGCTCAATATTAACCCAAAACCCTTTGTATTTGTTATTACCATTCTTTTTTTTTTGACTTCCCTTCTATCGTTAATTGAATTCATCAGTTACCAAATTAGTTTATTTCAGTTGATAAAGTTCTTTCTTTATTATGTATTTACTTAGTTTGTTCTTAGAAAAAAAACCAAAGTATATTGAAGCATTAGTATATGATTAAAGGAGCTCATGCGTTTAAATTCCAATTGTTAAAGAAGAGCTCGTATTAAAAGTATTATCAATAGTAGTATTACTAGTTTCAAAGCAATCATTTATTTTCTAGTTCAGTATTCTTAGTAGGTAATTTATCGGGTCAATCTCGATGATTCAACCTTCTAATTCAGCCTTTATCCACACATTTAACCTAAGCCCTGTTACAACCTTGTCAAAGACCTTTTGATTTGTGTATCATCTCATATTACAATGGTGGAGATTTGATTTTCAGGCAAGCCTATGGGATTAACTTTTTAGCTTAGACTTATGATTGCTTTCTCTTGAACCTTAAACACTTCGAGTGCTTTGAGTGAATCTTTAGTGAGGATGTCAATCCTTGTTGGTTTTGAATTAAAGGTAATTATTTAGATAATGGGAGATGCCTATGTTTTTATGCTACAAATTTATGACTTAGAATTGTTTGAATCTTTAGGAATCTTTGAGTTAAATTATCCATGTATGAATCATCTTTGAATTATGATGAGGCATTGTTGATAGGAATTGTGAATTATGGAAAGTTCATTTTAATTGTAAGTTGAGAATTTTGCTTGAGGGCAATCAAAAGCTTAAGTGTGGGGGTATTTGATAAACAGTAAAAGCAACATATTTTAGGCCCACATTTAGTATGCTTTTAGATGATTTAGCCCTTTTTTTTATGTAAAAAGGTGCTCTTAATCCTTTCTTTTCATGTTTTTACTCAGGAAAGCACTTGAGGATGAAAATAACAAGAAACGGGCTTAAAATGGGCCAATTTGGGCCAAAGAGGAAATCGACATGGCCTGGACTTCAAGCCACATGGCCATGCCTTGACAATTAACTAAGACACGGCCATGCCACGATTTACACGGTCGTGCCCCAATCGAAAGAATCGAGACACACTGGAAACTATTTACACAGTCGTGCCCCAATCAACAGAATCGAGACACGGCCTGAAAACGATTCACATGGGAGTGTACCATGGCCGTGCCCCAATTGCAGGAGAGAGCAATTTCACTCAAATTTGGATACATAAAGCCAAAGAAACACTTTTCAAAGCTTATTCAAACACCGAGTAGGAAGTATACTTGAATTGGGACACTTAGAGGCTAAGCAAAGCATTCTAAAAGTCTATATGAACACCCTAAGTGTAACCTGAAAGGGGCGTTAGGTGGTGAGCTAGGCCAAGGAGCCAAGCCAGGAAGATTACATTTTGTGGAATCACTCGAAGATAGCCAAGTGGATCCATCTCGAATAGCCGAAATTCTACTCAAGACGGCGAAATTCTCCTTCAATTCTTTCAGGGGATTTTAGGGATTTTCTATGTTTTGTTTTATCTTTTATCTTGAGATGTTTTCTTTATTTGTTATGAACTAAACCCTTCAGATACCTGAAGGGGATGAAACCTAGATAAATATTGTTACTAATTTCTGAATTATATGATAAATACTTAGTTTGTTCTTAATTATGCATGCTTAATCCAAATCTGATGTGCTTAGGTGGAGGAGGAATAGACCCTGCTTAAGAGTAGATTGAGCATAATTAAGCGGGGTTGATCGTACTTCTAGAGATATGGTTACGAGATTTTGCCGGATTAGGGTGAAACCTAATATGAGAATCCATAGATCGATTTACTGCTATTCTAGGTGTTATTATAAATGAACGAGAGTTTCACTAATTAACCTAGGGTTAGACGTTATTCGCCTCGAGAGAGGGTTTAATATACGTTAGGGAGTCTTATGGATCAAACTAAGTAAATAAATCATATGGTTCAGTATTAAATAACAAGTGAAGTCTAGGTGGATTCTTCCTAAGGGTATCGTTGTGATCAATTGAGTTTTCTTCGAGCTATTTCCCTATTCATTCTTTTTGTCTTTGTCTTTAGCTTAGAAATTGTTAAACTAGATTAAATCAACCAATCACTCCATATTTTAGGCTAAATAATAAAAAGAAAGTAAGTATTAGTACTTTTAGTTCCTTTGGATTCGATAATCCGGTCTTGCCTAAGCTATACTACTGTTCGATAGGTACACTTGCCTTTAATCGTTGTCAAAGTTAGTCTCAAGGTTTGATCTCATTTATTATAAATTTTAAAGCTTTGATTTCAGCGATCACATGTCATCTTCAAAATCCTGCAATCCTTCTAAACACTTGTCTTGCTCAAAAGGATATTTTAAGTCCCTGGTAGCGTCGCTCATGTCATTAATATTCGGGGACCTATTGTAGCTCAAAAGAACATGGAAAGAATGAATGAATTTATGAATGTTTATTTGTATGTATAATAATTATGAAAGAATGCTATGAAGGAATCACAAAATAAAGAAAAGAATGGAAGAATGTTTGTTTCAAATGATAGAAAAAATACACTTCATTAATATAATAATGTTTGAACATGTGCCTATTTCACAAAAGAAATCTTATTGCTTCTAGGCTTAAAGCAATAAGTGCGTTCAACATTATTCGAATAAGCTTAAATACTCTGTGGATTTCTCTGCGATCCAGCTTGTCTAAAACGCTTCCTGGTTCATAAGGTTGAACATCTGATAGGGTCATTTTCTCAACTGCCTCCTCGGATATGGCATTAATGTAGACATCGCCCAACATTGCTACAATGTCCTCTCCCTTTAGCACCTTCAGCTCAGCATGAATTACCCCTCCCGACACAAAAGTTTTAGAAATGTGTGGGATCATCATGGGTTCGCATTTGGTTTCCTCGCCCCTCAAACGGGCACGTCTTCTTTCTTGCCTTTTTTCTAATTCTTTCTTTTTTTATCTTGCATCTGGCTTGAATACTAAGCCAAAGCGATCTTATTTTTCTCTCAAGGTCGGGGCCACAACTCTCCCCTGAAGATACTTTCCAAGTCCTCTTCTTAGTAAAGCCCCTTTCCCTATGGTCATTTTCAGTCCCATTCTGGTGGTCTTGGAGATTCTTGGTATCGGGATTCTATTTCTTTCCATAATGAAAGTTGCATTCACAAACTCAAGAGATCGAAAAGAACATTCAGTTGTCTCATAGTTTATCTCCAAGTACAGAACTCCCGTTAGTCACAGCTACAATAATGTCCTCCTCAGCCTTTGTTGTTATTAGCCGACCATCTACTACCAACTTTACCTTTTGATGTAATGATAAAGGCACTGCCCCTAACGAATGTATCCACGGTCTCCCTAATAAGCAGTGATAGGAAGGCTTGATGTCCATTACCAAAAAAACCACCTCGTAAGTGGTCGGGCCAATCAATAGGGGTATTTCAATTCTTCCCAACACTTTTTTTTGCGTTCTATAAAATGCCTTTACTATGCCTTGGCACTCTTTCATGTGCGAACTGTCCACTGGTAATCTATTTAGAGTGGACAAGGGTAACATGTTTAACGCTGACCCATTGTCTATCAAGACCCCTGGTAGCGTGTACCCTTTACATCTAGTGGTAATATGTAAAGCCTTGGTGGATCCTCTACCACCCGGTGGTATCTCATCATCATTGAAATAGATGAAGTTGTCAGCACTTATGTTACCAATCAATTGATCCAGTTTATTAATCGAGATATCATTAGTGACTAAATCTCATTAAAACTTTCATCAACAAGTTCCTATGTACCTCCGAACTCTGAAGCAAAGCCAACACAGATATGCGCATTGGTTGCTTATACAGCTATTTTACGTCACAATATTCATGTGTTTCAGAAATTTTAGGAACTCCTTAGCTTCTTCTTCTTTCACTGGTTCCTTGATAGGCGACTTAGGCTCGATTGATTTTTCTTTCTCCTGCTCTACCATTGGAGCTTTCCCTTTTGTCAAGTCATGGCGTCTTCCGCTACGAGTATGAGAACCTACATCTAAATCCTCCTTTGAATCACTAGCCAAATTCTCTTTCCCTGGGACTGCCACATTACACTTATAGTTTCAAGGAACCTTCTTACTGTCTTTATAAGCAAAGGCCACGAGCCTCCGTATTAGCACTTTTGGTGCTATCTGTATTCCCGCCTCATTACTTTTTGGGGTGCAAAATAATGATCATCGAAAGATTGACTTTTACACTCTTTTTGTTGACTCTGACATACATACGCTCCTCTCTTCTATGCCTTCGCCATAAAATTCAACTTCTTTATTGTTCATTAAATTTTGCACCAAAGTTCTAAATTCCCCACAATTTTGAATCTCATACCCCAATTCTTGATGGTACTCACAATAATTTATCAGCTTTCCCCGACTCTTTTCCGCAACAATTAGTCCCTGCTTGACCATTTCTTTCCAGACCAATCTTAAGAGAGTCTAAACCTCGCGACACTTGCTTTGATTCTTTTTTCTGAACTTTCGTCAATCCCATTGACCCCATTATTAGCATGATTGGGTAATGGGTTTACTACGTTTGGTATGTCCTCTAACTCCACGACACCTATATTGATAAATCTTTCCACCAATTTCTTAAAGGCAATGCAATTTTTTATTGAATGCCCTATGATCCCCGCATGGTATTCACACTATGCATTAGGGTCATACCACTTGGGATATGGAGGCTGTATTGGTTTTAGATGATAAGGAGACACAATATGCGAGTCAAATAGAGTTTGATACATCTTCTTATACGTCATTGGAATTGGTGTGAATTGGAGTTTTTCATTATTTTGTCTTGTAGTGCTAGATTCTTTCTTAGACTATCCCTGATGCCCCGTGGCCACTGTTTTTGGTGATTAATGGTGATTGACTTCGAGTACCCTATGCTTGCGTTATTCACCTTGCTTTCTTTCTTCCTTGTGGTCATTTTTTGGTACTTTCCACTATCTCAATATTTTCGCTTTTTATGGTGTTCTCGATCATTTCTCCGGTCATTACAATGTCTAAAAAACTCCTGGTTGCACTTCCTAACATATGCGTGATAAATGGGGCTTTCAGTGTATAGATAAAGAGCATTGTGGTCTCTTTCTCCAGGAGTGGTGGCTAAACTTGGATGGCAACCTCCCTCCACCTCTGTGGATATTGTCCAAAGCTTTTGTTTTCTTTTTTCTCCATGTTTTGATGAGTGATCCTATCGGGAGCCATGTCTGTTACGTGATTGTACTGCTTCATGAATGCTTGAGCCAAATCTCTCCATGAACCGATTCTAGCGTGACTCAATTGGTTATACCATCTGGCTGTGGCTCCCACCAGGCTATCCTGGAAACAAAGAATTAGCAGTAGGTTATTGTTAATGTATCCCGTCATCCTTCTACAAAACATAGTAATATGGGCCTCTGGGCAACTTGTCCCATTGTATTTCTCAAATTCAGGCATCTTAAATTTGTATGGGAGCACCAAGTCAGGGACTAGGCTTAAATCCTTGGCGTCGATTCCATAATAGCTATCAGCATTTTCTATGGCCTTAAATTTCTCCTCTAACCATTTACATCTATCTTCTAGCTGCTTTGGTAATTCCACTTTCACCCTCTCTCCTTCAGCTATCTCATCCAAATCAGGGATATTGGGATTGATTGGAATATGGCTGGGGTTAGAGCCTGAGCCGTCCTAGAAGTTGATCGACATCGAGGCTGTGGCTGGGACCTACTGCAGTCTGATAGAGACAGATGGCCCTTATGGACTTGTCTCTGGTAGTGTATGTACACGCGTTGGAGTAAAGCCATGAGGATATTGATTATTTTCAGTGACATTATCCATAGGGCTTTTTCCTTTGTCTGCTAGTAATTGAGTTAATTGGGACATCATGGGTTTTTGTGATTCCATCATCCGATCCATCATATCATGCTAGATCTTGGTAAGCTGCTCTTGCATTTGTAGCTAAAGTTTTTCTTGCATCTCCTTTTGGAGTTGTTCAAACTTCTCTAGTCTCTAATCCATATCATTTGTTTTCTTTCTTGTGCCGTAGGGATGCATCTTCGATAAGGTTTTGTCGATTTCCAGTTGCTAAAATAATTTTTTATTAGAATCTTTTAATGACCTTTAATGCATATAAATGAAATGAAGACAAATGCAAATGCATGAATGCAAAGAAGGTGTCATTTCTGATTCAATTCCATATAGAAAACTTTATTAGAAAACAAAATTCTTTACATAAAATAGATTACAAATATGGCATGGCCTTAATACCCAAAGTCTTAATTTTCTCGAGTAATGAAGCTAACTTATGTCCTCGGCTTGACTGTGTCTCGTACTGCACGCTTAATATATCTGCTTGTGCTGCTAAAATTTGTACATGTTCAGCCACCTCTCAAATTGAATTATGGATTCTCCCATTAGATAATCCCTATTTTCAATCTGATTCTAGGCATTATGAAGCTCTTCCTTCCATCGCTCTTCATTTACCTTTAAGGACCCAATATAGTTCAGACACTTCTGAAGCGCCATCTCTAACTCTTCCATTTTCATTTTCATCTCTTCAATTTTGCTCAAACTTGCCTTTAATTCCATTACATAATTTCAGTTTCGATGATAATTAAGAGACTTTTTGAACTCTGCCACTCTAGACTTTAATTCAAATTTTCCATTTTGGCTTTCTAACACTCGCCTTTCTAGAATCTCCTTCTGGGCTTTCATAACTTGAAATTTCTTTTCCCATTGTTTGGCCTTAGCTTTTTCCTCTTGCAACTCTTGTCGCCATTGATCTGAAGTCTTTCCTAGCCCTGCAGCTTTCATTGATAGACACATCTTCTTGTAGTCCTTCTTTAGGCTATCTAGATCCTCTTCAGCTTTATTCTTCCCTTTTCTTAGCTTTTCTGCTTCTGACTTCTATATTTCCACATCCAATTTCCAATGCATTTTTTCCTCCTCCAATTGCTCAATTTTCTTCCCAAGTTCTGAACTTTGCTTCGCAAAATCTTGGCTTATAATTTCTAGCTCCGTCGAAACTACTCGCAGGCATTCTTCCATTGATCGAGCATCATTTAAAGTTGGTCCTAGAATATTATCGATAATTCTTTTACTCAACCACGCTTTATACTCAGCAGTCACCATTTCGCCCACGCTTACCCTCTTCATTCGACGAGGTCGTATCCAAGCATCAGCAATCTCGCAACTCTTTTTCTTGTAATTTTCCACCTTATAAGAAAATTTGCTTTGGGCCAACCCATGCGTTACCGATATAAACTGCCTAGACTTATGCTATCTTGCTGCAAGTAATTGAGCATACCCAATGGCTCCCCAAATTCCTGGTAAAGGCACCCAATTAAAACCTCTGCATCTGTACAGTATCTAGTTGGGCACCATCTACGGAGCTCTCCTGTAATATTCGGATTTAGGGCTTGTGCATTTATGCTTAATTGTATGAAGTAGCATGCCTATGTGTTTGAATGTGTTGTATAAATTTTTGAGAACTCTAGAGTGTAGGTGAATGCCTTAGAAATTATCGATTTTAAGTATTAAAGGGGGGAGCTGGACGAATGAGGCCTTAAGAAAAATTGTAGGGAAGATTAGACAAACAAATGGGCTTGTTAAAGTGACAAGGAGGCGCCACTTAGTGCCTTGGTAAGTGACGCCTCAAGCAGTGGAGAATGGCTCAGGTTCGAGCAGAAGGGAAGCAAAGGGAGTTTTATTTTGCAAAGAAGGAGGAGAGGTATGGATAAGCACAAGGACACTTCAAAGATGAAGTGTAGATTAAGATAAAACTTAAGGATTCGGCTAAGGTTGAGTGAAAAGGGGATTGAATGGAGAGAGGAGAGTTGGTCGCCAAGGACTTCTTAGATGACAAATTCGGTCACCAAAATCCCTTAGGCCTAATGTTGCATTAAGACTCACCAACACTTTGCTTCTTCTTTTCTTTTCTCAAATCATTCTTCTTCTTCTCTCCCACTCAAGCGAATCATTATTGAAGCCTCTATATCATTCTTTTCCTTCATTCTCACAATCTTCACTATTAATCAAAAGTCAAGACACAAGTAAGCCTAGTCGATTCCTTCATCTTCTTCTTCAAGTTAATCACTCTTCCATATAGTGATTGGTCACTAAACACCAAAAGCCGAACCCATTTGATCAATATCCATTTACATAGTCGAATTCCTCAGAGATCTAAGCAAGAGGGCAATCGATTTCACTTTAAGGGTAAGGATCAACGGTCATTTGTTTTCTTTTCTCTTTAGCGAATTTAAGGATCTAATCTCTCTTATTTTGAATTGGCCAAACTATAAAGGATCTTTCGGATTTCTATTGTAGCCGACTTCTAGGGGAGACCATTCGGGATTTGGTTATCCAAGGTAAGTAAAGTGTGGCTTAGGCCGAAGGCCACTCATTCAAATGTTGGAATCGGATCTAACATAGATCATGTAGGTATTTTGACATCTTCATAAAGTCAGTGACGATTTTTGGGATTTGGCTAAACAACCTAGGTAAGTGTTTTAGTGTTCAGACCTATTTTCTATTTCGTTCAAAAGCTGAAAACTAACTAGTTAAGTGTATTAGTATCTAACCGATTGCAAGGGGGGATCATCACAAAGTTTCAAGATTTGGTTAGTAACCATATCGGCAGCAAGGTAAGGGTTTTGGTCTCGTTAACCCTTCGAGATTTGCTATTTAGCCGAATGGCCTATTGCCTAATGTGCTTAGTGTTGGCCGAATGTAGGAGAAGAGATCTAGTCCATTAGATCGGGATTTTTGGGATTTCAATTAGATCTACAAGGTGTGTAGCCCCACACTAATTCTTGATAGATTTATGGTATTGATTTAATATGTGTTAACAAAAATATAAAAGATGGGGCTAAAGTTACCATACGATGGTACAGAGTACTCAGGTATGTTCACCTTTAATACTATGTTAATAGTGTTATGAATATTGAATATGACATATACATGAATTCATTATGAACATGGAATAAGATATATGGCATGATTTTGCATGTATTGTATTGTGCATGGGCATATGGGTGACTATGAAAAGGGGAAGTGATCTGGTGGTTTTTACCACAATATCTGGTGACTCATGTCACATAATCTGAATGTGGTGACTAATGTCACGAAATACTATCTGGTGACTTTGTCACAACTATCTGGTGGCTATGCCACAATTTATAAGGGCGATGTGCAAGTCGTCTGCAGCGACTGCCTTCGATGGTGTGTAGCGGATGGAGGGTCGATTTAGTAATCCCCACGGTGTGATGGCAGGTATGGGTGATGTATAGAGGATGGTTATCTAGGTTTGGGTTCGGGTGTAACATCCTGATAATTAGGGGTTATGCATCTTACTTAATTGAATGAAGTTGCATGCTTAATTATTATTAAGTGTATTTTTTTTGGAAGTTATTTGAGCTTCATTAATTAAGTGAATGCTTAGTAAACTTTTAATTCCTATTAATTAGAGAGAGAGCTAAGCAAGTTAGGCCTTAGGAATTAATGATAAGAAGTTTTAGCATGAATTGAGTAATTGGCAAGGTGGTTAAGATGCATGGATGTGTGCTTGAGGAGTGAGGTTCGAATCTCCTAGCTAGCATTATGGAGGATTTTAGTTTTGTTTTCTTCCCTATAAGTGTCGGCCAAGAATGTTCTAGAGTGGATGAGCATTCATTCATTTTTGGCTATTTGACCATGTGAAAAAGGAAGCTAGGAACTTATGGTATGGAATCATAAGTTGATGATAAGATGAGGGGGGACAAAAGGCATGATATGGGGCAAGGTTTTGGGAGTTTGTTCATGGTCATTTGACCATGAACCTAGACGGCATGAAGGGCTAAAGGAGTGGTTTATTATTGATAGCAAATCAAGAGTTGATGGGGAAGAAACAAGAAGGAAAAGAGGATAATGTTGGCATTGATTGGCGAATTTTGCTTTGCCATTAGGGGAAAAGTTGGCCAAAAGTCTTGCATTTTTTTGTTTGTCCATCTTTTCTCATTTCTCCAATAGTTTCTCTCCTAGCCGAATTTGTCATTCAGTTTAGATAAAAAAAATTTCTTTTTGTTTTGGCTTTCTTCTTTTTGACCAATTTTCTCCAAAAACTCCCACTTTGGCCGAATGTACCTTAGGCACTTTGGTACAATTTTGCTTTTGATTTAGCCTCAATTGTGTTTGAACCAAATACTATTTTCTTTCTCCCATTCTTCTTTTTGAAACCGAAACTACAAAGTTCAAAGAACCAATTTCCTCATTTCTCCTTCATTGGCCGAATGTACAAAGGTTCCTAAACACATTTCTTTTCATTTGAGAAATCACCATCATCATCTTCTTCTCCTTTTTCTCTTTTTTCTTCCTTCTCTTTTTCCTTCTCTTTTCATTCTCTTTCTTCTTTCTTTCAAAATCGAAACCATCATATTGAAACCACCATTTCTCTTCTCTTTTTGTTAAGGCCGAATCATCATATTCTTTTCTTCTTATTCAAAGTCAACCTTGAAGAACTCAAAGTAAGGTTTTGTCAATCGCTTTCATCATTTCTTTTACTTTGGCAAATTTAGAATCATAGTCTTTTATTTCTCTTACCTAGGCCGAATCATTTGGAAAGATTTTTCAAAGATCTTTGTTGAAGACAACTTCTAAGTAGTGACCATTCGAAATCATCAAGGTAAGGTTATTAATTTAGATCATATCAATTTCTTTAGATGGATCACTAATCTACATTATTTTAGGGGCGATTTAAGATCAACAAGATAGGTAAGAAAAGAGCCGATTTGAGTGTTTGGAAGAGAGGAAGTATTCCTTTACCATCGAACTACAAACGAAGAGCCATATCGGGAGTAAGAGACTTTCCACCGGGTTGTGGACCCTCTGCTAACGAGGATCAGTTATTTGAAGTAGTGCGTACAACCGAACCACTTTACATTGGTGGAATATCGACGGGTTTTGATCCATCTAGTGGAGAAAAACCACAAATAATTGTCGTTCGAGAATTCGAGGGTAAGGAATTAGATCTCTCGTCAATAATTACAATTTTATTAGCAATAGTTTATACTAACCAAGCGTGTTAATCAAATAGGTGTTGACGAACGAGAGAGCATTGTTCTCACTGTCACTAGGTGTGTAACCTTACATTAAAATTTCCATAGATCGATATTTTAAAAAGTGATTTTTATGACAATATGTTTGTTTGTGGATACCAATCATTGGTATACAAAATTCAGGTATGTTTACCCCAATATTCCATTTATTTTTGCTATATGCATAAATATGAAATGAAGTATGATTATATTATGTTTTGTGGGGTAAATAGCATGAAAATCTGAGTTGATATGTATGTGCATGGGCATATGGGTATTGTTGATAAAGGAGGAAGTATTCTGGTGGTTTTACCACATTTCTGGTGGCTTCAGTCACATATTTGACTCCAGTGGCTTCGGTCACATATTTGACTCCGGTGACTTCGGTCACGTATATTTGGCTCCGGTGACTTCGGTCACATATTTGACTCTGGTGACTTGGTCACATATGTGAATCTGGTGACTTTACCACGATTTGAAATTTGGACTTGGTCAAGTGACTTGGTCACATCTATTTTGGTGGCTTTGCCACAATATTATAAGGCGATGTGCATGTTGA
This sequence comes from Gossypium rotundifolium, assembly GCA_025506655.1. NCBI lineage: Eukaryota > Viridiplantae > Streptophyta > Magnoliopsida > Malvales > Malvaceae > Gossypium > Gossypium rotundifolium. The sequence goes on along the minus strand of CP106731.1, from coordinate 115,722,773 downwards.
CTGCAAAGAATCGCCTTCGATGGTGTGTAGCGATGGAGGGTCGATTTAGTAATCCCCACTGTGTTGGTTGGTACGTGGTGTGTAGCGGATGGAAATTTAGGTGGGTAGGGCTTGCAATTCATTTCATATACATAACCATGTAATATTGAATGTTTATTATTTAATCTGCTATGAAATGGGCCTTTGGGCTAAATATGAGCTAAATGGGCCTTTGGGCTAAATATGAGCTAAATGGGCCTTTGGGCTAAATATGAGCTAAGTGGGCCTTTGGGCTAAATATGAGTTAAATGGGCCTATGGCCATATGTGAAATTTTTGGACTTAAAGCATATGATAAAATGGACCTTTTAATGTATGTGTTGCACATTGAGTTTATAACTCACCCCTTTTGTGGGATAAACTTTTCAGATAATTCATAGTGCGATGGATCGGGTCAGCAAGGATTTCGAAGTGGCCAGTGCTCGTATCAAGTATTGTGGAGATTTCCCAACTTAAACTTATTAATTTAAATTTTATTACTTAGACTTTATTTTGGGTTTGCTATTTTTGTAATAAGGCCACTATAAACTACTTTTAGATTTTGTGTTTGGATTTAAATTCGCCATGAACAATTATCAATTAAATAACTAAATGGTTTTCGATAAGTAATTTAAAAGGTTTTTGTCAAGAATATATATAAATATGTTTTAAGAAAATACAAATCTATTTTTCAACTAAGCCCAACTCGATCTTTAAGATTAATCCGTTTTACTTAAAATCATCAAGTTTTCTTGAACAAAACGATATTCCGCTAAAGTTTTACTCGAGGAACATACCAAACTGTTAGGCTTTTGGCCGGGTTTGGGGTGTTTCATCGGGATTGCATCATTGTTTATATATGTTTTATATATGATTTGTATGCCTAAATCATTGGGAGTTTGTGTTGGTTGTTACACATTGAGTCTGCATTGACTCACCCGTTGTAGGGATATCTTTTGGTGACACTCAAGAATGGACTGAAGTCGGCAGGAGCTTAGTGGTGGCCATGCTTATTTCAAATGTTATTTTATTTGGAATTTTTATATTTAAGTATTTTGGATTTATTTCGGTTTTACTTTGATGTAATATGGCCATTACTATTAACTATTTTATGCATGCATTTTAATTATTTTTATCATGATACGATTATTATCAAACAAAAGGTTAAATAACTTTTCTTTAAAATAAATTCTAAATGTTACGTCACCTAAACACCAACGATTTTCAATTTAATGGTAAACTTTAAAAGATTTCGGTATTTAGTTTTAACTATATAGTTTTGAAGTATAAAATGAAGTTTTAATAAAATCCGGTCTTCAAGAAAAACACCGTTTTCCCTTCGAACTCAACACAAATCAATTTTTCTTCAAAACCACCCAACTTTTTCAAAGTAACAAACAAGTTTCTAAAATATTTTACTCGAGGAGCATGCCAGATCCGGTCGAGGCTTGTAGGCCAGGTTTGGAGTGTTTCAGTTTGGTATCAGAGCCAGGTTTAAAACTCAACCTTGAGGGCTTTTTGGGCCCAAAATGTTTTCTTTCTTTTGAAATTGGATTTTACTAAGGAATGAGCAGGTTTTCTGGCATGGCACCTGAGTCTCCGGACCGAAGTCCACCAGGTAAGTACTCCTAACCCTTTGTGATTTGTATGTGGGAGATTATAGGGACGTAGATTAGTAGATTAAGAATTATTAAACCCTAGGATTAGTCTACTCCAACACTGAAATACATAAAATTTAAAGTCTAACCAAACAAACTCGTGGATCGAGTCACCGAGTTAAAGGTGTGGCAACTGCTGTGTGCATGTCTAGGATTGGATTTGGGGAGCTTGGTATTTGAGCAATCTTAGTGACTCACCTCCTCTTCGTCGAATCCTACTTGGTGCGTAGTGACGATTCACCCTAACCAAGAGGAGGCTAAATTCAATAATTGAAACCCGAAAGGACCACCACCTTGTTTTGTGAAATTCTAAAGTCAAACCATGATTATAAAATTCCAAAGTACCATTGATTTAAAATGACCAAAATACCCCGGTTTGCAAGTTGCCCAAATTACCCCTAACCTGTACAAATTACTAAAATACCCTCAGTATGGAAAGTTGCCGAAATACCCCGAATTAAAATTTTTTTTCCAAAAATACCCTTGTTTTGAAAAGTCACCGAGAACCATATTTTACAAAATTACCAAAATGCCCCTGGCTTGTAAAAAATTACAAAAAATACCCTCAGATTATAAAATTACCAAATTACCCTTGAATCTTCTTACCAAGTATTTCAATTTTGTAAAAATACTAGAAATCTCTACTTTGCAAAATTTTCAAATACCCTAATTTGAAAAATTACCAAAATACCCCTATAGGATAAAATTACGAAAATACCCTTGGGTAGTGGGAAACAACAACAATGACAACTACAACACTTTTCTGTAATGAACGCAAGTTCATGAATGTGATGATTCAATGAATGAATTTGAGACTGTGTGTGTGTATGAATTCGAAAGAACTACTCTTTAGAACTATTGACCATAAGACTATTCGCGATAAATTAGTGGAATAAAAACTAATTCATAAAATTCTTTAATCAGATAAATGCGATTCAGAAGCATGAATTCTAGGGGACGTGGTCGTAGTGTGCGTGGCCATGGTAGAGGCCGAATAACTGTGTCGGAACCCGTTAGGTCTGGTCAAAGGTCCGAAAATGAGATGCCACCACCACCACTACCGATGTGGAATATCAAGATCGACGGGATGATGCAAGATATCTGGCGATGTCATGCGAGTTCTAGAAAGGGTGGCTAGAGTAGGTGGAGGCATGGGAGCTCGAAAGTCTGTACCTGAGCGACTCCGAGCTAATGGAGCTAAGTTTTTTTGTGGTATATCTAGTGTGGCGCCCAATACGGTTGAGTATTGGTTGGAAGCGACGGAGTGAATTATGGATGATTTAGACCTGACTGCCGAGGAGAAACTGAAAGGGATAGTATCGCTCCTCCGCGATGAGTCATATCAATGGTGGCTCACGGTTCGGGATAGTACTGTCGCAGATGATCACACTTGGGAGTACTTTAAGGCAGCCTACTAGAAGAAGTACATTGGGACCAGTTATGTGGATGCACAGAGGAAGGCATTTCTAAGGCTGGTTTAGGGAAGTAAGTCCGTAGCGGAGTATGAGGTGAAATTTCTAAGGTTGAGCCGTTATGCTCGAGGTATAGTAGCTACGGAGCATGAGTGATGTGTCCGGTTTGAGGATGACCTGAGGGATAACCTGAGGTTGTTGATAGCTCCACAACAGGAGCGAGAATTTATCGTGTTGGTAGAGAAGGTTAAGTTAGCTGAAGGGATTAAAGAATCTGTGAGACAGAATATGGACCGGAATAGGCAAAAGAGAGGTTTTGGATCATCAGGGTCATCCGGGAATGTGCAAAAGAGGCCTAGAGTTGATGGGCCGAGAGGTCAACATGTTGTGACTGGAGGCGATGTCGCACTTGTGCTCAGTGTGGAAAGATGCATCTAGGAGAGTGTTGGAAGAAGACAGGGGGATGTTTCAAGTGTGGGTCCAAGGACCACATGATTAAGGACTATCCTATGAAAACATATGGGAGCCACTAAGGGGACGGGGTTATAATCAGTCGAAGAGGTGGACAAAGACCACCATGGGTCGTGGTGCATGGCGAGAGGTAATGGTTCCGAAGAAGACGGGGAACACCGGACAGAGGTGTTGGTAATACAGATGCAAGATAGCCGGGTCTGGTGTATGCAGTTCGTCGGAGGGAGGATGGAGACACACCGGACATCATAACCGGTACGTTCTTTATAGCTGACAAGCCTTACTTTACTTTAATTGATGTTGGCTCTACCTACTCTTATGTTGCATATAGAATAGTTGAAACACTAGGCATAGCCTCTGAACTATCTAATAGGGAGATGACTGTAGTGAGCCCATTAGGTCAAACTGTAGTAGTGAATAAGATATTTTGGAGTGTACCTCTAGAGATTCAGGGAGTGGTATTTCCTGTCGACTTGATGGAACTACCCTTTAGAGAATTTTATCTCATTCTTGGCATGGATTGGCTAGTGGAACATCGGGCTATATTGGATTGCACAGCTAAGCGAATAAAGTTAAGGACCCCGGAGGATGAGGCGATAATTATGATAGGAGAAAGAAGAAACTACTTGTCTAATGTAGTCTCTACTTTAAAGGCTGATAAGATGGTTCAGAAAGGGTGCAGAGCATTTTTGGCTTTCGTTAGTGCTATGGATGCGAAAGAAGGGGGTTAGTGGAGTTAGAATAGTAAGAGAATTCGTGGATGTTTTTCCGAAGGAGTTACCTGGAATACCCCCTGATAGGGAAGTGGAGTTTGAAATTGACTTTCACCGGGTGCATGACTCTTGTGTCAATTGCCCCGTACAGAATGGCACCAAAGGAGTTGGTTGAGCTCAAGGCTCAGATTCAAGAGTTGCTTGATCGTGGGTTTATCCGACCCAGTGTGTCTCGATGGGGAGCACCGGTATTGTTTATGAAGAAGAAGGACAGAACTATGCTTATGTCCATAGATTATCGTCAGTTGAATAAGCTGACCATCAAGAACAAGTACCCGTTACCAAGGATAGACGACTTGTTCGATCAGCTTAAAGGGGCCGCGGTATTCTCAAAGATAGATCTAAGGTCTGGATATCATTACCTTAAAGTGAAGGAGGCTGATATCTATAAGACAGCTTTTCGAACAAGGTACGGGCATTATGAGTTCTTGGTAATGCCGTTTGGATTGACAAATGCCCCAGTCGCGTTCATGGACATGATGAATCGGGTTTTCCAACCCAATCTGGACCGGTTCATTGTTGTGTTCATAGACGATATCTTGGTGTATTCTAAGTCAGAGGAAGAACATGATGAGCACCTCCGAGTTGTGTTGCAAGTGTTAAGGGAGGAGAAGCTAATGCAAGTTCAGCAAGTGCGAATTTTGGCTGAAGGAAGTTACGTTTTTAGGGCATGTGGTGTTTGCTGAAAGGATAAGGGTGGATCCTCGGAAGATTGAGGCAGTATTGGATTGGAAACCACCTAAGTCTGTGGCAGAAGTTCGTAGTTTCTTGGGATTGGCATGCTATTATAGAAGATTCGTAGAAGGGTTCTCATCAATAGCCGCACCTTTGACGAAGTTGTTGAGAAAGGAGGTACCTTTCATATGGTCAGATAAGCAACAGGAGAGCTTTGAGAAGCTTAAGAGGGTCTTGACTGAAGCTCCAGTTTTGATTCAGCCTGAGGCAGGGAAGGATTTTGTGGTGTACTGTGATACTTCTCACACAGGTTTGGGATGTATTTTGATGCAGGACGAGAAGGTAGTTGCTTATGCATCTCGACAATTAAGGCCACTTGAGGTTAACTACCCGACGCATGATTTGGAATTGGCGGCAGTGGTCTTTGCTCTTAAGGTATGGAGGCACTATCTATATGGAGAAAAGTCAGTGATTTACATAGACCACAAGAGCCTTAAGTATCTGTTGACTCAGAAAGAGTTGAACCTGAGACAGCGAAGGTGGGTGGAATTATTGAAGAACTATGATTGTTCTATAGAGTATCACCCGGGCAAGGCGAATGAAGTGGCAGATGCCCTAAGTTGAAAAGTAGTGTCAGATCTGAGGGCAATGTTTCACATCTTAGCTTGTATGACAATGGAAGTTTGTTAGCAGAGTTGCAAGTTAAGCCGACATGGTTGAATGTGGTGAAAGAGAGTCAGCTGGAGGATGAGGATCTAAGTGCTAAGTTGCGACAAGTGTAGTGTGGCGAATTGGAAAATTTTGGTGTAAATGGCGACGGACTGCTGTGTTTTCATGGCAAGGTCTGTATGCCAAAGGATGAGGAGTTAAGGCAGAAAATCCTTCGGGAATCGCATAGTACCCCTTATGTTATGCATCCTGGAGGTAGTAAGTTGTACAAGGATTTACGGGAACAGTTCTGGTGGCCTGGTCTTAAGCGAGAAATTACCGAATTTGTAGGGAAGTGCTTAACATGTCAGCAAGTTATGGCTGAACACCAAGTTCCGTCAGGATTGCTTCAGCCGATAAAGATTCTGCAATGGAAGTGGGAGAGAATTACCATGGACTTTGTTAGTGGGCTTCTCCTTATGCCTACTAAGAAAGACTCGGTATGGGTGATAGTAGATCGGCTGATGAAATCTGCACATTTTATACCGGTGCAGGTTGACTATTCTCTACAGAAATTGGCAAAGTTGTATGTAGCTGAGATCGTGAGGCTACACGGAGTGCTGGTGTCAATTATCTTGGATAGGGATCCGAGGTTTACGTCTCAGTTTTGGAAGGCGCTACATCAAGCTTTGGGTACTAGGTTGGATTTTAGTACGGGATTCCATCCGCAGTCGGATGGTCAATCTGAGCGAGTGATCCAAGTGTTAGAGGATATGTCGAGGGGCTGTGTAATAGACTTCAGAGGGATTTGGGAAGAGTTCTTGCCTTTAGCGAAATTTGCGTATAACAACAGCTATCAGGCAAGTATTCGGATGGCACCTATGAAGCGCTATATGGAAAGAAGTGTCGCATTCCTACATGTTGGACGGAATTGGGGGAATGTCAGATTTTGGGTCCAAAAATTATGGCAGAATCGAAAGAAAAGGTTAAGGTGATTCGGACACGGTTAAAGGAGGCATCTGACCTGCAAAAGTCATACGCAGATCTTAAGCGGAAGGAGATTGAGTTTGCTGTGGGGGATTATGTGTTTCTTAAAGTTTCACCATGGAAGAAGGTGATGAGATTTGGTCGCAAAGGGAAGTTAAGTCCCAGGTTTATAGGACCTTATCGGGTATTGAAGCGAGTTGGACCAGTGGCATACCAGTTAGAGTTGCCTTCAGAGTTGAAGCAAATGCACGATGTATTCCATGTTTCTATGCTACGTCGATACCGATCGGATCCATCTCATGTAGTGTCGGTTGAAGAGGTGGAACTAAGACAAGATTTGTCCTACGAGGTGGAGCCAATTCAGATCTTGGAGCGAGATGTGAAAGTATTGCGAAGGAAATCAGTTCCTTTAGTCAAAGTATTATGGCGTAATCATGGATCGGAAGAAGCTTCGTGGGAGCCGGAAGAAGCAATGTTACAACAATACCCTCACTTATTTTAGCCAGGTAATTTCGAGGTCGAAATTATTTTAAGGGGGTAGAACTGTAATATCCAGGATTTAAGGCTTGTGCATTTTTGCTTAATTGTATGAAGTAGCATGCCTATGTGTGTTTGAATGTGTTATATAAATTTTTGAGAACTCTAGAGTGTAGGTGAATGCCTTAGAAATTATCAGATTTTAAGTATTAAAGGGGGGAGCTGGGCGAATGTGGCCTTAAGAAAAATTGTAGGGAAGATTGGAAAAACAAATGGGCTTGTTAAAGTGGGAAGGAGGCGCCACTTAGTGCCTTGGTAAGTGACGCCTCAAGCAGTGGAGAAGGGCTCAGGTTCGAGCAGCAAGGGAAGCAAAGGGGAGTTTTATTTTGCAGCAAAGAGGAAAGGTAGTGGATGGCACAAGGACACTTTAAAGATGAAGTGTAGATTAAGCTAAAAACTTAAGGATTCGGCTAAGGTAGAGTGAAAAGGGGGATTGAATGGAGAGAGGGAGAGTTGGCCGGCCAAGGGACTTCTTGGATGACAAATTCGGTCACCAAAATCCCTTAGGCCGAATGTTGCATTAAGCTTCACCAACACTTTGCTTCTTCTTTTCTTTTTCTCAAATCTTTTTTCTTCTTCTCTCCCACTCAACCCGAATCATTATTGAAGCCTCTATATCATTCTTTTCCTTCATTCTCACAATCTTCACTATTAATCAAAAGCCGAAGATGCAAGTAAGCCTAGCCGATTCCTTCATCTTCTTCTTCAAGTTAATCACTCTTCCATATAGCCGATTGTTCACTAAACACCAAAAGCCGAAACCCATTTGATCAATATCCAGCCTACATAGCCTAATTCCTCTGTAGATCTAAGCAAGAGGGCAATTGATTTCAGCTTTAAGGGTAAGGATCAACAGTCATTTATTTTCTTTTCTCTTTAGCCGAATTTAAGGATCTTATCTCTCTTATTTTGAATTGGCCGAAACTATAAAGGATCTTTTGGGATTTCTATTGTAGCCGACTTCTAGGGGAGACCATTCGGGATTTGGTTATCCAAGGTAAGTAAAGTGTGGTTTAGGCTGAAGGCCATTCATTCAAATGTTGGAATTGGATCTAACATAGATCATGTAGGTATTTCGACATCTTCATAAAGCCAATGACGATTTTCGGGATTTGGCTAAACAACCTAGGTAAGTGTTTTAGTGTTCAGACCTATTTTTCATTTCGTTCAAAACCCGAAAACTAACCAGTTAAGTGTATTAGTATCTAACCGATTGCAAGGGGGGATCATCACAAAGTTTCGGGATTTGGTTAGTAAACAAATCGACATCAAGGTAAGGGTTTTGGTCTCGTTAACCCTTCAGGATTTGCTATTTATCCAAATGGCCTATTGCCTAATGTGCTTAGTGTTGGCCGAATGTAGGAGAAGAGATCTAGTACATTAGATCGGGATTTTCAGGATTTCGGTTAGATCTATTTAGTAACCATGTGTAGCCCCACACTAATTCTTGATAGATTTATGGTATTGATTTAATATATGTGTTAACGAAAATATGAAAGATGGGGCTAAAGGCACCATACGATGGTACAGAGTACTCAGGTACGTTCACCTTTAATATTATGTTAATAGTGTTATGAATATCGAATATGACATATACGTGAATTCGTTATGAACATGGAATAAGATATATGCCATGATTTTGCATGTATTGTATTGTGCATGGGCATGTGGGTGACTATGAAAAGGGGAAGTGATCTCGTGGTTTTTACCACAATATCCGTGACTCATGTCACATAATCGAATATGGTGACTAATGTCACGAGATACTATCTGGTGACTTTGTCACAACTATCCGTGGCTATGCCACAATTTATAAAGGCGATGTGCAGTAAATGCAATGATCGCATTCAATGGTGTGTAGTGGATGGAGGGTCGATTTACTAATCCCCACGGTGTGATGGCAGGTATGGGTGATGTGTAGAGGATGGTTATCTAGGTTTGGGTTCGGGATTGCATCATTATTTATATATGTTTTATATATGATTTGTATGCCTAAATCGTTGGGAGTTTGTGTTGGTTGTTACACATTAGTCTATTGACTCACCCCGTTGTGGGATATCTTTTCAGGTGAGACTCAGTAAATGGACCGGGTCGGCAGGAGCTTAGTGGTGGTCATGCTCAGCTCAGTGTTATTTTATTTGGAATTTTTATATTTAAGTATTTTGGATTTATTTCGGGTTTTTCTTTGATGTAATATGGCCATTACTATTAACTGTTTTATGCATGCATTTTAATTATTTTTATCATGATACGATTATTATCAAACAAAAGGTTAAATAACTTTTCTTTAAAATAAATTCTAAATGTTACGTCACCTAAACACCAACGATTTTCAATTTAATGGTAAACTCTAAAAACCCGTTATTTCTTTTAACTCATAGTTTTGAAGTATAAAAATGGAGTTTTAATAAAATCCAGTCTTCAAGAAAAACACTGTTTTCCCTTCGAACTCAACACAAATCAATTTTTCTTCAAAACCACCCAACTTTTCCAAAGTAACAAACAAGTTTCTGGAATGTTTTACTCGAGGAGCATGCCAGATCCGGTCGAGGCTCGTGGGTCGGGTTTGGGGTGTTTCATCTCCACTCGACATCATCTTCTTGAAGATTCTGCAAAATTATCATCCACTTTTTTTCTGATATATCTTTCCGCCTTGGTACAGCTAATTCTTCCTTCAAAGGTGAATAATTCTCACAGAAAGGTTAGTAAGAAATCTTTCCTATCCTCCAAAAGTGACCATGAAACCAAACTGTTAATAATTGTGCACATCCAATAAACTACCTTCTCCGGCTCTCCGACATGCATTTAAAGATCTAAAGGTCTCGACAAGAATTGCAGGAACTGGTGTAATTTGCTTATTCAATCGATCAAACAAATCTGCCACTGGTTCATCTATGTGTTTTAGAACTCTAGGGAAAATTACTAATCCGTAAATACTCAAAGCAAAGATATCCACCTTCATCTTTACATCGAGGTGCGCCAGGATTAAGTCCCTTAAATTTTCCCAAGGAACGCATCTTCCCTCACCCTTTTGCTGCATCCGATCTGAAACCCATTGTTCGCTCATCGGTAATACTAATCAACCTTTTCACGAAAGAAGGAACATTAGCAATCCTAGTATAAACTTTATCAACTTGGATCCCCGAACAACGAAGTAAAGTAGTGTACTATTCTATAGTAGGCACCAGATCTACTTTCCCAAAGGTGAAACAACTATACGCTAAATTCCAAAATTGAACCATAGCTCGAAATAAGTGTCTATCTACTCTGACATCAAAAAATGAGAGATATCACCATAATTGCGACAGAACATATGTTTAGTATCATCTTCCCAATGAGTCCAAATATCCCTTAATTCTTGAAGCTCATTTTGTGCTACACTAATGCGGGTAAAATCCCATGACTCAGAAACATATCCTTCAATTAGACTATCTCCTTTTCCATTTGCAATCTTTCTGACCATGCTCGAACAGCCGCATTGTCTTCTACCTTAGCAAGAAATTCATTTTCCATGGAAAACTTTCTATCTTAGCAACCGAACAGGAATTAACACCTCTTTAATGCTAAATGACATGCAAATAACAAACAAATCAAAACAAGTTAGTATCGCATAAAAATCAGAATAAGTAAAATATTATCAAACACTTATCTGGGTAGCCATTAAAGGTTCGGCATTCTACCTAGGGTAGGCTCTTAGGGTTTACTATATGTGGTTTGGTTCTAAAGAGAGGGTACCGAACCAGTAGATTCCTCAATCCTCACCCATTATAGGCTCATTTGGATCAAGTTCAGTTCAGGGGAACACATTTCCCTATGGCCATGCGGAGGTGAAAACCTTACGAAGAACATAGGTACAGATGTGTCCCAGAAGCAGTCCAGTAGCCCATACGGAGGTGAAAACCTTACGAAAGCATAGCTTCTCACTCCCATTTAAAGGTGCGACCACAACGGCCATGAAATGCAATGCCAAAGTATTTTGTTAGACTCGACATTATTGTAATTATAGCACAAACAAAATGCATCGAAAGAAACATGATTCTTCAAAACAATTTTCCAAATTTCAATCAAAAGGACAAAAATTAATCAATTTATGGCCTGACTCTCAACCTTCCCTAGTGGAGTCGCCAAGCTGTCGAAACCATTTTTGTTTTATTTGAAAAATGGGGATCGACTTTAAAAATAGGAGTCGCCACCAATCCTTTTTGATTAGGTGTGATCGGGTCACCTATAAAAACATTTTGGTCAGAAGATTTGAGAAAATGGGTTCGGGAGTCGATTACACATGAGGAAGGGTTAGCACCCCATGCTCCCCTAAACAGGTACCAAATCGGTTAATTAATGTCCTTGCATTGAAATTTTGGAAACGTTATAAATTTTCTAAGGAAAATTAATAAATATTGAATTTGAATCTCAAGATTAACTCGTTTCGAAGGAAATAAAAATATCACATCCAGTATGTTAGGAAATAACACCTTTATACCCCGACACCGAGATCATCTTTTTATCTTCAAAACATGCAATCAAAGAAGGGTATTTGATTATCTGGTTGGACAGAAAATTGACACCCAGTATGTTAGGGCATAATTTTTGACTTTCCAAACACACAAACATTGCCTTATTTTAGAAAAAACAAAATTTTATATTAGGCTTAAAATGCATTTAAATAAAAACATTTAGTAAAAATTAGAACATGTTAGAATTTAAGGCGTAACAGTAATAGAATGCATAAACATTAATCAAGAAATATACACAAATTAAAGATCGTATTAACAACATGCTATAAAATGCAAGTTTTCTTAAAGAAAGTTAGTTTATATTGAATCTTGAACTTCAAGATTAGCTCGTTTCGAAAGAATAAAAATATCACATCCAGTACGTTAGGACATAACACCTTTATACCTCAACATCGAGATCATCTTTGATCCTCAAGATATTTAATTGAAAAGGGTATTTGGCTATCTGGTTGAATAGGAAATTAACACCCAGTACGTTAGGGCATCTTTTTCCCACGCTCCCAAACATACAAACATTGCCTTAACCTTTTTTTTAAAAAAAGATTTATGCATAAGATTTTTTAAAATGGACTTAATACATAAAATATTTGATAAAGGCATACATATATTGGAATTTGAAACATAAAATAATATCAAGAAGCACAAACATAGCATTAAACATGAAATACATAAACTCAACATCATACAAATGGAAATAATTATAGAAATGATTTACGCACAAATACACAACAACGTATATAGATAACCATTTATTAAAAATGTGTGAAATAAATAAAATATGATCTCTACACTAATTTTAAAATAAAATATATATATATATAAAAAAGTTTAAAAGCAAAAGAATTTATATAGATAGATTTAAAAGGGCATATATATATAATAATATGAAATTAATACTATACATAAAAATAATTTAATAACAACAATAGAAACTCGTAAGTTAATAAGTGAATAAAATACTATACACAATAGTTTGAATATAATAAAACAATAATAATAATATTAACAATGATAATAATAATGTTTAAGTAATGGCAAAATAGCAAAATGATTAAATAAAATAGAATATAAAAGAGACTAAATTAAAAAAGAAAGTAGGAATCTGGGGCAAAAATCAAAAATAAAAGAGAATCAAAGGACTTAAATGAAATGCACGCAAACGGTCAAGGATTAAACTAGCAATTATTCCCGATCGCAAAAACGTTGCGTTTAAATAGGACTAAAATGGAAACAGAACAAAGATTAAAGGCTAAATTAAAATCAAATAAAACTTGATCAAAAAGAAATAAAATACGGAAGGATTAAAAGGGAAATTAACCTAATTCCAGAAAAGCGACGGATCCTTCCCCGGGTCGGGTCACTCGCGCGGGTTGAGGTTGAAACGACGCCATTTTGAAGCCACTCAAACAAGCCTAAAACGACGATGTTCCCATGACAGTATAAAAGTTGAAAATCTTTAAAAATATATAATTTTTTCCTGTGTTGTTTCAAAAAAAAAAAAAGAAAAAGAGAAGGATTCCCTTCTCTGCTAGGGTTTTTTTTAACCTTGTTCGCACCATCCAAAAAGGCTCTCCATCCGCCACCATTTCACCACTGTAATCGACGGATGGCAGCGCGCGAAGGTCAACTCTACTCTATTTGGAGCCATACTAAAAGGGGATCCACCATTTCAAACCCTAAATCCCCATTTAAACTTCGATTTTTATGAAGAAAATAGGGATCCGACTGCGTACTCCAATCGTAAGTCCCTTATTCTTTTTTTATTTTCGTTTTTTTTGTATGCTAAAAATAAGCAGTGAAAAAGAAACTTGAAATCGAAAAAATGGATGAAATCACCTTTCTCTGTTTTTCTCTGTATTAAAAAATCGTGAAGTCCCCTTTACAATCATTCGTTTCGGTCTCTTATAGCCGAAACCAAAAATAGAAATGGAAATAATAAAAAAACAATTATTTTTTTGTCTTTGTTTTTTTCTTCTTTGCATTTGATTTCATCCTTATTGTCTTTCGAAGGTGTGTGTCACGCAGTGGAGAGGACGTGGCTGTAAGAAGGCTCGGACATAGCATACGGAGGTGCGAGCAGCGATGTGCGTGGAGGCACGCGCGGGGAAGGCTGCTGCGGCATGCACGTGGTGACGTGCGTGGGGGCACGTGCAAGGCGCTGGAAACCTCTAGAACCCTTAGGGTTTCTGCTTGCTGAAACCATTTGGGCCAGTTTAGGGATTGGTTTTTTTAGGCCTGTTTTGGGTTTTGTAAGTGAGTTTGTACCTGGGCCTGTAAAAGGACTGTTTAAAAGACTTTTGTTTTTTTTATTGGTTTTATTTATCTGTTATGTTATTTTGGTTTGGTTTTATAGGGCCAAGGCGAAATAGGCCTTCAACAATCGCCACTTAGGCTTATTATGACTACTCTCTTAAGTCACCTCATCAACCTCATTCTTGCTTTATGAGACCTCACTCATACACACGAGGCTCTCGAGACTATATTGAAACTTTTTCTATTCTTAAAATTTCCTTCATCTAAACAGGGACTACATGCCTGTGCTAGATGACACACGCCCGTGGGTTGTCACACATGCCCATGTTCACAAATCGTGCATGAAAACTCAAGCATCCTGCCAATGCCCCACGGTAAGGGCACACGTCCGTGTTCACCACCCATGGTGCACAATAACCACCTCACACGGACTTGAGTCTAGGCACACGCCCGTGTGGCTAGTCCGTGGCCTACACTACTCAATTCTGCAAAAGTGACACAACCAATGCACACGCCCATGGGCTGGCCGTGTGTCACACATGACATAGACACATGCCCGTGTGCCTATCCACATGGACAAGAACAAAGCTATTTGCCAAGTTCTTTTCACTCCTCAATCATACACAACATGAACTCATCTAATTCATCTATAATCAACTCATATTGAAGCACAAACTCACATGGATAACTACATCTTTTCATATAATAAATTAGCCAACAACTATGGCATTATACAAAATAGATTATCCATCTAAAGGCCAACACATCTCAACCATTTACAACAAAAATTTACTAACTTGTTTAGCCTCTATACATGCCATATACAAAACATCAAGTCTACTGTACCAGAGTAAACTGATAGTGCAGGCGATCTTCCGATTAATCCACATATCTCGATTCAACCCTCTTTCTCTATAAGACAAGAGAAAAAAAATGAGTAAGCCTTGAGCTTACTAAGTTTAAACATAAACAATTTAAGCATTCTAGTATAAAGTAAACAATAGTTAACATTATACTACCAAATAAATTCACATCCACAATTATGCTTACTCTTTCTATCCCTTACCACATTTCCAACACATCATGAGTCACATACTCATAATCATTGAAATGCACCCCTACACTCAATATCACATTTACTCAATATACAACACATCATTATTCTTAATAATACATCCACACAGCTAATTTCTCGGTGATTTTGCACTTAGCCCACCACAAACAATTCATAAGGTAGTATCGCACTTAGCCTACAACAAAGGTGTTCATAGTGGTTTCACACATAGCCCACTAAATAATATACCTAACTATGGTATAGCACATAGCCCATCGTTGTTAAGTATTAAGGTGGTATCACACTTAGCCCACCATCAAGTATAATCACAACACATTCACATATCTACTTGTAATCCATTCATCCGTTCACAACTACTATCTCATTCATTCCTCTAAAACTGCTTAGGTCCTCAATCATGCTACACACTAGCTAGCATTAAGAATGTAAATGCATATATGCATCGTTTATACGTAAACTTACCTCGGTACTCAAAAGTATTGAATTGTGCAATGTAGTCCACCACCTTGCTCTTGCCTCGGTTTTGATCTGGGCTTCATCTTTCTTGATCTATAATGATAATCCTAAGTTCAAAACTTTTAAGGTAAACACTACTCGACTCAAACTATATACTAATAATAGAATTGATAGCATGAGAAAGGATTTTCAAATCCTCAATCCACCATGAATACACGAATGAGAGGTAAGTCTAGCATAAGAATTTAAACAAGCACTTCTCGAGATGCAACTCGAGCACTAACCCTATTAATTTTTATATTTTTGAATTTTAGCATCTAACTAAGAACTAACAAGACTTTTAGGAGTAGGTTTTCATACCTACACGGCCTTGTACACGGCTGTGTGGCCACCACAGGTAGGTACAAGGGCGTGGTCAACCACCAAATCCCTGATCTCTATTTAAGATCTCCTTCTTCTATTCACTTTTCCCCCAAATCTTCTTCCTCTTTTTCCCTTTCTTTTTGAATGCATACCCATTTTCCATTAATTACTTTTATTCTTATTTTTATTTTTACTTTCTTTATTATGCCATTTATATTTAGCTTAGGATACAATAAAATCAGGCAGGCTGCTTCAAGGTTTCAATTTCAAATGGTTCGAGGCGCTCCCCCACGTTCACCTCTCCCCAATCCTATCTGGTTTCTTTTCATTAACTCCATCCAAAATTCAGGAAGTTTCACTTCTCTCCCTCTCTTTTGATTTTCTTACTATATTGTGAATATCTGATTGTGTGTTAGAGTCTTAAACATTTATAAAAAGAATGATCGAACCTAAAAACTAACTAAGACAACGATGGAGGCAAACACACCTAACGAACAATAGTATAGGTTAATGGCAAGACCGGTTTGTCGAACCCAAAGGAACCAAAAGTACTAATACTAACTTTTTTTTATTATTTAGCCTAAGAATTAAGAGAGTTGTTATCTAATATAAAATTAACTAACTATTAAGCTAAAGATGTTAAGACAAAGAGAATGAATTAGGGAAATACTTGAGGGAAAAAACCCAATTGATTAAGACAATACCCGAGGAAGAATCTAGCTAGACTTCACTTGATATTTTAAGTCTGAACCAGACGATTTATTCACTTGACTTGATCCGTATGATTCCCTAATTTATATTAATACCTCTTTCGAGGATACTAACGTCTAACCCTAGGTTGATTGATTGAAATTTCTTTCTAATTAAAACCCCTAGAATTGCATTAACTCGATCTATGGACTTCCATATTAGGTTTGACCCTAATCTGGCAGATTTTCGTCATCCTATTTCTAGGGTTGTGATTAACTCCGCTTAACTATGCTAGATCTACTCTTAAACAGGGACTTTTGCTCCACTGCCTAAGCACATCAATACTTGAATCAATATTCTGGAATATCAAAGCAAGAATTAAGAACAAATCAAGTATTTATCATATAGCTCAGAAAATAATAACAAGATCTGTCTTAGGTTGCATCCCCCTCAGGTATCTGAGGGTTTAGTTCATAATCATAAAAGAATACATCTCAGAATAAAATATAAAACAAAACATAAGAAAACCCTAAAACCCCTGAAGGAATTGAAGGAGAGATCCTCTATCTTATGTATGATTCTGGCTTCTTGAGATGAATCAACTGGCTTTATTCGAGTTAATCCCACAATTCGGCCCCTCTGGCTTAGCTCTTTGGCCTAGCTGAACGCCCCCTCAAGGTTGGCCTCTAGGGTGTTTATATAGGCTTCCGGAATGGCTTTCTTTGCCTCTAAATACCCCAATCCAAATAGAAATCTTCTTTGCTGCGACAGGGACACGCCCATGGCACACGCCCATTTGATTCGAGGCCAGGCCGTGGTCGAACCTGTGAAAGAGGCACGGCTGTGTATTTCGGGGGCCAGGCCGTATTGATTTCGTGATTTGGCCCATTTACTCTATGTTTAGCCATTTCTCATACTTTTCAACCTACGGTGCTCTCTTGAGTATAAAACATGAAAACAAAGAATTAGGAGCACTTATTTCCATAATAAAAGGGATAAATCATCCCAAAACATGCTAAATGTAGGATTAAAATATGTTCATATTATGGTTTATCAAATACTCCCACACTTAAGCTTTTGCTTGTCCTCAAGCAAAATTCTCAACTCACAATTAAAGCAAACTTCCTCAATTCATAATGTTCATCGATAATTTTTCATCATAATTCATATGCAATTTATACATGGATAATTTAACTCAAAGAGTCCTAAAGATTCAAGCAATCAAAGTCATAATTTTTAGTACGAAAAATATATGTGTTTCCCCTTTTCAAAATAATTACCTTTAATTCAAAATCGACAAGAGTTGACATCTTCACTAAAGATTCACTCAAATCACTCAAAGTGTTTTTAAGGGTCAAAATAAAGCACTCAACAGTCTAACATGAAAAGTTAATCCCATACGCTTGCCTAAAATTCAAATCTCCACCACTATAAAATGAGATGATACACAAATCAAAAGGTCTTTAAAAAGGGTTGTAACGGGGCTTAGGTTAAAGGTGTGGATAAAGGCTAAATTAGAAGGTTAGAATCGAGCTTGAATTGACAAATTACCTAACTAGAAAAAATAATGAACTAATCCTGAAATAATTACATCAATTGAAAACTTGAAATACTAATAATATGAGCTTCTTCTTCATGATGTTGAATTTAAATGCATAAGCTCGCTTAATTACGGAACTAATAATGAATATACTTTGATTTTTTTTAAGAACAAATCAAGTAATACATAATATGAGAAACTTTCAACTATTGAAATAAAATAATTAGGCAACTGATCAAATCAAGTCTCAATAGAAGGGTAGTCAAAAGGAATGGTGATAACAAATACAAGATGGGTTTTGGGTTAATATTAGTGGGTGAGTCAATAAAAAGGGTTGTTAGGATCAACGGGGTTCACTAGGGGTTAATTATGAAGGTAGGCTTTTAGTGAAGTAAGTGGTTTAAATCCTAAGTGTCTTTATCATCTCAGTATATCAAATAAAAGGTGTGGTCTCGATATGTATAATTGAAGGAAGTTCTAGACTAACAACTCAATGTTGACACACTCATAATCAATAAAGTGAGCACGAAAGAATGTATGCTCTAAAAGGTTCAAAATCTCACAAAAATTATTGGTTTTTAATGACAACTTTGGAAATTTCAAACTTCAAGGTAATAATTAGATTTAGGTAGACAACTTAACAAAATTTTTTATTTTTTTGAAAATAAACTCATCATGCTTGATTCTGTAGTATCTTAAAGTTTAAAGTATCAATGCACAATTAACTATGACTTAATCTAAAACATATCAATAAAAATCATAAATTAATAGGAATTTCATTCTAATTAGTGATATGAGGAAATTGCCTACGACAAGATATCTTCAGGAATTTGAGAATAATGCAAAGTCAAATAATATACCTAACTATGGTATCGCACATAGCCCATCATTGTTAAGTATTAAGTTGGTATCACACTTAGCCCACCATCAAGCATTATCACTACACATTCACATATCTACTTGTAATCCATTCATCCATTCACAACTACTATCTCATTCATTCCTCTAAAACTGCTTAGGTCCTCAATCATGCTACACACTAGCTAGCATTAAGAATGTAAACGCATATATGCACCGTTTATATGTAAACTTACCTCGGTACTCAAAAGTATTGAAATGTGTAATTTAGTCCACCACCTTGCTCTTGCCTCGGTTTCGATCTGGGCTTCATCTTTCTTGATCTATAATGATAAGCCTAAGTTTGAAACTTTTAAGGTAAACACTACTTGACTCAAACTATATACTAACAATAGAATTGATAGCATGAGAAAGGATCTTCAAATCCTTAAACCACCATGAATACACGAATGAGAGGTAAGTCTAGCGTAAGACTTTAAACAAGTGCTTCTGGGGATGCAACCCGAGCACTAACCCTATTAATTTTTATATTTTTGAATTTTAGCATCTAACTAAGAACTAACAAGACTTTTAGGCATAGGTTTTCATACCTACACGGCCTTGCACACGGCTGTGTGGCCACCACAAGTAGGTACAAGGGCGTGGTTAACCACCAAATCCATGATCTCTATTTAAAATCACCTTCTTCTATTCACTTTCCCCCCCAAATCTTCTTCCTCTTTTTCCCTTTCTTTTTGAACGCATACCCATTTTCCATTAATTACTTTTATTCTTATTTTTATTTTTACTTTCTTTATTATTTTATTCCTATTCTTCATGCCATTTAGATTTAGCTTAGGATACAATAAGATCAGGCCGGCTGCTTCAAGGTTTCAATTTTAAATGGTTCGAGGCACTCCCCCACGTTCACCTCTCCCCAATCCTATCTGGTTTCTTTTCATTAACTCTATCCAAAATTCAGAAAGTTTCACTTCTCTCCCTCTCTTTTGATTTTCTTACTATATTGTGAATATCTGATTATGTGTCAGAGTCTTAAACATTTATAAAAAGAATGATCGAACCTAAAAACTAACAAAGACAATGATCGAGGCAAGCACACCTATCGAACAATAGTATAGTTTAATGGCAAGACCGGTTTGTCGAACCCAAAGGAACCAAAAGTACTAATACTAACTTTCTTTTTATTATTTAGCCTAAGAATTAAGAGAATTGTTAACTAATATAAAATTAACTAACTACTAAGCTAAAGATGTTAAGACAAAGATGATGAATTGGGGAAATACTTGAGGGAAAAAACCCAATTGATTAAGATAATACCCGAGGAAGAATCCACCTAGACTTCACTTGATATTTTAACTCTGAACCAGACGATTTATTCACTTGACTTGATCCGTAGGATTCGCTAATTTATATTAATACCTCTACCGAGGCTACTAACATCTAACCCTAGGTTGATTAATTGAAATTTCTTTCTAATTAAAACCCCTAGAATTGCATTAACTCGATCTATGGACTCCCATATTAGGTTTGACCCTAATTTGGCAGATTTTCGTCATCCTATTTCTAGGGTTGCGATTAACTCCGCTTAACTATGCTAGATCTACTCTTAAACAGGGACTTTTGCTCCACTGCCTAAGCACATCAATACTTGAATCAATATCCTGGAATATCAAAGCAAGAATTAAGAACAAATCAAGTATTTATCATACAGCTCAGAAAACAATAACAAGATCCGTCTTAGGTTCCATCCCCGTCAGGTATCTGAGGGTTTAGTTCATAATCATAAAAGAATACATCTCAGAATAAAATATAAAACAAAACATAAGAAAACCCTAAAACCCCCTGAAGGAATTGAAGGAGAGATCCTCTATCTTGAGTATGGTTTTGGCTTCTTGAGATGAATCAACTGGCTTTATTAGAGTTAATCCCACAATTCGGCCCCTTTGACTTGGCTCTTTGGCCTAGCTGAACGCCCCCCTCAAGGTTGGCCTCTAGGGTGTTTATATAGGCTTCTGGAATGGCTTTCTTTGCCTCTAAGTACCCCAATCCAAATAGAAATCTTTTTTGTTGTGACAGGGACACGCCCATGGTACACGCCCATTTGATTCGAGGCCAGGCCATGGTCGAACCTGTGAAAGAGGCACAGCCGTGTATTTCGGGGGCCAGGCCGTGTTGATTTCATGATTTGGCCCATTTACTCTGTGTTTAGCCCGTTTCTCGTACTTTTCAACCTACGGTGCTCTCCTGAGTATAAAACATGAAAACAACGAATTTGGAGCACTTATTTCCACAATAAAAGGGATAAATCATCCCAAAACATGCTAAATGTAGGATTAAAATATGTTCATATTATGGTTTATCAAATTCTCCCACACTTAAGCTTTTGCTTGTCCTCAAGCAAAATTCTCAACTCACAATTAAAGCGAACTTCCTCAATTCATAATGTTCATCGATAATTTTTCATCATAATTCATATGCAATTTATACATGGATAATTTAACTCAAAGAGTCCTAAAGATTCAAGAAATCAAAGTCATAATTTTTAGTACGAAAAATATATGTGTTTCCCCTTTTCAAAATAATTACCTTTAATTCAAAATCAATAAGAGTTGACATCTTCACTAAAGATTCACTCAAATCACTCAAAGTGTTTTTAAGGGTCAAAATAAAGCACTCAACAGTCGAACATGAAAAGTTAATCCCATATTCTTGCCTGAAATTCAAATCTCCACCACTATAAAATGAGATGATACATAAATCAAAAGGTCTTTAAAAGGGTT
Source organism: Gossypium rotundifolium (assembly GCA_025506655.1). Classification (NCBI taxonomy): domain Eukaryota; kingdom Viridiplantae; phylum Streptophyta; class Magnoliopsida; order Malvales; family Malvaceae; genus Gossypium; species Gossypium rotundifolium. The sequence continues at coordinate 115,701,066 of CP106731.1, read as the reverse complement.
GTAACGGGCTTAGGTTAAAGGTGTGGATAAAGGTGAATTAGAAGGTTAGAATCGAGCTTGAATTGACAAATTACCTAACTAGAAAAATAATGAACTAATCTCAAATAATTACATCAATTGAAAACTTGAAATACTAATAATATGAGCTTCTTCTTCACGATGTTGAATTTAAATGTATAAGCTCACTTATTTACAGAACTAATAATGAATATACTTTGATTTTTTTTAAGAATAAATCAAGTAATACATAATATGAGAAAATTTCAACTATTGAAATAAAATAATTAGGCAACTGATCAAATCAAGTCTCGATAGAAGGGTAGTCAAAAGGAATGGTGATAACAAATACAAGATGGGTTTTGGGTTAATATTAGTGGGTGAGTCAATAAAAAGAGTTGTTAGGATCAACAGGGTTCACTAGGGGTTAATTATGAAGGTAGGCTTTTAGTGAAGTAAGTGGTTTAAATCCTAAGTGTCTTTATCATCTCAGTATATCAAATAAAAGGTGTGGTCTTGATATGTATAATTGAAGCAAGTTCTAGAATAACAACTCAATGTTGACACACTCATAATCAATAAAGTGAGCATGAAAGAATGTATGCTCTAAAAGGTTCAAAATCTCACAAAAATTATTAGTTTTTGATGACAACTTTGGAAATTTCAAACTTCAAGGCAATAATTAGATTCAGGTAGACAACCTAACAAAATTTTTTATTTTTTTGAAAATAAACTCATCATGCTTGATTCTCTAGTATCTTAAAGTTTAAAGTATCAATGCACAATTAACTATGACTTAATCTAAAACATATCGATAAAAATCATAAATCAAAAGGAATTTCATTCTAATTAGTGATATGAGGAAATTGCTTAAGACAAGATATCATTCAGGAATTTGAGAATAATGCAAAAAGTTAGGCATTAGTCAAATAATATACCTAACTATGGTATCGCACATAGCCCATCGTTGTTAAGTATTAAGGTGGTATCGCACTTAGACCACCATCAAGCATTATCACTACACATTCACATATCTACTTGTAATCCATTCATCCATTCACAACTACTATCTCATTCATTCCTCTAAAGCTGCTTAGGTCCTCAATCATGCTACACACTAGCTAGCATTAAGAATGTAAATGTATATATGCATCGTTTATACGTAAACTTACCTTGGTACTCAAAAGTATTGAAACGTGCAATTTAGTACACCACCTTGCTCTTGCCTCAGTTTCGATCTAGGCTTCGTCTTTCTTGATCTATAATGATAATCCTATGTTCGAAACTTTCAAGGTAAACACTACTCGACTCAAACTATATACTAATAATAGAATTGATAGCATGAGAAAGGATTTTCAAATCCTCAAACCACCATGAATACACGAATGAGAGGTAAGTCTAGCGTAAGACTTTAAACAAGCACTTCTCGGGATGCAACCCAAGAACTAACCCTATTAATTTTTATATTTTTGAATTTTAGCATCTAATTAAGAACTAACAAGACTTTTAGGCGTAGGTTTTCATACCTACACGGCCTTGCACATGGCCGTGTGGCCACCACAGGTAGGTACAAGGGCATGGTCAACCACCAAATCCCTTATCTTTATTTAAAATCTCCTTCTTTTGTTCACTTTCCCCCCAAATCTTCTTCCTATTTTCCCTTTCTTTTTGAACGCATACCCATTTTCCATTAATTACTTTTATTCTTATTTTTTATTTTTACGTTTTTTAATATTTTATTCTTATTCTTCATGCCATTTAGATTTAGCTTATGATACAATATGATCAGGCCGGCTGCTTCAACATTTCAATTTCAAATGGTTCGAGGCACTCCCCGACGTTCACCTCTCCCCAATCCTATCTGGTTTCTTTTCATTAACTCTATCCAAAATTCAAGAAGTTTCACTTCTCTCCCTCTCTTTTGATTTTCTTACTATATTGTGAATATCTGATTGTGTGTCAGAGTGTTAAACATTTATAAAAAGAATGATCAAACCTAAAAACTAACTAAGACAACGATGGAGGCAAGCGCACCTATCGAACAATAGTATAGTTTAATGCCAAGGCCGAATTGTCGAACCCAAAGGAACCAAAAGTACTAATACTAACTTTCTTTTTATTATTTAGCCTAAGAATTAAGAGAGTTGTTATCTAATATAAAATTAACTAACTACTAAGCTAAAGATGTTAAGACAAAGAGAATGAATTGGGGAAATACTTGAGGGAAAAAACCCAATTGATTAAGACAATACCCGAGGAAGAATCCACCTAGACTTCAGTTGATATTTTAACTCTAAACCAGAAGATTTATTCACTTGACTTAATCCGTAGGATTCCCTAATCTATATTAATACCTCTTCCGAGGCTACTAACGTCTAACCCTAGGTTGATTAATTGAAATTTCTTTCTAATTAAAACCCCTAGAATTGCATTAACTCGATCTATGGACTCCCATATTAGGTTTGACCCTAATCTAGTAGATTTTCGTCATCCTATTTCTAGGGTTGCGATTAACTCCGTTTAACTATGCTAGATCTACTCTTAAACAGGGACTTTTACTCCACTACCTAAGCACATCAATACTTGAATCAATATCTTGGAATATCAAAGTAAGAATTAAGAACAAATCAAGTATTTATCATACAGCTCAGAAAACAATAACAAGATCCGTCTTAGGTTTCATCCCCCTCATGTATCTGAGGGTTTAGTTCATTATCATAAAAGAATACATCTCAGAATAAAATATAAAACAAAACATAAGAAAACCCTAAAACCCTCTGAAGGAATTGAAGGAGAGATCCTCTGTCTTGAGTATGATTCTGGCTTCTTGAGATGAATCAGCTAGCTTTCTTCGAGTTAATCCCACAATTCGGCCCCTCTAGCTTGGCTCTTTGGCCTAGCTGAACGCCCCCCCTCAAGGTTGGCCTTTAGGGTGTTTATGTAGGCTTTTGGAATGGCTTTTTTTGCCTCTAAGTACCCTAATCCAAATAGAAGTCTTCTTTTCTGCGACAGGGACAAGCCCATGGCACACGCCTGTTTGATTCGAGGCCAGGCCGTGGTCGAACCTGTGAAAGAGGCACGGCCGTGTGTTTCGGGGACCAAGCCGTGTTTGAGTTTGTTAAGGAAGCACTGCCATGTGGTCTAGGCCCAGGTCATGTTGATTTTGTGATTTGGCCCATTTACTCCGTGTTTAGCCCATTTCTCGTACTTTTCAACCTACAGTGCCCTCCTGAGTATAAAACATGAAAACAAAGAATTAGGAGCACTTATTTCCACAATTAAAGGGATAAATCATCCCAAAACATGCTAAATGTAGGATTAAAATATGTTCATATTATGGTTTATCAAATACCCCCACACTTAAGCTTTTGCTTGTCCTCAAGCAAAATTCCCAACTTACAATTAAAGCGAACTTCCTCAATTCATAATGTTCATCGATAATTTTTCATCATAATTCATATGCAATTTATACATGGATAATTTAACTCAAAAAGTCCTAAAGATTCAAACAATCAAAGTCATAATTTTTAGTACGAAAAATATATGTGTTTCCCCTTTTCAAAATAATTACCTTTAATTCAAAATCGGCAAGAGTTGACATCCTCACTGAATATTCACTCAAATCACTCAAAGTGTTTTTAAGGGTGAAAATAAAGCACTCAACAGTCAAACATGAAAAGTTAATCCCATACGCTTGCCTGAAATTCAAATCTCCACCACTATAAAATGAGATGATACACAAATGAAAAGGTCTTTAAAATGGGTTGTAACGGCGCTTAGGTTAAAGGTGTGGATAAAGGCTGATTAGAAGGTTAGAATCGAGCTTGAATTGACAAATTACCTAACTAGAAAAAATAATGAACTAATCCTGAAATAATTACATCAATTGAAAACTTGAAATACTAATAATATGAGCTTCTTCTTCACGATGTTGAATTTAAATGTATAAGCTCGCTTAATTACAGAACTAATAATGAATATACTTTGATTTTTTTTAAGAACAAATCAAGTAATACATAATATGAGAAAATTTCAACTATTGAAATAAAATAATTAGGCAGCTGATCAAATCAAGTCTCGATAGAAGGGTAGTCAAAAGGAATGGTGATAACAAATACAAGATGGGTTTTGGGTTAATATTAGTGGGTGAGTCAATAAAAAGGGTTGTTAGGATCAACGGGGTTCACTAGGGGTTAATTATGAAGGTAGGCTTTTAGTGAAGTAAGTGGTTTAAATCCTGAGTGTCTTTATCATCTCAGTATATCAAATAAAAGGTGTGGTCTCGATATGTATAATTGAAGCAAGTTCTAGTCAATGTTGACACACTCATAATCAATAAAGTGAGCACGAAAGAATGTATGCTCTAAAAGGTTCAAAATCTCACAAAAATTATTGGTTTTTGATGACAACTTTGGAAATTTCAAACTTCAAGGTAATAATTAGATTCAGGTAGACAACCTAACAAAATTTTTTATTATTTTGAAAATAAACTCATCATGCTTGATTCTCTAGTATCTTAAAGTTTAAAGTATCAATGCACAATTAACTATGATTTAATCTAAAACATATCGATAAAAATCATAAATCAATAGGAATTTCATTCTAATTAGTGATATGAAGAAATTGCTTAAGACAAGATATCATTCAGGAATTTGAGAATAATGCAAAAAGTTAGGTATTAGTCAAATAATATACCTAACTATGGTATCGCACATAGCCCATCGTTGTTAAGTATTAAGGTGGTATCGCACTTAGACCACCATCAAGCATTATCACTACACATTCACATATCTACTTGTAATCCATTCATCCATTCACAACTACTATCTCATTCATTCCTCTAAAACTGCTTAGGTCCTCAATCATGCTACACACTAGCTAGCATTAAGAATGTAAACGTATATATGCATCGTTTATACGTAAACTTACCTCGGTACTCAAAAGTATTGAAACGTGCAATTTAGTCCACCACCTTGCTCTTGCCTCGGTTTCGATCTGGGCTTCATCTTTCTTGATCTATAATGATAATCCTAAGTTCGAAACTTTTAAGGTAAACACTACCCGACTCAAACTATATACTAATAATAGAATTGATAGCATGAGAAAGGATTTTCAAATCCTTAAACCACCATGAATACACAAATGAGAGGTAAGTCTAGCGTAAGACTTTAAATAAGCGCTTCTCGGGATGCAACCCGAGCACTAACCCTATTAATTTTTATATTTTTGAATTTTAGCATCTAACTAAGAACTAACAAGACTTTTAGGCGTAGGTTTTCATACCTACACGGCCTTGCACATGGCCGTGTGGCCACCACAGGTAGGTACAAGGGCGTGGTCAACCACCAGATCCCTTATCTTTATTTAAAATCTCCTTCTTTTGTTCACTTTCCCCCCAAATCTTCTTCCTATTTTCCCTTTCTTTTTGAACGCATACCCATTTTCCATTAATTACTTTTATTCTTATTTTTTTATTTTTACGTTCTTTATTATTTTATTCTTATTCTTCATGCCATTTAGATTTAGCTTATGATACAATAAGATCAGGCCGGCTGCTTCAACATTTCAATTTCAAATGGTTCGAGGCGCTCCCCCACGTTCACCTCTCCCCAATCCTATCTGGTTTCTTTTCATTAACTCCATCCAAAATTCAAGAAGTTTCACTTCTCTCCCTCTCTTTTGATTTCCTTACTATATTGTGAATATCTGATTGTGTGTCAGAGTGTTAAACATTTACAAAAAGAATGATCAAACCTAAAAACTAACTAAGACAATGATGGAGGCAAGCGCACCTATCAAACAATAGTATAGTTTAATGCCAAGGCTGAATTGTCGAACCCAAAGGAACCAAAAGTACTAATACTAACTTTCTTTTTATTATTTAGCCTAAGAATTAAGAGAGTTGTTATCTAATATAAAATTAACTAACTAATAAGCTAAAGATGTTAAGACAAAGAGAATGAATTGGGGAAATACTTGAGGGAAAAAACCCAATTGATTAAGACAATACCCGAGGAAGAATCCACCTAGACTTCAGTTGATATTTTAACTCTGAACCAGAAGATTTATTCACTTGACTTAATCCGTAGGATTCCCTAATCTATATTAATACCTCTTTCGAGGCTACTAATGTCTAACCCTAGGTTGATTAATTGAAATTTCTTTCTAATTAAAACACCTAGAATTGCATTAACTCGATCTATGGACTCCCATATTAGGTTTGACCCTAATCTAGCAGATTTTCGTCATCCTATTTCTAGGGTTGCAATTAACTCCGCTTAACTATGCTAGATCTACTCTTAAACAGGGACTTTTACTCCACTACCTAAGCACATCAATACTTGAATCAATATCTTGGAATATCAAAGTAAGAATTAAGAATAAATCAAGTATTTATCATACAGCTCAGAAAACAATAACAAGATCCGTCTTAGGTTTCATCCCCCTCAGGTATCTGAGGGTTTAGTTCATAATCATAAAAGAATACATCTCAGAATAAAATATAAAACAAAACATAAGAAAACCCTAAAACCCCCTGAAGGAATTGAATGAGAGATCCTCTGTCTTGAGTATGATTCTGGCTTCTTAAGATGAATCAACTGGCTTTCTTCGAGTTAATCCCACAATTCGGCCCCTCTGGCTTGGCTCTTTGGCCTAGCTGAGCGCCCCCCTCAAGGTTGGCCTCTAGGGTGTTTATATAGGCTTCTAGAATGGCTTTTTTTGCCTCTAAGTACCCTAATCCAAATAGAAGTCTTCTTTTCTGTGATAGGGACACACCCATGGCACACGCCTGTTTGATTCGAGGCCAGGCCATGGTCGAACCTGTGAAAGAGGCACGGCCGTGTATTTCAGGGACCAAGCCGTGTTTGAGTTTGTTAAGGAAGCACTGTCATGTGGTCTAGGCCCAGGTCGTGTTGATTTTGTGATTTGGCCCATTTACTCCGTGTTTAGCCCGTTTCTCGTACTTTTCAACCTACAGTGCTCTCTTGAGTATAAAACATGAAAACAAAGAATTAGGAGCACTTATTTCCACAATTAAAGGGATAAATCATCCCAAAACATGCTAAATGTAGGATTAAAATATGTTCATATTATGGTTTATCAAATACCCCCACACTTAAGCTTTTGCTTGTCCTCAAGCAAAATTCTCAACTTACAATTAAATCGAACTTCCTCAATTCATAATGTTCATCGATAATTTTTCATCATAATTCATATGCAATTTATACATGGATAATTTAACTCAAAGAGTCCTAAAGATTCAAACAATCAAAGTCATAATTTTTAGTACGAAAAATATATGTGTTTCCCCTTTTCTAAATAATTACCTTTAATTCAAAATTGGCAAGAGTTGACATCCTCACTGAATATTCACTCAAATCACTCAAAGTGTTTTTAAGGGTGAAAATAAAGCACTCAATAGTCGAACATGAAAAGTTAATCCCATACGCTTGCCTGAAATTCAAATCTCCACCACTATAAAATGAGATGATACATAAATCAAATGGTCTTTAAAAAGGGTTGTAACGGGGCTTAGGTTAAAGGTGTGGATAAAGGCTGAATTAGAAGGTTAGAATCGAGCTTGAATTGACAAATTACCTAACTAGAAAAAATAATGAACTAATCCTAAAATAATTACATCAATTGAAAACTTGAAATACTAATAATACGAGCTTCTTCTTCACGATGTTGAATTTAAATGTATAAGCTCGCTTAATTACAGAACTAATAATGAATATACTTTGATTTTTTTTTTTTTGAGAACAAATCAAGTAATACATAATATGAGAAAATTTCAACTATTGAAATAAAATAATTAGGCAAATGATCAAATCAAGTCTCGATAGAAGGGTAGTCAAAAGGAATGGTGATAACAAATGCAAGATGGGTTTTGGGTTAATATTGGTGGGTGAGTCAATAAAAAGGGTTGTTAGGATCAACGGGGTTCACTAGGTGTTAATTATGAAGGTAGGCTTTTAGTGAAGTAAGTGGTTTAAATCCTAAGTGTCTTTATCATCTCAGTATATCAAATAAAAGGTGTGGTCTTGATATGTATAATTGAAGCAAGTTCTAGAATAACAACTCAATGTTGACACACTTATAATCAATAAAGTGAGCACGAAAGAATGTATGCTCTAAAAGGTTCAAAATCTCACAAAAATTATTGGTTTTTTAATGACAACTTTGGAAATTTCAAACTTCAAGGTAATAATTAGATTCAGGTAGACAACCTAACAAAATTTTTGATTTTTTTGAAAATAAACTCATCATGGTTGATTCTCTAGTATTTTAAAGTTTAAAGTATCAATGCACAATTAACTATGACTTAATCTAAAACATATCAATAAAAATCATAAATCAACAGGAATTTCATTCTAATTAGTGATATGAGGAAATTGCTTAAGACAAGATATCATTCATGAATTTGAGAATAATGCAAAAAGTTAGGCATTTGTCAAATAATTTTCACCCCCCACACTTAAGATGTACATTGCCCTCAATGTACAAAGATATATATGGAATCATAAGAGATAGGGAGAAGTGAAACTTCCTGATTTTTGGATGGATTCCTTTAGTTGGCAATGGTCGTGGTGTGGTGGCCGTCGACAATCTCTGCGCTAGATGAAAAAATTGGGAATCTCGTGAAGAGTTAGCCAGGAAATAATAAGCATAATTATAAATATACTACTTATATAATTAAATAAAAGAAAAATAAAAGGAAAGAGTGTAAAAAGTGAAATAATCCTAAAAGAACCAATTGTTGGACCGAAAGGTCCTTATTGTTAGATGATTCGCGAGGTGCGTATGATTTCTAAGGCCGTGGTGCATGACTCCCAAGCAGCCTGAAGAACCTAAAACCAAGAAACTAAACTCAAATAAACCAAATTTAGTAAAAGAAGAATAAAGATAAGGAAAATAAAAGAGACGAGAAAAGAAAAAGAGACAATAAATGGACACAACGGTCCTTTTCCTGTCGAGTTAATGAATCGGTTGGCATGAACTTATGTAGATTGATCTCGCACAGGGAGATTGGATAGTATCCTTCCATTTCTTCAACATGGGTGAGATGAACATCAAGGACTTGGAAGATGAAGAAGGAGAGAAACAAAAGGGGAAAAACTTTAAAGGGTATGGAAAAAGAGGATGGAGAGTGGGTGAGAAGGGGAGTAGGTGGTTTAAATAAAATTTTCAGCTCTGGTACATCCCCACGCCTGTGTACTGTGGGCATGTCAAATCACATGGCTGTGTTATGCTTCCTTCATTTCTCCCATGCTCAAGTGCAGGTCGCCACGCCCGTGCTTCTAAAATAGTGTCGGCCCGGCCGCATAGCACGGCCTTGGTGTTTAGTTAGAGCCCGTGACTTTATGATATTTTTCCGTCCTTGTTCGTACTATCTCTATCATGCCTGTACTAGACTCCGTAGAGTCCACATGGCCACAACCACGGCCATGTGCAAGGCCATGTGGTGCGGCAATCTGCTTCATTAACTTGGTTAAGTTGCAGCTAGGTGCTAAAAGAAAGAGAATAAAAATAAATGAGGTTAGTTCTTAGGTTGCCCCCCGAGAAGCGCTCATTTAAAGTCTTAAGCTAGAATTACCTCTTATTCACATCATCATGGTGGTTTGAGGAGTGAAAAGTCTTTCTCATGCTATCATTATATATTTTAAGTCTAGTAGCATTTACTTTAAAAGTATCGAATGTAGAATTACTTACCTCGACTATTCCGTAAGGGAAAACATTGATTACTTTAAAAGGGATTTCTTTGTTTATTTTCAGGTTTGATATGGCTATTTGAGGGTCTGTTTTCTCTAATAGTACCTGATCTTCTATTTTGAAGTAATTTGACGTTCCTATAAGCTCGTCTGGTGGTTCCTTTGGTTTTGCTTCGTGTATTCCTAGTTTCTCCTTGAAATGTGTCTTCCACTCATCTAGCTCATCTATCTGAAGTCGTTGTTCCTCATGAAATATTTCTTTGTTGGTATGAGGTATAGGATCAGGCTCAGTGGTGTAGTTCCGTGGTGCTTCTTGAGAAAAAAGTTTAACCGAATATTATCAATAGAGTTTACATTCTCACCTTTATCACTCGATGTCCTAGGTGAGTCGAGAGCTTGAAGACTTATTGATTCGTCACCTACACGAAGTATGAGTTTACCTGTACTAACATCAATTTTAGATCTGGCAGTTGCTAAAAAGTGTCTTCCTAAAATTAAGGGGATACTATTGTCTTCATCCATATCTAAAACAACAAAGTCTACTTGGAATACGAATTTATCAATTTTAACTAGTACATCTTCAACTATACCCCTAGGAATTCGAATAGTCTTATTAGCTAATTGAATACTCATCCTAGTTTGTTTGGGTTTCCCTAGACCTAGCTGTTTAAACATTTTAGAAGGCATAACATTGATGCTTGCCCCTAAATCAGCTAAAGCATTATTAATAGATAAACTACCAATTAAACACGGAATTGTAAAACTCCCTGAATTTTTAATTTTGTGGTAGTTTGTTTTGTAACATCGATGAGCACACTATGTTTAGTTCCACATGCGATTCCTCGTCTAACTTCCTCTTATTTGTCAAAAGCTCTTTTAAAAATTTCCTCGAATCTGGCATCTGCGAAAGAGCTTCAAGAAATGGTAAGTTAATATGTAATTTCTTTAAGAGTTTAAGAAACTTACCAAACTATTCATCTGAATTGTCTTTCTTCATCGCATCGGGATGTGGTATACGAGGTTGGTATTCTTTAATTACCAATTTTGGCTTTTCTTGGCTTACCTCAACCTTATTTTCACTTTCCACATGTTCTTCCCTTGGCTTAGATTCAAATTCTACTAACCCTTCACTATTTTGAGCGGTTATGGCTTAAAGTTGCTCTTTTGGGTTAGTCTCTGTGTTACTTGGCAAGCTACCTTGTGGTCGTTCGAAGATTAGCTTAGTGAGTTGCCCTAACTGGTTCTCGATTCCTTTAATTGATGCTTGTTGATTTTTAAGTGTTGTTTCGGTGTTTTGGAAACGAGTTTCTGACACCACTATGATTTTTTTCAGCATCTCCTCAAGGTTTGGCTTCTTTTCCTGTGGGTAGGGCTATTGTTGGAAGTTTGGAGGGGGTTGTTGTCTCTGGTTTCCTTGACCACCCCATGAAAAATTGGTGTGGTTCCTCTAACCTGGATTATAAGTATTCTATAAGGGTTATTTTGAGATCTGAAATTGTTAGTCATACAGTTTATCTGTTCACTTTCCATGCCATGATTGTAGGGTGGGTACTCAAGATTCGCCACACCTCCTAGATTTGAATCACGTTGCATAACTGGATGTACCTGCAAAGAACCACATAAACCATCAACCTTTTTATTTAACATCTCTACCTGATTTGATAGCATGGTGACTGCGTCGAGGTTGAAAACTCTGGCTGTTTTTGTTGGCCTTGTCCTTGCAACTTGCCACTGATAGTTATTCAGTGACATCTCCTCTATAAACTCGTAGGCCGCCTCAGGAGTTTTGTTATTCAGGGTTCTATCGGGTGCTGAATTAAATAACTGACGGGTTGAGGGGTTCACACCATTGTAAAATGTTTGGACTCTGTAGCCACAAGGGTAAACCATGGTGTGGGCACTTTCTAAAAAAAATCCTTGTATCTCTCCCATGCATCATATAGTGTTTCTAAATCCATCTTCACAAAAGAAGAGATGTCATTCCTTAATTTGGCCATTTTGGCCGGCAAAAAATATTTTAATAAAATTTTTCGATCATTTGTTCCCTTGTAGTAATTGATCCTCGTGGAAGAGAATTCAGCCATTGTTTAGCTTTACTCCTCAAAGAGAAAGGAAATAATGGAAGACGGATGGTATCATCAGAAACGCCATTAATTTTGAAAGTATCGCAAAATTCTAGGAAATTTGCTAAATGATTATTTGGGTCTTCGTCCTGCAAACCATCAAATTGAACAAATTGTTGTGTCATTTGTATAGTGTTAGGTTTCAGTTCAAAATTATTAGTAGCTATAGCAGGTCTAACAATACTTGACTCAGTTCCTGTTAAATTAGGTTTAGCATAATCAAACATAGTTCGAGGAGCATGATTTTCAGCCACCTCTAGAGGTAGAAGATTATTCTCAACCATCTCTTCGTTCGTATAAACTTCATCTTCTTGCTCTTCTTGTATGTATATTAGGCTTCTCCTTATTCCTCTTCGGTTTCTGCAAACTACGCTTTCAATTTCACTATTGTAAAGTAGTGGTCCTGTCGGGTTCCTTCTAGTCATAAACTAGAGGTACCTACCAGGAAAAGAAAAGAAAAAGAAAATTAGAAAAATAAAATTTAATAGCAAAATAAAATATGGCTAAAGTAATAAAAATTGAGCTTTCTTAATATTTTAGTTCCCCGACAACGGCACAAAAAAACTTGATCGTGTGTCAGAGTCTTAAAAATTTATAAAAAGAATGATCAAACCTAAAAACTAACTAAGACAACGATAGAGGCAAGTGCACCTATCGAACAATAGTATAGTTTAATGGCAAGACCGGATTGTCGAACCCAAAGGAACCAAAAGTACTAATACTAACTTTCTTTTTATTATTTAGCCTAAGAATTAAGAGAGTTGTTATCTAATCTAAAATTAACTAACTACTAAGCTAAAGATGATAAGACAAAGAGAATGAATTGGGAAAATACTTGAGGGAAAAAAACCAATTGATTAAGACAATACCCGAGGAAGAATCCACCTAGACTTCACTTGATATTTTAACTCTGAACCAGACGATTTATTTACTTGATCTGTAGGATTCCTTAATTTATATTAATACCTCTTTTGAGGCGACTAACGTCTAACCCTAGGTTGATTAATTGAAATTTCTTTCTAATTAAAACCCCTAGAATTGCATTAACTCGATCTATGGACTCTCATATTAGGTTTTGAAACACCCCAAAATCGGCCCACAAGCCCTGACCTGATCTGGCATGCTCCTTGAGTAAAACGTAGCTGAATCTCATTTTGTCATGTTGGAAAAACTGGTAGTTTTGGAGAAAATAGATTTGTGTTATGATAAATTTTGAAAACCGTGTTGTTATTAAAGTTGGTATTGAAACATTATTTTCATGTTTCAAAAATTACAAGTTAAAAGAAATGTCGAATTTTAGTGCTTATCATTAAGTTGAAAATCGTAGGTGTTTAGGTGTCAAAACATTTGAAGTTATTTTACGAAAAATTGTTAAACCATTTGTTTGATGTTGATCGTATCAGAATAAAAATTGAAACCGCATAAATAAAATAGTTAAATAGTAATGGCCTTATTACAACAAAACAAAACCCTAAATAAATCTTGAAAACGAAAAAAAACGTGATAAGTCTAATTATCAGAAAACCCGAAATGCTAAGCTGAGCATGGCCACCACTAAGTCCCTGCCGACCGGTCCATTTACTAAGTACCACCTGCAATATGTTAGCCCACGAAGGGTGAGTCAACAAACTCAGTGTGTAACAGCCAACACAGACTCCCAAACAATTAAGGCATATCAAATCACATATAACAAATATAAGCAACGATGCAACCCAACCCACCTAGATATCCAACCTCTACACATCACCCGTACCTGCCAATCACACGATGGGGATTACTAAATCGACCCTCCATCCGCTACACACCATCGAAGGCAATCACTGCAGTCAACTACACATCGCCCTTATAATCGTGGCATAGCCACCAGATAATGTGACAGAGTCACCGGATTCATAATATGTGACATAAGTCACCGAATAATGTGGTAAAAACCACCGGAACACTTCTCCTTAATCAACATCACCCATATGCCCGTGCAACATACATATTATTCCGATATCATGCAATATACCTTACCCCATGGCCATAACGAAATTTCACATACTTTCATATCAATGTTTGTAACCATTATTAACGAGTATTAAGGGGTAACAAACCTGAATGGACTGTACCATTGAATGGTACCCTTAGCCATGTTTATTCGTCACTTTATTAACACATGCTTAACATTATTACTATTAATCTATTGGGAACTTAGTGTGAGGTTACACACAGTTACTAACACGACACGAATCCCAAAATCACGATCTAACGCACTAGATCCCCTTTCCTACACTCAGCCAACACTAAGATCATTAGCAAAGAGGCCATTTGGCTATACAAACAAATCCCGAAAGGTTAACACACAACCATAATCCTTACCTTAACGCCAATTTGGTTTCCAACCAAATCCTGAAGCTATGTGATGAACCTTCCTTGCAATCGGCCAAGCTCTAATACACACAAATGATTAGCCTTCGGCTTTTGAATGAATGAGAGACAGATCCGTAACACTAGAACCCTTACCCAGATCGCTTGGCCAAATTCTGAAGATCTACAGTATTCGACAACACTCCTCCCTACAATCGGCTTAAACACGACATTAAGAATCCCAAGAACCATTCGATCCTATCATGAATCCCGAAACCAAAAGAGATAGTTACCATCTTACCTTATTGACAGTTCCAGCCACCAAGCACCAACGTTCGGCACCCCTAAGTGATCTTAGAGGTTTCGGCTACCAACATGAAACAAGAATGAAGTTTAATATACAGATCTTCAATAGAAGGGAAGATAGAAGAGAGGCCACTTACCAAGAGATTCGGCTATGCCTCAAAAAGAAAGAGATAGATTCGGCACTTCAATGAGACTGTATCTCGTGAGAAGAGAAAGAAATAAGGCCAAGGATATTCAGCCAAACACTTGAAAGAAGAGAACTCACAGGGTTTGGCTTTTGAAGAGGGTAAAGATAGAGGAAGAAAATGATATGGAAAAGAAAGGGTTCGGCAAAGAGAAGGAAAGAACTTTCGGCACAAGAGACTTGAAAGAAGAAAAAGATGCCGACTAAGAATGGGTGTTGGTTTTGGCTTTGAACAAAATAGGAAGAAGAGAAGATGCACAATTGGTTCTTTTCAATTTTTGGTCAAAAGAGAAGAAAAGAATTTCGACAGAAACACAAATGAAAAGAAAAGAGAAAATGGCCTCCCACTTTCCTTGTTTTGGCATCTAAAGCCCCTAACACAAACACTCTCCTCCTGGCCTAAAATGCCACACCAAGACCCTCCATTCGCCAACTCTTCCTCTCTCATCCAAATCCCCTTTTTTCCTTCTACTTAGCCGAATCTTTGAGCTGTTGACCTAATCTACACTTCATCCATTCAAGAGAGTCCCACCTGAGCACACCTCTTCCTTGCTTGTGGCGTGAAAAAGAATAAGTAGAAAAGGATTTTTGCAGGTCGAACTCAAGCACTCTTTCCCTGCATTTGGCGTCACCATCCAAGCACCTTAGTGGTGCCTCCTTTGCCACTTTTCCACTAGGTTGTTTGTGCCACAACCCTCCAATAAATTCTTTTAACCCCTAACTCTCCTAGCTCCCTCTTCCTAAGCACTAAAACAAAATTTTTGGCCATGACCCAGGCCTAACTTGAGGTTATGCCTAGACCCCAAAACATGCTAAACTAACACAGTAAGCATATCGTCACATGCAAACACATGCAAAATGTAGAGGCCCCGTTTAAGGATATTACAGTTCTACCCTCTTAAAATAATTTCGACCTCGAAATTACCTGGCTAAAATAAGTGAGGGTATTGCTGTCGCATTGATTCCTCTGGCTCCCACAAAACTTCCTCCGATCCATGGTTACACCATAACACTTTTACTAGAGGAACCGATTTCCTCTGTAGCACCTTCACATCCCGTTCCAAGATCTGAATCGGTTCTTTTTCATAAGACAAATCTGGTCTTAGCTCCACCTCCTCAACCGGTATTACATGAGATGGATCCGATCGGTAATGACGTAGCATCGAAACGTAGAACACATCATGCATCTGCTTCAATTCTGAAGGCAACTCTAACTGATATGCCACGGTCCAACCCGCTTCAAAACCCGATAAGGTCCTATAAACCTGGGACTCAACTTTCCCTTGCGACCAAATCTCATCACCTTCTTCCACGACGAAACTTTTAGAAACACCTGATCCCCCACGGCAAACTCTATCTCCTTCCGCTTAAGATCTGCATATGACTTCTGCCTATCAGATGCCTGCTTCAACCATGTCCGAATTACCTTAACCTTTTTTTCAGATTCTGCCACAATCTCCGGACCCAAAACTTGACGTTCCCCCAATTCTGTCCAACACGTAGGAATGCGACACTTCCGTCCATACAACGCTTCGTACGGTGCCATCCGAATACTTGCTTGATAGCTGTTATTATATGCAAACTCCACTAAAGGCAAGAACTCCTCCCAGCTTCCTCTGAAGTCTATCACGCAACCCCTTAACATATCCTCTAACACTTGAATTACCCACTCAGATTAGCCATCCGACTGCGGATGAAATGCAGTACTAAAGTCCAGCCCAGTGCCCAATGCCTGATGTAGTGCTTTCCAAAATTGAGACGTAAACCTCGGATCCCTATCCGAGATAATCGACACCGACACCCCGTGCAGCCTCACAATTTCGCCACATACAACTTCGCTAACCTCTGCAAAGAATAGTCAACTCAGACCGGTATGAAATGTGCATTTCACAACCGATCTACTATCACCCATACCGAAGTCTTTCTTAGTAGGCGTAAGGGAAGCCCACTAACGAAGTCCATGGTAATTCTCTCCCACTTCCATTACGGAATATTTATTGGCTGAAGCAATCCTGACGGTACTTGGTGTTCAATTTTAACCTGCTGACACGTTAAGCACTTCCCTACAAATTCAGAACTTCCGCTTAAGACCAAAGCCACCAAATCGATCCGTAAATCCTCAGATAACTTACTTCCTCCAGGATGCATAGCATAAGGGCTACTATACGATTTCTGAAGAATTTTTTGCCTTAATTCCTCATCCTTTGGCATAAAGACCTTGCCCCGAAAACACAGCACTCCATCGCTGTTTGCACTATAGTCTTCCAATTCCCCGTTCTTCACTTGCAGCAGCTTAGCACTTAGTTCCCCATCTACCAACTATTTTTCTCTCACCTAACTTAACCATGTCGGTTTCACTTGCAACTCTACTAGCAAACTTCCATCATCATAAAGGCTAAGATGTGCAAACATCGCCCTCAAATCCGACACCACTTTTTGACTTAGGGCATCTGCCACTACATTTGCCTTGCCCGGGTGATACTCTATTGAGCAATCGTAATCCTTCAACAACTCCACCCACCTTCGCTGTCTCAAATTCAACTCCTTCTGAGTCAACAAATATTTCAGACTCTTGTAGTCCATGTAGATTATTGAATTTTCTCCGTACAAATAGTGCATCCACACTTTTACGGCGAATACTACCACAGCCAATTCTAGATCATGCATCGGATAGTTAACCTCATGTGACCTTAATTGCCGAGACACATAAGCAACCACTTTCTCGTCCTGCATTAGAACACATCCCAATCCTGTATGGGAAGCATCACAATACACCGCAAAGTCTTTCCCTGCTTCCGGTTGAATCAAAATTGGAGCCTCAGTCAATACTTTCTTAAGCTTCTCAAAACTCTCCTACTGCTTATCCGCCCATACGAAAGGTACCTCCTTTCTTAGCAACTTCGTCAGAGGTGCTGCTATTGACGAGAACCCTTCAACAAATCTCCTGTAGTAGCCTACTAACCCCAAGAAACTACGAACCTCTGCCACAGACTTAGGTGGTTTCCAATCTAATAATGCCTCAATCTTCCGAGGATCCACCCTTATTCCTTCCACAGACACCATATGCCCTAAGAACGTAACTTCCTTCAGCCAAAATTCGCACTTGTTGAACTTGGCATATAGCTTCTTTTCCCTTAACACTTGCAATACAACCCGGAGATGCTTATTATGTTCTCCCTCTGACTTGGAATACACTAGGATGTCGTCTATGAACACAACGACAAACTGATCCAAGTAGGGTTGGAAAATCCGGTTCATCATATCCATGAATGCAGCTGGGGCATTCGTCAATCTGAACGGCATTACTAAGAACTCATAATGCCCATATCTTATCCGAAAAGCTGTCTTATGGATATCTGCTTCTTTCACCCTAAGCTGATGATATCCCGACCGTAGATCTATTTTTGAAAATACTCGTAGCCCCCTTAAGCTGATCGAACAAGTTGTCTATCCTCAGCAATGTATACTTGTTCTTGATGGTCAGCTTATTCAATTGCCATTAATCTATGCACATGCGCATAGTCCCATCCTTCTTCTTCACGAATAGGACCGGTGCTCCCCATGAGGACACACTAGGTCGAATAAACCCACGATTGAGTAACTCTTGGATCTGGGCCTTGAGCTCTACCAACTCCTTTGGCACCATCCTATA
Source organism: Gossypium rotundifolium (assembly GCA_025506655.1). Classification (NCBI taxonomy): domain Eukaryota; kingdom Viridiplantae; phylum Streptophyta; class Magnoliopsida; order Malvales; family Malvaceae; genus Gossypium; species Gossypium rotundifolium. The sequence goes on along the minus strand of CP106731.1, from coordinate 115,682,742 downwards.
CAGAGCAATTGACAGTGAGTCAGACAGGCAAGAATCAATTTCGAACTCCACCTCCCCGTCAAGGGGTAACCCGAGCGCCTCCTCTGAAAGACATCCACAAATTCTCTTACGTCCTGACCCCTCCTACAGCTGCTTCCTTAGCCTCTAAGGCATTAACCAACATCAGAAAAGCTACACATCCCTTTCTTACCATCTTTTTCGCCTTAAGGGCAGATACTACATTCGATAAGTAATTTCGTCTCTCGCCCATCACCACAACCTCATTGTCGTTAGAAGTCCTCAATGACATGCGCTTAGTAGCACAATCCACATTCGCACTGTACTTCACTAGCCAGTCCATGCCTAAGATTAGATCAAATTCCTCGAATGGCAACTCCATTAAGTTACCTGGAAACTGCGCCCCTTGAACTTCCAAAGGCACTGCCCTCAAGAGTTTGTCTACTACTACTGATTACCCTAAAGGACTAAGTACAGTCATATTCCTGGGTACAGTCTCAGAGTTCACATGCAGAGTTCCAGATACCTCACTAGCGATGTATGAATGAGTTGACCGTATATTTATCAAAGCAATAAAGGGCAATCCAAAAATAAGGAACGTACCCGTTATGACATCAGGTGCATCACCATCCTCCCTCTGACGAACTGTATACACCAGACTCGGCTGTCTCGCCTCTGTGTTACTAACACCTCTGCCCGGTGTCCCCCGACCTTTTCCAGAATCGTTACCTCTGCAAACCAGACCACGACCCTGCGGTGGTTACTGTCCACCTCTGCCAGCCTGACTAAAACCCTAACGTACTGGTCGGCTCCTGCCTGTTTCCACAGGACAGTTCTTAATCATGTGTTCTTTGGACCCGCACTTAAAACATCCCCCTGTCTTCTTCCAACACTCTCCCAGGTGCATCTTTCCACACTGAGCACAAGTATGGTACTGTCCTCCCGTAACAACCTACTGACCTCACGACCCCTCAACTCTAGTTCTCTTTTGAACATTCTCGGATGACCCTGATGATCCAAAACCTCTCTTTTGTCTATTCCTATCCAAATTCTGTCTCACAGATTCCTTAACCCGTTCGGCTACCTTAGCCTTCTCTACCAACACGACAAACTCTCGCTCTTGCTGTGGAGCAATCAGCAATCTCAGGTCATCCCTCAGTCTGTCCTCAAACCGAACACATCGTTTATGCTCCATAACCACGATACCTCGAGCATATCGGCTCAACCTTAAGAATTCTGCCTCGTACTCCGCTATGAACTTACTCCCCTGAACCAGCCATAGAAACGCCTTCCTCTGCGCATCAATATAGCTAGTCCCAATATACTTCTTCTGATACGCTGCCTTAAAATACTCCCAAGTGAGATAATCTGCTACAGCACAATCTTGAACCATGAGCCACCACTGGTATGACTCATCCTGAAGAAGCGATACCACTCCTTTTAGTTTCTCCTCAGCATTCAAATCCAAATCATCCATGATTCACTCTATCACCTCCAACCAATACTCAGCCGTATTGGGTGACACACCAGATACACCTCAGAATACCTCAGCTCCATTTGCTCAGAGTCGCTCAGGTACAGATTTTCGAGCTCCCATGCCTCCACCTGCTCCAGCCACCCTCTCAAGCACCCGTAGCATCGCCTGCAATACTACGTCATCTCCCTTCTAATCCAGATATTCAACACCAGCAGCTGGTGGTGGTGGCATATCATTCTCAGACCCTTGACCAGACCTAACTGGTTTCGATACGGTCATCCTACCTTTACCACACCTACACACATTACGACCACATCCCCTAGAACTCATGTCTATGATCGCGATTTAATCTGATTCAAGAAATTTTATGTATTAGCTTCCTGTTCCACTAATTATCCACGGACAATTTTTAAGTAACGAATTTTAGTAGTAGTTCTTTCGATCATTTCAAAGTTTATGTTCTAATCTCCTACTCTAATTCAGAGAATCACATTCATTCAATAGTATCTACTACACACGTTCACCGATTTGAGCACTTTCGTCCTTTTCCAACCCATGGGTATTTTCATAATTTGTCCTATAGGGGTATTTTGGTAATTTTCCAAATAGGGTATCTTGAAATTTTGCAAAATAGGGGTTTTTGGTATTTTTGGAAAATTGAAATATTTTGGTAAAAATTGAGGGTAATATGGTAATTTTATAAATTGAGGATATTTTGGTAATTTTTACAAATCGGGGTACTTTGATGATTTTCCAGATCTAAGGTGGTTTTTGCAAATCAGGGGGTAATTTGGTGATTTTAAAACTAGGGTTTTTTTATAAAATAGTGTAGCTAGTCCCTTTCGGGTTTTAATTATTCAATTTAGCCTGTGGGTAAGTCCTCTTGGTTAGGGTGAACCGTAACTATGCACCAGGTAGGATTCGAGCGAAGAGGAGGTGAGTCACTAGGACTTCTTAAATACCAAGCTCCCCCTGAATCCAATCCTAGACATGCGCATAACTATTGCCACACCCTTAACTCGGTGACTTACTCACAGGTTTGTTCGATTAATCTTTAAATTTTATGGAATTTTATGTGGGAGTAAGCTAATCCTAGAGTTCAATAGCTCCTAATCTACTAATCTACAATCCCGTAATACCCACATACAAATCACACAATAATTAGAGGTACTTACCTGGTGGACTTCGGGCCGGAGACTCAGGTGCCATGCTAGAAAACCTGCTCATCTTTTAGTAAAACTCAATTTCAAAAAGAATGTTTTGGGCCTAAAAGCCCTCATGGCTGAGTTTTGAACCGAGCTCTGATACCAAATTGAAACACCCCAAACCAGACCCACAAGCCCTGACCAGATCTGGCATGCTCCTTGAGTAAAACGTAGCTGAATCTCGTTTTGTCATGTTGGAAAAACTGGTGGTTTTGGAGAAAATAGATTTGTGTTATGATAAATTTTGAAAACCGTGTTGTTATTAAAGTTGGTATTGAAACATTATTTTCATGTTTCAAAAATTACAAGTTAAAAGAAATGCCAAATTTTAGTGCTTATCATTAAGTTGAAAATCGTAGGTGTTTAGGTGTCAAAACATTTGAAGTTATTTTACAAAAATTGTTAAACCATTTGTTTGATGTTGATCGATCGTAATAAAAATTAAATCGCATAAATAAAATAGTTAAATAGTAATGGCCTTATTACAACAAAACAAAACCCGAAATAAATCTCAAAAACAAAAAAAAATGTGATAAGTCTAATTATTAGAAAACCCAAATGTCGAAATGAGCATGGCCACCACTAAGTCCTCACGACCGGTCCATTTCTCGAGTATCACCGCAAAATGTTAGCCCACGAAGGGTGAGTCAACAGACTCAGTGTGTAACAACCAACACAGACTCCCAAACAATTAAGGCATATCAAATCATATATAACAAATATAAGCAATGATGCAACCCAACCCACCTAGATATCCAACCTCTACACATCACCCATACCTGCCAATCACATCGTGGGGATTACTAAATCGACCCTCTATCCACTACACACCATCGAAGGTAGTCACTGCAGTCAACTGCACATCACCTTTATAATCGTGGCATAGCCACCATATAATGTGACAGAGTCACCGGATTCATAATATGTGACATAAGTCACTAGATAATGTGGTAAAAACCACCGGAACACTTCCCCTTAATCAACATCACCCATATACCCGTGCAACATACATATTATTCCGATATCATGGAAATACCTTACCCCATGGCCATAACGAAATTTCACATACTTTCATATCAATGTTTATAACCATTATTGACGAGTATTAAGGGGTAACATACCGAATGTACATTCAATGGTACCCTTAGCCATGTTTATTCGTCACTTTATTAACACATGCTTAACATTATTACTATTAATCTATCGGGAACTTAGTGTGAGGTTACACATCTGGTTACTAACGCGATTATCAAATCCCGAAAATCCTGATCTAACGTACTAAATCCCCTTTCCTACATTCGGCCAACACTAAGATCATTAGCAAAGAGGCTGTTCGGCTATACAAACAAATCCCGAAAGGTTAACGCACAACCATAATCCTTACCTTGACGCCAATTTGGTTTCCAACTAAATCCCGAAGCTATGTGATGAACCTTCCTTGTAGTCGGCCAAGCCCTAATACACACAATCGATTAGCCTTCAGCTTTTGAATGAATGAGAGACAGATTCGCAACACTAGAACCCCTACCCAGATCGCTTGGCCAAATTTTGAAGATCTATAGTATTTGGCAACACTCCTCCCTACAATCAGCTTAAACATGACATTAAGAATCCCAAGAACCATTCGATCCTATCATGAATCCTAAAACCAAAAGAGATAGTTACCATCTTACCTCACTGACAGTTCCAGCCACCAGCACCAACGTTCGGCACCCCTAAGTGATCTTAGAGGTTTCGGCTACCAACATGAAACAAGAATGAAGTTTAATATATAGATCTTCAATAGAAGGAAAGATAGAAGAGAAGCCACTTACCAAGAGATTCGGCTATGCCTTAAAAAGAAAGAGATAGATTCGGCACTTCAATGCAGACTAGATCTCATGAGAAGAGAAAGAAATAAGGCCAATGATATTCAGCCAAACACTTGAAAGAAGAGAAGAAGAAGAGAACTCACAGGGTTCGGCTTTTGAAGAGGGTAAAGATGGAGGAAGAAAATGAAATGGAAAAGAAAGGGTTCGACAAAGAGAAGGAAAGAACTATCGGCACAAGAGACTTGAAAGAAGAAAAAGATGTCGACTAAGAATAGGTGTTGGTTTCGGCTTTGAACAAAATAGGAAGAAGAGAAGATGCACAATTGGTTCTTTTCGGTTTTTGGTCAAAAGAGAAGAAAAAATTTCGGTAAACACAAATGAAAATAAAAGAGAGAAAACGGCCTTCCACTTTCCTTGTTTGACATCTAAAGCCCTAACACAAACACTCTCCTCCTTGGCCAAAATGCCACACTAGGACCCTCCATTCGCCAACTCTTCCTCTCTCATCCAAATCCCTTTTTACTCCTACTTAGCCAGAATCTTTGAGCTGTTGACCCAATCTACACTTCATCCATTCAAGAGAGTCCCACCTGCGCACACCTCTTCCTTGCTTGTGGCGTGAAAAAGAATAAGCAGAAAGGGATTTCTACAGCTTAAACTCAAGCACTCCTTCCCTACATGTGGCGTCACCATCCAAGCACGTTAGTGGCGCCTTCTTTGCCACTTTGCCACTAGGTTGTTTGTGCCACAACCCTCCAATAAATTCTTTTAACCCCTAACTCTCCTAGCTCCCTCTTCCTAAGCACTAAAACAAAATTTTTGGCCATGACCTAAGCCTAACCCGAGGTCATGCCTAGACCCTAAAACATGCTAAACTAACACAGTAAGCATATCATCACATGCAAACACATGCAAAATGCAGAGGCCCCGATTCAAGGATATTACAGGTTTGACCCTAATCCGACAGATTTTCGTCATCCTATTTCTAGGGCTGCGATCAACTCCGCTTAACTATGCTAGATCTACTCTTAAACAGGGACTTTTGCTCCACTACCTAAGCACATCAATACTTGAATCAATATCCTAGAATATCAAAGCAAGAATTAGGAACAAATCAAGTATTTATCATACAGCTTAGAAAACAATAACAAGATCTGTCTTAGGTTTCATCCCCCTCAGGTATCTGAGGGTTTAGTTCATAATCATAAAAGAATACATCTCATAATAAAATATAAAACAAAACATAAGAAAACCCTAAAACCCCCTGAAGGAATTGAAGAAAGATCCTCCTTCTTGAGTGTGATTCTAGCTTCTTAAGATGAATCAACTGGCTTCCTTTGAGTTAATCCCACAATTGACCCTTCGGCTTGGCTCTTTGGCCTAACTGAACGCCCCTCTCAAGGTTGGCCTCTAGGGTGTTTGTATAGGCTTCTAGAATGGCTTTCTTTACCTCTATGTACCCTAATCCGAATAGAACTCTTCTTTGCTACGACAGGGACACGCCTATGGCACATGCCCGTGTGATTCGAGGCCAGGCCGTGGTCGAACTTGTGAAAGAGGCATGGGCATTTATTTTGGGGGCCAGGCCGTGTTGATTTTGTGATTTGTCCCATTTACTCTATATTTGGCCCGTTTCTCGTACTTTTCAACCTCCGGTGCTCTCTTGAGTATAAAACATGAAAACAAAGAATTAGGAGCACCCATTTCCACAATAAAAGGGATAAATCATCCAAAAACATGCTAAATGTAGGATTAAAATATGTTCATATTATGGTTTATTAATATCTATCTATGTACATTGAGGGCAATGTACATCTTAAGTGTGGGGGTGAATTTTATTTCGAAAAGTTCCTAACTTTTTGCATTATTCTCAAATCCCTAAATGATATCTTGTCTTAATTAATTTTCTCATATAACCGATTAGAATGAAATTTACATTGATTTATAATTTTATTAATATGTTTTGGATTAAGTCATAGTTAATTGTGCATTGATGATTTAAACTTTAAGATACTAGAGAATCAAGCACGATAAGTCTATTTTCAAAATTAAAAATTTGTTAGGTTGTCTACCTGAATCTAATTATTATCTTGAAGTTTGAAATTTACAAGATTGATATCAAAAGCCCATAATTTTTGTGAGATTTTGAGCCTGAAGAGCATACATTTTTTGCCCTCACTTTATTGTTTATGAGTGTGTCAATATTGATTTGTTATTCTAAAACTTGCTTCGATTATACATGTTGAGACCACACCTTTGATTTGATATACAGAGATGATAAAGGCACCTAGGATTTAACCCACTTACTCCATAAAAGCCTACCTCCATAATTAACCCCTAGTAAACCACGTTGATCCTAACAGCCCTTTCTTTGATTTACCCTCAACATTAACCAAAAACTTTTTGTTAATATCCTATTAATTTTCTTGACTCACTTTTTGTTGAGATTTGATTTTGAGCAGCTGCCTAACTAGGTTCTATAAGTTCTTTCTTATTAATGTAAGTATTGTTCTTAAAAAAATGTTGGAAAGTTATTCATTATTATTTATATGTTGTTTGAGCTTAAGCAATTAATTCCACATTCTGAAAAAAAGCTCGTGCTATTAGTGTTTCAAGTTTTCAATTGATGTAATTATTCAGGATTAGTTCATTTTTCTAGTTAGGTAAATTATCAATTCAATCTAGATTCTAACCCTTTAATTCAGCCTTTATCCACACCTTTAACCATAGCCCCATTACAACCCTTAAAAGACCTTTTGATCTGTGTATCATTTCATTTTATAGTGGTGGAGATTTGATTTTCATGCAAGCCTATGGGATTAACTTTTCACGTGGACTATTGAGTACTTAATTTTGAACCTTAAACACTTTGAGTGATTTGAGTGAATCTTTAGTGAGGATGTCAACTCTTGTCGATTTTGAATTAAAGGTGACTATTTAGGTAAGGGAAACCACCTATATTTTCATGCTATAAAAACTATGACTTTGATTGTTTAAATCTTTATGACCCTTTTTACTTACATTATTAATGTATAAATTATCTATGAATTATGATGAAACATTATTGATGAATATTATGAATTGAGAAAGTTCATTTTAATTGTGAGTTGAGAATTTTGCTTGAGGACAAGTGAATGCTTAAGTATGGGGTATTTGATAAACCATAATATTACATATTTTAATCCCACATTTAGCATACTTTTGGATGATTTATTCCCTGAATTGTGGAATTTGGTGCTCCTAATCCTTTAATTTCATGTTTTATACTTAGGAGAGCACCAGAGGATGAAAAGAATGAGAAATAGGCCAAAAACAGATAAAATGGGCCAAAGTACGAAACTCACATAGCCTGGGCCTAAGCCACACGGGCATGCCTCTTAAGCAGACCTGAACACGGCCTGGACTCAATTTACACGGGCGTGTCCCTGCCTTGACTTGTTTTAATTCTATACGGATTAGGATACTTAGGGGCAAAGAAGGACATTCTGAAAGCCTATATAAACACCCTAAGTGTGACCTAAAAGAAGGGGGTTCAGGGAGGTGGCTTGAGGTAGCCAGAGAGGGCTGAATACAAGGAATTACTCAAAGAAAGCCAGTTGATCATTTCAGAAGCCGGAAGCACACTCAAGACTGAGGATTTCTCCTTCAATTCCTTTAGGGGATTTTAGGGTTTTCTTTATGTTTTGTTATTTTTCTTCTAAGATGTATTCTTTTATAAACATGAACTAAACCCCTTAAATACCTGAGGGGGATGAAACCTAAGATGAATCTTGTTATTGTTTTCTGAACTATATGATAAATATTTGATTTGTTCTTAATTATGTGTCCTTTATTCTTGTTTTGATATTTCAGGATATTGATTCAAGTTTTGATGTGCTTAGGCAGTGGAGCAAAAGTCCCTATTTAAGAGTAGATCTAGCATAGTTAAGCGGAGTTGATCGCACTCCTAGAAATAGGATGACAAAAATCTACCAGATTAGGGTCAAACCTAATATAGGATTCCATAGATCGAGTTAAAGTAATCTTAGGGGTTTAATTAGAAAGAAATTTCAATTAATCAACCTAGGGTTAGACGTTAGTAGCCTCGAAAGAGGTATTAATATAAATTAGGGAATCTTACGGATCAAGTCAAGTGAATAAATCATCTGGTTCAGAGTTAAATAACAAGTGAAGTCTAGGTGGATTCTTCCTTGGGTATTGTCTTGATCAATTGATTTTTCCCAAAAGTATTTTCCCTATTCATTCTCTGTGTCTAGGCATCTTTAGCTTAATAATTATTTAAATAAACATTTATCCTCTTTATTTTAGGCTAGATAATAAAAAGAGAGTCAGTACTAGTACTTTTGGTTCCTTTAGGTTCGACATTCCGGTCTTGTCACTAAGCTATACTACTGTTCGATAGGTGTGCTTGCCTCAATCATGGTGATAGTTAGTTTCTAGGCTCGATCATTCATATATAAATATTAAGACTTATCACAGACACGATCAGTACCTCATCGGATTTATCTGAAGCAATAATAATACAACATATAGTGCCTCATCGACTTGAAGTCAAAGTATCCCTGAACACTTCTAATCCTATGGCATGCCAACTATATCCGAGCAAGCCCAATACAGTTAATAGGGTTTCCAAGTCATTTTTTAGTTCCAAATCAATACACATTTCAATTAATCAAATATATTCATAATTCAATACAATTCAACTCACTTTTCAATAACAATCAATATTTATTTCAATTCGACTACCAATATAATCAATATAGATACACACCAACTCAATCAATATAATTTCAATAAATTCATCACTTATTAAATCTATCCGTTTCAATATATTCAATATTCAAATATCACTATTTCACATATCCTCAATCCAATAACAATCAATATTCCTGCACTGTTATTCTTATGAATTTCGTATGTATTTATTTGGTTAACCATTCATATTTATAAATTTTCCATTTTTTAACATATAATATAAATAAATACATAATATCATACATCAATTCAATATAAATATCAAATTTCGATCATACGAACTTACAGGCCTATTTGTAGAATTTATAGAAATTTAGGGACTAGTCTGTTAATTTTTCTCTTCCCCATTTATCTTCAGTTTCTTGATCTATAATATAAAATTATTCATAATTCAGTTTACAATATATACCCTTAAATTTTCAAAATTACACTTTTACCTCTAATTTTATAATTTTTACAATTTAGTCCCTATGTAATTAACCCATCAATTGAGCTAATTTTTCTCAATTGACAATTTGCCTAATTATTTTAGGCTACCATACAGCCATTAATATTCAAAATTTTAATACCAAACCCTAATTCTTAACTTTTTCACAATTAGGTCCTAAAATCAATTTCTATTGAAATTACTTGATAAAATCATCATATAACAAAATTAAAACTTCAATTCCATGTTAATTCATCATAAACATCCAGAACTCATCAATGGTAACTTCCAGGATTACCCATAAAATCAAAAACTAATGAATTAGATAGTTGGACCTAATTGTAAAAGTCTTAAAAACACAAAAATTAAAAGAGCAAGAAATAAACTCACATGCTGCCAAAAATATGAGAAACCAGCTTCTTGGAGACCTCCCATGGCGTTTTGCTGAAGAAAAATGAAGAAATATCTAGATTTCTCATGAAAATTTAATTTTAACTATTAATTTTACTTGTTTTTCAATTTTGCCCCTTGTTCACATTGTTTCCTTGCTTATTTTTTTTTTTGCCCATACTGTCCAGCCAATATATTTTGGGTCTAATTGCCTTTTAAATCCTTCCTTATTAGACACTCAAGCTATTTAATCACTCTAACAAGTTTTTGCACATTTTACAATTTTAGTCCTTTTTAATTAATTAACTATCAAAACATTAAAATTTTCTAACGAAACTTTAATACTAACTCAACGAAACTCCATAAATATTTCTAAAAATATTTATAGTTTAGTTCATAAATTTGAGGTCTCGATACCTCATTTTTGACCCAATTTACCTAATAAATTCTTTTAAATCACAAAATTCACTAATTCAAAAATACTTCTAAAATCACACTTGACTAATATATTAATTTATTAAATTATTTAACTCACTTTTCAGATTTAGTGATCTCGAATCACTGTTTTCGACACCACTGAAAATTAGGTTGTTACAAATTCATTACCCATACCAACACTTATACCAAACATGACAAACCATACATATATAAGTTAATATGAAACATAACCAAAATGTAATTTCTAATATTTACACAACCATTTCAATCCCTATACATGCCATATAAAACATAATATGTTTAGCAAGATCTACCAGTAAGTTGGATAGTGTGATTCGATGTATTGATCTGATCTCTTGACTTCTCATAAATCAACAAAGAACATTAAACAATACAAGTAAGCTTAATGAAGCTTAGTAAGTCCGTTAGCTTTAAATATAAATATTACCGAACATACTAAAACAATTCCTTTAAATAAATCATTCAAAATACATTTCCTGCCAATCACAATTTCAATTGATGAATTCACTTATTTCATTTCAAAATCGATAAAATCATTAAGTCTTCAAATATTATTCCATATGTCACTCACCAGACTTTGTCAAATCAGAGAACGTCTTACGGATATAAGTACATCATATACGGAAGCCCAAAGGCTGCATAGAAGCACATAATTTCTAAAAAACCCGTAAGGGTTAAACAGAAGCCCATAAGAGCTAAAGAAACCCAGAAGGGTTAAACTGAAGCTCAAGAGAGTTGAACTGAAACCCATTAGGGTTAAATGGAAACTCATATGAGTTAACTAAAGCCCATGAGAGCTAAACGAACGTAAATACGAAAGTTCACAACAAATGCTTGATAAACCGTAAAAGTAATATATTTTAACCCCATATTTAGTATGCTTTTTGATGATTTAGCCCTTGATTTTATATAAAAGGTGCTTGTAATCCTTCCTTTTCATGTCATATACTCAAGAAAGCAGCCAAGGATAAAAAGAACACAAAACGAGCTTAAAACGGAGTAAATGGGCCTTAGCAAAAAATCAACACGGCCTGGCCCAAAGCTCACACGACCGTGTCTCGCCGACTACCTAGAGCACGGCCTAACTCACGAGTTGCACGGCGCGCATCACCTCATTACCACACACGGGCGTGTCAAGTGAATTACATGGCCGTGTCCCAATCGACAAACCTAAAGCACGGCCTAAATCCTGACTTATACGGTTGTACCATCGTCGTGCCCAAAACGATAGAATCAAGGCACGACCCAACCACGATTTACGTGGGCATGTGCCATGGGCGTGCCCCTGCCAGCGGGAATGAGCAATTTCACTTGGATTTGGATGCTTAAAGCCAAAGAAACATACTTCTAAGTCTACTTAAACTCCCTAATAGTAATTCTACTTGAAAGAGGTGCTTAGGAGCCAAATAAAGCATCTTAAAAGCCTATATAAACATCCCAAGGTAGACATTGAAAGGGGAGCTTTTGCAGAGGCTTTTGCCGAAGCTTTCATCTTTTAGGTAATCACTTGAAGATAGCCAGTTGATTCATCTCAAGAAGACGAAGCTCCATTCAAAACGGAGGATCTCTCTTTCAATTCCTTTGGGGGGTTTTAGGGATTTCTTATGTTTTGTTTTATATTTTCTCTTGAGATGTTTTCTTATTTAGTTATGAACTAAACCCTTCAGATACTTGAAGAGGATGAAACCTATGATGGGTTTTGTTATTTGATTTCTAAATTATATGATAAGTACTTAGTTTGTTCTTAATTATTTTGCTTAATTTAATCTGATGTGCTTAGGTGGAGGAGGAATAGACCCTACCTAAGAGTAGATCTAGCATAATTGAGCGGACTTGATCGGGTGCCTAGAGATAAGGTTACGAGATTTTTCTGAATTAGGGTGAAACCTAATATGGGAATCCATTAATCGATTTACTGCTTCTTTAGGGGGTTATTATAAGAGAGCGAGAGTTCCACCAATTAACCTAAGGTTAGACGTTATTCACCTCGAGAAAGGGTTTAATATAGGTTAGGGAGTCTCACAGATCAAGCTAAGTAAAGAAATCATATGGTTTGGGATTAAATAATAAGTGAAGTTATAGGTAGATTCTTCCTGAGGGTATTGTCTTCATTAACTGAGTTTTCCTAAAGTCTTTCTCCAATTCATTCTTTTGTCTTTGCATTTAGTTTAAGTATTTTATTAGTTTTATAAACCAATCACTCCATATTTCAGGCTAAATAATAGAAAGAAAGTGAGTAGTAGTACTTTTAGGTTCCCTTGGGTTCGATAAGATATTCTTGCTTAAACTGTACTACTGATCGATACATGCACTTGCCTCTATCATTGTCATAGTTAGTCTACAGGTCTGATCATTCTTTTTATAAATATTAAAACTCGACTATTTGACATGATCAAGTTTTTGGCGCCGTTGCCGGGGAACACTAAAATATTAAGAAAGCTCTATTTCTATTACTTTAGCCATTATTTATTTTATTAAATTTTTATTTTTACTAATTCTCTTTCTTTCTCTTTTGACTTGCAAGGTACCTCTAGTTTATGACTAGAAGGAACCCGAGAGGACCTTTAGCGTACGAAAGTAACATTGAAGCTACCGCTCGCAGAAATCGCAGAGAAATTAGACGAGCTCTAGACTACCAAAGAGAAGAACAACAAGACAGATCCAATCCTAGTGAAGGAGTGGACAAAAACAATCCACCGCCAAATGTGCAAGAACAGAATGCTCTGCGTACTATGAATGATTATGCTAAACCTAATTTGACAGGAGCAGAATCTAGTATTGTTAGGCCCGCTATAGCTACTAATAATTTTGAATTAAAGCTAACACAATACAAATGATTCAACAGTTGGTTTAATTTGATAGTTTGCATGATGAAGATCCAAATACTCATATATCTAATTTTTTAGAATTCTGTGATACCTTCAAAATCAATGGTGTTTCTAATGATGCCCATACTTCTTCGGTTATTCCCTTTTTCATTAAGGAATAAAGCAAAGTAGTGGTTGAACTCGTTACCACAAGGGTCAATCACCACATGGGATCAAATGACCGAAAAATTTCTTCTCAAATATTTTCCACCAGCCAAAACGGCCAAATTTAGGAATGACATATCTTCTTTTGTGTAGAATGACGTAGAAACATTATATAATGCATGAGAGAGATACAAGGATCTCTTAAGGAGATGCCCACACCACGGATTACCTTTGTGGCTTCAAGTCCAAACTTTTTACAATGGTGTGAATTCTCCAACTAGGCAAATAATTGATTCGTCAGCCGGTGGAACTTTGAATAACAAAACTCCTGAAGTGGCTTACGATTTTATTGAGGAGATGTCATTGAATACCTATCAATGGAAAATTACAAGAGCCAAACCGACAAAATTAGCCGAAGCTTTCAACATAGACGCAGTGACAATGCTGTCAATGCAGGTGGAGTTAATGAATAAAAAGCTTGATAATTTATGTTCTTCGTAGGTGCATCCAGAAATGCAATGCAAAGCGAGTGGAAATGTGGCAAATTCTGAGTACCCACCTTACCAACCAGGAGCAGAAAATGAGCAAACAAACTATATAGGTAACAATTTTCGATCTAATAATCCATATAGTAACATTTATAATGCAGGTTGGAGGAACCACCTAAATTTTTTGTGGGGAGGTCAAGGAAATCAAAGGCAACAACCTCCTCTAAATTACCAAAATCAGCCCTATCCACAGGAAAAGAAATCAAACCTTGAAGAGATGCTGACAAAATTCATGGCAGCTACAGATTCTCATCTCCAAATGACGGAAGCAACACTTGATGAATAGCAAATCTCACTCAAGGGAATCAAGACTCAGGTGGGAGAGCTTATTAAGTCAGTTGGAATACTTACTAAAATAGTATGTGAAATCTCGATGTAAATTTTTCCAAAGACACAGAGCAAGTAAGGGGTCACACTAAGGAGTGGCAAAGAGCTAGTTGAACCACAAAGAAAGACACCACATGAGGTTACCAAGGAAAAAAGTGTAGAAGTTGAGAACGACAATACATTGCCTAAAGAGAATGGAACACAAATTCCATATCCAGCAAAATTGAAGAAAGAAAAACTGGATGCTCAATACGGTAGGTTCCTTGAACTCTTTAAACAAATACATATTAACTTACCTTTTGTTGAAGTTATTTCCCAGATGCCAAAGTATGCAAAATTCTTAAAGGAACTTCTCACAAACAAAAGGAAGCTTGAAGAAGTATTAAAGGTGGAGCTTAATGAAGAGTGTTCAGCCCTTCTCCAAAATAGACCACCACAAAAGTTAAAAGATCTAGGGAGTTTCTCTATTCCTTGCTTAATTGATAGTTTAAACATCATGAAAGCATTAGCAGACCTAGGCGCTAGTATCAACTTAATGCCTTACCGATTGTTTAAACGGCTAGATCTTGGGGAACCAAAACCCACTAGGATGAGTATTCAATTAGCTGATAGATTTATTAAATATCCTATAGGAGTTATTGAAGATGTCTTGGTAAAAATTGATAAATTTATTTTCCCTGTTGATTTTGTTGTGTTAGACATGGATGAAGACATTAATGTTCCTTTAATCATAGGGCGTCCTTTTTTAGCCACTACTAGAGCTGTTATTGATGTGGGTGATAGTAAACTCGCACTGAGGATAGGTGATGAAGAAATTATTTTTCAAATTTATGATGCCATGTGATATTTTAAAGAGCAAGATGATTCCTGTTATTTTATTGACACTACTGATCACATTATTAAAGATTCATTACAAGAAATCATACATGACAACATTATGGAACTATGTCTGGCTCATGGAGAGGGGGAAGAAGATGAAGGCAATGAGATGAGTTTGAATACATCATCATTCAGACAAATGAAAGAAGAAAATGTTGAAGAAGATGACGTATTAAAACAAAAACCCTCCAACGAAGAACCGCCCAAATTGGAATTAAAACAGTTACCAAAACATTTAGAATACGCATTCCTTGGGGACAATTCTACGCTACCAGTAATCATCTCTTTAGAACTAGAACCAAAGGAAAGGAAAGAGCTAATAAAGGCATGAAGAGAACACAAGAAAGCCATAGCTTGGAAAATTTTCGACATCAAGGGAATAAGCACCGCGTTTTGCAGCCACAAAATTTTAATGGAAGAAGAATATAAACCATGTGTGCAACCTCAGAGACGATTAAACCCCAACATGAAAGAAGTGGTCAAAGCCGAGGTAATTAAACTTCTAGATGCAGGAATAATTTATCCTATTTCTGACAGCACTTGGGTAAGTCCTGTGACTAGTTCAAGAAAGGAGGAATGACGGTAGTGCCCAATGAAAAGAATGAGTTAATTCCCACAAGAACGATTCTGAGGTTGGAGAGTCAGATAGACTATAGAAAGTCGAATGATGCCACCAAAAAAATCACTTTCCTCTACCCTTCATAGATCAAATGTTAGAAAGACTATCAGGGCATATGTACTACTGCTTCCTGGACGGACTCTCCGACTACTTTCAAATCCCCATATCTCCTGAAGACCAAGAGAAGACAACATTTACATGCCCATATGGTATGTTTCTTATCGTAGAATGCCTTTTGGATTATGTAATGCTCCTGCTACGTTTTAGCGTTGCATGTTGGCAATTTTTGACGAACTCGTGGAGGACATCATAGAGGTATTTATGGATGATTTCTTGGTATTCGGTAATTCTTTCCATCTTTGCCTTAAAATTTTAAAACGAGTTCTAATGAGATGTGAGGAAACAAACATTATTTTGAATTGGGAGAAATGCCACTTTATGGTTAGAGAAGGGATTGTACTAGGACATAAAATTTCTAGTAAAGGGATTGAGATAGATAAAGCAAAAGTTGAAACCATAGAAAAATTACCTCCCCCTAGTTCAGTTAAGGCTATTAGAAGCTTTTTAGAACATGCAGGTTTTTATAGAAGATTTATTAAAGATTTTTCTAAAATAGCTAAGCCTTTGACAAAATTGCTAGAAAAAGATGTTCCTTTTAATTTCAATCAAGAATGTTTAGATACATTCAATGTCCTTAAAGATAAATTAATAAATGCACCGATTATAATTGCACCTGATTGGAACTTACCCTTTGAACTAATGTATGATGTAGTTGACTTTGCAATAGGTGCAGTTTTAGGACAACGAAGAGACAAGCATTTTCAGCCAATTTACTATGCTAGCAGAACATTAACACCCGCGCAAGAAAATTACACCATTAATGAGAAAGAATTGCTAGCTGTAGTTTTTGCTTTTGACAAATTTAGACAATATATTTCTAAAGTTGTCGTTTACACTAACTATTCAGCTCTTCGTTATCTTTTAAACAAACCTGATGCAAAACTTATACTTATACGATGGATTTTACTCTTACAAGAATTTGACTTGGAAATACAGGATAAGAAGGGAGCTGAGAATCTTGTGATAGATCACCTCTCATGACTCAAAAATCCACACACCAAAACGATTGATGAACATGAAATAAATGATTCATTTCCCGAAGAACAACTCTTTTCTTTAATGCATTTTGAAGTACCATGGTTTGCAAATATTGCGAATTATTTAGCAGCTAACGTCTTGCCAAGAAAATTAACACATAACCAAAAGAAACGATTCTTTCTTGATGTGAAAATTATTTTGGGAAGATCCTTTCTTTTCGTGATATGTGCAGATCAAGTAATTGAAGATGCATTACAAAGGCGTATAAGCAAAATCCTAGAACATTGTCATTCAGGACCATCAGAAGGACACTACAGTGGTATTAAGATAGCACACAAAATACTCGAACCAGGTTATTACTGGCCCACTCTATTTAAAGATGCCAACATGTTTGTTACCTCGTGTGATAAATGCCAAAGAATAGGTAATATTTCTAAACGTGATATAATGCCTCAAACATATATGTTGTCATGTGAAATATTTGATATATGGGGTATTGATTTTATGGGACCATTACCTAGCTCATTTGGAAATAAATACATCCTAGTAGCAGTTGATTACATGTCAAAATGGGTAGAAGCAGAAGCCTTACCTACCAATGATGCTAGGGTAGTAGTTAAATTTCTCAAGAAACTATTCTCCCGATTGGGGACACCTAGAGCCATCATTAGTGATAGGGGTACTCATTTCTGTAATACACAATTTGAAAAAGTTCTAAAGAAATATGAAGTATGCCACAGAACAGCCACCCTATATCATCCTCAAACTAGTGGGCAAGTTGAGGTAGCAAACCTAGAGCTTAAGCGCATTCTAGGAAAAACGGTTGAATCAAATAGAAAAGATTGGGCAGTTAAAGTAGATGATGCTTTATGGGCCTACAGAACAGCATTCAAAACACCACTAGGGACATCTCCATACAAGCTTGTATACGGGAAAAGCTGTCATCTACCATTCGAGCTAGAACACAAAGCTTTTTGGGAAATAAAATTTTTGAATTCTGACCTTAAAATTACAGGAAAGAGAAGAATGATGCAGATGAACGAGCTGGATGAATGGAGAACGGAAGCCTATAAGAACTCAAAACTATACAAGGAAGCAACAAAGCGACGCCACGATGCTCGTATCAAGCGCTTGAAACAATTCGAAGTAGGAGACCTGGTCCTACTGTACAATTCAAGGCTTAAACTATTCCTGAGAAAATTGAAGTCAAGATGGTCAGGCCCATTCATGATCAAAACAATCTTTCCATATGGCACCATTGAGGTAACTCATCGCACAAAGGCACATTCAAGGTAAATGGTCACCGACTTAAAATTTATAATGGTACAGATTCTGGAGATATGAGAGAGAAGCTTCTGCTCTACGAATCCTCCTTTAGAATAGAAAACAGGGAAAGTCTAGCTTAAAACTATAAACAACTGCTTCTCGGGAGGCAACCCAAGTGCTAACACACTAACATTGACTTTTTCTTTCTAAAATTTATCTGAAATAATATAACAGAAATGCAGGATTGTTAACACAACCTTGAACACGGACGTGCCAACGACCATGTACAAGACAGGGGACACACCACGGGCATGGCCGGATCCGTACACAAACAGGGAAAAAAATTTTTCAACAAACATGGGCTACGATATCAGACACACCTATGCCTTTCAACCGTGCGAGGTTACGAACTTATCAAGCACGGGCTATACACGACCATGCCCTACGATCGTGTGAAGCTAGTGACTTATTAAGCACGGGTAGAACACAGTCGTGCCCCACAACCGTGTGAACATACTGACTTATCGAGCACGGATACACATGCCCGTTCGACCCAACCATGTGAATCAACACACGGGAGTGGCAGCTTCAACACGACCATGGCAAATCCACCTGAACGCGCCTAAAACCAAAAATCGCAAAAAGCATGGGCAAATTCAAAATGACACGGGCGTGGTGATTGACCGTGCCCTAACTCCTATATATAAATCTAACCGTCATCCCTCAATTTCAAACCCTAAAAATATGAATTTCTAAAACCTTTTCTCCCCCAATCCGACTGCATAACGGTTCCTTCCACCCAGAACCACCTCCCTTCACCATTTTCATCCTAAAAACCACCCACAAACCTTGCACACGCCCATACCACAGTAGTGTTCACGAACACCACACTTCTGCCACCGTCGTGTTTGCAACGCAACAATCGCATCACTGCCATGCTCTACCCGTGCTCCCACCATGATCAAACCTTCTACACCATACCTAGTTCCCTTTTCTTGACTTAAGTAGTTGATAATAACTTTACTTTCATATTTTGTTTAGATTTAGCATTGAATCATTATTTTTAGGAATCTTGCCTCAAAAATTTAGGCTCTATGAATTGGTTGTTATTTCATGAGCATGAGTAGGAATAAACTATTTGGCTGTGCTGATTAATGTTCTAAATTTTCAGATTTTTCATGATCTAATTTTGGCTATATTATTGTTGAAAACCTGTTTTACAATTCATTACAAATTTCAGTCACCATGTCAACATCCGAATTAAACGATCAGCCCCAAGCAAGAAAAGAAAAGGGCCCGGATCATCATCCACAAGCGCTTCTACCGAGTTCTGACACCCATTCCTCAGATTCCCCCAAGCAACTCAGGAAGAACGATACAAAGCATTTCGGGATAGACCCCTCGGAACCTGTAGATGCATCGATTGGGATGCCCTACAATAAGTTGGACTAACTGGAGATGTTCGAGCTCTCATTTCAACAGAACCATGGGAGCAATTTTTTGCGATCGTAGAACCCACAACTCGTTACTAGCTGCACTTTGAAAGCTAAATATTACAAAATTCAAATTTTATCTAGGCAGAAATGGAAATCTACCTTCTTTACCCGAAGAGTATATAGGCGGCAAGAGGGCTTATTTTGAAAGGAATGGGTCATGGATTGGTGATGGAAAGTCGGTTTTATCCGAACGACAATTGATTCTGGACATGAAACACTACTCACCGAACAATGATATGCACACAAATCTTGAAAAGGTGGCGATCTTTTGCCACATTCACCCTATAGACAGTAATGACACAATTTGATGATGCCGGCACAATTCAATTCTGTCTAGGGGGCACAGTACGTCGACTAAGCATACCTCAATTTGGATCGGCACTATTTATAGAAGAAAATCCACTTTTTGAGTTAAATAGAGAACTCCACTGCACCCCTATCTCATGTTGGCACAACTTATAACCCACTAAACGAGACTACAACCCTAGTCACTCCAAAGTGACTGCCCTTCTCCCAACTCTCAGGTATCTTCATGCTATTCTCGCTCATACTATTACAGGACACAAAGAAAGCACCGGCGTAGTCAACAAACAAGATGTTTATTTCTTATCATGCATGTCTGAAGGACATATTTTCAACGTCGCATATTTTATTGCATGCGCAATGCAGCACCAAACCGATCAGCATAGGAAAGGAATCTTGTCAATGGGGCCTTACATCATGAGACTAGCCCGGCATTTCGATCTTCTCAACACCTGCAATCAGATTGCCTCCCTCACACTGATAGGGAACATGGCACCTCAAGGCATCCAGACTGTAATATCTCAAATTATGGCTTATGCATTTTTTTTAGTAATATGAAATAGCATGCATTTGTGTGTTAAGAATGTGTTGTATGAATTTTGTGAACCTTAGTGTGTAGGTGAATGCTTTAGAAATTATTTAATTTTAAGTCTAAAAGAGGGAGTTAAGACTGTTAGGCCTTAAGGAAATAAATGAGGGAAATTAGACACAAAGATGGGCTTGTCTAAGTGGCTTGAAGGTGCCACTTAAAGCCTATGTAAATAATACCACCAACAGGTGTAAATGGGCCAATGTTCGAGTCACATGGGAAGCTAAATAAAACTTTTATTTTTGCGGCACAAGGGGAAGTAATGGACAGCATGGGGAGTCTATGGGAGGAGTTTAAGATGAGGTCTAATTCTTTTGGAAATTTTGGTTAAGGTAGGAGATAAGTGATGACTTATTTTTAAATTATTTTTGAAAGGGTAAGGGAGAGAAAAATAAGGGATTTGATAGTGAGAGGAAGAATTGGCCAAATAAGGGACTCTAGGTGTAGTAGTTTCGGCAAAAAGGGAAAAGTGAGGCCATTCTTCATTATTTTCTTTTCTCTTTAGTTTTCTGCCAAAATCTCTAAGCAAATACCCTCTCTTCTCTTTTATTTTCAAAGCCGAAATACCTTGTATTCTAGCCAAAATTGAGTAGCAAAGTATTCATCTTTTTGCTTTCTTTTCCATCTCTTTCTCTAGGAAAATTTCCACTTCTCTTTTCCTCAAGTCTTCCTTTTCTTTTATTTGTTCTACGCTGAAACCTCCTTCTCCCTAGTTCACCATTACCAAAACCCCTAAAAGCTTCGTACTCTTCCTCTTCACTCTTGGTAAAGCCGATTCCTTCACTTAATCAAAAGCCAGAATTTGTGTGCTCAACATCTAGCCATAGTCGAATCTCTGTGGGTTCAACAAGGAGCAGTCGACTACAGTATTAAGGGTAAGATCCATCGTGATTTGATCTTTAATCTTTTTCTTCTAGCCGAAAGCTAAGGACTAATCCCATTAATATTTTAGTTTGTTTGCCAAAAGTTGAAAGGTGAATTTTGGGATTTCCATAGTAGCCGACTTCTAAGGAAACCATTCGGGATTTCAGATCTAAGGTAAGAAAGGTATAAGATTAGGCTGAAGGCCATTTATTTGAATGTTAGAATTGGATCTAACATATATACTGTAGGATTTCGACATCTCCTTAGCCAAGAGACTACTTTCGGGATTTAAAATCGCAAGGTAAGTACCCATGATATTCGGCCAAGGCTAATTTAGTGAATTAGATCTATTTACTATTTATTAAAAAGTTGAAAACTAACCAAATCAATTGATCTAGTGTTATCCGATTCCAAGGGAGAAAGACTGCGGAATTTCTGGATTTGATTAGTAGTGAAATCGGCAACAAGGTAAGATTGTGGTTACGATTGTCCTTGGGATTTAACTAACTAGTCGAATGGCTTTTTGCTAAAGTGTTTAAGGTTGGCGAATATAGGATTAAGGGTCTAAAAGCATTAGATCGGGTTTTGGGATTTCAATAAAGGGCTAAGTGAATCGGTGTGTACCCCTCAGACTAAATCTTGATAGATTACTGACTTTAATTTACTATATGTGTTAATATAAAAGTGTAAGATTATGGCTAAGGTACCATGTAATGGTACGAAGTACTGTGTACGTTTTCCTACTCCTACTATGGGTATATTGTGATAAATATCATTATGGCACATAAGTGCAACTATAAGAATGTGAATAAAGCATAAGGCATAGTATTTGCATGTTTTGTATGACATGGGGCATATGGGTCATATGTAAAGGGGAAGTGAATTGGTGGTTTTATACCCCAATATCTGAATGTGGTGACTAATGTCACGTAATTTGAATGTGGTGACTTATGTCACGAAATCTGAATATAGTGACTTATGTCACGAAATAATTATCTAGTGGCTATGCCACGAATTTTATAAGGGCGATGAGCACGTCGATCGCATGATCGCCTTTGATGGTGTGTAGCGGATGGAGGGTTGACTTAGTAGTCCCCACGGTGTGATGGTGGCACGGTGATGTGTAGCGGATGGCATCTAGGTTTGGGTTCTGGATTGCATCATTTTATTTAAATGCTATATGAATATGTATGATTTGATATGTCATACTGTTGGGACTTAGTGTTGGTTGTACACATTAGGTCTATTTGACTCACCCGTTGTGGGAATATTTTTCAGTGTGACGCCAAGAATGGACCAAATTGTGATGAGCTTAGTGGTGACCATGCTCAGATTTAATTTTATTAGTTGGACATTTTATTTTATTTAAGTACTTTAAATTTTATTTTGGGTTTATTTTGATGTAATAAGGCTATAGTATGAAGCGCTTCATGCATGCACTTAAATTATTTTATTATGGCACGATACTTATCAAATTAAACCGATACTTATCAAATTAAAGTAACCAAATTTTCTTAATAAATGAAAAATGTTTTGACATCTAAAATACAAATGATTTTCAATTTAATTAACAAACTTTAAAGACTCGACTTTTACCGATAACTCATGGTTTTGAAATATAACCACGAACTTATAACACAACGAAATCTTTGAAAAATTTCTATGTTTTCAACTTGAACCCAAATCATCTGTTTTCAAAAATACGAAAAATTTTAGCAAAGATTCAAATAAGATTCGAATGGTTTTTCCTAGAAGCATGCCAGATCCGGTCAGGGCTTATGGGCCGGGTTTGGGGTGTTTCAGTTTGGTATCAGAGCCCGGTTCAAAACTTAGCCTTGAGGGCTTTTAGGGCCCAAAATGTTTTCATTCTTTTGAAAATGGGTTTTACTAAGAAATGAACAGGTTTTCTAGCATGGCACCTGAGTCTCCGGCCCGAAGTCCACCAGGTAAGTACTCCTAACTCTTTTGTGATTTGTATGCGGGACTTATAGGGACGTAGATTAGCATATTAAGTTATAGAACCCTAGGATTAGTTTACTCCAACACCAAGATACATAAGACTTAAAGTCAACCAAACAAACCTGTGTCTAAATCGCCGAGTTAGGGTGTGGCAACCATCGTGCGCATGTCTAGGATTGGTTTCGGTGGGAGCTTGGTATTTAAGTAGTCCTAGTGACTCACCTCCTCTCCACTTGAATCCTACCTGGTGCGTAGTAATGGTTCACCCTAACCAAGAGGACTTAGCCACATGCTAAACCCAACAGCTAAAACCCGAAAGGGACTAGCCATATTTTAATAAAAATCCTAGTCTTAAAATCACCAAATAACCCCTTTGATTTGTAGGAAAACTATTTTGAAAAAATTCTAAAATATTCTCGATTTACTAAAACGACCTAAATACCCCTGGTTGGAAAAAAATTACTAAAATGCCCTTGGTTCATAAAATTTCCATACTACCCACAGTTTTTATTAAGATTTTTCTTAGCTTATAAAAATATCCAAAAACCCTACTTTTGCAAAATGTTAAGATACCCTGATTTGCAACTTGACCAAATTACCCCTAACCTGTGCAAATGACCAAAATACCCCCAATGAGGAAAATTATCGAAGTACCCTCAAATTAAAAATCTTTAAAAATACCCTTATTTTGAAAAGTCACCAGGAACCATATTTCACGAAAAAATTACCAAAATGACCCTGGCTTGTAAAATTACAAAAATACCCCTAGTGTATAAAATTACCATTTTACTCTTGAAATTTTCTTACCAAGCATTTCAATTTTATAAAAATGCCAAAATTTCTACTTTGTGAAATTTTCAAATACCCTAAATTGAAAAATTACCAAAATACCCCTATAGGATAAAATTACGAAAATACCCTGGGTAGTGGAAAACAACAAACAACGACAACTACAACATTTCTTTGTAATGAACGCAAGTTCATAAATATGATTGAATGAATGAATTGGGACTATATGTGTATGAAATCGAAAGAACTACTCCTTAAAATTATTAAACATAAGACTGTTCGTGATAAATCAGTGGAACAAAACTAATTCATAAAATTCTTAAATCAAATAAACGCGATTCGAAAGCATGAACTCTAGGGGACGTGGTCATAACGTGCGATGCCGTGGTAGAGGCCGAATGACTGTGTCGGAGCCCGTTAGATCGGGTCAATGATCTAAAAATGAAATGCCACCACCACCACCAGCCGCTGATGTGGAATATCAAGATCAAACGGGGGATGACGCAGTGTCACAGGCGATGCTGCGGGTCTTGGAAAGGGTGGCTGGAGTAGGTGGATGCATGAGAGCTCGAAAGTCGATACCTAAGTGACTCTGAGCCAACGGAGCAGAGGCGTTCCGTGGTGTATCTGGTGTGGCACCCAGTACTACGGAGTATTGGTTGGAGGCGACTGAGCGGATTATGGATGAGCTCGATTTAACTGTCAAGGAAAAATTGAAAGGGTTGGTGTCGCTTCTCCGCGATGAGTCATATCAATGGTGGCTCACGGTTCGGGATGGTGCTACAGCTGAGGAACTCACTTGGGATTATGCTAAGGCGGCATACCAGAAGAAGTATGTCGGTACTCATTACATTGATGCGCAGAGGAAGGCATTTCTGGGGTTGGTTCAAGGGAACAAGTCCGTGGTGGAGTACGAAGCTGAATTCCTAAGGCTAAGCCATTATGCTTGAGGCATAGTGTCAACTGAGCATAAGCGGTGTGTCCAATTTGAGGACAGGCTGAAGGATGATTTGAGACTGTTGATAGCTCCACAGTAAAAGCGAGAGTTTACTGTGTTAGTGGAGAAGGCTAAGGTAGCCGAGGGTATCAAGGATTCTGTAAGGCAGAACACCGATTGGAATAGGCAGAAGAGAGGCTTTGGATCTTCAGGGTCTTCTAGGAATGAGCAAAAGAGGCCTAGAGTTGATGGGCCGTGAGGTTAGAGGGTCGCCACTGGAGGCAAGATCGCATTTGTGCCCAATGTGGGAAGAAGCATTTAGGAGAGTGTTGGAAGAAGACGGGAGGATGCTTCAAGTGTGGGTCCAATGACCACATGATTAAAGACCTATGAGAACTGAAGGGGGACGGCCAGTAAGTCAAGGTCCTAACCAGGCTGGAAGGGATGGATAGTAGCCTCAGCAGGGCCGTGGTTTAAATGGTAGAGGTAACGGTACTGGTAGAGGACAGAGAACACCGAGCCGAGGTGTTGGTAACACGGAGGCCAAGCAGTCGGGTTTGGTTTATGTAGTTCGTCAGAGGGAGGACGAAGATGCGCCGGACATAATAACCGGTACGTTCCTTATATTTGGCAAGCCTTATGTTGCTTTGATTGATGTGGGCTCGACCCATTCTTATGTTGCATGTAGAGTAGTGGAAACTTTAGGAATAGCCTCTGAACTATCTAGTAGGGAGATGACTGTAGTAAGCCCACAAGGTCAAACTGTAGTAGTGAATAAGATGTTTCAGAGAGTACCTTTGGAGCTTCAAGGAGCGGTATTTCCTACCGACTTAATGGAATTACCCTTCGGGGAATTTGATCTTATCCTTGGCATGGATTGGCTAGTGGAGCATCAGGCTGTATTGGATTGCACAGCTAAGCGAATAGAGTTAAGGACCCTAGAGGATGAGGCGATAATTATGATAGGAGAAAGAAGGAACTACTTGTCTAACGTAGTTTCTGCTTTGAAGGCTGATAAGATGGTACGGAAAGGGTGCAAGGCATTTTTGGCATTCATTGGTGCGTTGGATGCAAAAGAAGGGGGAGTTAGTGGAGTTAGAACCGTAAGGGAGTTTGTGGATGTTTTTCTAGAAGAGTTACCTGGAATACCCCCGGATAGGGAAATGGAATTTGGAATTGACTTTGTCTGCATGCGACTCCTATGTCAATTGCCCCGCATGTAATGGCACCAAAGGAGTTGGTTGAGCTCAAAGCTCAGATCCAAGAATTACTAGACCGTGGATTTATTCGACCCAGTGTGTCTCCATGGGGAGCACCGGTCTTGTTTGTGAAAAAGAAGGACAGAACTATACGCATGTGCATAGATTATCGTTAGTTGAATAAGCTGACCATCAAGAACAAGTACCCTTTGCCAATGATTGACGACTTGTTTGATCAGCTTAAAGGGGCGGCAGTATTCTCAAAGATAGATCTAAGGTCTCGATATCATCAGCTTAAGGTGAAGGAGGCTGATGTCCATAAGACGGCTTTTCGAACAAGGTACGGGTATTATGAGTTTTTGGTAATGCCATTTGGATTGAAAAATGCCCCAGCCGTGTTTATGGACTTGATGAACTGTGTTTTCCAACCCTATCTGGACCGATTCGTTGTTGTGTTCATAGACGATATTTTGGTGTATTCGAAGTCTGAGGAAGAACATGACGAGCATCTCCGGATAGTGTTGCAAGTGTTGAGGAGAAGAAGTTTCATGCCAAATTCAAAGAATCGTGAATTTTGGCTTAAGGAGGTTACATTTTAGGACATATGGAATCCATTCAAGGAATAAGGGTGGATCCTCAGAAGATTGAGGCAGTTTTGGATTGGAAACCCCCTAAGTCTGTGATGGAAATTCAGAGTTTCTTAGGATTAGCAGGCTATTACTGAAGGTTCGTGGAAGGGTTCTCGTAAATAGCCGCACCTTTGACAAAGTGTGCCTTTCATATGGACTGATAAGCAACATGAGAGCTTTGAGAAGCTTAAGAGGGTCTTGACTGAAGCTCTAGTTTTGATTCAGCCCGAGGCGAGGAAGGATTTTGTGGTGTATTGTGATGCTTCCCATACAAGATTGGGAGGTGTCCTTATGCAAGACGGGAAGGTAATTGCTAATGCATCTCAACAACTAAGGCCACACGAGGTTAACTACTCGACGCATGATTTGGAATTGGCGGCAGTGGTCTTTGCCCTTAAGGTGTGGAGGCACAATCTTTATGTAGAGAAGTCTATGATCTACACAGACCACAAAAGCCTTAAGTATCTGCTGACACAAAAGGAGTTGAACCTGAGACAATGAAGGTGGGTGGAATTATTGAAAGACTACGATTGTTCCATAGAGTATCACCCGCAAGGCAAATGTGGTGGAAAATGCCCTAAGTCGAAAAGTTGTATCGGATTCGAGGCGATGTTCGCACATATCGAGTTTGTATGATGATGGAAGTCTCATGGCGAGTTGCAAGTCAAACCAACATGGTTGAATGAGGTGAAGGAAAGTCAGTTAATGGATGAGGATCTAAGTGCTAAGTTACGGCAAGTGCAGAATGGAGAGTTAGAAGATTATGGCATTAATGATGAGGGAGTATTGTGCTTTAAGGGTAAGGTCTATATGCCGAAGAATGAAGAACTTAGGCAAAGAATTCCTCAGGAATCGCATAGTAGCCCTTATGCTATACATCCTAGAGGCAGTAAGGTGTACAAAGATCTAAGGGAACAGTTTTGGTGGCCTGGTCTTAAGTGAGAAGTGACCGAATATGTTGGCAAGTGTTTGACGTGTTAGCAAGTTAAGGCTGAACATCAAGTTCCATCAGGATTGCTTCAGCCAATACAAATTCCACAGTGGAAGTGGGAGAGAATTACCATGGACTTCGTTAGTGGGCTTCCTCTTACGCCTACTAAGAAGGACTCGGCATGGGGTTATAGTGGATCGGCTGACAAAGTCCACGCATTTCATTCCGGTGCGGGTGGACTATTCTCTCCAAAAGTTAGCAAGGTTGTATGTAGCTGAGATCGTAAGGTTGCATGGAGTGCCGGTGTCGATTGTCTCAGATAGGGATCCAAGGTTTACGTCTCAATTTTGGAAAGCTCTACATTAGGCTTTAGGCACCAGATTGGACTTCAGTACGGCTTTTCATCCACAGTCAGACGGTGAATCTGAATGAGTAATACAAGTGTTGGAGGATATGCTAAGAGGCTGTGTGATATACTTCAGAGGAAGTTAGGAAGAGTATTTTCCTTTAGCGGAGTTTGCATACAACAACAGCTATCAAGCCAGCATTCGAATGGCACCATATGAAGCATTGTATGGACGGAAGTGTCGCACTCCTATGTGTTGGATAGAATTAGGGGAACATCGAGTTTTGGGTCCAAAAATAGTGGCAGAGTCTAAAGAAAAGGTTGAGGTAATTCGAGCACGATTGAAAGAAGCATCTGATAGGCAAAAGTCGTATACAGATCTCAGACGGAAGGAAATAGAATTTGATGTGGGGGATCAAGTGTTTCTGAAAGTCTCTCCTTGGAAGAAGGTGATGAGATTTGGTTGTAAAGGGAAGTTGAGTCTAAGGTTTATAGGACCTTATCGAGTATTGAAGCGGGTTGGACCAATGGCATACCAGTTAGAGTTGCCATCGGAGTTGAAGCAGATGCACGACGTATTCCATGTTTCCATGCTACGTCGTTATTGATCGGATCCATCTCACATAGTACCAATTGAAGAGGTGGAGCTGAGACCTGATCTGTCTTATGTGGAAGAGCCAATTCAGATTCTGGAACAAGATGTGAAGGTTCTTCGGAAGAAGTCGGTCCCTTTGGTCAAGGTGTTGTGGCGTAACCATGGATTGGAGGAAGCTTCTTGGGAGCTAGAAGAAGCAATGCGACAGCAATAGCCTCACCTATTCTAGCTAGGTAATTTCGAGGTCGAAATTATTTTATGGGGGTAGAACTATAATATCCCGGATTATGGCTTATGCATTTTTTTTAATAATATGAAATAGCATGCCTTTGTGTGTTAAGAATGTGTTGTATGAATTTTGTGAACCTTAGTGTGTAGGTGAATGCCTTAGAAATTATTTAATTTTAAGTCTAAAAGAGGGAGTTAAGCCTGTTAGGCCTTAAGGAAATAAATGGGGGAAATTAGACACAAAGATGGGCTTGTCTAAGTGGCTTGGAGGCGCCACTTAAAGCCTCTATAAATGACGCCACCAACAGGTGTAAATGGGCCAAGGTTCGAGTCGCATGGGAAGCTAAATAAAGCTTTTATTTTTTCGGTACAAGGGGAAGTAATGGATGGCATGGGGAGTCTATGGGAGGAGTTTAAGATGAGGTCTAATTCTTTTGGAAATTTTGGCTAAGGTAGGAGATAAGTGATGACTTATTTTAAATTATTTTTGAAAGGGTAAGGAGAGAAAACAAGGATTTGATAGTGAGAGGAATAATTGGCCGAATAAGGGACTCTAGGTGTAGTAGTTTCGGCAAAAAGGGAAAAGTGAGGCCATTCTTCATTATTTTCTTTTCTCTTTAGTTTTCTCGTTGAAATCTCTAAGCAAATACCCTCTCTTCTTTTATTTTCAAAGTCAAATACCTTGTATTCTAGTCAAAATTGAGTAGCAAAGTATTCATCTTTTGCTTTCTTTTCCATCTCTTTCTCTAGCCAAATTTCCACTCTCTTTTCCTCCAAGTCTTCCATTTCTTTTATTTATTCTAAGCTGAAACCTCCTTCTCCCTAGTTCACCATTGTCGAAACCCCTAAAAGCTTCATACTCTTCCTTTTCACTCTTGGTAAAGCTGATTCCTTCACTTAATCAAAAGCCGAAATTTGTGTGCTCAACATCTAGCCATAGCCGAATCTCGTGGGTTCAACAAGGAGCAATGACTAAGATAAGGGTAAGATCCATCGTGATTTGATCTTCAATCTTTTTCTTCTGCCCGAAAGGTAAGGACTAATCCCATTAATATTTTAGCTTGTTTGCTGAAAGTTAGAAGGTGAATTTAGGGATTTCCATAGTAGTCGACTTCTAAGGAAACCATTCGGGATTTCAGATCTAAGGTAAGCAAGGTATAAGATTAGGCCGAAGGCCATTTATTTGAATGCTAGAATTGGATCTAACATATATCCTGTAGGATTTTGACATCTCCTTAGCCAAGAGACTACTTTCGGGATTTAAAATCGCAAGGTAAGTACCCATGATATTCGGCCAAGGCTAATTTAGTGAATTAGATCTATTTACTATTTATTCAAATGTAGAAAACTAACCAAATCAATTGATCTAGTGTTAGCCGATTCCAAGAGGAAAGACTACGGAATTTCAAGATTTGATTAGTAGTGAAATCGGCAACAAGGTAAGATTGTGGTTGCGATTGTCCTTCGGGATTTAACTAACTAGCCGAATGGCTTTTTGCTAAAGTGTTTAAGGTTGGCCGAATATAGGGATTAAGGGTCTAAAAGCATTAGATCGGGTTTTGGGATTTCAATAAAGCGCTAAGTGAATCAGGTGTGTACCCTTGACTAAATCTTGGTAGATTTACTGACTTTAATTTACTATATGTGTTAATATAAAAGTGTAAGATTATGGCTAAGGTACCATGTAATGGTATGAAGTACTTGCACGCTTTTCCTACTCCTACTATGGGTATATTGTGATAAATATCTGTTATGGCACATAAGTGCAACTATAAGAATGTGAATAAAGCATAAGGCATAGTATTTGCATGTTTTGTATGACATGGGCATATGGGTCATATGTAAAGGAGAAGTGAATTGGTGGTTTTATACCCCAATATCTGAATGTGGTGACTTATGTCACGTAATTTGAATGTGGTGACTTATGTCACGAAATTTGAATGTGGTGACTTATGTCACGAAATAATTATCTGGTGGCTATGCCATAAATTTTATAAGGGCGATGAGCATGTCGACTGCAGCGACTGCTTTCGATGGTGTGTAGCGGATGGAGGGTTAACTTAGTAGTCCCCACGGTGTGATGGCTGGTACGGGTGATGTGTAGCGGATGGCATCTAGGTTTGGGTTCGGGATTGCATCATTTTATTTAAATGCTATATGAATATGTATGATTTGATATGCCATACATGTTGGGACTTAGTGTTGGTTGTACACATTGGGTCTGTTTGACTCACCTTGTTGTGGGAATATTTTTCAGGTGACGCTCAGTAATGGACCGGGTCAGCAGAAGCTTAGTGGTGACCATGCTCAGATTTAATTTTATTAGTTGGACATTTTATTTTATTTAAGTACTTTAAATTTTATTTTGGGTTTATTTTTGATGTAATAAGGCTATAGTATGAACTGCTCATGCATGCACTTAAATTATTTTATTATGGCACGATACTTATCAAATTAAAGTAAGCAAATTTTCTTAATAATAAATGAAAATGTTTTGACATCTAAAATACAAATGATTTTCAATTTAATTAACAAACTTTAAAGACCCGACTTTTACCAGTAACTCATGGTTTTGAAATATAACCACAAACTTATAACACAACTAAATCTTTGAAAAATTTCTATGTTTTCAACTTGAACCCAAATCAACTGTTTTCAAAAACACGAAAAATTTTAGCAAAGATTCAAATAAGTTTCGAATGGTTTTTCCTAGAAGCATGCCAGATCCGGTCAGGGCTTGTGGGCCGAGTTTGGGGTGTTTCAGTTTGGTATCAGAGCCCGGTTCAAAACTCGGCCTTGAGGGCTTTTAGGGCCCAAAATGTTTTCCTTCTTTTGAAAATGGGTTTTACTAAGAAATGAACAGGTTTTCTAGCATGGCACCTGAGTCTCCGGCCCAAAGTCCACCAGGTAAGTACTCCTAACTCTTTTGTGATTTGTATGCGGGACTTATATGGATGTAGATTAGCATATTAAGTTATAGAATCCTAGGATTAGTTTACTCCAACACCAAGATACATAAGACTTAAAGTCAACCAAACAAACTCGTGTCTAAATCACGAAGTTAGGTGTGGCAACCATCGTGTGCATGTCTAGGATTGGTTTTGGGAGATTGGTATTTAAGCCCTAGTGACTCACCTCCCTCCACGAATCCTACTTGGTGCGTAGTAATGGTTCACCCTAACCAAGAGGACTCAGCCACAGGCTAAACCTAATAGCTAAAACCCGAAAGGGACTCGCCATATTTTGATAAAAACCCTAGTCTTAAAATCACCAAATGACCCCTTTGATGTGTAGGAAAACTATTTTGAAAAAAATTCCAAAATATTCTCGATTTACTAAAATGACCTAAATACCCCTAGTTGGAAAAAAATTACTAAAATGCCCTTGGTTTATAAAATTTCTATACTACCCACAGTTTTTATTAAGATTTTTCTTACCTTATAAAAATATCCAAAAACCCTATTTTTGCAAAATTTTAAGATACCCTGATTTGCAACTTGACCAAATTACCCCTAACCTGTGTAAATGACCAAAATACCCTCAATGAGGAAAATTACCAAGTACCCTCAAATTAGAAATCTTTAAAAATACCCTTGTTTTGAAAAGTCACCAGGAACCATATTTCACGAAAAAAATTACCGAAATGACCCTGGCTTGTAAAATTACAAAAATACCCCTAGTGTATAAAATTACCATTTTACTCTTGAAATTTTCTTACCAAGCATTTCAATTTTATAAAAAAGCCAAAATTTCTATTTTGCAAAATTTTCAAATACCCTAAATTGAAAAATTACCAAAATACCCCTATAGGATAAAATTACGGAAATACCCCTGGGTAGTGGAAAACAACAAACAACGACAACTACAACATTTCTTTGTAATGAACGCAAGTTCATAAATATGATTGAATGAATGAATTGGGACTGTATGTGTATGAAATCGAAAGAACTACTCCTTAAAATTATTAAACATAAGACTATTCGTGATAAATTAGTGGAACAAAACTAATTCATAAAATTCTTTAATCAGATAAACGCGATTCAGAAGCATGAACTCTAGGGGACGTGGTCGTAACGTGCGAGGCCGTGGTAGAGGCCGAATGACTGTGTCGGAGCCCGTTAGATCGGGTCAAGGATCTGAAAATGAAATGCCACCACCACCACCAGTCGCTGATGTGGAATATCAAGATCGACGGGATGATGCAGGTCACAAAGCGATGTCATGGGTCTTGGAAAGTGTGGCTGGAGTAGGTAGAGGCATGAGAGCTCAGAAGTCGGTACCTGAGCGACTCCGAACCAACGGAGCGGAGGTGTTCCGTGGTGTATCTGGTGTGGCACCCAGTACCGCTGAGTATTTGTTGGAGGCGACTGAGCGGATTATGGATGAGCTCGATTTAACTACCGAGGAAAAACTGAAAGGGTTGGTGTCGCTTCTCTGCGATGAGTCATATCAATGGTGGCTCACAGTTTGGGATGGTGCTACAGCTGAGGAACTCACTTGGGATTATACTAAGGCGGCATACCAGAAGAAGTATGTCGATACTCATTACATTGATGCGCAGAGGAAGGCAATTCTGGGGCTGGTTCAAGGGAACAAGTCCGTGGAGGAGCACGAAGCTGAATTCCTAAGGCTGAGCTGTTATGCTTGAGGCATAGTGTCAACTGAGCATGAGTGGTGTGTCCGATTTGAGGACGGGCTGAGGGATGATTTGAGACTGTTGATAGCTCCACAGCAAGAGCGGGAGTTTCTGCTTTGAAGGCTGATAAGATGGTACGGAAGGGTGCAAGGCTTTTTGGCCTTCATTGGTGCGTTGGATGCGAAAGAAGGGGGAGTTAGTGGAGTTAGAACCGTAAGGGAGTTTGTGGATGTTTTTTCGGAAGAGTTACCTTGAATACCCCGGATAGGGAAGTGGAATTTAGAATTGACTTGCTACCGGGTACAGCTCCTATGTCAATTGCCCCATACAGAATGGCACCAAAGGAGTTGGTTGAGCTCAAAGCTCAGATCCAAGAATTACTAGACCGTGGGTTTATTCGACCCAGTGTGTCTCCATGGGGAGCACCGATCTTGTTTGTGAAAAAGAAGGACGGAACTATGCGATGTGCATAGATTATCGTCAGTTGAATAAGCTGACCATCAAGAACAAGTACCCTTTGCCAAGGGTTTATGACTTGTTTGACCAGCTTAAAGGGGCGACAGTATTCTCAAAGATAGATCTAAGGTCTGGATATCATCAGCTTAAGGTGAAGGAGGCTGATATCCATAAGACGACTTTTCGAGTAAGGTACGAGCATTATGAGTTTTTGGTAATGCCATTTGGATTGACAAATGCCCCAACCGCATTTATGGAAATGATGAACCGGGTTTTCCAACCCTATCTGGACCGGTTCGTTGTTGTGTTCATAGACGATATTTTGGTGTATTCGAAGTCTGAGGAAGAACATGACAAGCATCTCCAGATAGTGTTGCAAGTGTTGAGGGAGAAGAAGCTCTATGCCAAATTCAGCAAGTGTGAATTTTGGCTTAAGGATGTTACGTTCTTAGGACATGTGGTATCCGCTGAAGGAATAAGGGTGGATCCTCGAAAGATTGAGGCAGTTGTGGATTGGAAACCCCCTAAGTCTGTGGTGGAAGTTTAGAGTTTCTTAGGATTAGCAGGCTATTACCGAAGGTTCGTGAAAGGGTTCTCATCAATAGCCGCACCTTTGACAAAGTTATTGAGAAAGGAAGTGCCTTTCATATGGATCGATAAGCAACAGGAGAGCTTTGAGAAGCTTAAGTGGGTCTTGATTGAAGCTTCAGTTTTGATTCAGCCCGAGGCGGGGAAGGATTTTGTGGTGTATTGTGATGCTTCACATACAGGATTAGGAGGTGTCCTTATGCAAGACGGGAAGGTAGTTACTTATGCGTCTGTACTACTAAGCCCACACGAGGTTAACTATCCGACTCATGATTTAGAATTGGCAGCAGTGGTCTTTGCCCTTAAGGTGTGGAGGCACTATCTTTATGGAGAGAAGTCGGTGATCTACACAGACCACAAAAGCCTTAAGTATCTGCTGACTCAAAAGGAGTTGAACCTGAGACAGCGAAGGTGGGTGGATTTATTGAAAGACTACGATTGTTCCATAGAGTATCACCCGGGCAAGGCAAATGTGGTGGCAGATGCCCTAAGTCGAAAAGTTGTATCGGATCTAAGGGCGATGTTCACACATCTGAGCTTGTATGATGATGGAAGTCTGCTGGCAGAGTTTCAAGTCAAACCGACATGGTTGAATGAGGTGAAGGAAAGTCAGTTAATGGATGAGGATCAAAGTGCTAAGTTACGGCAAGTGGAGAATAGAGAGTTAGAAGATTATGGCATTAATGATGAGGGAGTATTGTGTTTTAAGGGTAAGGTCTGTATGCCGAAAAATGAAGAACTTAGACAGAGAATTCTTCGAGAATCGCATAGTAGCCCTTATGCTATGCATCCTGGAGGCAGTAAGATGTACAAAGATATAAGGGAACATTTTTGGTGGCCTGGTCTTAAGCGAGAAGTGACCGAATATGTTGGCAAGTGTTTGACGTGTCAGTAAGTTAAGGCTGAATATCAAGTTCCATTAGGATTGCTTCAGCCAATACAAATTCCATAGTGGAAGTGGGAGAGAATTACCATGGACTTCGTTAGTGGGCTTCCTCTTACGCCTACTAAGAAGGACTCGGTATGGGTGATAGTGGATCAGCTGACAAAGTTCGCGCATTTCATTCTGGTACGGGTGGACTATTCTCTCCAAAAGTTAGCAAGGTTGTATGTAGCTGAGATCATAAGGTTGCATGGAGTGCCGATGTTGATTATCTCGGATAGGGATCCAAGGTTTACGTCTCGATTTTGGAAAGCTCTACATCAGGCTTTAGGCACCAGATTGGACTTCAAGACGGCTTTTCATCCACAAATGATCATTAATCCTGAGCGAGTAATACAAGTGTTGGAGGATATGCTAAGAGGCTGTGTGATAGACTTCAGAGTAAGTTGGGAAGAGTATTTGCCTTTAGCGGAGTTTGCATACAACAGCAGTTATCAAGCCAGCATTCGAATGGCACCATATGAAGCATTGTATAGACGAAAGTGTCGCACTCCTACGTGTTAAATAGAATTAGGGTAACGTCGAGTTTTGGGTCCAGAAATAGTGGCAGAGTCTGAAGAAAAGGTTGAGGTAATTCGGGCACGATTAAACGAAGCATCTGATAGGCAAAAGTCGTATGCAGATCTCAGACGGAAGGAAATAGAATTTGACGTGGGGGATCAAGTGTTTCTGAAAGTCTCGCCTTGGAAAAAGGTGATGAGATTTGGTCGCAAAGGGAAGTTGAGTCCAAGGTTTATAGGACCTTATCGGGTATTGAAGCGGGTTGGACCAGTGGTATACCAGTTAGAGTTGCCATCTGAGTTGAAGTAGATGCACGACGTATTCCATGTTTCAATGCTACGTCGTTATCGATCGGATCCATCTCACGTAGTATCGGTTGAAGAGGTGGAGCTGAGACCAGATCTGTCTTATGAGGAAGAGCCAATTCAGATTCTGGAACGAGATGTGAATATGCTTCAGAGGAAGTCGGTCCCTTTGGTCAAGGTGTTGTGGCGTAACCATGGATCGGAGGAAGCTTCTTGGGAGCCAGAAGAAGCAATACGACAGCAATACCCTCACTTATTCTAGCCAGGTAATTTTGAGGTCAAAATTATTTTAAGGGGGTAGAACTGTAATATCCCGGATTATGGCTTATACATTTTTTTAATAATATGAAATAGCATGCCTTTGTGTGTTAAGAATGTGTTGTATGAATTTTGTGAACCTTAGTGTGTAGGTGAATGCCTTAGAAATTATTTAATTTTAAGTCTAAAGGAGGGAGTTAAGCTCCTTAGGCCTTAAGGAAATAAATGGGGAAATTAGACACAAAGATGGGCTTGTCTAGTGGCTTGGAGGCGCCACTTAAAGCCTCTCAGAATGACGCCACCAACAGTGTAAATGGGCCAGTTCGAGTCGCATGGGAAGCTAAATAAAGCTTTTATTTTTGCGGCACAAGGGAAGTAATGGACTGCATGGGAGTCTATGGGAGGAGTTTAAGATGAGGTCTAATTCTTTTGGAAATTTCGCTAAGGTAGGAGATAAGTGATGACTTATTTTTAAATTATTTTGGAAAGGGTAAGGGATGAAAAACAAGGATTTGATAGTGAGAGGAAGAATTGGCGAATAAGGACTCTAGTTGTAGTAGTTTCTGCAAAAGGGAAAAGTGAGGCCATTCTTCATTATTTTCTTTTCTCTTTAGTTTTCTCGTCAAATCTCTAAGCAAATACCCTCTCTTCTTTTATTTTCAAAGCCAAAATACCTTGCATTCTAGCCAAATTGAGTAGCAAAGTGTTCATCTTTTTGTTTTCTTTTCTATCTCTTTCTCTAGCCGAATTTCCACTTCTCTTTTCCTATGAGTCTTCCTTTTCTTTTATTTCTTCTAAGCCAAAACCTCCTTCTTCCTAGTTCACCATTTTCGAAACCCCTAAAAGCTTCATACTCTTCCTCTTCACTCTTGGTAAAGCCGATTCCTTCACTTAATCAAAAGCCGAAATTTGTGTGCTCAACATCTAGCCATAGCCAAATCTCTGTGGGTTCAACAAGAAGCAGTCGTGTAACATCCTGAATAGGGCCTATGCATTTCCAGTTTAATTGTATGAAATGACAAGTTTCGAGTACTATGAATAAATTTTTGATACCTTTGGAAACCTAGAAATGCATGAAAATGGAAATGAAAATGGAAATGAAAATGGAAATGAAAATGGAAATGAAAATGGAAATGGAAATGGAAATGAACATTTTTGGAAACTTAGACATTTTTGGAAACTAATGGAATCAGGAAAGTGAACATTTTGGAAACCAAACCAAAATAGGAAAATAAACATTTTGGAAACCAAACCAAAATAGGAAACTAAACATTTTGGAAACTAAGCCAAAATAGGAAACTAAACATTTTGGAAACTTGGAAAATACAGAGTCTGCTGAAAATTTTAGGAAACTTAAAATGACCCTTAATGTCGAATTTAAGAGCCCAAATGGAGTTTAGGGCAGTGACCCTAAAAATATAAAGAACATGAACTTTGACCCAATAACGGACTTGAAAATGTGGCCTGAAGATGCCACCTAAGGCTTTATGCAAGAGGTTTTGGGCCTGAGTTTGAGTCATCAAGGAAACAAATAAAAGAAATAAAATTTTGTCTCCATGAGTGGAGAGTTGACTGACAAGGAAGAGGAGTTTCTATTCAATAAAAACTCTTGGCTAATTAGAGATTTGATGGAATTTCATAATTGATAAAACTAAAACTTATCACAAGTGAAGAATTGGTGAATTAGGGACTCTAAGGCTAATAGATTCGCCAAAGAAAGAAAAGAAAGGAGCCATCTCTTCTCTTCAACATCTTGTCAAACCTCCAAGTGAAAGTAGCAACAATCTTTCCGCTTTCTTTAGCCGAAATTCCCTTGTCAAAACTCTCTCCATCTCTTTTCTTTCTTTTTCTTTTCTTCTACTATTCATCCACAAAAGCCAAAACTTTGAGATCCACAATAGTGCCATAGCCGAATAGCATAAGGGATCTTCCGGATTCAAAACAAGGTAAGTACATCATTATACAATCGCAAAAAGATCCCTCTATGATTTAATAATAGATCAAATCTAACAAGTGATTTCTTGCAGGATTTGAAATAAAGATCAACTTGGATTTGAGGTAAGTGAGTCTATACATTCGGCCAAGGCCAAATCTTAGTCAATTAGATCAAATTGATCAAAAACTAATCCATCCAGAGATCTAGGAAGTTGTCGATTTCAAGGAAAAAGGGAGGTGAAGTTTCGGGATTTAAAAAATCCATAAGGTAAGCCCCTAAAGGTATTCGGCCAA
The DNA here is from genome assembly GCA_025506655.1 of Gossypium rotundifolium. Lineage (NCBI taxonomy): Eukaryota > Viridiplantae > Streptophyta > Magnoliopsida > Malvales > Malvaceae > Gossypium > Gossypium rotundifolium. Next base: position 115,643,731 of record CP106731.1, on the reverse strand, counting down.
AGTTATGTGATTACCTAGATTAGATCCGTAATTATTAAAAGCCGAAAACTAATTTATGTTGAAGTTTCAAGGTTGGCCGAATATCAAGTGAAGGAAAACAAAGATTCCGGGATTTGAATAAACATCAAATCGGCATCAAAGGTAAGCCTCTTTACAAATCCTACTAGGATTTGGATATTATAGCCCAAAATAGAATTTATGCTAAGTAATATTTGATAAACCAAATGTAGGAATTAGGATCTAAACATTAGATCTTGCTTTCAAATCTCAAGGAATCGCTAAACAAATCTGTGTGTATTCCACACTATTCTTAATAGTTTTATGGTTTAAATATGTTATATATGTTAATGTGAAAGTGAAAGAAAGTGGCTAAGGTGCCATATTATGGTACAAAGTATTCAGGTATGTTTTCCTACTTCTACTAGGATTTCGGAATAAATGTTATACAAGTGAAAAGTGATGTGAAAGAGAAATAAAAAAATATGTTATGCATGATATTTATAATTTGGGGGCATTCGGGATTTATGTGAAAGGGAAGAAGGTGTTGACTACGGTCTCACCAACGTTATAAGTGCAAGTGATGACTTCGGTCTCACTAAGTGAATGTGATGACTTCGGTCTCACTAAGTGGTAACTACGGTTACATTACAAAGGTGGCTATGCCACAATATTATCATGGGCGATGAGCACGCCGACCGCAATGATCGCCTTCGATGGAGTGTAGCGGATGGAGGTTGACTTAGTAGTCCCCACTTGCACAAAGTTGGTACCTGTGGAGTGTAGCGGATGGCATATAGGTTTGGGTTCGGTTTGCATCATTACCTTGAAATTGTTATATGCATATGATTTTTATGGTGTGCCTATTTCTATTATGTTTAGTGTTGGTTACACACCGAGTCCATCGACTCACCCTGCTAGGGAATATGTTTCTGTGATGAGCAAGAATGGACCGGACTGGCAGAACTTGTGGTGGCCATGATCGATTTGAAGTTCGCTTTAATTTGAATAATTATTTTATTTTAAAGTACTCGAACAATTTATTATTTTGGGTTTCATTTTATGTAATAAGGTCGCTGTGACATTTTTTTATTTCTACTATAATTACTATGTTATGAATTTAGGCTTTATAAAGAGTAAGCCCACTTAATATGAAACAAGTTTAAATAATTTGTCACTTGAAACAAATGGGTTTTTGTTATAAAAAATAAATTTGTTTTTAACTCAAGCCCAACCCACAACAAACTATCTTCCAAAACTCATAGTTTTCAAAACAATCGAATGAATTTGAACCGGTTACTTGAGGAACATACCAGATCCGATCCATTCTCGTGGGCGGGTGTGGAGTGTTTCAGCTTTGGTATCGAGCCCGCTTTTAAACTTCCTACCAGGCTAAGGCCCAAAACATTTTCAAATTGAGCCCAAATAAGCTTTATAAAGTATCTTATGAAATAAGGTGTTTTTCTCGGCATGGCACCTAAGTCTCCACCCGCAAATTCCACCGTAAGTACCTCTATCTATCTGTGTGATTATGTGAATTAAAGAAGGGTAGAAAAGGAATGGAACGAGAATAGCATGATAGGAACTTGAACCCTAGGATTAGTCTACTCAAACACAAATACATAAGACTTAATACACTAGACAAACTCGTGATTAAGTCACCGAGCTAGGGTGTGGTAATCAAGTAGCGATGTCTAGGATCGGATTCAAGAAGAGCTTGGTATTTAAGCGTCCCCTAGTGACTCACCTCTTTACTCGAATCCTACCAGTGCGTAGTAACTGCTCACCCTAACCAAGAGGACTTAGTCACTGCTAAACCCAATAACTAAAACCCGAAAGGGACTAGCCGTATTTTTATGGAAACCCTAATTTTAAAATTTCTAAATTACCCTCCGATTTGAAAAGAATATTTTCATAAATTTTCCTAAAATATTTCGATTTACAAATTTACTAAAATACCCTAGTGGTAAAATTACAAAATGCCCTTGGTTTATAAAATGTCCAACTACTCAATAGTTTTGCCAAAATTTCATTATGTTATAAAAGTCCAAAAACCCTAATTTGCAAAATATCAATATACCTTGATTTATGGAAAATTACAAAATTACCCCTAACTCACTAAAATTACCAACATGACCCTGAATTTCAAAATTTTTGCAACATTCCCATTTTGAAGGAACAATTTCCAAAAGAACCCTCGAGTTTTACAACTTTTGAAATACCACTAATTTATTAAATTTTACAAATTTACCCGATTTGTGAAAATTACTAAAATAATTTCGAGGTTAAAAACTACCTAAATAACCCCAGATTTAAATTTTTTCCAAATTACCCTAGACTTTAAAATTTTCAAAATAATTTTGACAAAAACACCAAGGAACGTTTTTCTTCTAAAAAATTACTTAAAATGCCCTTGTAGGACAAAACTACGAAAATACCCCTGCAGAGGAAAACAACAACAACAACAAAACTACAACGCTTTCTCCGAATGAACGCAAGTTCATACTTGTTTGATGGATGAATGAATGGAAAAGACGTGTGTTTGTATGAATACGAAAGAACCACTCTTAAACCCCTTTCCATAAAACTCCTTCACGATAAATAAGTGGAACAAAGACTAATCCATAAAATTTCTTAATCAGATCTTGACGCTAGAAAATGAGTTCTAGAGGATGTGGTCGTCAAGGACGCGGTAGAGGAAGAATAACTGTGTCAGAACCCGTTAGATCAGGTCAAGGTTCTGACAATGAGTTACCACCGCCACCACCACCCCCAGCTGTTAATGTTGAGCAGCAGCTCAAACGGGGATGAGGCCGTGTCGCAGTGCCATGTTTGTAGTATTGGAAATGGTGATCGGCGCGGTGGAAATTGAGAGCTCGTAAATCGATATTCGAGCGACTCCGAGCCAACGGAGTCGAGGTGTTTCGTGGAGTGTCCGGTGTGGCACCCAGTACCGCCGAGTATTGGTTGGAAGCAATCGAGCGATTATGGATGAACTCGACCGACCCCGAGGAAAAGTTGAAAGGGATGGTAGCCTCATTACGTGATGAAGCATACCAATGGTGGCTAACTGCTCGTGATGGTGCCATGACAGAGGATCTCGACGGGAGTATGCTAAGGAGGCATATCGTAAGAAGTATGTCGGCACTCTCAGATATTGATGAGCAAAGGAAAGCTTTTCTAGGACTAGTTCGGGGAACAAATCGCATGGCGACATATGAGGTCAATTTCGAGGTTGCCGATATGCTCGAGGAGTAGTCGCGATCGAACATGAACGCCGTGTCCGCTTTTGAGGACGGATTAAGGGATGACCTAAGGTTATTGATAGCTCCACATCGAGAGGGAGATCTCCACGTTGGTTGAAAAGGCTAAGGTAGTCAAGGAATCAAGGACTCGACTAGGCGTAACTCGACAGAATAGACCCAAGAGAGGTTATGGATCGTTGGGAAATGTGCGTAAAAGGCCCGAACCGAGGGTCGAAGGGTCGCAAGTTGATACCGAGGCGATCGCCTTGTGAGTATTGTGGAAGGAAGCACTCGTGTGAGTGTTAGAAAAGATAGGAGCATGTCTTAAATGTGGGTCTAAGGACCATATGCTCAAGGATCTGCCCAAAGATATCGATGATGTATGTACCAAAGAACACGTAATGTTAATCAGCCGGTAGGGAGGACAAGCAATTTCAACGAGGTCGAGGTTCAATAACGAGTTAATAATGCTGGCAGAGGACGTGGCAGACGTGCCACCAATACTAAGGCAAGACAGCCGGGTTTGGTTTATGCGGTTCACCGAAAGGAGGATGAAGATGCGTCGGACGTCATAACTGTACGCTCTCATTCATAGTAAACCTTATTATGCTTTAATTGATGTGGGCTCGACCCATTCTTATGTTGCCTGTAGTGTAGTTGAGACACTAGGCCTAGACTCTGAACTTTCTAATAAGGAGATGACGGTAGTAAGCCCATTAGGCCAAACTATAGTGGTAAATAAGATCTTTCGGGATATACCCCTAGAAATTGTGGAGTAAGCTTTGGTCGACCTAATGGAATTACCCTTCGGGGAATTTGACCTTATACTTGGTATGGATTGGTTAGTAGAACATTGAGCCGTGTTGATTGTGCGGCTAAACGAATGGAACTAAGGACCCTTGAGGATGAGGTGGTCATTATGATAGGAGAGAGAAGGAACTATTTGACTAATGTAGTTTTGCTTAAGGTTGAAAGGATGGTACGAAGGGTACGAGGCGTTCTTAGCCTTTGTAAGTGCGTTGGATGGAAATGAGGAAGGTGTCAAAGGAGTCGTAAAAGAAGGGACTTCGAGGATGTGTTTCAGAGGAATTACCAGAATACCCCAGAGAGAAGTTGAATTTGAATAGACTTACTACCGTGAACAAATACAGGTCAATTGCTCCATACCGAATGGCGCCAAAGGAATTAGTGGAGCTTAAGGCTCAAATCCAGAATTATTGGATCGTGGGTTTATTCGCCCAAGTGTGTCTCCGGGAGCGCCTATCTGCTTGTGAAGAAGAAGGACGGAACTATGCGTATGTGCATAGACTATCGCCAATTGAATAAGTCGACCATCAAGAACAAGTATCCCTTACCAAGGATCGATGACTTGTTCAAACAAATTTAAAGGAGCCGCAGTTGTTTTCAAGATCGATTTACTGGCCGGATACCATCATTGAAGGTGAAGGAGGCCGATATCCATAAGACCGCTTTTAGGACAAGATATGGTCACTTTGAGTTTGTAGTAATGCCGTTTGGGTTGACAAACGCCCACCGCTGCTCATGGATATGATGAATCGAGTGTTCCAACCTTACTTAGACAGTTTGTTGTGGTATTCATCGATAATATCTTGGTATATTCTAAGTCCAAGAGGAGCATGATGAGCATCTCCGAATTGTGTTACAAGTATTAAGGGAGAAGAGCTTTATGCCAAATTCAGCAAGTGTGAATTTTGGCTTAGAGAAGTTGCTTTTTAGGACACGTGGTGTCCGCCGAGGAATAAGGGTGGATCCTAAGAAAATCAAGCGGTGTTGATTGGAAACCACCTAAGTCTGCGGCGTAGATTCGTAGTTTCTTAGGGTTGGCGTGCTATTACCGAAGGTTCGTGGAAGGATTCTCGCCGATAGCGCGCCATTAACAAAATTGTTGAGGAAGGAAGTACCTTTTGTGTGGATGATAGCAACAAGAGAGTTTTGAAAAACTTAAAAGGTATTAACTAAGCTCCGTGTTGATTCAACCCGAGGCGTGAAAGGATTTTGTGGTATACCGTGATGCGTCACATACGGGTTAGGATGTGTTCTTTCAGAAGATGGCAAGGTAGTCGCTATGCGTCCCGGCGCTTAAGGCCGCATGAAGTGAACTACCCAACCCATGACTTGGAATTGGCAAGCAGTGGTTTTCGCTCTCAAGGTGTGGAGGCATTATTCAGATGGAGAAAGGTCATGATCTACATGCACCACAAGAGTCTCAAGTATCTGTTGACTCAAAAGGAGTTAAACTTGAGGCAACGAAGGTGGGTGGAATTATCGAAAGACTATGACTGCTCGATAGAATATCATCCGCAAGGCAAATGTAGTAGTGATGCTTTAAGTAGGAAGGTTGTGACGGACCCAAGAGCAATGTTTGCCCATTTAAGCTTATATGAGGATAGAAGTTTGTTAGCCGAAAGTTACAAGTTAAGCCAACATGGTTGAAGGAAGTAAAAGAGGGACAGCTTGGTTGATGAAGATTTAAATGTTAAGCTACAAAAAGCACGAATCTGAGAGTTGGAGGACTATGAGATTAATGATGAAGGAGTATTATGCTACGTAGGAAAGTCCAGATGCCAAGAGACAAGGAGTTAAGACGAAGATCCTTCGAGAAGCGATAGTAGCCTTTATGCTATGCATCCCGGAGGCATTAAGTCAGACAGAGACTTAAGAGAACAATTTTGGTGGCGATCTTAAACGAGAAGTTACAGAATTTGTGGGAAGATGTCTGACGTGTCAACAAGTTAAGGTTGAACACTAAGTTCCATCGGATTGCTTCACCAATCCAGATTCCACAAAGGAAGTGGGAAAGAATTACCATGGACTTCGTTAGTGGGCTTCCCTCACGCCTACTAAGAAGGACTCAGTATGGGTTATAGTAGACCGCTTGACTAAGTCCGCACATTTTATCCCAAAGAAAATAGACTATCCTCTTTAAAAGCTAGCCAAGTTATATGTGGCGTAAATTGTGAGGTTACATGGAGTACCAATGTCGATCATCTCGATAGAGACCCAAGGTTTATGTCTCGATTTTGGAAGGCACTTCATCAAGCTTTAGGCACCAAGTTGGATTTCACTACGGCCTTCCATCCACAATCTGGACGGGCATCCGAACGAGTAATACAAGTGTTGGAGGATATGTTGAGAGGATGTGATGGATTTTCGAGGAAGTTGGGAGGACTACTTGCCTTTAGCAAGTAGTTCGCCACAACAATAGTTATCGTGCTAGCATTCAATGGCACCATATGAAGCATTGTACGGACGAAAGTGTCGTACTCCTACTTGTTGGACCGAGTTAGGAGAACGCCGAGTTTTGGGACCGTAGATAGTGGCGTAAATGTAAGAGAAGGTTAAAATAATTTGAACACGGTTAAAGAAGCCTCAGATAGATGTAAGTCTTATGCCGACCTCAAACGGAAGGAAATAGAATTTGAAGTAGGAGACCAAGTGTTTCTAAAAATCTCACCATGGAAGAAAGTGATGAGGTTTGGTCTGAAAGGAAATTAAGCCCAAGATTTATCGAGCCCTATCTGTACTAAAGCGAGTGGGACCGGTGGCATATCACTAGAGTTGCCACCAGAGTTGCAACAAATACATGATGTGTTCCATGTGTCCATGCTACGTCATATCGATCGGATCCCTCTCACATAGTACCAGAGAAGAAGTGGAGCTAAGGCCGACTTAACCTACGAGGAAGAGCCAATTCAGACTCGAACGTGACGTGAAAGTACTACAGAGGAAGTCGGCCTCTAGTTAAAGTATTGTGGTGAAATCATGGATCGGAGGAAGCTTCGTGGGAACCGTAAGAGGCAATGAGACAACAATACCCTCAATTGTTTAGTTAGAAAATTTCGAGGACTAAATTTTGTTTAAGGGGTAGAATCGTAACATCCTCGAATAGGGCCTATGCATTTCGGTTTAATTGTATGAAATGACAAGTTTCGAGTACTATGAATAAATTTTGATACCTTTGGAAACCTAGAAATGCATGAAATGGAAATGAAAATGGAAATGGAAATGGAAATGAAAATGGAAATGAAAATGGAAATGGAAATGGAAATGAACATTTTTGGAAACTTAGACATTTTTGGAAACCTAATGGAATTAGGAAAGTGAACATTTTGGAAACCAAACCAAAATAGGAAAATAAACATTTTTGGAAACCAAACCAAAATAGGAAACTAAACATTTTGGAAACCAAGCCAAAATAGGAAACTAAACATTTTGGAAACTTGGAAAATACAGAGCCGTGCGAAAATTTTAGGAAACTTAAAAATGACCCCGGAATGTCGAATTTAAGAGCCCAAAAGGGAGCTTAGGGCCAGGTGACCCTAAAAATATAAAGAACATGAACTTTGACCCAATAACGGACTTGGAAATGTGGCTCAAGATGCCACCTAAGGCTTTATGCAAGAGGTTTTGGGCTCGAGTTTGAGTCATCAAGGAAACAAATAAAAGAAATAAAATTTTGTCTCCATGAGTGGAGAGTTGACTAAGACAAGGAAGAGGAGTTTCTATTCAATAAAAACTCTTGGCTAATTAGGAGATTTGATGGAATTTCATAATTGATAAAACTAAAACTTATCACAAGTGAAGAATTGGTCAATTAGGGACTCTAAGGCTAATAGATTCGCCAAAGAAAGAAAAGAAAGGAGCCATTCTCTTCTCTTCAACATCTTGTCGAAACCTTTAAGTGAAAGTAGCAACAATCTTTCCGCTTCTCTTTAGCCGAAATTCCCTTGTCAAAAACTCTCTCCATCTCTTTTTCTTTCTTTTTCTTTTCTTCTACTATTCATCCACAAAAGCCAAAACTTTGAGATCCACAATAGTGCCATAGCTGAATAGCATAAGGGATCTTCCGGATTCAAAACAAGGTAAGTACATCATTATACAATCGGCAAAAAGATCCCTCTATGATTTAATAATAGATCAAATATAACAAGTGATTTCATAGGATTTGAAATAAAGATCAACTTCGGATTTGAGGTAAGTGAGTCTATACATTCGCCAAGGCCAAATCTTAGTCAATTAGATCAAATTGATCAAAACTAATCCATCCAGAGATCTAGGAAGTTGTCGATTTCAAGGAAAAGGAGGTGAAGTTTCGGATTTAAAAATCCATAAGGTAAGCCCTAAAGGTATTCGCCAAAGTTATGTGATTACCTAGATTAGATCCGTAATTATTAAAAGCGAAAACTAATTTATGTTGAAGTTTCAAGGTTGGTCAATATCAAGTGAAGGAAAACAAAGATTTTTGGATTTGAATAAACATCAAATCGGCATCAAAGGTAAGCCTCTTTACAAATCCTACTAGGATTTGGATATTATAGCCCAAAATAGAATTTATGCTAAGTAATATTTGATAAACCAAATGTAGGAATTAGGATCTAAACATTAGATCTTGCTTTCAAATCTCAAGGAATCGCTAAACAAATCAGGTGTGTATTCCACACTATTGTTAGTAGTTTTATGGTTTAAATATGTTATATATGTTAATGTGAAAGTGAAAGAAAGTGGCTAAGGTGCCATATTATGGTACAAAGTATTCAGGTACGTTTTCCTACTTCTACTAGGATTTCGGAATAAATGTTATACAAGTGAAAAGTGATGTGAAAGTAAAATAAAAAAATATGTTATGCATGATATTTATAATTTGGGGGCATTCGGAATTATGTGAAAGGGAAGAAGGTGTTGACTACGGTCTCACCAACGTTATAAGTGAAAGTGATGACTTCGGTCTCACTAAGTGAATGTGATGACTTCGGTCTCACTAAGTGAATGTGATGACTTTGGTCTCACTAAGTGGTAACGGTTACATTACGTTGGTGGCTATGCCACAATATTATCGATGATGAGCACGCCGACCGCAATGACGCCTTCGATGGAGTGTAGTGGATGGGGTTGACTTAGTAGTCCCCACTGTACAAAGTTGGTACGGTGGAGTGTAGCGGATGGCATATAGGTTTGGGTTCTGGTTTACATCATTACCTTGAAATTGTTATATGCATATGATTTTATGGTGTGCCTATTTCTATTATGTTTAGTGTTGGTTACACACCGAGTCCATCGACTCACCCTGCTGTGGGAATATGTTTCGTGATGAGTAGTAATGGACCGGACTACAGAACTTGTGGTGGCTATGATCGACTTGAAGTTCAGCTTTAATTTGAATAATTATTTTATTTTAAAGTACTGAACAATTTATTATTTTGGGTTTCATTTTATGTAATAAGGTCGCCGTGACATTTTTTTATTTCTACTATAATTACTATGTTATGAATTTAGGGCTTTATAAAGAGTAAGCCCACTTAATATGAAACAAGTTTAAATAATTTGTCACTTGAAACAAATGGGTTTTGTTATAAAAAATAAATTTGTTTTAACTCAAGCCCAACCCACAACAAACTATCTTCCAAAACTCATAGTTTTCAAAACAATCGAATGAATTTGAACCGGGTTACTTCGAGGAACATACCAGATCCGGTCCATTCTCATGGGTCGGGTGTGGGGTGTTTCAAGTCGACTACAGTATTAAGGGTAAGATCCATCGTGATTTGATCTTCAATCTTTTTCTTCTAGCCGAAAGCGAAGGACTAATCCCATTAATATTTTAGTTTGTTTGTCGAAAGTTGGACGGTGAATTTCGGGATTTCCATAGTAGCCGACTTCTAAGGAAACCATTCGGGATTTCAGATCTAAGGTAAGCAAGGTATAAGATTAGGTCGAAGGCCATTTATTTGAATGTTAGAATTGGATCTAACATATATCCTATAGGATTTCGACGTCTCCTTAGCCAAGAGACTACTTTCGGGATTTAAAATCGCAAGGTAAGTACCCATGATATTCGGCCAAGGCTAATTTAGTGAATTGGATCTATTTACTATTTATTCAAAAGTCGAAAACTAAACAAATGAATTGATCTAGTGTTAGCCGATTCCAAGGGAGAAAGACTATGAAATTTCGGGATTTGATTAGTAGTGAAATCGGCAACAAGGTAAGATTGTGGTTGCGATTGTCCTTCGGGATTTAACTAACTAGACGAATGGCTTTTTGCTAAAGTGTTTAAGGTTGGCCGAATATAGGGATTAAGGGTCTAAAAGCATTAGATCTGGTTTTCGGGATTTCAATAAAGCGCTAAGTGAATCAGGTGTGTACCCCGCACTAAATCTTGATAGATTTATGGCTTTAATTTACTATATGTGTTAATATAAAAGTGTAAGATTATGGCTAAGGTACCATGTAATGGTACGAAGTACTCAGGTACGTTTTCCTACTCCTACTATGAGTATATTGTGATAAATATCTATTATGGAACATAAGTGCAACTATAAGAATGTGAATAAAGCATAAGGCATAGTATTTGCATGTTTTGTATGACATGGGGCATATGGGTGATATGTAAAGGGGAAGTGAATTGGTGGTTTTATACCCCAATATCTGAATGTGGTGAATTATGTCACGAATTTGAATGTGGTGACTTATGTCACGAAATCTTAATGTGGTGACTTATGTCATGAATAATTATCCGTGGCTATGAGCATGCATGCACGCGACGAAGCGCCTTTGATGGTGTGTAGCGGATGGAGGGTTAACTTAGTAGTCCCCATGGTGTGATGGCTGGTATGGGTGATGTGTAGCGGATGGCATCTAGGTTTGGGTTTGAGATTGCATCATTTTATTTAAATGCTATATGAATATGTATGATTTGATATGCCATACCTATTGGGACTTAGTGTTGGTTGTACACATTGGGTGCATTTGACTCACCCCATTGTGGGAATATTTTTCAGTGACGCCAAGAATGGACCGGGGTGGCAGGAGCTTAGTGGTGACCATGCTCAAGATGAATTTTATTAGTTGGACATTTTATTTTATTTAAGTACTTTAAATTTTATTTTGGGTTTATTTTTATGTAATAAGGCTATAGTATGAACTTCTCATGCATGCACTTAAATTATTTTATTATGGCACGATACTTATCAAATTAAACGATACTTATCAAATTAAAGGATGCAAATTTTCTTAATAATAAATGAAAAATGTTTTGACATCTAAAATACAAATGATTTTCAATTTAATTAACAAACTTTAAAGACTCGACTTTTTACCCAGAACTCATGGTTTTGAAATATAACCACGAACTTATAACACAACAAAATCTTTGAAAAATTTCTATGTTTTCAACTTGAACCCAAATCAACTGTTTTCAAAAACACAAAAAATTTTAGCAAAGATTCAAATAAGATTCGAATGGTTTTTCCTAGAAGCATGCCAGATTCGGTCAGGGCTTGTGGGCCGGGTTTGGGGTGTTTCACAGACGATGCTCCACATGAAGATGATCAAACACCGTCGAGGCACCGATCCCCCTCAATACAGACTAGCCACAAATGAGGAGGTGCCTGAGGACATTACTATGATGTCCCACCAATCCCAAGCCAGCAGCCATCCTATCCAGCAACTTCGATGGTAGATATCTCTGCACACCTCACACAGTTCGAGCAGTACTACACCCAGTAGTTTATTGACACTGCTCGACGTTTTGATGGGATCGAGGCTACCCTTCAACAAATATGCCATCACCTTCATATATCACCACCAAAACCTCCACAGGATCCAGTTGATAATGAGAACCTCTGAATCCTCACTTTCATATATCTATCATTTACTTCCTTTATGATAAAACTTTTTATTTGATATTGCGTTTAAATTTGAACTTTTACTAGTATGACATTGTTTTTCTTTTCTTCTCATTTACCATTGGCTATCTGATTTCTTAAGAATCCCTAACCAATTATATACTACAAGATCGTTAAAAAAGTGACTTTGCAGAATTACACACCTCACACACACAAACTCCGGGATCATCCAGATTTCAGGAAGTATTACTTTCCCCACTTCTCTTTTTGATTTTAAATTTAATTATCATTATCTATCTTTATACATTGAGGGAAATGTACATCTTAAGTGTGGGGGGTAAAAGTGCCTAACTTTTTGCATAATTCTCAATTTAATGCCTAATTTCTCAAACCCTGAATTTAGTCCTTTTTTAAGTAATTTTCTCATATTACTAATTAGGATGAAATTTCTAATGATTTATGATTATTATTGATATGTCTTTGAATAAGTCATAGTTAATTGTGTATTGATGATTAAATTTGAAGGATATTAAAGAATCGAGCATGATAAGTCTACTTTCTAAAAATTAAAATTGATAGGTTGTTGAACCAAATTTGAATATCACCTTGAAGTTCGAAATTTATAGGGATTGATGTCAAAACACCCATAATTTTTGTGAGATTTTGAGCCTTATAAAGCATATATTCTTTTTCATGCTCACTTTATTGATTATGAGCGTGTCAACTGTGAATTGGCATTCTAGAACTTGCCTCGTTTATGCATGTCGAGACCACATTAATGATTTGATATATTGAGATGATAAAGGCACCTAGGTTTTAACCCATTCACTCCACTAAAAAGCCTACCTACATAAATAACCCCTAGTGAACCCCATTGAATCCTGACACCCTTTTTATTGACTCACCCACTAATATTTACCCAAAATCCCTTTGTATTTGTTATCACCCTTTCTTTTGACTACCCTTTAAATCAAGGTTTGATTTGATGAAATTACTGAATTATATTAGTTCAGTAGTTACATTTATTATTTATGTTGTAATATTTTAGTTTGTTCTTAAAAAAATCCAAGTATATTCAATTAAACTCTAATTGTTGAAGAAAAAGCTCGTATGAAAGTATTATCAAATTTCAAGTGAGGGAAATACTCGTTATTATAGAGTAATTATCAATAGTAGGTATTATTGGCTTTCAATTGATGTAAGTACTCATATTAGTTTATTGTTTCTAGTTAGGTAATTTGTCAAGTCAATCTCGATTCTGACCTTCTAATTCAGCCTGTATCCACACCTTTAACCCTAGCCCTGTTACAACCCTGATAAAGACTTTTTGATCTGTGTATCATCTCATATACAGTGGTGGAGATTTGATTTTCAGGCAAGCCTATGGGATTAACTTTTCAAGTTTGACTCTTGAGTGCTTATTCATGAACCTTAAACACTTCGAGTGATTTGAGTGAATCTTTTGTGAGGATGCCAATCCTTGTCAGTTTTGAGTTAAAGATAATTATATAGATAAGGGGAGACACCTATGTTCTCGTACTACAAAGGTATAAATTATCTTGATTGAATCTTTAGGGCTCTTTGAGTTAAATTATCGATGTATAAATTATCTATAAATTATGATGAGACATTGTCGATAGGAATTATGAATTATGGAAAGTTTGTGTTAATTGTAAGATGAGAATTTTGCTTGAGGACAAGCAAAAGCTTAAGTGTGGGGGTATTTGATAAACCGTAAAAGTAACATATTTTAACCCCATATTTAGTATGCTTTTTGATGATTTAGCCCTTGATTTTATATAAAAGGTGCTTGTAATCCTTTCTTTTCATGTCATATACTCAGGAAATCACCTGAGGATAAAAAGAACGCAAAACGAGCTTAAAACGGAGTAAATGAGCCTTAGCAAAAAATTAACACGGCCTGGCCCAAAGCTCACACGTCCGTGTCTCGCTGACTACCTAGAGCATGACCTAACTCACAAGTTGCACGGTCGCACATCACCTCATTACCACACACGGGCATTTCAAGTGAATTACATGGCCGTGTCCCAATTGATGACTAAATCACACTGGATCTCGACTTACACATGCCCAAAATGATGTAATCAAGGCACGCACCCAACCACGATTTACATGAGCAGAATCATGGGGCACCACCATGGAATGAGCAATTTCACTTAGATTTGGATGCTTGAAGCCAAAGAAACATAATCCTAAGTATACTTAAACTCCCTAATAGAAATTCTACTTGAAAGAGGTGCTTAGGAGCCGAGTAAAGCATCTTAAAAGCCTATATAAACATCCCAAGGTAGATATTGAAAGGGGCGCTTTTGCAGAGGCTTTTGCCGAATTTTTCATCTTTTAGGGAATCACTTGAAGATAGCCAGTTGATCCATCTCAAGAAGCCAGAGCTCCATTTAAAATGGAGGATCTTTCCTTTAATTCCTTCAGGGGGTTTTAGGGATTTCTTATGTTTTGTTTTATCTTTTCTTTTGAGATGTTTTCTTATTTAGTTATGAACCAAACCTTTCAGATACCTAAAGGGGATGAAACATATGATGGATTTTGTTATTTGATTTCTAAATTATATGATAAGTACTTAGTTTGTTCTTAATTATGTTGCTTAATTTAATCTGATGTGCTTAGGTGGAGGAGGAATAGACCCTGCTTAAGAGTAGATCTAGCATAATTGAGCGGAGTTGATCGAGCGCCTAGAGATAGGGTTACGAGATTTTTTTGAATTAGGGTGAAACCTAATATGGGAATCTATTAATCGATTTACTGCTTTTTTAGGGGCTATTATAAGAGAACGAGAGTTCCACTAATTAACCTAAGGTTTGACGTTATTCGCCTCAAGAGAGGGTTTAATATAGGTTAGGGAGTCTCATGGATCAAGCTAAGTAAAGAAATCATATGGTTTGGGGATTAAATAATAAGTGAAGTCATAGGTGGATTCTTCCTGAGGGTATCGTCTTCATCAACTGAGTTTTCCTAAAGTCTTTCTCCAATCCATTCTTTTGTCTTTGCATTTAGTTTAAGTATTTGATTAGTTTCATAAACCAATCACTCCATATTTCAGGCTAAATAATAGAAAGAAAGTGAGTAGTAGTACTTTTAGGTTCCCTTGTGTTCGATAAGATATTCTTGCCTAAACTATACTACTGATCGATAAGTGCACTTGCCTCTATCATTGTCATAGTTAGTCTACAGGTTCGATCATTCTTTTTATAAATATTAAAACTCGACTGTTTGACACGATCAATGCTAAACCTCGATTTACTTGGGTAATTGGCCTCAATTCCTCTTTTGCATTAAACGATTGTACTCAATCCCGCATCCCATTCACTTCGAAAATTCACTTCAATTTTGTGATTTTAACAATAATTTCATTTTAAACAAATAACATGAATAATTACATAATATCATTCATCAATTTAACATTTAACATTAAAGTTTATCCATACGAACTTACCTGAGTTAAATTGTAAGTTTGTAGTAGATAAAAGACTATTCTATTAATTTCTCTTTTTCTCGTTGATCTGCGGGCTCTTGATCTAAGATATAAAATTATTCATGCATTAGCATATATTTCAGTTTCAATTCAATTTACAATAATACCCTTCAAATTTCAAAATTACAAAATTACCTTAATTTTTACAATTTTTACAATTTAGTCCCTTACTAATTAGTATACAAAATGAAAAAATTTTCTCAATTGATAATTTATCTAAGTATTCTCGGCTATCTTACAAACTTTGATACATAAAAATTTAATAGCAAACCCTAATTCTTAAATTCTTCACAATTTAGTCCTAATATCAATATCTATCAAATTCACTTTATCAAATCATCATATAACAAAATTAAAGCGCTAAATCCATATTAACTCATCACAAAAAACCAGCACTCATCAATGGTAACTTTCAAAATCACTCATAAAATCAAAAACTAATGAAGTAGATAATTAGACCTAATTGTAAAAGTCTTAAAAACACAAAAAATACAAGAAATAAGTAAAATTGAACTCATTGGTAGCAAAATAAAAGAAAACCAGCTTTAGAAGCTTTCTCCCATGCCGATTTTTGCCAAAATTTCAAAGAGATTGTCTAGAAATCTCTTTCAATTTCTATTTATTTGTTTAATTTTTATTTAATTTATAATTTTGCCCTTCATTTGTTTTATTTTAATGTTTTTCATTAACATTATGTCCAGCCATGTCAAAGTAGGCATATTTTTCCTTTAATTCCTCCATGATTTATTATTTAAATCATTTACTCACTTATTTTCTTTAATTAACAAGTTTTGCACCTTTTTCAATCTAGTCCTTGATTTTAATTAACTATCAAAGCATTGATATTTTCTAACGAAATTTTAATACTAACCCAATGACACTTCGTAAAAATTTATAAAAATATTTACGGCTCGATTTATGAAATCGAGGTCTCGATACCTCATTTTCGAAACCGCTTAACCTAACACTTTCTTCTAGAACACAAATCACTATTTCAAAAGTATTCCTAAAATCATATTTAACTCATAAATACTAAACAATAAAATTTTTGAACTCACTTGTTGAATTTAGTGGTCTCCAACCACTGTTTCCGAGACCACTGAAAATTAGGCTGTTACATATTGTTACTTTACATCATTTGAATCGAGAACTTCAATCCCTTACATCATTACATAATTGAAACTTCCATTACACAATTGAAATTTTTCAAAGAATATATTCTCTGGTTACAAAAATACAAACTACAGAGAATATTGACTATTCATATGCTAGAGAATCTTACTGTTATTGCCAGGGAATATTTATTGTTTACGCCAGAGAATATTTCCTGCTTACTCGTCTTTTCTTCTAGGGAATGTTTACTGTTTACGCCAGAGAATATTTCATGTTCCGCTTCATTCATTTCTATAACACCCCAAACCCGCCTAGACATTATGACCGGATCTAGCATGTCACATGGAAAGGTTGTTAAAAAATCTACGCGTTTGTTAAAAATATCAACTTTTGTTGCTTGTGAAAACTCCAATTTTATCAAGTTTTGTTTTATAGTTCTCTTTGCAAAAACATTTTCGTTGCTACTTCCGATGATCTTGTTTATAATTAATCCAACTCAATGGGTTTCAAAAAAATGACATTTAAATTATTGTAGACATGCGATATTTTGAAAAGAGTTATCAACGTTAAGAAAATCCAGAGTTTTATCCATTAGAGTTTGTAAACCGTGTATTAATATTACAAAAGAAAAACACCATTATTAATGTTTTAGAAAATCCCAAATTGAGCATTCAAAATTAATAAGTAGTAACCGAATTAAAAGCTAAAACCAAAACAAAATACCAAAGGCCTTATTACAAAACAAAAACCCAAATTTAAATAAAAATCTATAGTACCGTAAAATGGAATTCATTAAGCTACGATGTACGGCCACCAAAGAGTTCACCTAGGCTCCAAATCCGTAAAGCTAGGAATTACTTGCAAAATTGAGCAGAGGGGTGAGTTACGAGAACTCAGTGTGTAATCCCCTATACGAACGATAACTGGGCCTAAGCCCATAGAAGCATATTAAGCCCTAGCTCTCACAGTAATGAAATTGGCCAAAGCCCATACAAGTCGATCTGGGCCACAACCCTAGCAACATGGCATAAATAGGGAATGCAATGCAACCCAGCCCAACCTAGTATTCCATCCTCTACACTCCACTTTGTACGTCCAACCTCAACACACCTGGGGATTTCTACAATCAACCCTCCATCCTCTACACTCTGCTTTGGCAGTCATGCTGACAGACACACTACTCAAAGATAATATAACGTGGCCTAGCCACCGATCACCATGTGACCAAATATAACGTGGCCTAGCCACCGATCACTATGTGACCAAATATAACGTGGCCTAGCCACCGATCACTATGTGACCAAATATAATGTGGCCTAGCCACCAATCACTATGTGACCAAATCATCGATACAATAATGTGGCATCACACCATCATTTGGTGTGACAATGTCACCAATATATGTGGCAAAGCCACCAAAATAATAATATAATTGGCACACAGCCCTGGGTAAATATGATTGACACAGAGTCATCAATAATTGTATTGTGCATGGCACATAGCCATCAGCGACGATAATATAATCAGCACATAGCCTTGGGTAAATACGATTGGCACAAAGCCATAATCAAGATGGCATGGAGCCATATTTGAGTGGGCATATAGCCATTACACAGAATGTGGCAGAGCCACCGATATACACTTCCCCGATCATCAATAACCCAACCCCATGCAATATGTCGTGTATGTTATGCTCAATAATTACAAGTGTATACAGAATGGCCATGCTCAATAAAAATAATTTAAACATGTAATAAAATCATATCAATCATACAATCATAGCCAAATCGATCATATCATAGCACAAGCCAATCACTTACCTATAAGGGCAAATCAGTTATTTTACCCTATAAGGGTATTCCAGTAATCCTACCCTTCAGGGGTAGTTCAATAATTCTAGTCATAACTAATTCCTGTATGCAGTGTATCTCAAACATAGTAAATCATACAATTAACACATAAAACGCTAGTACTACCACGAGGGTACAACGGTTATTTTGTCGTTTAGGGGTAAAACAATAATTTTGCAAACCAGGGGTATTTTGATAATTTTGAAACCT
This sequence comes from Gossypium rotundifolium, assembly GCA_025506655.1. Classification (NCBI taxonomy): domain Eukaryota; kingdom Viridiplantae; phylum Streptophyta; class Magnoliopsida; order Malvales; family Malvaceae; genus Gossypium; species Gossypium rotundifolium. The sequence goes on along the minus strand of CP106731.1, from coordinate 115,625,160 downwards.
GGGGTATTTTGGTAATTTCACAAACTAAGTGTATTTTGGTAATTTCAAAAACTGGGGGTATTTTAGTAATTTCACAAACCAGGGGTATTTCAATAATTTTGTAAACTAGGGGTATTTTAGTAATTTTACAAACCAGGGTTTTAACAACCCAACAGAAGGTCCACTGTAGCCTCGAATGACTCAAGTATTCTAAACAGAGATAATGATGCGAATGGGCCTAAGGCCCTTTCTCGGCCCAAGTGGGCCCACACACTGTGTGACCCATTTAGCCCAAACCTAGCCATATATGAGATTCACATAGTCTAGTTCACTATCTACTACTCAATCATATATTTTACTCATATGGGCCCCTGGGCCATCATGGCCCAATAGCCCACACCCATAAGAATACTCATGGTGGCCTCGACTATCGCGTCAAAGCTTCCACACGTGCGCTCGCACGCTCGTGTGGTTACTATCGCCGTGTCACCGACATTTTGGCATTTGCCGCTCTACAACTAGAGTAGAGAGAATACACACCTGATAGGGAATCTGAAGCTGCTAAACCGCGCTCCGAGCACTCCTATGCCCAACGCCAACTAGGTATGCCCCTTCTCCTCCTAGGCAACTCTATAAATAGTTAGCTTCTTACCTTCCTTCTTTGTATCTTTTCGATGTGTGATCTTTCCGTCAATAGAGTTTAAATCCAACTCAAACTCTTCCTATCCAATCCTGCAAAATAAATACTTCATTACTTGTCATAAGATTCGAACCCAGGCTCCCCTATAGCATAATCCATGCCGCTAGTCACTTTACCAACTAGCTTATTGTGTCCAACATCATGCGCAACTAAATATAAATCTATGGCCAAATTCTAAAGTCCATATAAAAAGAAAACCAAAATGCAAGAGCCAAGACTTGAACCTTAGACCTCCTTCCTTCCTTATGGCGTCACCCCCTTACCTCTTATGTGGTGTCACTTTGCCACTACACCACAAGCTCTTCTTGTGCCATTCTCTCCACATTTTATTCTAAAAGCCTACCTACTAACTCCCAGGGTTTTTTTCACCTAAAACCAAAATTTCCCTAAAGTCAAAGTTTGAACCCATGACTTCATAAAAGCCCTCTAACCTTCCAAAATCACTTACCTATTAGATCCAACTTGCATTAAAGTCGTTCTCTTGTTCCCAAAAATTTTAAACGCTCCTACGTCCAAGGACCAATGGGCCCAATCCTACTAGGCCCAACTTTGGGATGTTACAAATATACCCTCCTTAAAGAAATTTCGTCCTCGAAATTTCCAGCTATAGAAACAGTCACACATCCTAACCTACAACACTACACTCATGCTGCGCACTCTGATTCTAAGACAATAATACACTTTCTAACTTAAGCTTGGAACCTCTTCACACTACCAAATATTTAATACAGAAGCAAACAGATATTTAACACTCATACATAAAAATTTTCCATTCAAACATCACATCCAAAACATACACATAATAAATATAGCATATAATAATAAGTAAGGGGACTTATGGATTTGGTGCCGAGACTCGGGTGCTATACTTCTAATAAAGATACCTTTTTTTAAACCAAATTTCAAATAACTTTGAAAAAAAAACATTTTTTGAACCTATTCCACTGCCGAGATTTACAATATAGGCTCTGATACCACAATTGTAACACCCCAAACCTGGCCTAGACCTTATGATCGGATCTGGCATGTCACAGGGAAAGGTTGTTAAAGAATCTATGCGTTTGTTAAAATATCAAGTTTTGTTGCTTGTGAAAAATCCAATTTTATCAAGTTTTGTTTTATAGTTCTCTTTGCAAAAGCATTTTCGTTGATACTTCCGATGATCTTGTTTATAATTAATCCAACTCAATGAGTTTCAGAAAAATGCAATTTAAATTATTGTAGACATGCGATATTTTGAAAAGAGTTATCAACGTTAACAATGTAACATTCTAAAAATTTAGTATCGATATGTTGCATAATTTCAGTGCTTAGGTAGAGAATGATTTATTTTGTGTGTTTATTATATAATCTTGAGAAGGCTCGGGATTTATTCAGAATTAGAATAAATTTTGGTAAGGAGTACTTTATTGAAGTGGAATAAGTGATCTTAATGTTTAAGGTAATTAAGTGGCAAAAGCTAGCATAAGATAAGCTAGTAGTAAAGTGGAGTTGGCGCCATAAGTGTTGCTTGAGGGAAGAGGTTCGAATCTCATAGTATGCATTTTGTGACTTTAATTTTTTGCACTCTTCTAGCATGTGTTGGCCAAGCTTTACTGTTGGTAAGGTTGGACTATTTTTTTTTTTATGGCAAGGTGGCTAATGGGTTAAGGTAAGCTTTGAACATAGAGAAAGAAATCATGAACTTATGGAATGTAGGGGGCACAAGGCACTTTTAAGGGAATGTGTTTTGGAAAGTTTGGAATGGCCAAACTTTGTCCATGAATTTGGACGATTTTGGGGTCTAGGGGGGTGGCCGAATATTGTTGGAAGCTTTTATAAGGATGTGTAGCAAGTTTAGTCACTTTGATTTGATCATTTGGTGCTTTTCACAAAAGCTTTTCTTCTCATCTTTTTCTCTCCCTAGCCGAATGCATTTTTGTGCATTAGTGAACATTTTATTTTCTTCTTTTGGTCCTTTCTTTTAACCATTTGGTCATAATTTACTGTACCTCTCAAGATCTTTTTCCCTAGTGCCGAAAACATCAAAGCACAAAAGCCATTTTTCCCTTTTTCTGTTTTTCACCATTGCCAAATGCTCACTTGTCCCAAATCTCTCTCTTTGCTCCTTTCTCACCTTTGAAAAACTGAAACACAAACCTCTCACCCTCTATTTCTTTCTTCCTCCATTTTGCTCATTCTCACAAACACATTTTTTCCCTTCTCTTTTCCTCCATGGCCGAATGTTACTAGTATTATTTTCTTCTATTTTTCTTTTTGGCCGGACCTCCCTTTTCATATATATTTTCTTATCAATCATTTTCTTTGCACTTGTTTTGATTAATCAGTAAGAACACTCTTCGATTCTTTATTTTACTTTCTTCTTTTCTTTTGCCGAATCTACTTTTGATTTGGGAGGGTCTTTTGACCGAAAGTATCTTCTATCTTTCTCTTAGACAATCTTTTTCGTCTTTATAGTGATATAGAGAAGGCTGAAACTTGGAAGTGTTTGTAATTATCGTGAATCGCTAAGATTCAGTACAAAGTGTTAAGGTAAGGGTTTCTATCAAGGACTCCCATATTACTCGTTATTTCGTCAAAGATGGGTTACTAATCGATTTTATCTTAGGGATGTTATCGCTCGATTTTCATTCCATGAAACATAAGATTTCGTGGTAAGCCATTTTCGCCCTTAAAAACTTATAGACTAAAATATTAGTTGAACTAATATTCTTCTGTCAATGGAGGCAAACAAGATAGGGTCGAAAATGGTGGTGAATAGTGTTCAGAAGAGGGGCGGATTCGCTATTCCCTCTAGATTCAAGCGAAGGGCTATTTCGGCAATTCGAGACTTTCCACCGGGTTGTGGACCCTCATCCGGGGAGAATCAATTATTCAAAGTTGTTTGTAGTTCAGAGCCATAAACTATTCGAGATTTTCCACCGGGTTGTGAATCGTCAATCGAGAAGAACCGACAAATAGTTGTTGTTCGAGATTTTGAGGGTAAAAATCTAGATCGCCTGCTTTAGCATAGATTTAATTTAAGTGTTAGTATACTAATCAAGCGTGATACGTATTTAGGTATCGACGGTCGGGAAAGTGTAGTCCTCACCGTAATCAGGTGTGTAATCTCACACTTATCTCATGGGTTAGATGACTATGCCGAAATTAAGCATTAGACTAAAATCCGCAAAGTTGGTGAAATCGAAAAATATGGTATATTAACACTTTAGTGTTAAGTACATAAAATCAGTATTAAATCGTGAAAATTACAGAATTGCCCTTAATGGACTAGTATGTTAAAAAGTGATATTTTGGGCCCCATGTGATAAATGGGCCATATGAGTTATTTGATAAAATTGGCCAAGTGTCTTATGAGATGATATGGGCCAAAATGTGAAATGGGCCAAAGTGTAATATAGGCCAGACTGTAATAGTTCTTTTATGGGCCTTATGTTGGAAATTATCATATGAATGAATAGTTATGCATTTTAAATACATGATTGCATGGGTTAGGATATTTGATGAAGAGAAGATGGCTTCATGCCTAGTTAATGGCTTCGTGCCCAGTTTAATTTATGGCTCCGTGCCTAGTTGGTGTGTTGGTGGGGTGGGTGACTAAAGCTCCCCACAGGTGTGCTGTTGATACGGGTGGTGTGTAGCGGTTGAAAATTTAGGCTTGGTTGGGAATTGTATAACACATGCATTTTATACTTGTTATATTGTTACATTTGTAAATGGGCTCAAGCTTAAGTAAATGCTTAAATGGTTTTGGCCCAGTGGACTATGGTAAGTGGGTTACACACTGAGTTCTATGTAAAGGCTTGGGCCGGGAATGACTTCGTGGGGGCCATACTACGAATGATGGTTTATATAAACTTTGAACTTCTATAAAGTATTTTATTTTAATTACTATTTCAGCTTATGATGTAATAAGGCCTCCGTATTATTTTATGGATTTTTACTCGTGGATGGATTTTTATTATGTTTAGATACTTAAATGGGACTATTTTATTTTTTATAAATGATTTCTTAAAATTTTCATGCAAAAGGGTTTTTCTTAAATATTTTATCTCAGTAAATTTTCGTAAATATTCTTTTAAGAATCTTGTTTCAAATCTCTTTAAACTCTTTTAAACTTCTCGTAAAAATTTTAACCAATAAATTTCTAAGTTTCAATTTATAATCTCATATGTCTTAAATCATAGATTCTAAAAATTAACCTCGATTTTAATAAACTCCATTTCTAAAATAGTTTTAAGGATATGTTTTCTTTAAATCATAAGACAACTAGATGTATGTCCGTTTTGCGTGACATACCAAAACTGGCCTTAACGCATGGACCGGGTTTGGGGTGTTACATTTATGGTATCAGAGCTCGATTTCAAAACTCGATTGTGGTTTGGGTTCAACAATAATTTTCGTTTAAAACTATTTTGAATTTATAGAATTTATGCTTTAAAGGTAGTATGGCATCACGAGCATCCGACACCAAGTCAAGTAAGTATTTGTATACTGAATGATTATTATTGTGATATGATCATAGGAACACTCTAGAACTTCTAGTTTTAGGTTTTAAACTGTAGAGATTGAGACTATAAGATGTGATTGTGAAAATAACTTTATCTCTTATATCTCATAAAATATCGTTAATAAACACTGAAATAGTATTCTGATTCATAAAACTTGTAATCAAATTAAATCGAATTAGTCATTATGAGCACTAGAGGACGTGGACGTGGTAGACGTGGCCGTGATAGAGGCCGAGGTGCTAGAGCCGTGTCTGAAGCATCGGGACAAATGCTAGAAATGGATGCACCGGCATCACCTGTGTCGGATAATGGATCCCACGACCGTATGAGGGAAGACATTGCTTTGTCCTAGGCAATGTTGCAAGTTTTGGCAAGGGTTGCTGGGGCTAGATCGAGTCCAGTAGCTCAAGGATCAATATCGGAGAGGCTTAGATCCAATGGTGCCGAGACTTTTAGGGGTATTTCTGGAGTAGCCCCAAATGTTGCGAAATATTGGCTTGAGGCTGTAGAGCGGATTATGGATGACTTGGAGTGTACTGCCGAGCAGAAACTAAGAGAAGACGTGTCTTTGTTGAGGGATGAGGCGTATCAATGGTGGCTTACTATTCGAGAGGGCACCCAAGCTGAACGAGTTACTTGGGATTTCTTCAAAGCTACTTTTGTATGTCGGGGCAAGCTATGTGGATGCTTGGAGGAATGAATTCCTGAATTTGGTCCAAGGAAATAAGACGGTGGCAGCTTACGAGGTAAAATTTCTTCGCGTGAGCCATTATGCTCGCTCAATAGTGCCAACTGATCATGAGCGCTGTGTACGCTTTGAGGATGGGCTGAATGATGAGTTGTGGGTACTGATAACCCCGCAGTAAGAAAGGACTTTTGCCACGCTTGTGGAGAAAGCCAAGATAGCCGAAGAGGCTAAGAACTCAGAATGCTAGAACTGGGAAAGAGTCAGAGGCAAAAGGGACTTTAAGTACTCTGGTTCTTCTAAAAGGTTCCAAAAGAGGCCTCGAAATGATAAGCCAGCTCAAGCTAGAGCACTTGTGGCTACCAATCAGATTCAAGAATGTGCTGACTATGGGAGACGATACCCCAGGGAATGTTGGAAGAGAACCGGTGGTTATTTTTAATGTGGTTCTAAGAACCACCAGTTTAGGAATTGTCCTCGACGGACTGATCCGACTGAAGAAGCTCGTAACCTTGATGCACAGCCAACTCGTGGCGCTCAACAGCCACCGAGGGGTCGTGGACCAGGTCATGGTGGTAATGGCGCTAGACGAGGTCAAGGTGCACCGGGTTGAGGTAATGGCTTTAGAGGTAACGCGGAGGCAAGACAGCCGAGGTTGGTCTACACGGTCAAGCGTCGGGAGGATGGTGATGCACTTGATGTGGTACCTAGTAAGTTCTTCATCTTTGATGTACCTGTTACTGCTTTGATAGATATTGGGTCTACCCACTCGTATGTTGATAGTGCCACATATGGAAACCTAAATATTATATCTGGAGTTACTGATAGAGAGATGACGGTAATTAGTCCTTTAGGACAGTCGGTAATCGTGAATAAATTATTTAGAGACGTGCTTTTAGAAATTCAAAGAGAAATATTTCTGGTGGATTTGATGGAACTGCCTTTCGGTGAGTTTGATCTTATGTTGGGCATGGATTGGTTGGTAAAGCACCGAGCGCAACTGGATTGTGCTGCAAAGCGGATGTCAATCAGGACTTTGGAAGATAAGGAAGTTGTGATGATAGGCGAATGAAGAAATTACCTGAAAATGTGGTATCTACTTTAAAGGCATAAAAGTTGGTGCGGAAAGGGTATGGAGCATTCTTAGCCTTCATTAGTGCTTTAGATGCTAAGGAATTATCAGTGGAAGGTGTGAGAATGGTGAAAGAATTTCCAAATGTCTTTCCCGAAGAACTTCCGGGTCTACCTCCAGATCGAGAAGTAGAATTTGGCATTGAGCTTTTGCCCAGAATGGCTCCGGTGTCCATTGCTCCTTATAGAATGGCGCCAAAGGAGTTAGTGGAGCTTAAAGCTCAAATTTAAGAATTGTTGGATCGGGGATTTATTCGATTGAGTGTGTCTCCGTGGGGAGTACCAGTTTTGTTCGTTAAGAAGAAGGATGGGTCGATGCGTATGTATATTGATTATAGGCAATTGAATAAATTGAAGATCAAGAATAAGTATCCATTGCCAAAAAATGACGACCTATTTGATCAATTGAGAGGAGCTTCAGTTTTCTCCAAGATTGATTTGAGATCGGGTTATCATCAACTCAAGGTTAATGAGGCAGATATTCATAAGACTGCATTCCAAACTCGTTATGGGCATTATGAGTTTTTGGTAATGCCATTTGGTTTGACCAATGCACCAGCAGCATTTATGGACATGATGAACCGTGTCCTTCAACCCTATCTAGGCCGGTTCGTAGTGGTGTTCATAGATGACATCTTGGTAAATTCGAGAAATGAAGAAGAGAATGACTCGCATTTGTGCACAGTATTAAAGATACTGTGGGACAAGCAACTTTATACCAAATTCAGTAAGTGTGAATTTTGGTTGAAGGAAGTGACTTTCTTGGGTCACATGGTGTCAGCCGAAGGAATCAGAGTTGATCCTCGGAAGGTAGAGGCTGTGTTGGATTGGAAACCACCAAAGTCAGTGGCTGAGATTCGAAGTTTCTTAGGTTTGGCTGGCTATTATAGACACTTTGTTGAGGGGTTTTCATTGATTGCTGCACCCCTAACAAAACTGTTGTGAAAGGGAGTACCGTATGTGCGGACAGATAAATAACAAGAGAGTTTTGAGAAATTGAAAAAGATTTTCACGGAAGCGCCAGTACTGATTCAACCTGAGGCTGGAAAAGAGTTTATCGTTTACTATGATGCGTCACACACGGGTTTAGGATATGTGCTAATGCAAGAAGGAAAAGTGGTGGCTTATGCTTCTCATCAGTTAAGGCCGCACAAAGTCAACTATCCTACTCATGACTTGGAATTGGTTGCGGTGGTATTTGCTTTAAAGATTTGGAGGCACTATCTTTATGGTGAGAAGTCTATCACCTATAGGGACCATAAGAGTCTTAAGTACCTCCTTACCCGAAGGAGTTGAACTTGAGACAACGGAGGTAGGTGGAGTTGTTAAAGGATTATGACTTCTCAATCGAGTTTCCTCTTGGAAAGGCTAACGTGGTGGCAGACGCGTTGAGTCGTATGGTAGTATTAGAGTTAAGAGCAATGTTTGCTCACCTCAGTTTGTATGAGGATGGCAGTCTACTAGCGGAACTTCAGGTTAAGCCTCTATGGTTAGAACAGATCAAGGAGAAGCAGTTATCAGATGAAAAGATGGGTTCGTTAATGCAACAAGTTGAAAGTGGTGTAATAAGGGATATTGGAATGAATAAGGATGGAGTGTTGTGCTTTCGCGAAAGAGTTTGTATGCCCATGGATTCGGATTTGAGACAATTGATTTTGCGAGAGGTGCATAGTAGCCTTTATGCTATGCACCCCAGAGGAAATAAGATGTATCGAGACCTCTGTAAATAGTATTGGTGGCCAGGGTTAAAACGGGAGGTTACTAATTTCGTGGGTAAGTGCTTGACTTGTCAACAAATGAAGGTGAAACATCAATTACCGTTGGGCTTATTGCAACCAGTAAAGATTTCTTTATGGAAATGGGAGCGGATAACGATGGATTTTGTTAGTGGGTTACCCTTAACACCCACTAAGAAAGATTTTGTCTAGGTGATAGTGGATCAATTGACGAAGACTGCCCATTTTCGACCAGTTCGTATGGATTACTCGCTACAGAAGCTGGCTAAGTTGTACGTATCGGAGATTGTGAGGTTGCATGGGGTGCCAGTGTCTATTATATCGGACAGGGATCCTAGGTTTACATCACGATTTTAGAGAGCTTTGCATGAGGCTTTGGAAACAAAGTTAAACTTCAGTACGACTTTTCATCCTCAGTCAGATGGGCAGTCGGAAAGAGTAATCCAGATTTTGGAAGACATGTTAAGGGGTTGTGTGATTGACTTCAGAGGTAGTTGGGAAGATTTTCTACCATTAGCAGAGTTTGCATATAATAACAGTTACCAATCCAGTATCCAAATGGCACCCTATGAAGCGTTAATATGGTCGTCGGTGTCGTACCCCTACTTGTTAGACTGAATTGGGGGAAAGGCAGTTGTTGGGTCCTGAATTCATATCTGAGACGGAAGAAAAGGTAAAGGTGATTCGAGCACGGTTAAAGGAAGCTTTGGATAGACAAAAGTCGTATGCAGATCTGAAGCATAAGGATATTGAGTTTGCAGTGGGAGATCAGGTCTTTCTGAAAGTCTCACCTTAGAAGAAGATTTTCATATTTGGAAGGAAGGGAAAGTTGAGCCCTAGGTTCATTAGACCGTACTATGTGTTGAAGCGTGTAGGACCAGTGGCCTATCAGCTTGAATTACCTCTAGAGTTGAGTCAGATTCATAATGTCTTCCATGTTTCTATGTTGAGGAGTTATAGATCGGATCTATCTCACATAGTACCAATAGAAGAAGTGGAGATAAGGCCGGACTAGTCTTTCAAGGAGGAACTAGTGAAAATCTTAGACCGTGATGTTAAGGTGCTAAGAAAGAAGTCGGTACTGTTGGTTAAGGTTCTATTGCGTAATCACGGAGTGGAGGAAGCTACGTGGGAGCCTGAGGACTCAATTCGGCAACAGTATCCTCACCTCTTTTACCAAGATAAATTTCGAGGACGAAATTTTCTTTAAGGGGGTAGAATTGTAACATCCTAAAAATTTAGTACCGATATGTTGCATAATTTTGGTGCTTAGCTAGAAAATGATTTATTTTGTGTGTTTATTATATAATCTTGAGAAGGCTGGGGATTTATTTGGAATTAGAATAAATTTTGGTAAGGAATACTTTATTGAAGTGGAACAAGTGATCTTGATGTTTAAGGTAATTTAGTGGCAAAAGCTAGCATAAGATAAGCTAGTAGGAAAGTGGAGTTGGCGCCATAAGTGTTGCTTGAGGGAAGAGGTTCGAATCTCATAGTATGCATTTTGTGACTTTAATTTTTTGCACTCTTCTAGCATGTGTCGGCCAAACTTTACTTTTGGTAAGGTTGGACTATTTTTTTATGGCAAGGTGGCTAATGGGTTAAAGTAAGCTTTGAACATAGGGAAAGAAATCATGAACTTATGGAATGTAGGGGGGACACAAGGCACTTTTAAGGGAATGTGTTTTGGAAAGTTTGGAATGGCCAAACTTTGTCCATGAACTTGGACGGTTTTGGGGTCTAGGGAGGGTGGCCGAATATTATTGGAAGCTTTTGTAAGGATGTGTAGCAAGTTTAGTCACTTTGATTTGATCATTTGGTGCTTTTCACAAAAGCTTTTCTTCTCATCTTTTTCTCTCCCTAGCCGAATGCATTTTTGTGCATTAGTGAACATTTTTTTTTCTTCTTTTGGTCCTTTCGTTTAACCATTTGGTCATAATTTGCTTTACCTCTCAAGTTCTTTTTCCCTAGTGCCGAAAATACCAAAGCACAAAAGCCATTTTCCCTTTTTCTATTTTTCACCATTGCCGAATGCTCCCTTGTCCCAAATCTCTCTCTTTGCTCCTTTCTCACCTTTGAAAAACCGAAACACAAACCTCTCACTCTCTATTTCTTTCTTCCTCCATTTTGCTAATTCTCACAAACACATTTCTCCCTTCTCTTTTCCTCCATGGCCGAAAGTTACTAGTATTATTTTCTTCCATTTTTCTTCTTGGCCGAACCTCCCTCTTCATATATATTTTCCTATCAATCATTTTCTTTGCACTTATTTTGATTAATCGGTAAGAACCCTCTTCGATTCTTTATTTTTCTTTCTTCTTTTCGTTTGTCGAATCTAGTTTTGATTTGGGAGGGTCTTTTGACCGAAAGTATCCTTTATCTTTCTCTTAGATAATCTTTTTCGTCTTTATAGTGTTATAGAGAAGGCCAAAACTTGGAAGTGTTCATAATTATTGTGAATCGCTAAAATTCGGTTCAAAGTGTTAAGGTAAGGGTTTCTATCAAGGACTCCCATATTACTTGTTATTTCGTCAAAGATTGGTTACTAATCAATTTTATCTTAGGGACGTTATCGCTTGATTTTCATTCCGTGTAACGTAAGATTTCGTGGTAAGCCATTTTCGCCCTTAAAAACTTATAGACTAAAATTTCAAAATATTAGTTGAACTGATATTCTTCTATCAATGTAGGCAAGCAAGATAGGGTCGAAAAGGGTGGTGAATAATGTTCAAAAGAGGGGCGGATTCGCTATTCCCTCTAGATTCAAGCGAAGGGCTGTTTCGGCAATCCGAGACTTTCCACTGGGTTGTGGACCCTCATCCAGGAAGAATCAATTATTCGAAGTTGTTCTTAGTTCAGAGCCATTAACTATTCAGGATTTTGCACCGGGTTGTGAACCGTCAACCAGGGACAACTGACAAATAATTGTTGTTCGAGATTTCGAGGGTAAAAATCTAGATCGCCTACTTTAGCATAGATTTAATTTAAGTGTTAGTATACTAATCAAGCGTGATACGTATTTAGATACGTATTTAGGTATCGACGATCGAGAAAGTGTAGTCCTCACCGTAATCAGGTGTGTAATCTCACACTTATCTCATGGGTTAGATGACTATACTGAAATTAAGCATTAGACTAAAAACCGCAAAGTTGATGAAATCGAAAAATATGGTATATTAACACTTTAGTGTTAAGTGCATGAAATCGGTATTAAATTGTAAAAATTATGGAATCACCCTTAATGGACTAATATGTTAAAAAGTGATATTTTGGGCCCCATGTGATAAATGGGCCATATGAGTTATTTGATAAAATTGGCCAAGTGTGTTATGAGATGATATGGGCCAAAATGTGAAATAGGCCAAAGTGTAATATAGGCCAGACTGTAATAATTCGTTTATGGGCCTTATGTTGGAAACTATCATATGAATGAATAGTTATGCATTTTAAATACATGATTGCATGGGTTGGGATATTTGATGAAGAGAAGATGGCTTCGTGCCCAGTTAATGGCTTCGTGCCCAGTTAATGGCTTCATGTCCAGTTGGTGTGTTGGCAGGGTGGGTGACTAAAGCTCCCCGGGTGTCTTTGGTTGAATGCATGTGGTGTGTAGCTGTTGGAAATTTAGGCTTGGTTGGGAATTGCATAACACATGCATTTTATATTTGTTATATTGTTACATTTGTAAATGGGCTCAAGCCTAAGTAAATGCTTAAATGGTTTTGGCCAGTGGACTATGGTAAGTGGGTTACACAGTTCTATGTAACTCAGTTCTATGCTTAAATAGTGGAGGCTTGTGCCGGGAATGACTTTGTGGAGGCCATACTACGAATGATAGTTTATATAAACTTTGAACTTCTTTAAAGTATTTTCTTTTAATACTATTTCGCTTATGATGTAATAAGGCCTCGGTATTATTTTATGGATTTTACCGTGGATGGATTTTAATTATGTTTAGATACTTAAATGGGACTATTTTATTTTTTATAAATGATTTCTTAAAATTTTCGTGCAAAAGGGTTTTTCTTAAATATTTTATCTCGTACATTTTCGTAAATATTCTTTTAAGAACCTTGTTTCAAATCTCTTTTAAACTCTTTTAAACTTCTCGTAAAAATTTTAACCAATAAATTTCTAAGTTTTAATTTATAATCTCATACGCCTTAAATCATAGATTCTAAAATTAACCTCGGTTTTAATAAACTCCATTTCCAAAATAGTTTTAAGGATCTATTTTCTTTAAATCATAAGGCTACTAGATGTATGTTCGTTTTGCGTGACATACCAAATCTGGTCTTAACGCATAGACCGGGTTTGGGGTGTTACAAAGAAAATCCAGAGTTTTATCCATTAGAGTTTGTAAACCGTGTATTAATATTACAGAAAAACACCGTTATTAATGTTTTAGAAAATCCCAAATTGAGCATTCAAAATTAATAGCGATCAATTAAAAGCTAAAACCAAAACAAAATACCAAAGGCCTTGTTACAAAACAAAAACCCAAATTTAAATAAAAATCTATAGTACCGCAAAATGGAATTCTTCAAGCTACGATGTATGCCCACCATAGAGTTCACCTCGCCTCCGAATCCGCAAAGCTAGGAATTGCCTGCAAAATTAAGCAGAGGGGTGAGTTACGAGAACTCAGTGTGTAATCCCCTATACGAACGATAACTAGGCCTAAGCCCACAGAAGCACATTAAGCCTTAGCTCTCACAATAATGAAATCGGTCGAAGCCCATACACGTCAAACTGGGCTGTAGCCCTAACAACATGACATAAATAGTGAATGCAATGCAATCCAGCTGAACCTAGTATTCCATCCTCTACACTCCACTTCGTACGTCCAACCTTAACCTACCGGGGGATTTCTACAATCAACCCTCCATCCCATACACTCTACTTTGGCAGTCATGCTGACAGACACACTGCTCAAAGATAATATAACGTGGCCTAGCCACCGATCACCATGTGACCAAATATAACGTGGCCTAGCCACCGATCACTATGTGACCAAATATAACGTGGCCTAGCCACCGATCACTATGTGACCAAATATAACGTGGCCTAGCCACCAATCACTATGTGACGAAATCATCGATACAATAATGTGGCATCATGCCATCATTTGGAGTGATAGTGTCACCGATATATGTGGCAGAGCCACCGAAATAATAATATAATTGGTACACAGCCCTGGGTAAATATGATTGACACAGAGTCATCAATAATTGTATTATATATGGCACATAACCATCAGCGACGGTAATATAATCGACACACAGCCTTGGGCAAATACGATTGGCACAAAGCCATAATCAAGATGGCACGAAGCCATATTTGAGTGGGCATATAGCCATTATACAGAATGTGGCAGAGCCACCGATATACACTTCCCCGATCATCAATAACCTAGCCCCATGCAATATGTCATGTATGTTATGCTCAATCATTACACGTGTATACAGAATGGCCATGCTCAATAACACTAATTTGAACATGTAATAAAATCATATCAATCATACAACCATAGCCAAATCGGTCATATCATAGCACAAGCCAATCACTTACCTACAAGGGCAAATCAGTCATTTTACCTTGTACGGGTATTCCGGTAATCCTACCCTTCAGGGGTAGTTCGATAATTCTAGTCATAACTAATTCCTATATGCAATGTATCTCAAACATAGTCAATCATACAATTAACACATAAAACGCTAGTACTACCACTAGGGTACAATGGTCATTTTGTCGTTTAGGGGTAAAATAGTAATTTTGCAAACTAGGGGTATTTCGATAATTTTGCAAGCTGGGCGTATTTTGGTAATTTCACAAACCGAGTGTATTTTGGTAATTTTAAAAACTGGGGGTATTTTAGTAATTTCACAAACTAGGGGTAGTTTAGTAATTTTGTAAACTAGGGGTATTTCAGTAATTTTACAAACCAGGGGTATTTTGGTAATTTTACAAACCAGGGTTTTAACGACCCAATAGAAGGTCCACTTTCGCCTTGAACGACTCAAGTATTCTAAACAGAGATAATGATGCGAATGGGCCTAAGGCCCATTCTCTACCAAATGGGCCCACACTCGTGTGGCCCATCATTAAAACTCAGCCATATATATGAGATTCACATAGTCTAGTTCACTATCTACTACTCAATCATACATTTTACTCATATTGTAACATCACGAATAGGCGTATGCATTTTCGGTTTAATTGTATGAAATGACAAGTTTAAGCACTAAGAATAAATTTTGATATTTTGGAAACACGGAAATGCATGAAAATGGAAACTGAACATTTTGGAAACACGAACATTTGGAAACTTGAACATGTAAGAAAATGGCAAGTTCTGAGCCAATCGAAAATTTTAGGAAACTTAGAAATGATTAAAAATTTCAAATTTTAAAGTTTAAAATAGGAAATAAAGGCAAGATGGCCTTAAAAGAAAAAGTTAGTAAAGTTTGACACACAAGCAGGCTTGGAAAAGTGGCTGAAGATGTCACTTAGGGCCTATGGAAATGGCGCCACATGCAAGGGTATTGGGCACGGGTTGAGTCGCATGGGAAGCTAAAAATAAAAGTTCTATTTTTTTGCAAGGATGGGCCAGAGGTGGGCGGCACATAGGCTAATTTTAAGAGCTTTTATCCTTTTAAAATTCAGCAAATAGATAGATAATGATGGATTATTATTGGTATTATTTTATTAAGAGATAAGGGATAAATAATGGATTTATTTTAGATTATTTTAAGTGATAAATAAGGGATTTTAAATTTGGATTATTTGAGGAGATAATTGATGGATTAAATGCTTTTATTTTTAGATAAAGGAGATAATATTACCTTAAGGAGAGTGGTGGCCAAGTCAAGGACTCTTGGCCTAACAAATTCGGCTATAAAATGAGAACCCAAGGTCTTTTCTCTCATCTTTCCAAGTAGCCGAAAATCCCTTGCTCTCTCCCCTCTTTGCGAATTTCTCTTTAAGTAAAATCCATCTCCTCTTCTTCTATTTTCTTCTCCTCTCCTTTGCTATTGTCGAGCCAAAACACTCTTTGATCCACGATTAAAACTCCATAGCCAAAACTCTGTGACTCTAGGCAAGGAAACAATCGATCAAAGCATTAAAGGTAAGGCTTGTTTTCTTGATATTTAGGATTATTTCCCATTATTTCAAAAGCGGAAACTAACATGGTTACATGGTACGTGTTAGCCGATTTCAAGGAAAAGGAATACTAGCAATTTTGGGACTTGATTTGAGACACCCAAATTCGGCAAACAAGGTAAGTAATACAAATCCTACTAGGATTTGGTTTTCTTTAAGCCAAATAGGTTTGTTAATATGCTTTAATGAATGGCGAATATAGGAGTTAAAAATCTAGATCGGTAGATCGTTCTTCTGGATCTCAAGGAACCCAATAAGCGAATCGGTGTGTACTCACACTAACTTCGATATATCATATGGCAATTATTTTAATATATGAATATGCATAAGAATGTGAATGTGGCTAAGTACCACGATGTGGTAAGAGTACCAGTGCGTTTCCTACTTACGATAGGATTACTGAATATGATATATTTTGAACATATGAATAGTAACATGAATGAGAATTAAGTATGTTATGCATGATATAAGATTTATGGGGCATTCGGGATCTATGTGAAAGGGAAGAAGGTGTTGACTTGGTCTCCTAACGGAATATGGTGACTACGGTCACAAAATTTGAATATGGTAACCGGTTACATTATTTGAATTTGGTAACTTGGTTACATTACTTGAATATGGTGTCTAATGACACAAATGATATAGGCGATGAAACACGTCATTGCAATGACGCCTTCGATGGTGTGTAGCGGATGGAGGTTGACTTAGTAGTCCCACGGTGTATTTGGTGGTGCTGGTGGTGTGTAGCGAGATGGACAAATAGGATTGGGTTTGGGTTGCATCATCACTTATTTTTATATGAATATGAATTTGATATGAATATGAATGCGATTTGTTGAATGTTAGTACTGTGTGCACATTGAGTCTGTTGACTCACCCCACTGTGGGATCTATTTTCAGGTGATGAACAGTGATGGACCGGGACGATAGACCTTGAGGTGGCCATGTTTCATTTGAAGATTTTATTCGATTTGGACTTTATTATTTTTTTTTTTGGGTTTTACTTGATGTAATAAGGCCATAAGGCCCATTGGATTTTTCTTATTCTGCTTTACTTTAAATTGTTATGTTACGAACTATTATGGCTAAAGTTAAGTGATTTTTTTTCAAACCTTAAAAATTATTTTGTCACCTTAATAAAAATTGGGTTTACAAGATTAATTAAATGGGTTTCCAATCTAAGCCCAATCCACAACAACATTTTCTAAAAATTTTACAAATTTTCTAAGTAACGAAAATCTTTGAAACCGGTTTACTTTAGGAACATACGAGATCCAGTTCGGGCTCGTGGGTCGGGTGTGGGGTGTTTCAATTTGGTATCAGAGCCCAGTTTTAAACTCTCGGCCTGTGGGCTAAGGCCCAAAACATTTTCAAAGCGAGCCAAATGATTATCTTTGAAAAAATAAGCGGGTTTTCGGCATGGCACCTAAGTCTCAGGCAGTAGTCCACCGGTAAGTACCCTAACTATATGTGTGATTACGTGAACTGTTTAAGGGTAGAAAAGGCATGGAGCGTAGAATAGAATGATAGGAACTTGAACCCTAGGATTAGACTACTCAAACACAAAACCACATAAGACTTAATGCCTTTGAACAAACCTATGGCTACGTTCTTGAGCTAGTGGTGTGGTAACCCCATGCGCATGTCTAGGATTGGATCCGAAAGAGCTTGGTATTTAAGCAGGTCCTAGTGACTCACCTCCTCTTGGCAGAATCCTACAGTGCGTAGCTTCGGTTCACCCTAACTCGGAGGGCTCGGTGGTGTGGCAACCTCTGCGCATGTCTAGGAATGGTTTTGGTGGGAGCTTGGTATTTAAGTAGTCCGCGTGACTCACCTCCTCTCCACACGAATCCTACAGTGCGTAGCTTTGGTTCACCCTGACCAAGAGGGCTCGGTTATAGGCTAAACATAATGACTAAAACCCGAAAGGAAACTAGCCATGTTTTAAAAAAAAAAGGAGAGAACAAAACAACAAACCCTAGTTTTCAAAATTTTAAAACTTTCTTTTAAATCGAGAAAATTAATTTTACAACATCTTCGAAAAACTCATGATTTGCGAAAATTACAAAATGCCCTTAGGGTGAAATTACCAGCATACTTGGTTTATAAAATGTTCAACTACTCAACAATGACTTTACCAAAATTTAGTTATTTAATAAGCGTTCAAAACCCTAATTTGTAAGATATCAAAATACCTCGATTTTGGAAAATTACAAAATTGCCCCTAACTTATAAAATTATCAAAATGACCACAATTTCAAAATTTTGCAATATTCCCATTTTGAAGGAACAATTTTCAAAAGAACCCTCAAAGTTCTGACTTTTGAAATACCCTAATTTATTAAATTTACAAATTTACCCTGAGGTCAAAAATTACCAAAATACGCCCCGAATTTCAAAATTTTTCCAATTTACCCCGAGACTTAGAAATTTTTAAAATAATTTTTGACAAAAACACCAAGGAACGTTTTTCTTCTGAAAAATTATGAAAATGCCCTGCACCACAGGTAGTGGAAAACAAAAACAACGAAAACTACAATGTTTCTCGAATGAGCGAAAGTTCATACTTGTCGATGGATGAATGAATGAATGGAAAAGACTATGTGTTTGTATGAATCTGAAAGAACCACTCTTAAATCCCTTTTCATAAAACTCCTTCGGGTAAAAAGTGGAACAATGACTAATCCATAAAATTTCTTAATCGGATCTCGACGCTAGAAAATGAGCTCTAGAGGATGTGGTCGTCGTGGCGAGGTAGAGGAAGGATGGTCGTGTGGAACCCATTAGATCGGGTCAAGGGTCCGACAATGAAATACCTGCCACCACCACCCCATTTATTAATATTGAGCAATGAGGCTCGAATGGGGAAGATCTTTGTGTCATGTTTGTCTTTGCGAGTTTTGGAATTGGTGGTAGGTGGGAGGAAATTCGAGAAATCGTAAGTCTGTGCCTGAACGGCTCCGAGCTAATGGAGCTGAAATGTTTCAAGGAGTATCTGGAGTGGCACCCAGTACAGCTGAGTACTGGTTGGAAGCAATGGAGCACATCATGGATGAGCTCGATCTGACTCCAGAGGAAAAGTTAAAAGGGATGGTGGCATTGTTACGCGATGAAGCGTATCGATTGGTGGTTAATCATGCGAGATGGTGCTATGGCGGAGAATCGACACAGGAATATGTTAAGGAGGCATTCGGAAGAAGTATGTGGGAACCGGTATCTGAGACGAGCAAATGAAAGCTTTTACGGGCTGGTTCAAGGAACAAGTCCGTAGCGGAATATGAGGCGAAATTTACGAGGTTGAGTCGTTATGCTCGAGGTGTAGTGGCGTGAACATGAACGCCGTGTCCGTTTGAGGACGGGATGGGAGACGACACGAGGCTGTTGATAGCACCGCATCGGGAGCGGGAGTTTTACGCTTTAGTGGATAAGGCTAAAGTGGCGAGGAATTAAGGATTCTATCAAGCGAACACCGATCGAAATAGGTAGGAAGAGGTTTTGGATTATGCGGATCATCGGGAATAAGAGGCCTAGGCGATGGGCGAAGGATCGGCAAGTTGGTACCAGAGGCGATGTCGTCCTTGTGAGCATTGTGGAAAGAAGCATTTAGGTGAGTGTTGGAGAAAGACAGGGAGCATGTCTTAAGTGTGGGTCCAAGGACCATATGCTCAAGGACCGTCCAAAAATATCGGATGACAAACGACCAAAGAACTCGGAATGTTAATCAGTGGTAGGAGGAGGACAATGACCTCAACGAGGTCGAGGTTGAATAACGAGAGGTAATGGTTCGGCCAAGGTCGTGGAGCACCAAGCGGAGGTGTTGAAGGTTGAAGCAAAGCGACCAAGGTTAGTTTATGCGATCGACCGTCGCGTGCGGACAAGACAACGAGTAAGTTTCTTATTTATGGATTATACTTCATTACTTTACTCGCTATAAGATTAGTTCGATCTTATGTTGCTAATGAAGTGTATGGAACCTTGATTGTGAACTTAGAGAATGTGCCTAGAAAGTATGATAGTTCTTTAAGATCAAAGTCTTGCGACAATAGCGTAGTGTGGTGAGTTAGGATGCGGATGAGCGATAGTAAGTAATTTCGAGGACGAAATTATTTTTAAGAGGTAGAACTGTAACATCTTGAATAGGGCCTATGCATTTTAGGTTTAATTGTATGAAATGACAAGTTTAAGCACTAAGAAAAATTTTTGATATTTTGGAAACATGGAAATGCATGAAAATGGAAACTGAACATTTTGGAAACACGAACATTTTGGAAACACGAACATTTTGGAAACACGAACATTTTGGAAACTTGAACATGTAAGAAAAATGGCAAGATTCTGAGCCGATCGAAAATTTTAGGAAACTTAGAAATGATGCAAAAATGTCAAATTTTAAAGTTTAAAATAGGAAATAAGGGCAAGATGGCCTTAAAAGAAAAAGTTAGTAAAGTTTGACACACAAACAAGCTTGGAAAAGTGGCTGAAGATGTCACTTAGGGCCTATAGAAATGGCGCCACATGCAAGGGTATTGGGCACAGGTTCGAGTCGCATGGGAAGCTAAAATAAAAGTTCTATTTTGCTGCAAGGATGGATGAGGTGGATGGCACATAGGCTAATTTTAAGAGCTTTTATCCTTTTAAAATTCAACAAATAGATAGATAATGATGGATTATTATTGGTATTATTTTATTAAGAGATAAGGGATAAATAATGGATTTATTTTAGATTATTTTAAGTGATAAATAAGGGATTTTAAATTTGGATTATCTAAGGAGATAATTGATGGATTAAATACTTTTATTTTTAGATAAAGGAGATAATATTATCTTAAGGAGAGTGGTGGCCAAGTCAAGGACTCTTGGCCTAACAAATTCGGCTATAAAAGGAGAACCCAAGGTCTTTTCTCTCATCTTTCCAAGTAGCCGAAAACCCCTTGCTCTCTCCCCTCTTTCGAATTTCTCTTTAAGTAAAATCCATCTCCTCTTCTTCTATTTTCTTCTCCTCTCCTTTGCTATTGTCGAGCCAAAACACTCTTTGATCCACGATTAAAACTCCATATTTGAAACTCTGTGACTCTAGGCAAGGAAACAATCGATCAAAGCATTAAAGGTAAGGCTTGTTTTCTTGATATTTAGGATTATTTCCCATTATTTCAAAAGCTGGAAACTGACATGGTTACATGGCTAGTGTTAGCCGATTTCAAGGAAAAGGAATACTAGCAATTTTGGGACTTGATTTATAGACACCCAAATTCGGCAAACAAGGTAAGTAATACAAATCCTACTAGGATTTGGTTTTCTTTAAGCCAAATAGGTTTGTTAATATGCTTTAATGAATGGCCGAATATAGGAGTTAAAAATCTAGATCGGTAGATCGTTCTTCGGGATCTCAAGGAACCCAATAAGCGAATCAGGTGTGTACTCGCACTAACTTTCAATATATCATATGGCAATTATTTTAATATATGAATATGCATAAGAATGTGAATGTGGCTAAGTACCACGAGATGTGGTAAGAGTACCAGTGCACGTTTCCTACTTCTGATAGGATTATGAATATGATATATTTTGAACATATGAATAGTAACATGAATGAGAATTAAGTATGTTATGCATGATATAAAATTTATGGGGCATTCGGGATCTATGTGAAAGGGAAGAAGGTGTTGACTTGGTCTCACCAGCGGAATATGGTGACTACGGTCACAAAATTTGAATATGGTAACCGGTTACATTATCTGAATTTGGTAACCGGTTACATTACTTGAATATGGTGTCTAATGACACAAATGATATGGGCGATGAGCACATTGACTGCAGCGACTACCTTCGATGGTGTCTAGCGGATGGAGGGTTGACTTAGTAGTCCCCACGGTGTGACTGGTAGGTACGGGTGGTGTGTAGCAGATGGACAAATATGATTGGGTTTGGGTTGCATCATCACTTATTTTATATGAATATGAATTTGATATGAATATGAATGCGATTTGTTGAATGTTAGTCTTGTGTGCACATTGAGTCATTGACTCACCCCACTGTGGGATCTATTTTGGTGATGAGCAATGACGGACCGGGACGATAGACCTTGAGGTGGCCATGTTTCATTTGAAGATTTTATTCGATTTGGACTTTATTATTCTTTTTTGGGTTTTACTTGATGTAATAAGGCCATAAGGCCCGATGGATTTTCTTATTACGCTTTACTTTAAATTGTTATGTTACGAGCTATTATGACTAAAGTTAAGTGATTTTTTCAAACCTTAAAAATTATTTTGTCACCTTAATAAAAATTGGATTTACAAGATTAATTAAATGGGTTTCAATCTAAGCCCAATCCACAACAACATTTTTCTAAAATTTTACAAATTTTCTCTAAATGAAAATCTTTGAAAGCGGTTTACTTTAGGAACATACGAGATCCAGGTTCGGGCTCGTGAAATTTGGGTGTGGGTGTTTCACATATGGGCCCCCAGGCCCATTGGGCCCCTTTCCGGCCATTGTGGCCCAACAGTCCACACCCACAAGAATACTCATGGTGGCCTCGACTATCGCGTCGAAGCTTCCACACGTACGCTCGCACACTCGTGTGGTTACTATCGTCGTGTCATCGGCATTTCGACATTTGCCGCTCTACAACTAGAGTAGAGAGAATACACACCTGATAGGGAATTTGAAGCTGGTAAACCGCGCTTCGAGCACTCCTATGCCCAACGCCAACCAAGTATGCCCCTTCTCCTCCTAGGTAGCTCTATGTATAGCTAGCTTCTTACCTTCCTTCTTTGTATCTTTTCGATGTGGGATCCTTCCATTAATAGAGTTTAAATCCAACTCAAACTCTTCCTATCTAATCCGCAAAATAAATACTCCATTGCTTGTCATAAGATTCGAACCCAGGCTCCCCTGTAGCATAATCCACGCCGCTAGCCACTTTACCAACTAGCTCCTTGTGTCCAACATCATGCGCAACTAAATATAAATCTATGGCCAAATTCTAAAGTCCATATAAAAAGAAAACCAAAATGCAAGAGCCAAGACTTGAACCTTAGACCTCCTTCCTTCCTTGTGGCGTCACCCCCTTGCCTCTTATGTGGCGTCACTTTGCC
The DNA here is from genome assembly GCA_025506655.1 of Gossypium rotundifolium. NCBI lineage: Eukaryota > Viridiplantae > Streptophyta > Magnoliopsida > Malvales > Malvaceae > Gossypium > Gossypium rotundifolium. Next base: position 115,602,154 of record CP106731.1, on the reverse strand, counting down.
ACTACACCACAAGCTCTTCTCGTGTCATTCTCTCCACATTTTATTCTTAAAGCCTACCTACTAACACCCAGGGTTTTTTTCACCTAAAACCAAAATTTCCCTAAAGCCAAAGCTTGAACCCGGGACTTCATAGAAGCCCTCTAACCTTTCAAAATCACCCACCTACTAGATCCAACTTGCATTAAAGTCGTTCTCTTGATCCTAAAAATTTTAAACGCTCCTACGCCTAAGGCCCAATGGGCCCAATCCTACTAGGCCCAACTTTGGGATGTTACAATTTCTTTCTTTTGCATCATTTTTTCTTGGTCCTAGTAATGGTTACTAAGGTGGTATCGTCTACAAGATCCACCGTTTTGATTGAAGAAGCTGAACTCGGGTTCAGAATCCATTGAGCTGAGCATTTCAGCCATGAGTTTTTTGTATTCCTTGTTGGTCTTGGCTTGAGCTAACATCGCGTTAGCTGTCGATTTTCTTGTGGTTTGATCTGAGGCTGCAGACTTACATAATCTCAGATTCTTGTTGAAAAAATTATCCAAATATTTTTGAATCATATTTTTCATCATTAAACTTGCCCCACCATTTAGTTCTATAGTTTCGAACTAATAATGGAATTCCAGTACATTGATTTTGCTCATAGGAATAATTCCAAGAAACAATCCAAGAAATGAACAATTTTGAGAAAAAAATGGATTGTTCTGTAAATATGTTTTTGATCTGGTTCAGGTTGAAATTTTTCAAAGAATTTGGGCCATAAATTTTGAATTTTTTCTGGTAGGATCTCGAAGGATGATGGTCCATACCAATTCCACCATTCTTGGAACCAATTTGGGAATTTGAATTGGGTACCGTATTTGAAATATATGAGCCAAGAATGTCTCATATGTTGGTTGTTCACTAAGAAAGAGTTGTACCACGCCATTTGGTAATCCCAATAAGTGACATATGGGTGGAAGTCAATTTTGGTGGTAAATTTGGCTAGAAATTTCTTTAGAGAATGCGTTTTCACTCCAATCCCTTGGTTGAAGAATTTTTAATATTTGGGTTGTTGAATGGGTAATAAAATTTGGATCTTTTAGGTCTGAGTAGTGTTTGAACAATATTAATCCAGTTTGAACCAGTATGTTTTCATAATACTACTGGGGTATTTGAGAATCCAATGGCTTGAAATGTTATCCATTGAAAAGTTCTTTTGCAAGTATAGATGGAGGTTTGTTTTTTTTTTTTTTAAATTCTTCCTCCATAATAAGAGTTTTTTCAAAATATTTTTTTGGATAATATTATGAGGATTTTTGTGTAGCAGTCTATGAAGACACTGCTATTTCTTTTGGCAAAACATCTTGGAGAGATGTCTCTTTTAAAATATTTTTGAGAGATTTTGGTTTGTGTAAAACAATCTCTTTATTTTTTAAAATCTTTGCTGCTTCACCAACAATTTTCTTGAGAGGAGTTTCCTCTTTCATTTGAGAAAAGGCTAATGCCACTTCTGGAGATTGAGAAAGGGACTCAATCCATTTTTTGATGTGAGAACCAATTTCATTTGGATCTTGTGCACCTTGAACGATTGTATTTTTGGAGGATTTTTTATGAGGATGATGATCTCTCATTTTCTTCTTCATGGAAAATTTCATACCATGAATTAATTGGTTTTGAGGAAATTTGGGTTTTGGATGACTCTCTTATTTTTCCTTTTCATTTGTCTCGAAGTTTGGGTGACATTTTTGTAGAAACTCTCTGGTGAGAAAATCGGGCAAATATTTGGTTTCTCCTTTGACGTAATCAATATCAAAGTCAAATATGCTCAAAATTGCCTGCCATCTTGCAAAATTATGTTTTGAGGCGATATTTTGAACATCTTTTTATAAAACTTCTTTTGCTGATTTGCAATGATTTCGTAAAAGAAATTTTTGATTTAATAAATCACTTTGGAATTTTGTAATGCTTAAAAAATTTGATAAAATTTCTTTTTTAATAGTACTATAATTTTGCTGAGTTGGATTCTAGTGTCTGGAAATAAACTAGACTATTTGCTCTTTTCCCCTTTAACTTGTTTTAGGATCCCATCGTATCCTATTTCAGAAGCATTTGTTTCTACAATCTTGGGGGCATTTGGATCAGCTAAATATAAGCAAGGAAGTTTAGTTATTTGTTTTTTAATTTGGGTGATAATATTGGTGTGGTCATTTGTCCAAGGTTGTGGATTCTTTTTGAGCCTATCGTATAATCGTTTACTTAATTTGCTAAGACTTGGATAAAAGTTTATGACATAATTGAGCCTTCTTAAGAATCTTTGCAATTGGACTTTATCAAGGATTTGGTGAAACACCCCACACCCGGCCCACGAGCCTGGACCAGATCTGGTATGTTCCTCGATGTAAACCGGTTCAAATTTCTTTTGTTACTTTGAAAACTGTGTGTTTTGAAGATAGTTTGTAGTGGGTTGGGCTTGAGTTGAAAACAAGTTTATATCGTTATTAAAAATCCTTTTGATTTAGGTGACAAAACGTTTGGGCTTTGTATTAGATTACTTAATCTTTTAATAAATATAAAGATTGTAGGCTCAATAAAAAAAATAAAGTAAATGCTACTACGGCCTTATTACATCAAATAATTTCCCAAAATTAAAACCAAAATAAACTTTAAAATACTTAAATTAAAATAAAAGTCCAAGTCGTAAAATTCTTGCTGTGCATGGCCATCCCTAAGCTTCTGCCAAACCCGGTCCATCACTGATCGTCACCTGAAACATGTTCCCACAACGGGGTGAGTCAACAGACTCAGTGTGTAACCAACACTAAAATTAATAATTCAGGGCATACCATACATGTCATGTTCACATAATAATTCAAGATAATGATGCAACCCAAACCCAAACCTAGATGCCATCCGCTACACATCCCCGTACCAACCGCGCGCAAGTAGGGACTACTAAGTCAACCCTCCATCCGCTACACACCATCGAGCCGCGATCATTGCGATCGGCGTGCTCATTGCCCATATAAAAGTTTGTGGCATAGCCACCAGATTTAATAATCATGTCATGTGACACCATATTCAGATAATGTAACCGAAGTTACCACATTCAGATAATGTGACCGAAGTCACCACATTAGATAGTGGGATCGAAGTCACCACATTCACTTCCCCTTTCTCATATAACCCGAATGCCCCATATTATTCACATCATGCATATCATACTTAAAATTCACATTCATGTCACTTTTCACATGTTAAATATAACATATTTCGTAATCCTAGTAGGAGTAGGAAACATACCTGAGTACTTTGTACCTTAACTTGGTACTTTAGCCATATTCTTATACTTTCATATTAACACATATATCAATTTTAAGCCATAAATCAATTAAGATTAGTGGGTACACACCGATTTGATTTTAACAATTTCTTGAAATCCCAAATCGATCTCGCCTTGGATCTCAAGACCCTATATTTGGCCAACCTCATTGTGTTAGCATAAAGCCTATTCGGCCATAACTCCCAATCCTAGTGGGATTTGTACATTAAAACCTACCTTGGTGCCGATTGATGCCTAAATAAATGCCGGAACTTTGGATCTCTCCTTCCTTGTATTTGGCCAAGCACTAGATCTTACATAGGTTAGTTTGACTTTTGAATATTTAAAGAACAAATCTAAATACTAATCTAGGCTTTAGCAGAATATACATAGGTGCTTACCTTCCAAATCTTAAATCCGGATTGGATCTTTGCTTCCATATCTTGTCGAAAACCCTTGAATGTTGAAATCCGGAGAACTCCTCTTTCTCTAGTCGACACCACCTAAATCCCAAATTCCTTCCATAGTTTGGCCAAAATACAATATGAGGATTAGTCCCTAAATTTGACAGGCTTAAAAAGAAAAGAGTGAAAAAGTCTAGATCTTACCCTTACTTGGAGAAATCGACACCCTATATCTTGTCAACACAAAGATTCGGCCTTGAGACTTGGAGAAGAGTCGGGTATGGTCATTTAGGTATTTGGCTTCAACAAGACTAAAAAGAAAGAAAGATCTAAGGCCTTGGGGAGAATCGGCAATAGGGTGATTTGAGTTGAACAAGGTTCTGACTAAGATGGAATAGGAAGAGGAGAATTTTGACTTTTAATGGTTGATGAAAGCGTGAGAGGGAGAGGTGAAAGACTTAGGAGATTCGGAAGAGAGGAATGGTGAGGAAGTAAAAGAAATCAAGAAAAGATGAACACTTTATTTGACAAATTCGGCTATGACTTAATCTCTAGCCTTACCTTATTATTCTTCAATTCTTATCTCTTATCACCTCTTTAAATTATTAAAATAAATCCATCACTTATCCATCTTATCTGTAGAATTTTAATAACAATAAAACACCTCCCTTATAGTGCCTTAATGCCGTCCAACTCTCTTGTTCCTTGCACCAAAATAAAATTCTTTTGTTTGCTCCCAAGTGACTCGAACCTAGGCCCAATACCCTTGCATGTGGCGCCATTTCCAAAGGCCCTAAGTGGCATCTTGAGCCACTTTTCCAAGCTTGTTGTGTGTCAAATTTCACATACTTTTTCTCTTAAGGCCACCTTGCCTTAATTTCCTCTTTAAACTTTAAAACTTGACATTTCTAAGTCATTTCTAAGTTTCCAAAAATTTTCGTTTGGCTCTTTAAACTTGACATTTCCTTACATTTCCAAGTTTCCAGAAATGTTCACTTTCCTCTTTAACTTAGGTTTCTAAAATGTTCACTTTCCTATTTTACATAGGTTTCCAAAATGTTAACTTTCCTATTTTACTTAGGTTTCCAAAATGTTAACTTTCCTCTTTTAACGTAACATTTCTATACATACCCAAGTTTCCAAAAATATTCAAAATTCATTCATAACACATAAGACATGTCATTTTGTACAATTAAACCGAAAATGCATAGGCCCTTTTCAAGATGTTACATTTGGTCTGGGAATTCGCTAGCAAATTCTATGGACCTTTCTATTGGGGTAATGGTTCCTTGGGCAATGTAATGACCTAAAAACCTTACTTTGGTTTGGAACAAACTTATCTTGGATTTAGAAACTACTAAACCATTATTTTTTATGACTTTTATAAAGATGGATAAATGTTTGAAGTGTTTTTTCTAAATTTTCTGAAAACACTAATACACCATCAATGTATACTATTGTGAATTGAGAATATTGGTAAAAAATATCATTCATTATTCTTTGAAATTTGGATGGAGCATTTTTTAATCCAAAAGGCATTACATTTCATTCATATTGTCCAAATGGTATGGTAAATGTCATTTTATATCTTTCTTCTTTTTTTATTTGGATTTGCCAAAATCTAGATTTCATGTCAAATTTTGAGAAAATATTTGCTACAAAGTTTTTGTAAAAAATATTTCTTATTTGGTATTGGGTACCTAATCCATTTTAAGGCTTGATTTGAAAGGTTTGTAATTATTTACTAATCTTCTTGTTCCCCTTTCGAGCTTTTCATTTTTTATTACATAAAATGCTGAACAACTCCAAGGAGAACTGCTTTTCCTAATTAAATTTTTATTAAGAATATCATGTATTTCTTTTTTACAAAATTCTTCCATTTCTTTGTTCATTTGTATTGGTCTTGCTTTTGTGGGTATTTTTCTTTCATCAAAATTATTTTCATATGGTAATTTTACTTGTGTTTTTCCTATTCCAAAAAGCATTAGGAATGTCAAAACAAATTGTTGATTCTATTTCTTCTTTGATTTGATCTTTCCTTTTTTGTACTTCTCTTTTTTCTAATTGTTGAGTCAATTTTTTAAAACATATTTATTCTTTTAGAAAAGAGATTTGTTTCCATTTATGATTAATTAAATTATTGGTTTTCCCATTATGGATGGATAAAGATTTTAATAAGTTGAGATTTCTTATTTTTGGTTTTTCTACAAAAGGAAATTCTACTTTAGTGTTTAAAACTTTAGTGGAGATAAAATTATTTTTACTTTATATGGTTTGAGTAAGGATATGAATGGGGCTCCTAATATGACGCATTGGGTATCTTTTACCATTAAAAAACATGTTTTAAATTTTATACCTTTGTTGCATATTTCTACATTGGGAATTTTGGAAGTAATTTTTAGTTTTTTATCATTTGCAGCTTTAAGTGATTATGATATTTTGTCATAATATTTTGTTGGAATTATCCCTTCTCTAATACAGTTTTGGTCTACTCCTGTATCAAAAAGGGCTATTGTTTCTAATTGAAATTCATTATTTATGACAATATTTATTTTTATTAAATATCTTTGGATAGATACTTCAGTTAGAACCGTCATATATTCTTGTGTATTTTCTTCAGGTTCAGGTTCAGTTTCTAACGAACTATTTTATGGGATTTCATGTTTTATGGTTTGCATTTGTTTTTTCATTCCTTGTTGTTCCATTTTAAGCTAAGAAAGTTCTAATTTAATTTGTTTTATTTCTAAGCGTAATTCAGAATTTGTAACTTGTCTAGGTTTTATTTTTCATATTTATTAAATATTATATCTTGTATATTATACATTTGTGATTGGCTAGAAATATTTATTTTTCTTTTTCTGGTTTATCTTTTAATGAGGACTTTAATTTCAAAAGGTATTTTGTTTTAAGTTCTCGGTCTTGAATTTTATCAATAACTTCAACCATAAATTCTTGGTCTTTGGTTAACATATTAATTGAGGGTTCATTTTCATCATCAGAAGATTGGGATGTTGTATGTAATTCATCTATTTGTAATTCATCTATTTCGGCATATGTATCATTTTCAGAAGAAGTTGTTTATAAGAGAATCTCATTTAATTTCTGGTTCTCTATAACATTTTATTGTTTTATCTATTTTTTTCTATTTTTTGTTGTTTCTTTTCTTTTTTGTATTTTCTATATTTTGGGTTTTTTAAAATATTCTAAAATATTCTTTCTCCTATTTTTTGGTTTTATAGAGCAACATGTTTTTGAAGAAGAAGGTTCACTCCTAATGTCAAATTGGTGGCTGAATGATATCTTTCTTTCTTAAGTTGTTTTTGTAATTTTAAATCTTGACAAATTTTTAATCCTTCTTTTTGGGTGAAACTAATTAGTTTACCATATGTAAGTTTTTCATATGGAATAATACCTCTGTAACTTTCTCTTATTTTATTTTTAACATTTTCTCCTAGTAAAGTAGGAAGGCTTGCTAGAAACTTTTCTTTTCAAAATGGTTGTTGGTTATCGATTTTTGCATAACTATACTCATAAAGACATCTTTATACCATTTAAAATTGGTTAATTTTTTGAATTTTAAATTTGATAATAATACTAAATTTCAATCTTTAAGATGAGAAGGATCTCCTATAAAGTGTTTAGAGATTGAGAAAATTAAAGTTACATGTATAGCAAGTGTCGGCCAAGAACATATATGGTAAGTGTTGACCATATTGTTCTCTTTTCTTTTACCATGGCCGAATGTACTAGCTCCTAAAATCCATCTCTTTCTTCTTCTCTTTGAAATCAAACAACATCATCACCATCTCTTCTTTCATATTTTAATTCTTTTCATTCAAAGTTTCTCCATCAAACACTCTCATGGCCGAATGCTAGAGTGCCCTTAGCCGAATCTTTATTTCTTTTTCTTTGATCATACATAGCCAAAATCTTCATCCATCACAAACACCTTTCTCAACCCTTTCTTTTCAATCGTGGAAATAGGTAAGGGATTCTTTTTCATTTTCGATTAATTAATAGTATTATGGCCGAATATTGATGGTATTATGAAGGACCATTTGGATCGAAATAAACGTTCGTTCTAATAAAGTTTCATTCGTTATTATATAGTGCAATAACGGAAGATCGAAACTCAAGTGATCGGGAGAATCGTAGAAACGTTGGAATCGATTTATTGTGGTAAGGAAATCACATCCTTTTAAAGCCTCTAGTACTATTCGATATTATTTTAGATTTAACTAATATTCCTTTGATCGTGAAGACTTTCAAAATAGGGAAGAAAAGGGCGGTGGTTAGTCACGTTAAGAGGGGTGGATCAGAATTCCCATTTAAACGAAGAGCGATTTTGGCGGTCAAGGGATTTTCCACCGGTGCGGACCATCTTCAGAAGGAGTCAATTATTCAAGTGGTACGAACTTCGAGACATTATACGTTGGTGGATTCTACGATTAACGAACCAATAAACGAGGAGAAGCCGAAAATCAAGTGATTCAAAATCAAGAGGGTAAGATTTTGGATCTATTATCGATTAAGTATGTTTATCTGAAATAGTGTTCTAACGGATCGAAATATGTTTTAGGTGCCGAGGAGCGAGAAGGATTAGTACTCTCAGTATCGAGGTGTGTAACTTCACACTTTTCTCGGGTTGGATGTCAATTTGGTATTGAAGTAAAATCGTAAAAATAACTAGATCAAGAAAAAACGTAATAACCGATATTTTGACGAAAATACGTGAAAACGACTAAAATCGTGAAAATTACTAAACGCCTCGAGAAATTACTTGTTATTACGAAAATTGTATGTTTCATGAAAATGGGCCGTAGAATGCTCTAGTTCGATAAATTGGGCCAAAATACTCTAGTTCGATAGAATTGGGCCAAAATACTCTAGTTCGATAAATTGGGCCAAAATACTCTAGTTCGATAAAGGGGTCAAAATACTCTAGTTTGATAAATGGGCCAAAGCCCACTAAACTGCTAAATGGGCAAATTGCTAAATTATTTTTTTTTGGGCCAAATGAAATGTTTAATGATAAACCCACCAATGTTATGGATTAAATAAAAATTGTTATATGACTATATTTTGTTATATACGCATAATTGCATGGGGTGGGGTATATGAAGAGAAGAATGGCCAGTTGCCAAAAATCTAGTTCGGTGGCCTTGCCACAAAAATAATTATGGCTTATTGCCTCTAGTTCGGTGGCCTTGCCACAAAAATAATTATGGCTTATTGCCTCTAGTTCGGTGGCTCTGTCACAAATATGGCTTATTGCCTCTAGTTCGGTGGCTTTGCCACAATTATAAAAAGGCTTAATGCCTACGATTGGTGTGTTGGCGGGGTGGGTTGACTTGATCCCCACAGGTGTGATGGTTGGTACGGGGGTGTTAGCGGATGGATATTAGGTTTGGTTGGGAAATTCATTTTACATGCATTTTTAAATTATTTTATTTCATTTTATGATATATTGTTGAATTCTGTAATTGGGCTCAAGCCCAGCATAATATCTTGACGATCTGGCCCAATAATGGTGGTAAGTGAGTTGCACACTGAGTTCTAAGTAACTCACCCCCTTTAATTTTTCCATCTCAGGTAATGGAAATTGACGTGGACTTGGGCCGAGGATGACTTCGTGGAGGCCATACTGCAAAACATGGGTTATTTAAACTCTGAACTTTTTAATAAGTATTTTTACTATTTTGGGTTATTGTAATAAGGGCCTCTATAAATGGATTTCTCTTCCTTGTTCATCCAAAATAATTCTTCATTGATTATATTTTTTTTATTGCTTCTAAGATTTCTTCTTGTTGGGTTTTAGTGAGTGCATGGTCCCACCATCCTTTTAGTTGACTAGTAAATCTAGCAACTAAACTATTGGCTATAGCATGATCACTGATTAATCCATTTTGGTTTTGGGTTTTATAAACATTTGAAACCATTTTCATTTGTTGTAATAAACTAAGAATATTGTATTCAAACATTCTATCTATATTTCCATTCATAAATTCTATTAGCATTGTATTTATTCTGGAAAACGGGTTTTTCTTCTATATTAAGATCAGGTGCAGTGGTTTTTGGATAATATAACCTTTTTGGTTCTTTACAAGCCATCTTGTTAATTTGTTGCTCATCTGACTGGTCAAAGCCAGATTGGGAGGATTGGTGTAATGTATTTACTGAATGTTGGGTTTGTAGTGGGGTATCAGGTGCAATTAATTCAGACTTGTAACTCTCCAAAGCATCAAGTCTATTTTGGATTTTTGTTAAGAAATCATTTTGGGATTTTTGGAAAGGTTTTACAATCTCATAAGGTGTAAATATTGGTTCTTTAGAACTTTTTCTATTACCTCTTTTACTGATTCTTTCCTAATCGGGTGACTTTCTACCAAATTCTCAATATAATCTAATTATTTTCATATTGTATGAAGACTGATATTTGTATAGTTGTTTTGTTCTACTATCATTTTAATATCTTTTGATGAGATTTGTTCTCCTGCATCAGGAGTTATCATTCTTAAAAGATTTTCCTTTATTCCAGTATTTTTGTGAAGATATTGAACCTCCATTAAAGGAGGATGTTGAGATTCAACTTCTCCTTTATTAGTCTGCCAACTAGTATATGTTTTATTGTATTAACAGATTCTAAATAATATTCTTCAAACCATTCAAAGAATTTTATATGAATTTTATTGGTATTCACAAATTCATAATATTCTTGAAGAATGCTTTCTTTTTATCATTATAATTTTAAAAGTAATCTTCTCTTTTTTGCTTATTTTGTTGGAATAGAAGTGTTTTCTACACCATTCCTTATTTATCTCAAAAGATTTTTTTCTAAAAACAACTATTTCTAAATTTTCTCCTTTTCTTGCATTATTAGTCATTGATGAATATGTTGGTAACATATTAGGTGAATTTAGGGGACTCTCTTCCTTTCTGGCATAGATAGGTTGAGCTATATTTGAGGAATTATCTATTCCTTGTAAATTGGTTCTAAATGTTGTTGGGATAGAAGAGACAGAGACTCTACCTATCCTAAAATATGTCGTTTTTGTTTCTGGATTTTACTCTTCTTCTAAATTTAACCTCCTAAAAGTTGTGATGGTACTTCCTATTTTGAAGGAATGTCTTGGAGGCATTCTTCGTGGCCTGTTGAATATTAATTCAACTGTGCCATCTTGGTGTTGAGAAATTTCACTTAATGAAGTGTTTCTTATTGAAGTTGGTGCCACAGGGTCTGTAGCACCCTCAAGTTTCCACCTATCAAGAAGGTTTATTTCATGCCATTGTATTGTTCTTGGGATTGTGGTATGAGATTGTAGCACCCCAAACCCGGTCTAGATGTTACTGTAACATGAGGAAAACATAAAAAAAAAATCCTTGTGATTTGTACTAAAATAAGTGTTATTTGGTTATGGTTAAGAAAACAAGTTTGGATGTAAATATTTGATAAAATTACAATTACTATTGAGAGGTTATTTGATGTATCAAAAATCAAGATAGAGAACTTAGAAACCGTGACTTTTGAAAATGTTATTGATAATTTGAAAGAAAGTCCGAGTTAAATCATTTGTAAAAGTTTGTTACAAAATCCATTTATTAATCAATTTTGGAAAACTGTTGGTTATGCTTTTAGAAAATCTCCATTTAAAAATAATTTAAGCAAAATAATAAATACGTCAAACATAAAGCAAATAAAAATATCCTAGAGGCCTTATTACAACTTTTAAAACCCAAAATAGTAAAAGTAACAAAATAAACAGAAAAGAAGTTTACTAATGTTTGATAATATTATTTCCAAAGTATGGCCTCCACCGAGTCATCCATTGGCCCAAGTCCTCGTCACTGAGCATTACCTGTAAGGATTAAGAAGATAGAGTGAGTTACAAGAACTCAGTGCATAATCCCCTTACCGTCATTCACTGGGCCTGAACCCGTTTAACAACATCTTGGGCCTAAGCCCATTTACAAGATAATAAATAAATGAAATGAATGCAACCCATCCCATCCAGCCAATCTCTCCCCCGACTAGCCAATCTCTCCTATGGGGATCAAGTCAACCCACCCCACCAGTCTCTCCAATTTGTAGTCAAGCTGCCATTTATAATATTTTTGTGGTCAAGCCACCGAATCATAGTTAAGCACGTTAATAAACGAATTGTGGCTATGCCACCGGGCTACACTTCTCTTCATACAATTTTTCCCATCCCATGCGATATGTAGAGATGCAACATGCATAATAACATAAAATATCCATATATAAATAACACCCACTAATCTATTGATTTTAATAAATCGGCCCAAAGGGGCATTTTGGTAAATCGACCCATAAGGGCATTTTCGATAATTCGACCCATAAGTGTAACATCCGGGGTTTAGGGGTCTTGTATTTCTTTCTAAGTTACATGTATGTGGTAGTGTGCTCTATATGTTGTTTGTATGTGTTTGGGGGTCTCGGGAAATCTTGAGGCTAAGTTTGGACCTTAGGTAATTTTTTTGGTTTAGAGCCTTTAGGGGAAGCTAGGGGAGATAGGCCTTAAGAGTTCTTATGTGGAGTTTAGGACACAAGAATTGATGTGGTGAAGTGGCTTGGGAGGCGTCACTTAGTGCATAAGGGAGTGACGCCTCAAGGAGCTAGTGGGGGCAAGGTTCGAGCTGCAGAGGAAGCATTTTGGGGTTGCTTTTTACGTCAAGGGAGTGGGAGAGTTGGACGACAAGCAAACTCTGCATGGATGAGGTGTGGATTGAGTCAACAGCTTAAATTTGTGGCTAAGAGAGGAGGTAGGAGTTTGATTCACTCAAACGCATTTGAATGAGTGGAGGGTAGGAAAAATAGGAGGAAAAGAAGGGATTTGGGTGAGAGAGGAAGAGTTGGCCGAATATGGGGCTTTGGAGGGTGACATTTTAGGTCATATGGAGGGGTGATAGGTGTCGAATGTGTTTACTTATTTAGGGGGTCATTTTACTTTCGATTTTTTTCTTTTCTTTTAGCTATTTGCCGAAAAGTGGTGTACCAAAAGCTAGTAAGTGTGTGGTTCTTTTCTCCCTGTTTCTTAGAGGCAAAAATCGAAAGTGAGATTTCCATTTGGGGCATTCATGTTTTCTTCCTTTTCTCTTGGAATTGTTCACTCTCTCACCAAAGTCGAACCTTTCTCTTTACTTCCACCATAGCCGAAACACCCATAAACCCCAACCCTTTCCTTTCTTTTCATTTGCTTGAAGTCGAAAACCTCTCTATACCTTGGCCAAATCTTCTAAGGCATCTCTTCTCTTTCTTTTTCGCGTTCTTCTCCTATTTCTCAAACATTTTACTCTAGGCCGAACCTGTCAGGGTCTATTCCAATTGATTCTAATAGTTGGTAAGGGTTTCTTGATTCAATTCTCTTCTTTCTCTTTTGATTACCGAAAGTTAGATGTCTAACTTTGTATAGGTGTGGTCGAATCTATTCAAGGTGGTGACTTTGTGTCCATTTATGGAACCCAACGTTGGGGGTATCTAGGAGCTTTTGGGTTTTGATCAAGCAAGGTAAGGGGGTGTACCTTTGGTTCGGCCAAAGGCCACATCTTTTGGCTTTATGCAGTTTAGCCGATTCTAACTAGATTGATGTAGGGGGAGTTTCGACAGAGGTTGAGGATGAGCCTTTGGAACTCGGATCTATTTTGGTAAGAGTATTCGATTAAGATTGGTGTTGTCTCATTTAGATTGATTTAATGTTTAACTGGGTCTCTTGATTAAGTGCCATTCAATGGATACAAGTACCAGTCAATGACAGAAAGGGGTTGACCCTACCCCTAAGTTCAAGAAACGTTCGGTTTTTATGATTCAGGATTGGCCACCAGGGTGTGGGCCAGCATCAAAGCAGGATCGTAGGTAGATAGCGGTAGTTTCGCTTAGGGACAGTGTCGACGTCGAAAGTCTAGTGCTCCAGGTTATCAGGTGTGTGGTTAATTCGTTATTTCTATGATTAGTTAATTAATTATATATGTTATGCGTGTGATAACCGGTACAGTGGTTGTGGTGGATTTGTTACCCTCAATGAGGTATCTCGGAAACCAAGTTAGTACTCTATCTAAGGTGTGGTTGTGGTTGGTTACTGTGGATATTTGTGAGCATGTTGTATGTCTACCTAATGTATCCATGCATTATTCTATCATATCATTATAGCATGTTGCACATGCATGGGATCGGGATGTATATGTGAAATGAAGGACCGAGTGTACATTTATGTACGTGGTGGTGATTGGCTATGTGCCATATCACGACTTAATGTCGGCTATGTGCCACATCGAGGGAATGATGCTTGCTTTGTGCTTCATCGTGGTTTGATGATGACCATGGGTCACATCATGGATATGGAGATTTGGTCACATAGTGATCGGTGGCTAGGCCATGATATATTTGGTCACATGGTGATTGGTGGCTAGGCTATGATATATTTGGTCACATGGTGATCGGTGGCTAGGCCACGTTATATTAGCTTTGAGCAGCTTGACTGCCAAAGAGGTGTGTAACGGATGGTGGGTCGATTTAGTAATCCCCTAGTATGTAATGGCAGGATACGGGGGTGTGTAGAGGATGGATATTAGGATGGGTTGGGTAACATTTTTGCATCATCATGTGTGGTATGTGGATTGTGTGGTTTGGGCCAAGCCCATTTGGGAAACATGTGAAATAATTGCACACTGAGTCTGTTCGACTCACCCTATTTTCTCAAACAATTCAGGTGATGTGTGATACATGGACCGGGCTAGAGTAGATTCGTGGTGGCCATGCAGAAGTTGTTTTAATGTTTTATGCACTTAAATTCTTAGTTACTTTTGGATTAATTTCTTTTTAATGTAATAAGGCCATTTAAATATTTTGGGATTTTTACTTTATTGTGAGTTAGATTGATTATCGATTAAAAACTGGGAATGATTTTGGGAAACAATTTACAACTTAAAGATTAAACTTGAGTTTTAACCTGAATATTTTAAATAACTCGATTTCTCTTGAAATTTCCAAACGTACAATGTTTTAAACTACACACGACCTTTAAAGTTTTCGTTCTTTTATAAACTAAGTAAATATTTTAAACTCAAAACGTGTTTTCACCCATTAAATCAAATTCTTTTCAAACATATTTCCTTGAAGCATTTCGAATTCGGCCGTGGTGTTTTGGGTCGGGTTTGGGGTGTTACAGTTTGGTATCAGAGCTAAGTTTAAAACTCGACTTTGAGGGTTTTTGGGCCCAAAACATCTTTCGAAGGTGGGTTTTACTAAAACTTGTATTTTCACTAGCTGTTCAGGTTTTCTGGCATGGCATCCGAGTCTTCGGCCCGATGTCCATCAGGTAAGTACTTCAAACCGTTGCATGATTTATATGTAAGGTGAAGGGTGATATGGGATCGTAGGTTAGTAAGTTAGGAACTATTGAACTCTAGGATTAGCTTACCCCAACACTAAATTTCATAAGACTTAACTTATTTCACCAAACCCGAAAATAAGTCTTGGAGTTCAGGTGTGGTAACAAGCATGTGCATGTCTAGGCATGGATTCCGAATGAGCTTGGTATTTAAGCAGTCCTAGCGACTCACCTCCTCATTTCTGGAATCTTACCTGGTGCGCAGTGATTGTTCACCTTAACCGTGAGGACTCGTTAATGGGCCAAATCTATAAATAAAACTCGAAAGGGACCAAACACCCGATTTTGTAAAACAATCAAATTACCCCGATTTGCAAAATTATTGAAGTACCCTAATTTGTGAAAATTACTAAAATACCCCTAATTTATGAAATTATCATACTACCCTCGATTTTTACCAAAATACCCCTATTTTGCAAAAATACCAAAATACCCCTATTTTACAAAATTACAAAATACCCTTGATTTGGAAAATTACCAAAATACCCCTATAGGACAAATTACGAAAATACCCCTGGGTTGGGAACGGACGAAAATGTTTAAAGTGGTGAACGTGTGTAGTGGATAGTATTGATGAATGAATGAGATTTTCTGAGTTGGGGTGGAGGACTTGAGACAAAAACTTTGAATGACCGAAATAACTACTATCAAATGTCTTTACATAAAATTGCTTGTGGGTAATCAGTGGAACAATAAGTAATGCATAAAATTTCTTAAACAGATTAAAATGCTACGATAGACATGAGTTCTAGGGGACCAGGTCATAATACGCGTGGACGTGGTACGGGCAGAATGTCAATATCGAAACCAGTTGGGTCTAGTCATGGATCGGGGAATGAAACAACACCGTCCGCTGTAGAAACGGAGTTCCAAGATCAGACGGGTGGAGATGACACAGTATCTCAGGCTATACTGCGAGTCTTGGAAAGAGTTACGGGAGCGAATGTGGGTATCAGGGCCAGGAAGTCTATTTCTGAGAGACATCGGGCGAATGGAGCTGAGATATTCAGAGGTGTCTCGGGGTGGCTCCAAATGCGGTGGAGTATTGGTTGGAGGCAGTCGAGAGGATCATGGATGATTTGGACTGCAATGCTGAGGAAAAGCTAGAAAGTGCTGTGTCTTTACTACGAGATGAGGCCTATCAATGGTGGCTTACCGTCAAAGAGGGTACTCCAGCGGACCGAGTAGATTGGAGTTACTTCAAGGTAAAGTTTGAGGGGAAGTATGTTGGAGCTAGTTACGTGGACGTACAGAGGAAGGCGTTCTTGAATCTGGTGCAGGGGGTAAGTCAGTAGCGAAATATGAGGCAGAATTATTGAGGTTAAGTCGGTATGCCAGATGGATTGTCACTACTGATTACGAGTGCTGTGTGAGGTTTGAGGATGGGCTCCGAGATGAATTACGGGTGTTGATAGCTCCTCAGCGTGAGAGGGACTTTGCCACTTTGGTGGAGAAATCTCGGATCGCTGAGGAAGTTAAGCGAGCTGAAAGGCAGAATAGAGATAGAGACAGAGGCCAAAATAAGAGGGGTTTTGGATCGTCAAGATCTTTGGGGGTTTCAGAAAAAGCCTAGGGTGGATAATTCCACTAATACTATTATGCCAGCTGCTGGGAATCAGGTCCGTCCATGTGCTCAGTGTGGGAGGATGCATGTAGGCGAGTGCTGGGGAAGGATTAGGGAGTGTTTCAGGTGTGGGTATAAGACTCACTTTGTGAGGAATTGTCCTTAGAATGCAGATAGGGCTCAGTTAGTGGGTCAAGGGTATGTGCAGCCAGGAAGGGGTGGTTCACAAGTGTCAAGAGGTCGTGGCTCGAACCGAGGAGGAAATGGTTTTGGTCGAGGTCATGGAGCACCAGGTAGAGGTGCTGGGAGCTCAGTTGCAAGGCAGCCAGGGTTAGTGTATGCAGCTAGACGTCGTGAGGAGGGGGACATACCAGACGTTATCACGGGTACGTTCCTTATTTATGGATTACCCTTTACTGCTTTAATTGATGTTGGGTCAATGCATTCGTATATTGCTAGCATGGTGTCTAGAACCTTGAATGTGAACTCTAAGACTGTCCCTAGGAAGATGACTGTACTTAGTCCTTTAGGGTAATCTGTGGTAGTAGATAAACTCTTTAGAGACGTGCCTTTAGAGGTTCAAGGGGTGGTATTCCCAGCTGACTTGATGGAGCTGCCGTTCGGGGAATTTGACCTGATTCTAGGGATGGATTGGTTAGTAAGATATCGTGCTAACCTAGACTGTGCTGCTAAGTACATGTCGATAAGGACTCCCGAGAGTTATGAAGTTGTGGTGATAGGTGAGGGGAGAGACTACCTCTCTAACGTGGTGTCTGCTCCTAAGGTGGTGAAGATGGTGAATAAGGGGTAATTGGCTTTTCTGATGTTGGTTAGTTCCTTGGATGCTAAGGAGGCAGCTATGGGGGAGGTCAGGATAGTAAAGGAGTTTGTGGATGTTTTTCCACAAGAACTCCCAAGGTTACCTCCGGATCGGGAGGTGGAATTTGGAATTAACCTATTGTCAGGAACAGCGCCGGTGTCCATCGCTCCTTATAGGATGGCACCAAAGGAGTTGGTTGAGCTGAAGGCCCAAATCCAAGAGTTGTTAGATCGCGGGTTTATTCGACCCAGTGTGTCTCCGTGGGGAGCACCGGTGTTGTTCGTGAAGAAGAAAGACGGGTCTATGCATATGTGCATAGATTACCGCCAGTTGAATAAACTGACGATTAAGGACAAGTACCCGCTGCCGAGGATAGACGACTTGTTTGACCAGCTCAAAGGAGCTGCGGTCTTTTCAAAGATAGATTTGAGGTCGGGATATCACCAGCTTAGGGTGAAGGAGGCTGATATCCATAAGACGGCATTTCAAACTCGATATAGGCACTACGAATTCCTGGTAATGCCGTTCGGGTTGACTAATGCACCAGCTGCATTTATGGACATGATGAATCGGGTTTTCCAACCTTACTTGGATCAATTCGTCGTGGTGTTCATAGACAACATCCTAGTGTATTCCAAGTCGGAGGAGGAGCATGACGCACATCTTCGGGTGGTGCTGAGAATTTTAAGGGAAAAGAAGTTGTATGCCAAGTTTGGCAAGTGTGAATTCTGGTTGAGTGAAGTTACTTTTCTGGGTCACGTGGTATCCGCGGAGGGAATAAGGGTGGATCGCCGGAAGGTTGAGGCAGTACTGGAGTGGAAACCACCTAGGTCGGTAGCTAAAATTTGTAGTTTCTTAGGGCTAGCAGGGTACTATAGGAGGTTTGTCGAGGGTTTTTCTTCGATAGCGACACCTTTGACTAAGCTGTTGAGAAAGGAGGTACCTTTTGTATGGCCAGATAAGTAGCAGGAGAGCTTCGAGAAGCTAAAAAGAGTTTTGACTAAAGCCCCGATTTTGATCCAGCCTGTGGCTGGAAAAGATTTTGTAGTGTACTGTGATGCTTCTCACACGGGGTTGGGTTGTGTACTGATGCAGGAAGGGAAGGTGGTTGCTTATGTGTCTCGACAGCTGAGACCACATAAAGTTAATTATCCAACGCACGATCTGGAATTGGCAGCAGTAGTTTTTACTTTGAAAGTGTAGAGGCACTATCTGTACGGAGAGAAGTCGGTGATCTACATGGACCACAAGAGCTTGAAGTATCTGTTGACTCAGAAAGAGCTGAACATGAGACAACGAAGGTGGGTGGAACTATTAAAGGATTACGACTGTTCGATTGAGTACCATCCAGGTAAAGCAAATGTGGTGGTAGATGCATTAAGCTAGAAGGTTGTATCGGATCTGAGGGCTATGTTCGCACATCTTAGTCTCTACGACAACGAGAGTTTGTTAGCAGAACTGCAGGTAAAGCCGACATGGTTAAGTCAGGTAAAGGAGAAATAGTTGGTGGATGAGGTTTTGGGTACTCGACTTTAGCAAGTTCAGAGTGGGGAGTTAGTGGATTATAGTGTGAGCAAAGGATTGAGTCCTGTGTTTTCGTGGTAGGGTGCGTATTGGGAGGATGTAGAACCGAGGCGAAGATTCTTCAGGATTCGCATAGTAGCCCTTACGCTATGCATCCTGGAGGAAGTAAGTTGTATAAGGATCTACGAAAATAGTTTTGGTGGCCTGGATTGAAGTGTGAAGTTACAGAATTTGTGGGGAAGTGCTTGACGTGTCAGCAGGTTAAGGCTGAACATCAAGTACCTTCGGGGTTGCTGTAACCAGTGAAGATTTCACAATGGAAATGAGAGAGGATCACAATGGATTTCGTAAGTGGGCTTCCTCTTACACCTACTAAGAAGGACTCAGTATGGGTGATTGTGGATCAGTTGACAAAGTCCGCGCATTTCATACCTGTTTGGGTTGATTACTCTCTGCAAAGATTAGCGAAGCTGTATGTAGCAGAAATTGTGAGACTACATGGAGTGCCGGTGTCGATCATATCAGATAAGGATCCTAGATTTACGTCGAGGTTTTGGAGGGCGTTGCATTAGGCTTTGGGTACCAGGTTGGACTTTAGGACGGCATTTCATCCACAGTCAGACGGCCAGTCTGAAAGGGTGATTCAAGTGTTAGAAGATATGTTGAGGGGTTGCGTTATCGACTTCAGGGGTAGCTGGGATGAATTCTTGCCTTTGGCAGAGTTTGCATACAACAACAGTTACCAAGCAAGTATTCGGATGGCACCGTATGAAGCGTTGTATGGACGGAGGTGTCGCACTCCTATGTGTTGGACAAAATTAAGTGAACGTCATGTTTTGGGTCTAGAGATGGTGGCAGAATCAGAGGAAAAGGTTAAGGTAATCCGAGCACGGTTGAAAGAGGCATCTGACACACAGAAATCGTTTGCGGATCTTAAGCAGAAAGAGATAGAATTTGCCGTAGGTGATAGTGTATTCTTGAAAGTTTTGTCGTGGAAGAAGGTGATGAGGTTTGGACGCAAGGGTAAACTGAGTCCCACGTTTATAGGGCCTTATAGGGTTTTGAAACGAGTAGGGCCAGTGGCTTACCAGTTGGAATTGCCGCTAGAATTGAATCAGATGATGATGTGTTCCATGTGTCAATGTTACGTCGATATCGATCGGATCCATCTCACATAGTGCCAATTGAGGAAGTTGAGTTAAGGCCAGATTTATCCTACGAAGAAGAACTGATTCAGATTCTGGAGCGAGATGTGAAGGTACTTTGAAAGAAATCTGTTCCTCTAGTTAAAGTATTGTGGCGTAACCATGGTTCAGAAGAAGCTTCGTGGGAGTCGAAAGAAGCTATGCGATAGCAATACCCTCACTTATTTTGATTAGGTAATTTTGAGGTCGAAATTATTTTTTAAGGGGGTAGAACTATAGCATCTGGGGTTTAAGGGTCTTGTATTTCTTTCTAAGTTACATGTATGTGGTAGTGTGCTCTATATGCTATTTGTATGTGTTTGGAGGTCTCGGGAAATCTTGAGGCTAAGTTTGGACCTTAGGTAAATTTTTGGTTTAGAGCCTTTAGGGGAAGCTAGGGGAGATAGGCTTTAAGAGTTCTTGTGTGGAGTTTAGGACACAAGAATTGATGTGGTGAAGTGGCTTGGGAGGCGCCACTTAGTGCATAGGGGAGTGACGCCTCAAGGAGCTAGTGGGGGCAAGGTTCGAGCTGCAGAGGAAGCATTTTGGGGTTACTTTTTGCGTCAAGGGAGTGGGAGAGTTGGACGGCAAGCAAACTCTGCATGGATGAGGTGTGGACTGAGTCAATAGCTTAAATTTGTGGCTAAGAGAGGAGGTAGGAGTTTGATTCACTCAAACTCATTTGAATGAGTGGAGGGGAGGAAAAATAGGAGGAAAAGAAGGGATTTGGGTGAGAGAGGAAGAGTTGGCCGAATATGGGGCTTTGGAGGGTGACATTTTCGGTCATATGGAGGGGTGATAGGTGCCAAATGTGTTTACTTATTTAGGGGGTCATTTTACTTTTGGTTTCTTTTCTTTTCTTTTAGCTATTTGTCGAAAAGTGGTGTACCAAAAGCTAGTAAGTGTGTGGTTCTTTTCTCCCTGTTTCTTAGAGGCAAAATCGAAAGTGAGATTTCCATTTGGGGCATTCATCTTTTTCTTTCTTTTCTCTTGGAATTGTTCACTCTCTCACCAAAGCCGAACCTTTCTTTTTACTTCCACCATAGCCAAAACACCCATAAACCCCAACCCTTTCCTTTCTTTTCATTTGCTTGAAGCCGAAAACCTCTCTATACCTTGGCTGAATCTTCTAAGGCATCTCTTCTCTTTCTTTTTAGCGTTCTTCTCCTATTTCTCAAACATTTTACTCTAGGCCAAACCTGTCAGGATCTATTCCAATCGATTCTAATAGTTGGTAAGGGTTTCTTAATTCAATTCTCTTCTTTCTCTTTTGATTGCCGAAAGTTAGATGTCTAACTTTGTATAGGTGTGGCCGAATCTATTCAAGGTGGTGACCTTGTGTCCATTTTTGGAAGCCGACATTGGGGGTATCTAGGAGCTTTTGGGTTTTGATCAAGCAAGGTAAGGGGGTGTACCTTTGGTTCGGCCAAAGGCCACATCTTTTGGCTTTATGCAGTTTAGCCGATTCTAACTAG
The DNA here is from genome assembly GCA_025506655.1 of Gossypium rotundifolium. Lineage (NCBI taxonomy): Eukaryota > Viridiplantae > Streptophyta > Magnoliopsida > Malvales > Malvaceae > Gossypium > Gossypium rotundifolium. The sequence continues at coordinate 115,580,486 of CP106731.1, read as the reverse complement.
ATTGATGTAGGGGGAGTTTCGACAGAGGTTGAGGAGGAGCCTTTGGAACTCGGATCTATTTTGGTAAGAGTATTCGATTAAGATTGGTGTTGTCTCATTTAGATTGATTTAATGTTTAACCGGGTCTCTTGATTAAGTGCCATTCAATGGATGCAAGTACCAGTCAAGGAGAGAAAGGGGTTGATCCTACCCCTAAGTTCAAGAAACGTTCGGTTTCGCGATTCGGATTGGCCACCGGGTGTGGGCGGCGTCGGAGAGGGATCATAGGCGATAGCGGTAGTTTCGCTTAGGGACAGTGTCAACGTCGAGAGTCTAGTGCTCCAGGTTATCAGGTGTGTGGTTAATTCACTGTTTCTGTGATTAGTCAATGAATTATATGTGTTATGCGTGTGATAATCGGTACAGTGGTTGTGGTGGATTTGTTACCCTTAATGGGGTATCTCGGTAACCAAGTTAGTACTCTATCTAAGGTGTGGTTGTGATTGGTTACTGTGGATATTTGTGAGCATGTTGTATGTCTACCTAATATGTCCATGCATTATTCTATCATATCATTATAGCATGTTGCACATGCATGGGATCGGGATGTATATGTGAAATGAAGGACCGGGTGTACATTTATGTACGTGGTGGTGATTGGCTATGTGCCATATCACGACTTGATGTCGGCTATGTGCCACATCGAGGGAATGATGCTTGCTTTGTGCTTCATCGTGGTTTGATGATGACCATGGGTCACATCATGGATATCGAGATTTGGTCACATGGTGATCGGTGGCTAGGCCACAATATATTTGGTCACATGGTGATTGGTGGCTAGGCCACATTATATTAGCTTTGAGCAGCTTGACTGCCAAAGAGGTGTGTAGTGGATGGAGGGTCGATTTAGTAATCCCCTAGTATGTAATGGCAAGATACGGGTGTGTAGAGGATGGATATTAGGACGGGTTGGGTAACATTTTTGCATCATCATGTGTGGTATGTGGATTGTGTGGTTTGGGCCAAGCCTATTTGGGAAACATGTGAAATAATTGCACACTGAGTCTGTTCGACTCACCCTATTTTCTTAAACAATGTAGGTGATGTGTGATACATGGACCGGGCTGGAGTAGATTCGTGGTGGCCATGCAGAAGTTGTTTTAATGTTTTATGCACTTAAATTCTTAGTCACTTTTGGATTAATTTCTTTTTAATGTAATAAGGCCATTTAAATATTTGGGGATTTTTAATTTATTATGAGTTAGATTGATTATCGATTAAAAACTGGGAATGATTTTAGGAAACAATTTACAACTTAAAGATTAAACTTGAGTTTTAACCTGAATATTTTAAATAACTCGATTTCTCTTGAAATTTCCAAACGTACAATGCTTTAAACTACACACGACCTTCAAAGTTTTTGTTCTTTTATAAACTAAGTAAATATTTTAAACTCAAAACGTGTTTTCACCCATTAAATCAAATTCTTTTCAAACATATTTCCTTGTAGCATTCCGAATACTATAAGGGCATTTCTGTAAATTATCCCATAGGGGCATTTTTGTAATTCAGCCCATAAGGGCATTTTCATAATTTTACCAATTAACACCGATTTTGAAAAATCTCAGTACTAACAATTTTTAAGCAAATCACTCTATTCATACCATATTATTGTTATTAAGTTTCGTAAGCAACTTCGATCGATTTTTATAATATGATGCTAAATCACATATTATGGGATTTTGGTGTGAGGTATACCTGATACTGTAAGGACTAAACCTTCTTGATTTTGGCACCTAAAACACGATTACACTCAATTAACCAACAAACGAGGTTTTTCTTAATCCAAATATTTAAATCTAATGATCTAATAAAGTTATTACCCTTAGAATCGTGTACGACCCCGATTTGTCTATTCTCACCGGATGATGGTCCACAACCCGGTGGAAAATCTCGAATCGCCGGTACCACTCTACGCTTGAACTTAGGAGTAAGAATCGCAAATCCACTCCTTTTGAGTTCTCCAATCGCTTTTCCTTTCGAATTGGTACCACTTGTCTCCATTGGAAATAGTCTTAATCAAAACGATATTACGATGAAATAAATTGATTGTCTAAGGAAAAAGGTTCGGCTTACCACTATTTCCTTATGATCCACAAGGAACAAAAACATCGATATAGTCCCTAGAATAAGCATTTATACATAATCATCAATCCGTTTTAGCGGAATAACCCAATATTGAAATATATCGAGTGAACTTAACGAAATCCCTTACCTTGACGATAATAGATCCACTTCTATCGATTGGGCGCAAGGCTAGAAATGATTCGGCTAAGATGTGGTATTCGGCCACCCACTAGAACACTACGAAAAAAATTGATCACGTTTTGAGAGAGTAGAAGAAATGATGTTTTCGGTTAAGAAAACCATCCAATGACAAGGGCACATATTCGGCATGAAGAAAGGAAATTGAAAAGAAGAGTATTACTTACTGATTCGGTCAAGAATATAGTGTCAATACGAATGAGAAAGAAATAATGAAGAATGTATGAAGGTTTCAAAAGTTCAGCTATGGAGGAAAAATGAGCAAGAAGATTCGGCTATGAAAATATGAATTGAAGGAGAAGAAAGAAAGGTTGAAGAATTTGTGAAAAAAAAGGATGGAGAATAAGTCCTAACTAGTTTCACTATCAAAAGGGAAATAAGCAAATAAATTGAACAAAATGGCTAGATGGTTTCGGCAAAACAATGGAAAAAGATGCTCACTTTTGGCTTTGGAGTTTCGACAATGAGGGAAGAAATTGGAAAAAGAAAAAGACACCAAATGCTAAGAAGAAAACAACATCTCATGCACTAAAATTTGCCAAATGCCTAAAGAAAATTCAGCTATCCCTTTCCCCCTTACAAACCGTGTATCACTTTTGCCAAAAGGATGAATGTTGACAAAATAATCTTTCCAAAACATCCTCCACATGATAGGCCAACATGTTACCTTCTCTTGCCTTTTTCTTTTGATTCTTTCCTTCCTTTTCCCTTATCTTCCTCCTTACCATATTCCTTAGCCTCCTTTCCATAAATAAAAAGTCTTCCTTGCCTTAATTAGGACCATAGCCGACACTTGGGATAGGAATACAAAAATAAATCCAAAATTTGAAAAAGATGAGATTTGAACCCCTTCCCTCCATGCTCTCCACTTGATGCCATAACCTCCTTGCCATATGCTCATTTATGCTAGCGAAATACACTCTTATTTCCTTAAGCATTGATGCCACTTACTAATTCTCCTTAAAGTGTGAACACAAAATTTATACTAAGGCCCAACTCAACCCCAAGCCTTATTAGGACCCCTAAATATACAAGATTAACATTCTTAACTAACCTATTGCATGATATTCTTAAAATCATAAAATTCTAAATTTCAAGATCTTACAATTCTACCCCCTTAAAGAAAATTTCGGCCTCAAAATTTACCTGATTAGAAGAGATGAGGATATTGCTACCGAATCGCATCCTCAGGCTCCCATGTAGCTTCCTCTGTCCTATGATTACGCCATAATACTTTGACTAATGGAACCGACTTCCTTCTTAGCACCTTAATATCCCGATCCAAAATCTTCACTAGCTCCTCTTCAAAAGACAAGTCAGGTCTTAACTCAACTTCCTCCGCTGGTACAGCATGAGACAGATCCGAACGATAACGCCTTAACATAGAGACATGGAATACACTATGTATCTGATTTAACTTCGGAGGTAGCTCAAGCTGATAAGCCACTGGCCCAACACGCTTCAATATTTGGTAAGGTCCGATAAACCTAGGGCTCAACTTGCCTTTCTACCCAAATCTTACGATCTTCTTCCAAGGTAAGACCTTCAAAAAGACCTGATCACCCACCGCAAATTCTATATCCTTACGCTTCAGTCCGTATGTATTTACATGCCCGTCCAAGCTTCTTTAAGCGTACTGTCATTACCTCAACTTTTTCTACGTCTCTGAGATCAACTCAGGACCCAATAACTGTCGCTCCCCTAGCTCAGTCCAACAAGTGGAGTACAACACCTCTGATCATACAACGCTTCGTAGGGTGCCATTTTATACTGGACTGATAGCTGTTGTTGTATGCAAACTCTGCCAATGGTAGAAAATCTTCCCAACTACCCCTGAAATCGATCACTCAGCCACTTAACATGTCTTCCAGAATATGGATTACTCTCTCTAACTGACCATCAGTCTGCGGATGAAACGTCGTGCTAAAATTTAACCTTGTTCCCAAAGCTTCATATAAAGCCTTCCAAAACCATGATGTAAACCTAGGATCCATGTCTGATATAATCGACACTGGTACCCCATGCAACCTCACGACTTCTTCTATATATAACTTGGCCAACTTCTGCAATGAATAATCCATACGAACGGGTAGGAAATGAGTAGTCTTCGTTAACCGATCCACTATCACCCATACTGAATCTTTCTTAGAAGGCATTGAGGGTAACCCACTAACAAAGTCCATCATTATCATTTCCCATTTCCATAATGGAATTTTCACCGGTTGAAGAAACCCTGAAGGCAGTTGATGCTCCACCTTCACCAGCTGACAAGTCAAGCACTTACTCACGAATTCAGTAACCTCCCGTTTCAACCCTGGCCACCAACACTACTCTTGGAGGTCTCGGTACATTTTGTTTCTCCTGGGGTGCATAGCATATGGGCTACTATACATCTCACGTAGAATCATTTGTCTCAATTCCAAATTTTTGGGCATACAAACTCTTCCGCGAAACACAATACCCATAACTATTCAATCCAAAATCCCCTATCTCACCACCTTACTCTTGCTGAAGTCGAAAACCCAATGCTTCATCTATCAACTGCTTTTCCTTACTCTGGCTTACTCATGCAGGCTTCACCTGAAGTTTGGCTAATAGGCTACCATCTTCATAAAGGCTGAGATGAGCAAACATTGCTCTCAAATTTGATATCGCTTTACAACTCAACGCATCTGCCACTACATTAGCTTTTCTTGGATGATACTCGATTGAGAAGTCATAATCTTTCAACAGTTCTATCCACCTCCACTGTCTTAAGTTCAACTCCTTCTGGGTATGGAGGTACTTCAAACTCTTATGATCCATATAGATAATTGACTTCTCCCCGTACAGATAGTGTCTCTAAATCTTTAGATCAAACACCACTGCAGCTAACTCCAAATCATGAGTAGGATAGTTAATCTCATGTGGCCTTAATTGATGAGATGCATAAACCACTACTTTTCCCCTTGCATCAACACACATCCCAAGCCCGTGTGTGACACATCACAAAAAAGCATTAAATTCCTTCCCAGCCTCAGGCTGAATCAATACCGACGCTTGCATCAGAATCTTCTTCAATTTCTCAAAGTTCTCTTGCTACTTATTTGACCACACAAACAGTGCTCCCTTACGTAACAGCTTAGTTAGGGGTGCAACAATCAACAAAACCCTCAACAAAACGCTTGTAATACCCATTCAAACCTAGAAAACTCTGAATTTCTACCACTGACTTTGGTGGTTTCAAATCCAATACAGCCTCGACCTTTGGGGATCAACTCTAATTCTTTCGGTCAGACACAACATGCCCCAAAAAGGTCACCTCCTTCAACCAAAATGCACACTTACTGAATTTGGCATACAATTGCTTCTCCCTTAAAATCTACAATACTACTCGTAGATGGGAATCATGCTCTTCTTCAGTCTTTGAGTACACCAAGTTGTCATCTATGAACACCACCACAAATCGGTCTAGATAGGGTTGGAAGATCCGGTCCATCATGTCCATAAATGTACTTGGTGCATTAGTCAACCCGAACGACATCACTAAAAACTCGTAAGGCCCATAATGAGTTCAAAATGTAGTCTTATGAATATCCGCCTCCTTAACATTTAACTGGTGATAACCCGATCTCAAGTCTATCTTCAAGAAAATTGAAGCTCCTCGTAGCTAATCGAACAAATCATTGATCCTTGATAACGGGTACTTGTTCTTAGTAGTTAATTTATTCAATTTCCTATAATCGATGCACATATGCATCGACCCATCCTTTTTTTAACGAACAAAATCGGTGCTCCTCACGGTGATACACTTGGTCGAATAAATCTGTGATCCAACAACTCCTGAATTTGAGCTTTAAGCTCTGCTAGCTCCTTCGGTGCCATTCTATAAGGAGCAATAGACACTAGAGCCGTTCCTGGTAACAGCTCAATACCAAACTCCACCTCCCGATTTGGAGGTAATCTTGGAAGCTCCTCGGGAAAGACGTCTAAAAATTCTTTCACCATTCTAACACTCTCAACTGATAACTCTTTGGCATCCAGAGCACCCCTTCCGCACCAACTTTTCTGCCTCTAAAGTAGATACCACATTAGACAGATATTTTCTTCTTTCACCTATCATCCTCACTTCCTTATCCTCTAAAGTTCTTAATACCATCTACTTTGTAGCATAGTCCAAGTTCGTACGATGCTTAACCAACCAGTCCATGCCCAAAATAAGATCGAATTCACCGAATGGCAGTTCCATCAGATCCACCAAAATACTTCCCCTTGAATTTCTAAGGGCACATCTCTAAACAACTTATTTACTACCACTGACTGTCCTAAAAGGCTAATTACAGTTGTTTCCTTAGCAGTTATCTCATATCTAATATTCAGAGTTCCAGATATGGCACATGCAACATATGAATGGGTGGATCCAATATCTATTAAAGCTGCAAATGGTACATTAGATTTGAAGAACATACCGGTTATGACGTCCGGTGCATCACCATCCTTTCGACATCTGACTGCATAGACCAATCATGGCTGCCTCGCCTTCGTGTTACCCCTATTACCTGTACCTCTACCCTGTGCACCATGACCTCGTCCAACACCATTACCACCTCGACCAGGCCCAAAGCCCTCTATTGCTACTAAGCGCCTCCAACTGGTTGTGCAAATCTATTACGAACTGCCTAAGTCTGAGCAGGCTCTCGAGGGTAATCCCTAAATCGATGTTCCTTGAAACCACATCTAAAACAACCACCAGTTCTCTTCCAACATTCACCCGAGTGAAGTCTCCCACAATCCGCACAAGGCTGTAACTGATTGGTAGCAACTGGAGCACCCACTCATACTGGTCCTTCATTCCTGGGCCTTTTCTGAAAACCTCTAGCAGGTCCGAGTACCCAGAGTCTCTCTTGTTCCTATCCCTATCCTTGTCTCGATTTTGTCGATCCGAGTGTTTAACCTCCTCAGCTATCTTAGCTTTTTCTACCAAAGTAGCAAAATTTCTCTTCTTCTGTGGGGCTATCAGTACTCGCAACTTATGACGCAACCCATCTTCAAAACGCACACAACGTTCATAATCATTCGGCACTATTCCTTGGGCATACCAACTCAGACGCAAAAACTCTGCCTCGTAAGCTGCCACAGATTTACCTCCTTGGACCAGATTCAAGAATTCCTTCCTTCAAGCATCCACATAGCTAGCCCCAACATATTTTCCCTAGAATGTTATCTTGAAAATTCCCAGTTTATATGATCGTCTTTAGTGCCTTCCTGAATAGTGAGCCACCATCGATACGCCTCGCCTCTCAAAGAATGACACAACGCCCGCCCGGTTTACGCTTCAGCGGTGCAATCCAGGTCGTCCAAAATCTATTCCACCGCATCAAGTCAGTACTCCGCTACACTAGGGGCTACACCCAAAATATCCCTAAAAATGTCAGCCCCATTCGACTTGAGTCGCTCAAATACCGACCCAATTCTTGCCCCAGCAACCCTTTCTAGGACTCACAACATCGCTTGGAACAGAGCGTCATCCTCTCTCATTCAATCGTGTGACCCAGCTTCAGTCACTGATGATGCAGGGATGTCCATTTCTGGCATGTCCTGATGCCTCGGATACAACTCTAGCACCTCGGCCCCTACCACGGCCACGTCTACAGCGTCCACATCCTCTAGCGCTCTTGTTTGCTAAATCAATTTAATCAGATTACTAATCTTATGAATCAGTATATTATTCAATGTTTATTAAATAATGTTTTATGAAATATAGGAAGTAAATTCGTTTTTGCAAAACATATCCTAAGGTCTCAATCTCTATAGTTTCAGCTCCTAAAGCTAAAATTTCTAGAGTATTTCTACTTCGTGGAGTTTTCTTTCCATAGTCATAACACAATAATTATAAAATGCAAATTTTAAACTTACTTGACTAGGTGCCGATAATACGTGGTGCCATACTTTCTTTAGAGCATGTATGTATAAAATTTTAAACAGCTTTGAAAAAAAATGCTTTTGAACCCAAACCATAGCCGAGTTTTACAACCTAGCTCTAATACAATAAAATATAACACCCCAAACCCGGCCCATGCGTCATGACCAGATCTGACATGTCACATGAGGAAAACATAAAAAAAATCCTTGTGTTTGTACTCAAATAAGTGTTATTTGGTTATGGTTAAGAAAACAAGTTTGGATGTAAATATTTGATAAAATTACAATTACTATTGAGAGGTTATTTGATGTATCAAAAATCAAGATAGAGAACTTAGAAATCGTGACTTTTGAAAATGTTATTGATAATTTGAAAGAAAGTCCAAGTTAAATCATTTGTAAAAGTTTGTTATAAAATCCATTTATTAATCAATTTTGGAAAACCGTTAGTTATGCTTTTAGAAAATCCCCATTTAAAAATAATTCAAGTAAAATAATAAATACGTCAAACATAAAGCATATACAAATATCCCAGAGGCCTTATTACAACTTTTAAAACCCAAAATAGTAAAAGTAACGAAATAAATAGAAAAGAAGTTTACTAATGTTTGATAATATTATTTCCAAAGTATGGCCTCCACCGAGTCATCCATGGGCCCAAGTCCTCATCACTGAGCATTACCTATAAGGATTAAGAAGATGGAGTGAGTTACAAGAACTCAGTGCATAATCCCCTTACCATCATTCACTGGGCCTGAACCCATTTAACAACATCTTGGGCCTAAGCCTATTTATAAAATAATAAATAAATAAAATGAATGCAACCCATCCCATCCAACCAATCTCTCCCCCGACCAACCAATCTCTCCTATGGGGATCAAGTCAACCCACCCTGCCAGTCTCTCCAATTTGCAGTCAAGTTGTCATTTATAATATTTTTGTGGTCAAGCCACCGTGTAACATCCCAAAGTTGGGCCTAGTAGGATTGGGCCCATTGGGCTTTAGGCGTAGAAGCGTTTAAAATTTTTGGGAATAAGAGAACGGCTTTAATGCAAGTTGGATCTAGTAGGTAGTGATTTTGGAAGGTTAGGGGGCTTCTATGAAGTCCCGAGTTCAAGTTAGGCCTTAGGAAAAATTTTGGTTTTGGGTGAATAAAACCCTAGGAGTTAGTAGTAGGCTTTAAGAATAAAATGTGGGGAAAATGACACAAGTGGAGTATGTGGTGTAGTGGCAAAGTGATGCCACATAAGAGACAAGGGGGTGACGCCACAAGGAAATAAGGAGGTCCAAGGTTCAAGACTTGGCTTTTTCATTTTGGTTTTTCTTTTAAATGGACTCTAGAATTTTTCCATAGGGTTATATTTAGTTGCGCATGGTTTTAGACACAAGAGGAGCTGGTGGCTTAGTGGCAAGTGGCGTGAATTGGCTGATGGGAGAGCTTGGGTTAGAATCTCATGACAAGCAAGGGAGTATTTATTTTGCGGATTGGACGGGAAGAGTTTGAAATGGATTTAAGCTCTACTAACGGAGAGGATCCTACATCGAAAGATACAAAGGAGGAAGGTGAGAAGCTAGCTGTATATAGAGCTGCCTAGGAGGAGAAGGAGCATACCTGGTTGGGATTGGGCATAGGAGTGCTCGGAGCGCGGTTTAGCAGCTTTAGATTCCTATCAGGTGATTCCCAGCGATTGAGGATTGGGAGTCGTGGAGGACTCGGGGGTGGCTATACATCGGAGATACTGCTCGTGAACTTTAGTAATTTCGATTTTTTCCTTTTCTTTTAGATTATTTATTTTGGGTTAATATTTTGTAATAAGGCCATTGGTTTATTTTTTTCTAAGTTTTCATTTATAACTGTTAAACTTATAAATACGAGGTTTTTTTTAAAACATTAGCAATCGTTTTCTAAAATATCATGTTTACGCAACGATGCAAGAGAGTATCTAATCCAGTAGAATTTCTTTTTCTTAGAATTTTATTCTTAATATTTTTGATTAAGGATTTTAAGTCTCAATGTAATAAGGCCATGGGCCACTAGACTTATATTTATTTTGGGGTTTTATGTTGGGTTTTTTTTATTCTTAAGTATTTAAATTTTATGTTTAAATTAAGCTAAGACATGTATTAAATCTCGGTTTTATTTTTTATTAAAAAATACCAAGGCATTTTATGACTTCATGTCTTATATGAATTAATAAATTATTAAGTTTTCGGTATAAATATTTAAACCTGATGATTGATTTCCAAAGTGCCACAAGTTTTATAAAATCTCCTTAGTACATACCAGATCCGGTCGTGGTGTTTGGGCTGGGTTTGGGTTGTTACACACCGAATCATAGTTAAGCACGTTAATAAACAAATTGTGGCAATGCCACCGGGCTACACTTCTCTTCATACAATTTTTCCTATCCTATGCGATATGTAGAGATGCAACATGCATAATAACATAAAATATCCACATATAAATAACACCCATTAATCTATTGAATACTTTTAATGAATCGGCCCAAAGAGGCATTTCGGTAAATCGGTCTATAGGGGCATTTTGATAATTTGACCCATAGGGGTATTTTCAATAATTCGACCTATAGGGGCATTTCGGTAAATCGGCCTATAGGGGCATTTTCTTAATTCGACCCATAAGGGAATTTTCGTAATTTTACCAATAAACACCGATTTTGACAAATCTCAATACTAACGATTTTTAAGCAAATCACTCTATTCATACCATATTATCGTTATTAAGTTCCGTAACGCAACTTCGATCGATTTTTATACTATGATGCTAAATCACAAATTTACAGGATTTCGGCGTGAGATTACACACCTGATTACTGTAAGGACTAAACCTTCTTGATCTTCGGCACCTAAAACACCATTACACACGATTAACGAACAAACAAGGTTTTTCTTAATCCAATTATTTAAATCTAACGATCTAATAAAGTTTTTACCCTTAGAATCGTGTACGACCATGATTTGTCTACTCTCACCGGATGATGTTCCACAACCCAGTAGAAAATCTCGAATCGCCGGTACTGCTCTACGCTTGAACTTAGGAGTAGGAATTGCAAATCCACTCCTTTTGAGTTCTCCAATCGCTTTTCCTTTTGAATCAGTACCACTTGCCTCCATTGGAAATAGTCTTAATCAAAACGATATTACGATGATATAAATCGATTGCCTAAGGAAAAAGGTTCGGCTTACCACTATTTTCGTATGTTCCACAAGTGAATAAAAATGATTGATATAGTCCCTAGAATAAGTGTTTATACATAATCATCAATCTGTTTTAGCATAATAACCAAATATTGAAATATATCTAGATGAACTTAAAGAAATCCCTTACCTTGACGATAATAGATCCACTTCTATTGATTGGGCACAAGGCTAGAAATGATTTGGCTAAGATGTAGTATTTGGCCACCCACTAGAACACTACGAAAAAGAATTGATCGCATTTTGAGAGAGTAGAAGAAATGATATTTTCGGTTAAGAGACCCATCCCATAACAAGGGCACATATTTGACATGAAGAAAGGAAATTGAAAAAAGTGTATTACTTACCGATTCGATCAAGAAGATAGTGTCAATACGAACAGGAAAGAAATAATGAAGAATGTATGAAAGTTTCAAAAGTTCAGCTATGGAGGAAAAATGAGCAAGAAGATTCGGCTATGAAAATATGAATTGAAGGAGAAGAAAGAAAGGTTGAAGAATTTGTGAAAAAAAAAAGAAACGATGGAGAATGAGTGCTAACTAGTTTCTGCTATCAAAAGGGAAATGAGCAAATAAATTGAACAAAATGGCTAGATGGTTTCGGCAAAACAATGGAAAAAGATGCTCACTTTTGCCTTTGGAGTTTCGGAAATGAGGGAGGAAATTGGAAAAAGAAAAAGACACCAAATGCTAAGAAGAAAACAACCACTCATGCACCAAAATTTTCTAAATGCCTAAAGAAAATTCAGCTATCCCTTTCCCCCTTACAAACCGTGTATCACTTTTGTCAAAAGGATGAATGTTGACCAAAATAATCTTTCCAAAACATCCTCCACATAATAGGCCAACATGTTCCCTTCTCCTGCCTTTTTCTTTTGATTATTTCCTTCTTTTTCCCTTATCTTCCTCCTTACCATATTCTTTAGTCTCCTTTCCATAAATAAAAAGTCTTCCTTGCCTTAATTAGGACCATGGCCGACACTTGGGATAGGAATACAAAAATAAATCCAAAATTTTAAAAAGATGGGATTTGAACCCCTTCCCTCCATGCTCTCCACTTGACGCCACAACCTTCTTGCCATACTTTCATTTATGCCAGTGAAATACACACTTATTTCCTTAGGCATTGATGCCACTTACTAATTCTCCTTGAAGTGCTTAAACACAACATTTATATTAAGGCCCAACTCAACCTCAAGCCTTATTAGGACCCCTAAATATACACGATTAACATTGTTAACTAACCTATTACATAATATTCTTAAAATCATAAAATTCTAAATTTCAGGATGTTACAGTTACGACCGGATCTGATGTGTCACATTGAAGTGTCGTTTGAAAATCAGGCTTGTCGATAACAGTTCGCTACTAAATTTTAAACCCCATTTAAAATATTGTTGTTGAAAACGTTCGTGTTGAAAAATCATGTTGCCCAATTATAGGTCATATCATTTGTTATAAGCTTATTAATCTGGAATAAAACCACGGAAGCCCTTTTTCTAGTTGTAAACTTTAAGTTTTGAAAAATGTGATTTTCTTAAGGTACAATTATTATTTAAGAACTCGTGTTTCCTAGTCTAGCAAGTTGAAATAAAGAAAGAACACCAAAAAAAAGTTAAAACTCGAAATGCCTTATTACATAATTATTAACCCAATATAAAAATAAAATAACTAAGTCTAAGATTAAATCATAAAGAGCGTGTGGCCACCTCCGAGTCCCTCGTAGCTCCAAATCATCTAAGGCTGGGGATTACCTGCACAGTTAAAGAAAAGGGTGAGTTACGAGAACTCAGTGTGTAATCCCAATCATGCAATAATAGTCTGGGTCTGAGCTCTATTCAGTATCAGTTCAGTCTGGGCTTTAGCCCTATATAGTAGCAGTGTGGGCCTAAGCTCAAATGATCATAGAATAGAATAGTAATGCAACCCAACCCAATCTAGCCAACACACCACCCGTACCAACCAACACACCATGTGGGGACCAAGTCGACCCACACCCAGCTACCACACCAATATAGCATAGCTGCTAGTAGTAACGCAGCAAAGCTGCTAATGACAGTAAACATAGGCCAAGCCACTAAAATCAAAAAATGTGGTGAAGCCACTAGAACAGGAAAAACGTGGTAGAGCCACTAGTACAATACTTCCTTCAAATCTGAATCCCAACCCCAATGCAGAATGTCGTGTCATAAATAATTCATGTATGCAGTATGTCACAATCATATTCAGCCATATAAATATTACACACACATCACTTAAACTACTACTAGGGGTGTAACGATTATTTTGTTAGTTAGGGGTAAAACGATAATTTTACCCTTCAAGGGTATTTCAGTAATTTTACCCTTCGAGGTTATTTTGGTAATTTTACCCTTTGAGGGTATTTTGGTAATTTTACCTTTGAGGTTATTTGATAATTTTGTCTTTCAATGGTATTTTGGTAATTTTACCCTTCGAGGGTATTTTGGTAATTTTACCCTTCGAGGGTATTTTGGTAATTTTATAACCTTACCCTAGGCCTACCATCGTTTCGAATGACTCGAATAACTTATCTGGCCAAAATGGTGTAACTAGGCCCAAAGCCCACTATCTGGCCTAAATAGGCCCACACGCTCGTGTGACACATTCAACCCAATTTTAGTTGCGGCTATGCGAATCTCACTGCCCAATCCATTAATATCCTCTTACCATGGATTTTACCTATGTGGACCCATTGGGCTCGCGTGGCCCATCTCAGCCCAATGAGGCCCATTACGACCTAAGCTCACAAAAACATCCGTAATGGCCTCTAAGTTCTAACGCCAACGATTGTGGCTCAATTTATCCCTACGAGCGTTCACACGCTCGAAGGCCCTTAGATGCCAAAACTTTGGCTTTTTGCTTTTGCCGATTCACAGTAGCTCAAGAGTTTGAGAACCCCTTTATCCAGCGTTTAAACAGTACGGTATTTGGTGTACGATTACACACCTGTTATGGGTTATAGTTTGAAGCGCTTCCAAGACACCTATGATAACAACCGCCCCATTAATTAGTCACAAACCCATGTTAATCCATAATATTGAAACGTTTTAATCAAATTAACTTTACTTACCATGAAATGAAAGATCTTTTGTAGTGGAAAAGTAATCAGCCTACCCCTTGGTTAAGGAAAACGAGTCTCTAGCAACATTTGATGACAAAGAAAGTGTTAGCAATACCTATCTCCACTGCAACTAGAGGGAAAAGCCTTTCGGCCCAAGAGAAACAAAATCAAGTAAGGAGAAGAAAGCCAACCTACATTCGGCTAAAGTCACCACTTACCAACCAATCGAAGAGGTTCGGAAACGGATAGGAATAAAGAGAAGAAGATACTTAGGCCTTAATAGATTTGGCCAACACAAGAAAAACCAAGGTTTTAAGAGAGAAAATGTTCGGCTATCTTGCAAAGAAAAGAAAAGAATAACAAGAGGGAAAAGAAGAAGTTGTGTTCGACCAAAGGAAAAATCGAAAGAAGAAAAGGTAATTCAGCAGAAAGTAGGCAACAACAAAGAAATAACGATGAAAAGAAGAAAGAAAAGGTAAGACCCGAATGGTAAAAGGTTGCACGAGATGCCACAAAAAGAATAAATCCCGAAATGCAACAAAAGAAAAACTTAAAATGCCAAAGAGAAGATTCAGCTTCTTCACTCACCCTAATTTCGGCCAAACTCCTCTCACATTCCAACTCCCTCAAACTCTCCACCAAATCCTCCTTGAATTGCTCACAGCCTCCCATTCGAAATTGTTGACCAAGTCTTCAACCTCCTTCGCAGAGTTTGATCCAAACTTTGCCTCTTGCACCACCAAATCATAAAATAAAAGCCCCCTATTTGCATGCCATGGGATTCAAACCCCACACCCCTTACCATCTCAGTGACGCCATAACCACCAAGTTACAAGCTCTTTTTGTGACACATAAACACACATATTTATTCATAAGTCCTACTGCTAACAACCCATTCCTCTTAAGAGCAAAAAAACTAAAAATTTTCCAAGGCCTAGACTCGAAACAAGGCTTCCTAAAAACCCCCCAAATACGCTCAAATACCCAGCCATTCAAGCACATCATGGGATTTAAGCCAATTCAGAAAAATTACAAACCCCACATTTTTGGGGCATTACAGAGATCTTGAAGAATCTATTTCCATTAAGAGGGTTTCTCCTTTTGGGCTTTGAAGTAAAGCCTTGGTATTTAACTATAGAATACATAGCTTTGAAGTGGAGTCTATAGACTAAAGTTAGTACTTTCGAACCAGGAAGCATTTTGTAGTTATGGGTATATATTTAGAGGGTCAAAGATTGTAAAATATTTTTGCCAGTTAAAGAAACCATAAAATTTGTATAACAATTAAAATGTATTCGGCCAATATATAGACTTGTTTCTATAGTTTACAAGAGTTCCAACAAATCAAGTTTACAAGAAAACAACTTTTGAAAATTTAAATGCTTTTTACAGTTATGTTATAAAAACAAAAGAAAGGAGTTTACCTATTCAAAAAGAATATGAAATAATCCAATTTTAAGATAATGTCGTCATTAATAAACTCAAAGAACAAAAATACAAAGATGCCCATTTTGGCCTAGTCCAAGTTGGTGTCAAACCTCTTAGTGTTGAAGCCACTAAAAATACCTCAATTTTAATTGTCTTAAGAGACCAAAGACACATCATGTTTAATGACTCATTATTTATAAATATTTATAGCTTGGTTTATAGAAACGAGGTCCCGATACCTCATTTTCTAAAACCACTTGACTTCAAGGTCTTACCACATGAACTTAGTAAATCGTTTATAAGACATAAATTACTTAATCAAAAACCCTTTTAAAACCATAATTGACTCGTAAATATTAAATAATAACATTTACGAACTTACTCATCAAATTTGTGGCCCTGAAACCACTGTTTCTGACACCACTAAAAAACGGGCTGTTACAGGTGGTATGCATGGATGGTTTGAAAGTTTAGCTAGGTAATGGTTTGTTATGTGATTGAAATGTGGTGTTAATGGTGGCACTTTTGTTAGGAACATAGGATGGTTGATTAACTTAATTCGAGTGGTTTAAAATGCATTCCAAAGTCTTATGAACATGTATGTAAGTGTATAATTAGGTACCTAAGCATTTGGATGTGAAATGAGCATGTTTTGGAATATTTTTAGGCACACATGGGCTATTACATGGTCGTGTGTCACACACAGGAAACCCACATAGGCGTGTGCCCTAGATGTGTTAGGTACAGGGTTTATACGGGCTAGCACACAGCCTGTGACACGGTCGTGTGGCCCAAGTCAGTGAGTTACTCGGGTAAACACATGGGCTGGGACACAACCATTTGAGCCAAGTTAGTGAGCTCCAAGGCCTAAGCACACGAGCATGGGATGTAGCCATGGGCATGTGATATAGCGCATGGGCGTGTGGGATAGCCACATGGCCATGTTTGGAGTAACACAGTCTAGGCTCTGTCACACAACTTGGACTCATGGCTGTGTGACCCCAGATTTGAAATTTTTCACTTTTTCCTCAAATCTTCTATTTTATCTTGAATTGGTCACTGATTGTTCCTAAACTATTTTAAATGCCTCATAGGTTCGATTTAAGGCCCATAAGTGTAGGTTCTACTCAGATCTGAATTATTTATGAAATTTCGTTAATTAATTCGGTAACTTGATGCTATCTATTATGGATTGTTTTGAATTGTCCAGTAATACTCCGTAACCCTAATTCAACAATAGAAACGGGTTATGGGTGTTTCATGACTTATCTCTCAACCTCTTCTAGCCTATTATTAACTTCCTAGAGCTACCAATCTTAGTGGTTTAAGCAAGTGTAATTCATACCAACTAATCCCTTTCAGGAAACCTTAAATCCTTTGTTAATCACATCCTCATGCACTCGTTAATATTCCATAAAGGATTTAGCTACTCATGTTATTCATCATCTCGATATCAATTGAATTATGTGAAGAACACGATCGATTCAGAAGAGAAAATAAATTTGAATAATCATGGATTAAATATTGAATGGGGAACGGAATAGCAAATCGATTAATTGGAATAAAGAAATAAATTGAATGCAAGAACAAGTAATCTGAAATACTTCAATTATATAAATGATCAAAACTTATTCCAAAAGCAAAATCAAAAGAGTTATTAAAATTTGAAAGAAAATAATTTATTCCTACTCCTAAACTGCTAAGGTTTTTTGAAGGCTTCTAGGACGACTTAACTCAATCCCTAATGTCATATTTATAGAAATGGTGGCAACCAAAATTAGAAATGCTAATGTCATATTTATTAAAACACTATTAATGAAGTTATGAAATAAAACCATGGCAATTCGGCTATTTATTTACCAAATACGATAATTATGAAGTCATAGTATTTAATTATTAAATTTCTCTAGCATATTTCTATATTCAATCAACTTAATAATTTCATAAGGACATCATAAACGGATTATGCAAGGTAACAATATTGTTTAAAATAATTACTAATTTTATCATTAAATGATCAAACATGGACCATTCAAATATTGTGTCAATTAATTACAATTTTGTTCGGATTAAATAATTATTCAATCGCTACCCTACATTCATAATGTATGAATAGCATGTTCATGTTTTTATTTGAATGCATAAACAACCAAAACACATAACATCATTAACAACATAATAACAACCTAATCTAAGAGAATGCAAACAATCTACCAGTAACAAAAATAAGTCATTTTAATTAAATTAAAAGAAGAAAAATACTTAGCAACCATGTTCATGAATTTAGAACAAAATAAAAAGATTTAAAGGAAAGTAACTAGAAGACAAATCTAGTGTTTCTCCATATCTCAACTTGTGTTTCCTTTCCTCCTTCACATGTCAAATTTTACTACTCAAAAGAGCTTCAAAAATGCTCCTCTCAAACTCTTGTGTTGCTCTCTCAAATGAGAAGTTAAATAATGAAGAATGGGAGAAAAGATGATGAATGAAGGATGAGTGAAATGTGTGAATAAATATCCCCTATTTATACTTGTAGAGGCTGACTAGTTTTAGCAAATGGGAGCCTTGGAATTCTCTTCATATGTGGCCGACCCTTTTCTTAAGGAAAGTGAGTGGATGGCTTTGAAAGTTTCCTTGATTCATGCTTGATTTGTGGGAGAGAAAGCTTGAAATGGGGAAGGGATGTGGATGGTCACATGTTTGGATTTTTTAGGCTAATTTTCAATGTTTACCAAGTCTTAGATGGATGATTTGGGCAACTCTTTGGACGGTTGGACCTTCTCCTCCTTAGAGGATGATTTGGGCTCATATCTTCTTAGTAGGCTATCTATTTTTGCTAGCCCAATTCTTGAGTTACGTCATGAATGTTGCCAAAGTCCAACAACCCTTATTTGGGCATCAAAAGGTGACCATATACCAGCCTCTTTCTACATGGCTAAAAGGCTAATTTCATTTTTCTTCTTGTGTGATCGGGGAAAATAAAATGCCATAAGATAAAGCCTTATGTTTGGTATTTGTTAGGTTACTAACCTATTCCCAATTTTTTTTGTTTGTGCAGGATCATGTTGGAAAAATCTAGTTTAATAAAGTGGTTTTTGTCACATAGAAAACAAGCTCCACTTTTCAACATACACTCACCCTCGTGATTTCTTTCACAATGTTCATAGACTGGTCTATCCCCATTATGAACACTTCTAACACTAGCTACCGACATAGTTTGGGTCGCAGAATACTCAATCTAGGTCCACTTATTTTAGAAATCCCTGACAGAGTAGAGAAATGACTTTGAACATCTTTCAAAATTTTAGATGGAGGAGTCCAAAAAGATCTAGTTATACTCTTTTTTTTGGAATCTCGAATCTTAGATTTGGCTTGCTTTTTCTCGTCACGCATATCCTCCATTTTCTAAGCCCTCTTGGATAGTACAACAAACTCTTTTAATTTAGAGCTCCCACTAACATATGTATATCCTTGTTCAGTCCCCACTAAAAATGAGTACACATTTTAACTTTGGTAGATACAAGCTCTCTAGCATATTTACTGAGGTAGATAAATTCTCATTGATATTCAGCTACTGGCATATCTCCCTATTTTAGTTCCATCAAATCTTTCTTTTTCTTCTCAAGATATAACCAGCTGACATATTTCTTTTTAAATTCAATTTGGAAGAAATCCCTATTTATTCAATCTTTCAAAACAATAGACATCAAATTTGTCCACCACTGATAGGCTTTCTCTTTCAATAGAGATACTGAACATCTCAAGCAATCTTCCACTGTACACATCAATTCATCAAAGACTCACAGGGTATGATCTAGTCAATACTCAACTTTTGTAGGGTCGTTGTCTTTCTTTCCTTTAGATTCCTATACCCTACATTTGTGAATTTTATCAATCGAAGGACAATTAATGGTTATCAAATTAGGACCATGAGGAAAAGGGTGCCAAAGGAGGCATAAACTAGGGAGGAGGGTGCATTTGAGGTTGTAAAGCTAAAGGGTAGCTTCCATAAATTGAGTGAACCACTGGTTCATCATCTGTAAGAAGGCATCTCTTACCTCACTCCCCAGCCCTTACAGAATGGGCAAACTATGGGTAGCTCCCTATTTGGAAGCAAGAACATTACTTTCTACTTCATCAGATATGGTTTGATTGGATTCGATCGACATGGTTTATTTATATGAAAAACAGAGACAATTCAAATCAAAAGACATTATACTATCACAATTTATTGTGGCATGTATTTCTAAACTCAAAACGCACTACGTTTCAGTCCTAGAATCGACTAAACCATAGCTTTGATAAGACTAAATGTAACACCTTTTGCCCGACCTGAGCATCGGATCCGAGTTACATGATGCTTCTTTCGTTGCCAGAGCAACTATAGTCAATTTATAGAAAATATTGATATGCACATGTAATTCAATGTCAAACACATTTATTTAATGTTAAATAATCAAAATTGAGTCTTAATCGAGTTTACGAAAGCTCTTTTAAGAATCTGAGCATGAAATACAACCAAATTGTAAAGTTTTAAAATTTTAGGGTTGACATCGTCACTTCACCTTCTCCATGTCGTAACATCACTAAATGGTTTGTCACGTCTTGACCTTAGGCTAGTCGATGTCACAATGTGACTTGCTATTGGTTGACATTGTGAAGAGGTAGGTTGCTCGTTGGGATGTGGACTTTGTTTTTAGTAAAAATGAATCATTTGGTACCTACTTCAAAGCTTCCAAACATACCTATCAATAATTTCAAATATTACCAATTCAAATTGAATCAAAACATACATGAAACATACCAAAACACCTAACATTTCACACCAAAACAAGTCATGTAACCATTTTCATTCAAGCAGTTCAACATAGGTTCAACCTATTACCAACTATTCATTTCCATACGTTCCATTGATAAACCGTAATATGTTCATATTTTAATCCAACATTTAGCATACTTTTGGATGATTTATTCCTTGAATTGTGGAATTTGGTACTCTTAATCCTTTAATTTCATGTTTTATACTTAGGAGAGCACCAGAGGATGAAAAGAACGAACAGGTTAAAAACGGAGAAAATGTGTAACGCCTCAATTTGGGCCTAGTAAAATTGGGCCCATTGGGGCCTTAGGCTTGGGAGCGTTTAAAATTCTTGAGAACAAGAGAACAGACACTAGTGCAAATTGGACCTATTAGGTGAGTGATTTTGGAAGGTTAGGGGGCTTCTATGAAGTCTCGAGATCAAACCTAGGCTTTAGGAAAAATTTTGGTTTTAGGTGAATAAAACCCTAGGAGTTTGTATGTAGGCTTTAAGAATAAAATGTGGAGAAAAACAACACAAAAGGAGTTGTGGTCTAGTGGCAAATGACATGTAACACCCCAAACCCAGCCCAAACACTACTACCGGATCTGGTATGTCACTAAGAAAATTTTTGTAAAACAATTGTGTCGACAAAAAGCCCAAATAGAAAATTACATAAAGTGTGCCTTGATAATCAAAAGCCCAAAACTTAATTACATGTCCTTGAAAGAAATTAAAAAGAGAATAAATACTAAAAGCCCATTTTAAATCTAAAATGTAAACAAATGGCCTATGGCCTTATTACAATGTATTTTAAATCCATCATATAAAGTACTTCAAAAAACTAACATGGGGAAACTTTGTCGGATCCACCTTCTTTCAGATGGCCACCTTGCGCCCACTCCTACCTGGATTCGATGCACTAAGTGTCACTGAAAGGTTAGTTTAAAGGGGTGAGTCGTGAGACTCGGTGTGCAACCCTCATGCACCACTAGATTTGGGCCTCATTAAACATAATAATAAATTTATTTACATGGAAACATATAATATGTAAAGCCCAACCCATTTGCCTAGGTTTCCATCCGCTACACGCCTGCATCAACCAACACACCATTGGGGATTTCTACAATCAACCCACACCGCTACTCTCCAAGATGGCGGTCAAGCCGCTCATCAACATATATTGGGCAAGCCCTTATAACATATAATGGCCAAGCCCGATAATGCTTCATGGCATTAGCATTCTGATGAGTTCACCAGTAATAACCGCTACTCATATACATGTACATATAACTTCCTCCTTTCATCACCCACCCCATGCAACATGCACAATAGTTTAAAACATGTACAACAGTTTACTTGTAACATATAGTCAGATTATTTACTAACCTGAGGGTCCGTCGTTTAAATCTGAGATTTCGGCTTTTAATATAACATATAAATCTTGTGAACACATATACATATATATATACATTTATTATTAATCAGATCTAGACGGTGGGGAAGTGTTACACACCTGATTTACGTACTAAGGCTTTTGCTATGTCTATGTTACTATCACTTGAAACAACTACTATTGGCCCACGATCTAACTTTGATTTTGGCCCACACCCTGTTGGCCAATCTCGTACTACTAAAACAGATTGCTTCTTGAATTTGGGCGACGGTTTTATAGATCCAACCTTCTCTGCTTGACTGTTAGTTGAGTCCATATCAATCCCTTAATCACTAAACCAAATAACGATGAGATCTAACTCATTAGTTAAATGTAACCTTTAAAACGAACACTTACCTAGTTAGCCGAATCGCGAATATCCTTTAGAAATTGTCACCACCAACCTTCCTATATTCGGCCATCAACCAAATATCAAACCAATCATTACACACATTTAACCTAACCCCACATAATATTCGGCCAAAGCACAAAAATCATGGAAGGCCATTCGGCCACACTTACCACTTCTTACCTTTGATTTCTCCACCAAATCGGCTTTAACGGGACGCTTTGGCTTCAGGAGTAAAGAGTATAATCGAAAGGACCTTGGAACAATGGTTTGGATTAGAGTTTGATAAAATAAGGAATCACAGAAAAGGAAAATCTCAAACTCACCGGATTACTAAGGAGTATACGCCATCGTGCACCTTCGAGAAAACAGAAATCTCTCTTGTAGATTCGGCTATGGGAGATAAGGGTATAAACAAAGGAATTCGGCTCTTAGAGAAAAAAAAAAGAGAAACTGTAGAGAAGGCTTAGAAATTTTGGCAGAGAATGAGAGAAGAATAGGGTTTCAAGATACCGAAATTGAAGAATACTACTCCCTATTTATAGAGAAATTTTGGCATACCCACACACACAGAGTTGGAATTTCGGCCAACTCTCCCCTCTCCTGATAGCCTTTAACTCTCCTGATAACTCAATCCTTATCTTACCTTTAGGAGAGCCCACCTTAACACCAACTCCTCCTTATTAATTATCAGCTTTTTAACACTTAAAATAAAAGAAATAACTCCTAAAAGGTAGCCTAATTGCCGTCCACCCCCTTCCCATTTAAGTGCCGAATTTGACCCATCTTCTAAGGCCCAATCGGCCACACAAGGGCCCAAATTCCTCCCCCCTCATGGTGCCACCTTATGCCCACTTAATGCACTTTAATTTTTTGGGCCACAAGCCCAGCTTGACACTTAATTAACCATCTTCTTAAATTATGAGCTAACACCATTTATTAGCCACCTAACCCAAATTTTTAAAGCCCACTATTTCACTTTAAATTATCCAAAGCACTAACTTTACCCCTTATCCAAATATTTAATCAAAAAGTCAGCCTAACCTTTACAATCTCAATTTAACATATTAGACTACCATATAAATGCGTAGGTCCACTTTTTGGATGTTACATTATGCCACATGAGAGACAAGAGGGTGACGCCATAGAGGAAGTAAGGGTTTTAAGGCTCAAGTCTTGACGCTTGCATTTCATTTTGATTTATTTTTTTTAAGTGAACTTAGACTTTGGGCCATAGACTTATATTTAGTTGCGCATGATTTTAGACACAAGTTGGCCATGTGGTAGGGTGGTTTTGGCGTCAAGTAGAGAGCATGGAGGGAAGGGGTTCGAATCCCACAGATGGCAAATTGGAGGCTTTTATTTTGCTAAGTTGGGACGGCCAGAGTTTGTGTTGGATTTAAACTCTGCTGAAGGAGGGATCCCACATCAGAAAGCTAGCATGAGGGAAGGTGAGAAGCTGGCTTTAAATAGAGCCATATATGAGGATAGAAAACATACCTTGGTTGGCATTTGGGCATAGGAGCATTTGAAGCGCGGAATAGCTTCAAACTCTAATCAAGTGTGTCTTTCGTCCTACTCTAGCTGTAGAGTGGCAAATGCCGAACGGCCAGTCATGCGACGATGGTAGCCACACGAGCATGCGAGCGCACGTGTGGGAGCTTTGATGTGATAGTTGAGGCTATCATAAGTGTTCTTATGGGTTTAGGCTATTTAGGCCAGGTGGGCCCAATTGGCCTGTGGGCCCATATGAATAAATTGTATGATTGTGTAGTAGATAGTGAACTGGTCCATGTGAATCTCATATCTGTGGCTAGATTTTGGCTAAATGGGCCACACGAGCGCGCATGGGCCCATTTCATTCTCATCGTTATCTCTGTTCATAATACCTCAGTTTGCAAAATTATCAAAATACCCTAGAGGGTAAATTACTGAAATACCCCTAGAGGGTAAATTACCGTTGTACCCTTATATGTTGAAATGATCGTTATACCCCTAGTTATGGTTGAATATCGTGTATGTGATTTTATTTATACTGTTTATACGTTTGATACATTGCATTTATATCATGTTGCATGGGTTGGGTTTGATGTTTAGAGGAAGTGTAGCCCGGTGGCTCTACCACATACTATTTTAGTGGCTATGCCACATATTATCTTGGTGGCTCAGCCACATATACCGTTATTAGTAGCTTGGTTGTATTATTGGAGAGCTTGGCTCTGTGCCATCTTGATTATGGCTTTGTGCCAATCATATTTACCCATGGCTATATGCCTAGCAAATATCGATGGCTCTGTGTCAATCATATTTACCCAAGGTTGTGTGCCAATTATATTATCGTCGCTGATGGCTATGTGCCAAGCGTAATACAGTTATTGATGGCTCGTGCCAATTATAATATCGCTATTGAAGGCTTAAGAGACGTATATATATACTAGTAGCTTGTCTGCAATATTGTTGTGTTTGGCGGGGTAGGTTGACTTGATCCCCACAAGTGACGATTGGTTGGTACGGGGGTGTGATTGGCTAGATTGGGTTGGGTTGCATTTTTGTTGCATTATCATGATTTTGGGGCTTAGGCCCAGACCGATACCGTAAGGGCTTAGGCCCAATTAGTGACCGTTTAGGGGATTACACACTAAATTCTCTAACTCAACCTCTTTCCCTTAACCTTGCAGGTAATCCCCAGCGCTAGAGGATTTGGAGCTGTGGAGGACTCGGAGGTGGCCATACATCGGAGTTATTCTCACGAAACTTAGTAAATCTAGTTTTTATTTTATTTTAAAATTATTTATTTTGGGTTAATATTTTAAGATAAGGCCATTGGGATTTCTCTTTTAGCTTTCATTCGATCATTCTTTTAGTTATGAACTGTCAAACATTCAAACATGGATTTTAAACTAATAACTACTATTTTTCAAAATATCACATTTCTGTAACTATTCAAGTTCGATTTTCACAACAAAAATAGTTTTTTTTAAATAATGGCAACTTTACAAAAACAAAAATTAAGCAAATCGTGTTTTGAAAACAAACAACGAAACTCGGAGTTTCAAAAAGAGATGCAACATTTTTAACGAACACTTAGCTTTTCAACTTCCTTTTGATGTGACATGCTATAGATCCATAGCGTCTGGGCGGGTTTGGGGTGTTACAAAATAGGCCAAAGTATGAAATGCACACGGCTTGGGCCCGAGACACATGGTCGTGCCTCTTTAGTAAATCCGACCATGGCCTGGATTCAATTTACAGCCGTGCCATACGGGCGTTCCCCTGCCACAGCAAAGAAGAGTTTCATTGGATTAGGGTACTTAGATGCAAAGAAAGACATTTCAAAAGCCTATATAAACACCCTAGAGGCCAACCTTCAAGGGGGCGGTTCAACTAGGCCAAAGAGCCAAGCCAAAGAGGTCGAATTGTGGAATTCACTCGAAGAAAGCTAGTTGATCCATCTCGAAGCCAAAATCACACTCAAGACTGAGGATCTCTCCTTCAATTCCTTCAATGGGTTTTAAGGTTTTCTATATGTTTTATTATTTTTCTTCTGAGATGTATTCTTTTATGACTATGAACTAAACCCCTCAAATACCTGAGGGGGATGAAACCTAAGACGGATCTTGTTATTGTTTTCTAAACTATATGATAAATACTTGATTTGTTCTTCATTGTGTGTTCTTAATTCTTTTTTTTGATATTTCAGGATATTAATTCAAGTACTGATGTGCTTAGGAAGTGGAGAAAATGTCCCTGTTTAAGAGTAGATCTAGCATAGTTAAGCGGAGTTGATCGCAACCCTAGAGATAGGATGACGAAAATCTATCGGATTAGGGTCAAACCTAATATGGGAGTCCATAGATCGACTTAATGCAATTCTAGGGGTTTTAATTAGAAAGAGATTTCAATTAATCAACCTAGGGTTAGACTCTAGTAGCCTCGAGAGAGGCATTAATATAAATTAGGGAATCCTATGGATCAAGTCAAGTGTATAAATCATCTGGTTTAGAGTTCTATAACAAGTGAAGTCTAGGTGAATTCTTCCTCGGGTATTGTCTTAATCAATTGGTTTTTCCCCACAAGTATTTCCCCAATTCCTCCCCTGTGTCTTAGCATCTTTAGCTTAGTAGTTAGTTAATTTTAGATTAAACAACAATTCCCTTAATTCTTAGGCTAAATAATAAGAAGAAAGTTAGTATTAGTACTTTTGGTTCCCTTGGGTTTGACAATTGGTCTTGCCACTAAAATACTACTGTTCGATAGGTGCGCTTGCCTTAATCGTGGTGATAGTTAGTTTCTACGCTTGATCATTCATTATATAAAATTTAAGACTTTTTCCACCATCATCAAGTTTTTGGCACCGTTGCTGGGGAACTAAAATATTAAGAACGCTCAATTTTTATTACTTTAGACATAATTTATTTTTCAATTAAACTTTATTTTTACTTTTCTAATTTTCTTTTTCTTTTTATCTGTTCCTAGCAGGTACCTCTAATTTATGACTAGAAGGAACCCGACAAGACCCTTAATTTATGACAGTGATATTGAAGGTATTGTTCGCAGAAATTGTAGAGAAATAAGGCAAAGCTTAAATTACATAAAAGAAGAGCAAGAGAACGAAATTAATACTATCAAAGAGATGGCTAAGAATAATTCGATACCTCAGGAGGTGGCCGAAAATCATGCTCCTTGAACTATGTATGATTATCCTAAACCTAATTTAACAGGAACTGAGTCAAGTATTGTTAGACCTGCTATTGCTGCAAATAATTTTGAACTGAAACCTAACGTAATTCAGATGATATAGCAATTTGTTCAGTTTGATGGTTTGTAGGATGAAGATCCAAATAATCAATTGGCAAATTTCCTAGAATTTTGTGATACTTTCAAAATAAATGGCGTTTCTGATAATGCCATTCGTCTTTAGTTATTTCCCTTTTCTTTAAGGAATAAAGCTAAACAGTGGCTGAATTCTCTTCCATAAGGATCAATCACTACATGGGAACAAGTGACCGAAAAATTTTATTAAAATATTTTATACCACCAAAATGGCCAAATTAAGGAATGATATCTCTTCTTTTGTGCAGATGGATCTAGAAACACTATACGACGCATGAGAGAGATACAAAGATCTATTAAGAAGGTGCCCACACCATGGATTACCCTTGTGGCTATAGGTACAAACTTTTTACAAAGGTGTGAACCCCTCAACCAGGCAGTTGATTGATTCAGCTGTCGACGAAACCCTGAATAACAAAACACCTGTGGCGGCCTACAAATTCATTGAAGAGATGTCACTGAATAACTATCAGTGGCAAGTCATGCGGACAAGGCCAACAAAAGCTGCCAGTATTTTCAACCTCGACGTAGTAACCATGCTATCAAAGCAAATAGAACTTTTAAATAAGAAAATTGATGGCTTATGTGGTTCTTCGCTGGTACATCTAGCTATACAGTATGATATGAATGGAGGAAGGATGAGCAATACAGAATATCCACCTTACAACCCGAGCACTAAAAATGAGCAAGTTCACTATATGGGTAACAATTTTAAATCTCAAAATAACCCTTATAGTAATACTTATAATCCAGGTTGGAGTAACCACCCCAATTTCTCATGGGGTGGTTAAGGAAATCAGAGACAACAACCCCCTCCAAACTTCCAACAACAGCCCTAGCCATAGGAAAAGAAGCCGAACCTTGAGGAGATGCTGACAAAATTCATAGAGGTGTCAGAAACATGTTTTTAAAACACCGAAACAACACTTAAAAATCAACAAGCATCGATTCAAGGGATCGAGAACCGATTCTGATAACTCGCTAAGTCGATCTCCGAACGACCACAAGGTAGCTTGCCAAGTAACACCGAGACTAACCTAAAGGAGCAACTTCAAGCCATAACGACTCATGACGGTGAAGGTTAGTGGAATCAATCGATCCAAGGCAAGAACCTATGGTAAGTGAAGGTAAAGTTGAGGAAAGCCAAGAAAAACCAAAATCGGTAATTAAAGAGTACCAGCCTCGAATACCATACCCCAATGCAATGAAGAAAGACAACACAGATGAACAATTTAGTAAATTTCTTAAACTTTTAAAGAAATTACATATTAACTTATCATTTCTTGAAGCTCTTTAACAGATGCCAGATTCAAGAAAATTTTTAAAAGAGCTTTTAACAAACAAGCGGAAGTTAGACGATGAATTACATGTGGAACTAAATGCAGTATGCTCAGCAATGTTGCAAAATAAACTACCACGAAAATTAAAAGATCCAGAGAGTTTTACAATTCCATGTTTAATTGGTAGTTTATCTATTGGTAATGCATTAGCTGATTTAGGGGCAAACATCAATGTTATGCCTTATAAAATGTTTAAACAACTGGGTCTAAGGAAACCCAAACAAACTAGTATGGGTCTTCAATTAGCTGATAAAATTATTCGAATTCCTAGGGGTATAATTGAAGATGTGCTAGTAAAAATTGACAAATTCATATTCCCAGTAGACTTTGTTGTTTTAGATATAGATGAGGACAATACTGTTCATCTAATTTTAGGAAGGCCCTTTTTAGCAACTGACAGATCTAAAATTGATGTTGGTACATGTGAACTCACACTTCATATAGGTGATGAAACAATCACTCTTTAAGCTCTTGACTCGGCTAAGACATCGAGCAATAAAGGTGTGAACGTAAATTCAATTAATAACCAAATGGTTCAACCTTCCTTACAGGAAACACCATGAAATTACACAACTGAGCCAGATCATAGACCTCGTGCCAATAAAGAAGAAATTTATGAGGAATGAAGGCTTCAAATTGATGAACTAGACAAGTGGAAAGCACATTTCAAGGAGGAAGCAAAGCTAAGGGAATCTCCAGACAAGCTTATAGAAACAACAAATCACTTCAAAATAGGAGATTAAGTATTGTTGGATAAGAAAGACCCTCGAATCGCCAGTTCAGACCTTAAAACAAACGAAGAAATCCCTTTCACCAGGACTGAATATCTTCCCATATAGAACAGTCGAGGTAAGTAATCCCATATTCGGCACTTTTAAGGTAAACACCACTCGACTTAAACTATATATCGATAACCGAATTGATAGCATGAGAAAGGATTTTCACCTCCTCAAACCACCATGATTATGCAAATGAAAGGTAAGTATAGCTTAAGACTTTAAACGAGCACTTCTCGAGAAGCAAACCGAGCACTAACTTCACTAATGTAATGTTTTTGATTTTTAGCACCTAATTACAAACTAATCAATTTAATAAAGCGCAGGTTTCTCTCTCCACATGGCCTTGCACAGGCGTGGCCGTGTGATAATACGAATAGGTACAGGGGCATGGCGGAGATCATGCAGAAACAGGACAAAAATTTTTCCAAGACATGGGCTCCAATTAAAAGCCACGGCCGTGCGACGCAGTCGTGTTCAAAACTGCCTAAAGAACACAGGCTGAGACAAATCCACAAGGCCGTGCTAGGTGGCCGTAGTTGATATTATCAGTTTTTTTCACATATCGCCACTACCACCTCGAGATCACTCCGATGATGAGAAACCTTTGAGTCCTTTTATTTTCTTTATTTTTATTTCTATTCTTACTTTTATTTTTTATTTTTATTTTAGTTCATTTTCCTTTATTATTAAACTTTTAAATTTTTAAGTATAATTTGATTTCTTTTATCTCTAGCTGTTTAACTCTCGAGCAACTATAACAAACGTCCATTAAATAAGAACTCCCTAAAAACTTTACTGATGACTTCGCAGTTTAAAAAGGTTCAAGGTGCCACTCAAGGAACGAACACATCACTAGAGTATTCTCCACCACTTTCACCTATACCTAGTCATCATTGATCATCCTCCAAGGATTTCATCCATAATTCAGAAAGTTTCACCTCTCTCCCTCTCTTATGACTTTCTTACTAATCATTATCTATCTTTGTACATTGAGGACAATGTACGTCTTAAGTGTGGGGGGGTCAACTATAGTATTATTTGAAAATCCCTGAATTATGCCTTATTCATAAGTAATTTTCTCATATCACTAATTAGAATGAAACTTCTGTTGATTTATAATTTTTATTGATATGTTTTAAATTAAGTCATAGTTAATTGTGCATTGATGAATTAAACTTTAAGATACTAGAGAATCAAGCATGATAGGTCTATTTTTTAAAATTAAAAATTTGCTAGGTTGTTGACCTAAATTTGAATATTACCTTGAAGTTTGAAATTTGCAAGGTTGTCATCAAAAACCATAATTTTTGTGAGATTTTGAGCCTTTTAGAGCATGTATTTTTTTTGTGCTCACTTTATTGATTTTGAGTGTGTCAACATTGATTTGTTATTCTAGAACTTGCTTCGATTATACATGTCAAGACCACATCATTGAGTTGATATACAGAGAAGATAAAGGCACTTAGGATTTAACCCACTCACTCCACTAAAAGTCTACCCCACAATTAACCCCTAGTGAACCCTTTGATCCTAACAACCCTTTTTTTATTCACCCATTAATATTAACCTAAAACCCATCTTGTATTTTTTATCACCATTTTTCTTGACTACCCTTCTATCGAGACTTGATTTGATTAGTTGTCTAATTATTTTATTTTAGTAGTTGAATTCATCTTATATTATGTATTTACTTGATTTGTTCTTAAAAAAAATATCAAAGTATACTCATTATTAGTTCTATAATTAAGTGAGCTCATACATTTAAATTCAACATCTCGAAGAAGAAGCTCATATTATTAGTTTCAAGTTTTCAATTGATGTAATTATTAAGGATTAGTTCATTTTTCTAGTTAGGTAAATTATCAATTCAATCTCGATTTTAACCCTTTAATTCAGCCTTTATCCACACCTTTAACCCGAGCCCCATTACAACCCTTTTAAAGACCTTTTGATTTGTGTATAATTTCATTTTATAGTGGTGAAGATTTGATTTTCATGCAAGCTTATGGGATTAAATTTTCATGTTTGACTTTTGAGTGCTTCATTTTGAACCTTAAACACTTGGAGTGATTTGAGTGAATCTTTAGTGAGGATGTCAACACTTGTCAATTTTGAATCAAAGCTAATTATTTAGGTAAGGGGAAACACCTATATTTTTCATGCTACAAAAAAATGTGACTTAGATTGTTTGAATCTTTAGGATTCTTTGAGTTAAATTATCCATGTATAAATTATCTATGAATTATGATAAGGCATTGATGATGAGAATTATGAATCGAGGGAAGTTAATTCTAATTAAGAGATGAGAATTTTGCATGAGGACAAGCAAATGCTTAAGTGTGGGGGTATTTGATAAACCGTAATATGTTCATATTTTAATCCCACATTTAGCATACTTTTGGATGATTTATTCCTTGAATTGTGGAATTTGGTACTCCTAATCCTTTAATTTCATGTTTTATACTTAGCAGAGCATCAGAGGATGAAAAGAAAGAGAAATGGGCTAAAAACGGAGAAAATAGGCCAAAGTATGAAATGCACACGGCCTGGGCTCGAGATACACGATCGTGCCTCTTTAGCAGATTCGACCACGGCCTGGATTCGATTCACATGGCCGTGCCACACAGGCGTGCCCCTGCCATAGCAAAGAAGAGTTTCATTCAGATTAGGGTACTTAGAGGCAAAGAAAGACATTCCAAAAGCCTATATAAACACCCTAGTGGCAACCTTCAAGGGGGCGATTCAGCTAGGCCAAGGAGCCAAGCCAGAGAGGCTGAATTATGGGATTCACTCGAAGAAAGCCAGTTGATCCATCTCAAAAGTTGGAATCACACTCAAGACTGAGGATCTCTCCTTCAATTCCTTCAGGGGGTTTTAGGGTTTTCTTTACGTTTTTTTATTTTTCTTCTGAGATGTATTCTTTTATGATTATGTACTAAACCCCTCAAATACCTGAGGGGGATGAAAACGAAGACAGATCTTGTTACTATTTTCTGAACTAAATACTTGATTTGTTCTTAATTATGTGTTCTTAATTCTTGTTTTGATATTTCAGGATATTAATTCAAGTATTGATGTGCTTAGGCAGTGAAGCAAAAGCCCCTATTTAAGAGTAGATCTAGCATACTTAAGCGGAGTTGATCGCAACCCTAGAGAAAGGATGACAAAAATCTGTCGTATTATGGTCAAACCTAATATGGGAGTCCATAGATCGAGTTAATGCAATTCTAGGGGTTTTAATTAGAAAGAGATTTGAATTAATCAACCTAGGGTTAGACGTTAGTAGCCTCGAGAGAGGTATTAATATAAATTAGGGAATCCTATGGATCAAGTCAAGTGAATAAATCATCTAGTTTAGAGTTAGATAACAAGTGAAGTCTAGATGGATTCTTCCTCGGGTATTATCTTAATCAATTGGTTTTTTCCCACAAGTATTTCCCCAATTCCTCCTCTGTGTCTTAGCATCTTTAGCTTAGTAGTTAGTTAATTTTAGATTAAACAACAATTCCCTTAATTATTAGGCTAAATAATAAGAAGAAAGTTAGTATTAGTACTTTTGGTTCCCTTGGGTTCAACAACCCGGTCTTGCCACTAAACTATACTACTGTTCGATAGGTGCCCTTGCCTTAATCGTGGTGATAGTTAATTTCTAGGCTTGATCATTCATTATATAATTTTTAAGACCTTTTCCACCATCATCATCCATCAAATTTCATTCCAAATAAACCAACCAACCATTCAATTATCAATATTTACCTAAACCAATTCATATAGAACCATGCCATTTCATTTCCATTTCAAGCACTTAAGCATATAAGTACATCTTTTCGTTCCACTTATCATTTCTTCAATACTCAACTTGTAGCATATCTAATGGCATATTCAAGTTTAAAATCATCAACTAAACCACATCAAGCATTAGCTAAATCATATACCATGTGGTACATGCCAACTTTTCAACAACTCAATATTTGCCACAATTATCAAACATACCAAGTGATCAAAATAGTGACCATTTTCTTAACATCTTGGAAACACTAAAATATATAGACTTTTTTAGCACATTTTGAGCACTAATTCATGCAATTTCTCAGTAATTGCTATCAAATTTTATACTATTTTTCAGCTAATTAATTTGAGCTTAATTTATAAAATATTTTTAATTTTAGTTATTTTTATGATAATTTTTCATAATTTGGGTTATTTTTTGTAGTTTTGCACAAAAGGTGAAAAATTAGCTTGATAATCACCTTGAAAGAATTAATTGATGAGGCAACTTGGGGGCTCAAGATGATGAATTAACAACCATGGAGGACTTAAATTTATGCTCTTGGACTTCCTCGAATCTGTTGGCCCAATTAAATTTTTATCTAAGAAAACATGCAGCTTGAAGTAGAGAAAAAGGCCTAAATTTAGTAAATAAAGAGGGAGGATGGACAAGCCCAAGAGAGCAGCCCAAACAGTCCCATCTAGCTGACCCAATAAGCTAATTTTTCTGATTTTAACACTTACAAATCAGCCCTTGAATTCTTCCTAAATTTCGTTCAAACCCCTCTTCTTTCTGTACGTTTATTTTCTAGCCACAAGCTAAAAATAACAAAACCAATTCAACCTCTCATTCCACCTAGCATGGTGGGCCATAAGAAGGGGAATTTAGTGCTATCTTTAGCTAATGCATGCTGCCATCTCCCGCTATAAATACCTCTCCTCACTTTTTCATTTATCATCAGCTCACACACCTCTCATTATTCAATCATCTCTTCTTTTATTTTGCTCTTTTGTTCATCTTTGTCTTCCATTTTTCCTTCTTTCCCATGCCAATTTCTCCTCTTGAAAAAGAGCTAGCACACCCTTTGGAGCAACAACAATCAAGTATTCATGAAGGATTTGGATCGACAGAACGAGCAGAAAGAGGAGAAGCGCACTAGTCTGGCTTCGGAACTTCACTAGGATTTGTTTTGTAGTTACCTTCTCTTAATATTTTTTTAGTTTATGTTGTGGTCATGAATATGAATACTTGTTGTGTTGATGTTCTTAAATTAATTAAAATGACTTAAATTTCATTCATGTTAGATTAATTGCATTCGGTCCACTTAATTTGTTAAAATTATGTTTTTGTTGTTATAGGCCTTGGTATTTTGTTTAGTTAAATAAAATCATGTCTATGTTATGCTTACATTTTAATTGTAAGGTAATGAAAGAATTAATTATTAATCAAATTGAAATTATAATTAATTGATACAATATTTAATTGGTGCATGTTTAATCTTCTAAGGTAGTTGAGGGTTAAATTAGTGATGGTATTAAACAATACTTTAGCCTTACATAACTTGTAAGATTATTGTGATTAAATTGTTTCAATATAGGAATATATTGCTACCTCACATTATCTTATACTTGCTTATGAAAATTGATTAATTATTTGAATTGAAATAGAAATATGTTTAAGAGATTAATTGATTTAATAAGTGTGTATGACATAGAATGTAACGCCCCAAAAATCCTTAATATTTATTTTCGTATGTTTGTGACACAATTCTATGTTTGCTTCAATGGTTAAGTGTTTTGGGAAGTGTCTGAGAGGTCCCAGGTTCAAGCATTAACTTGGGCAAATTTTTGTTTTTAAATGAATAAACTCCTATCCCTGATCAATAGGCTTATAAAAAAATGTTGGTAAAACATGTTAGAATGGGCCTGCTGGTCTGGTGGATAAGTGGAGAGTCATTATGCTAGAGGTCTTGCGTTCGAGCTGTAGCTGGAGTATTATTTTTGCTAAGTGGTGTCATGTAGTGTTTGAACTCAACTGAAATGCCAAAGTAGTAGAGGTGCAGTGGGAAGTGTAGAGAGAAAATTAAGGGATTTTGATAGTGGGAGGGGTTGCACAGTTTAGGAGAAATTTGAGGGATTGAGTGATCAGCTTTTTTCCCAAATTTCCTCAAAGTTTCTAACGTTTTGCTCTCTCCTTCCTTTACTTCATCTTTTCTTTTACATACTTTTCCATCCTTCATCTCTACCCATTGTCAAAAATTTGCATTTCCTTATCCTCTCTTCTCATTTTTCTTCTTTGGTTTCCTTTATTTCTCCCTTTTGCTCCTAAGTGTGTTTCGTTCTTCTCTTTTGTTCAAATGTTAGCCACTCATGTGGTAAGTGGTAAGTTGTTAACATTGTTTTGATTGAGTAATTTTTGGTAAACTAACTATGGGGTTCTAGCAGCAGCATATCATGTGGATTGAGGCTCCTTTCGTACTATTTCTTAGCAAGTCATTGGAAACCTTGCAGTAAGTTTTCATTGCTTTTTAGAGGAGTTTCTGTTGGTTTTGGGATTTGTTGTTTTATTGTAAAGAAAGATTGATTGTGGTGTTGGATTGGTCAATTGTAGGCATTGAAATGCTCAGGGGGCTTAGGTATCGAAAACACTGCAGGTGTGTAAACACAACACTACAAATGGAAATTGGCGAAAAGCCGAAAAGTGAGACTATCGACACCACA
This sequence comes from Gossypium rotundifolium, assembly GCA_025506655.1. NCBI lineage: Eukaryota > Viridiplantae > Streptophyta > Magnoliopsida > Malvales > Malvaceae > Gossypium > Gossypium rotundifolium. The sequence continues at coordinate 115,544,529 of CP106731.1, read as the reverse complement.
CAGCCGTGTGGCCGCGTGTGGTAGGCCATGTGATCGGACAAGGGCGTGTGATCAACAAGGCAAGCCATGTACGATTCATAGGCCGGCCGAATTAGGTCGTGTGGGCCCTATGGACGTGTGAGATTTGTAACATCCCAAAATTGGGCCTAGTAGGATTGGGCCCAATGGGCCGTAGGCGTAGGAATGTTTAAAAATTTGTAAACAAGAGAATGACAATATTGCAAATTGGACTTATTATTTAAGTGAATTTGGAAGGTTACGAGGCTTCTATGAAGTTAGGGTTCGAGTTGGGCCTTAGTAAAATTTTGTGATTTAGCCTATTAAGGAGAGATAGTAAGTGGCATCAAGGCTTATGGAAATAGATGAGTAATTTGTTAGCATAAAGGAGCTTATGGTAAAGAGGTTATGGCATTAAGTGATGTACCTTGAGGAAGAGGTTCAAATCCATTGTTTGCAAATTTGACTATTATTTTGCTTTCCTTCCTTATGTGTCGCCAAGAAGTATTTTTGGTAAGTGTGAACTTTATTGTTTTGGTAAGGTGGCTAAAAGAATATGGCAAGATTAAAGTTTGGGAAAGGAATCAAGAGGAATAGGAAAGAAAGGGGGACAAGAGGCTAATATCGGGGGAGGTGTTTTGGAAAGTATGGGTGGCCAAACTCTTATCCAAAGGGGGGATGCATGTGGACGGTTTGGAGATGTTAGGTAGCTGACTTTTTTTTTTTTTTTGGCATTGGGTGAAGTCTTAGTTTGGTTTTGGCCAAAAATCCCTTTCAACTTTGTGTCATCCTCTCCCAATTTTGCAACTCTCTTTGCCGAAATCTATTAGCACAATAATGCATTTTCTTTCTCTTTTGTTTGATCACAAACTCATTTTCTTTCCACCTTCTTTGATAGCCGAAATTCTCCATTGCCTTTTGATTCAATTTTTGGTGCTTGTTAGGCCGAAAACCTTTCTCTTTGCATTATTTGGTACTCTCCAAATTTCTTTTGCTTTGTACCGAATTTACAAGCCATTGTGTTGATCAAAACATTCCAAACACCTTGATACACCTTCTCCTTTCTTTTAATCGTTTCTTCTCATTTGTGTTGACATTCACTCCTTTGATCAATCGAGTGATAGTGGAAGGCTAAAACTTTGACTCATCCATAGCCATTGTACAATTGTTAGAAATCGGAACTAATATCGTTAAGGTAAGGGATTCATCATGGTTCTTTTTGGATCAATTTCATTGACCAGTTATTTTGCTTAACGAAATAGTGGTTGTGACTAATTGATTATATTTTTAGTACTAAATCGCTCGATCTATCCCTCGTAATAAGAGACTCAGATTGTTGGTACCGCAGAGAGTATCGTGTTTCAGATTCCAAATAAGGTGTGTATTCCCATATCCTTCCGAATATATGTTTGAAATGGTGAGTAAATCTCACATCTCTTTGAAAGTTTACATGAAATATTCTGTGATTCGGTAGAAATACCGAAGAAAACCAATAACCGGCATCCGTGATCGCTCGGACGTGCGTATGCTCGTAGTGATAAACGTATTTTGTAATAAAACTGTTTCAGTTAGAAACAGTGACGTGTATTTGAAAAATCACGAAAAATTGGATAAAAGGATTTACAAAATAAGTAAGATATCAGATTAAATATTATTGTGTCTACTTTAATATGGAAGAAACGGAGAAGGAAAAGGAATATTATATTCCAAGATATGTTAATTTTAGTGAGACTGGTTCTGAATGACTTTGGGGTATTCTGTTCTGTTTTGGAAAAATCATATAAAATTGTAAAAAGTGAATTTTGGGACATAATTTATATGTATGGATTCCTTACTGAACCTATTTTCTATGGAAACAAGTGGGAGCAGTAGATGAAAAGTGTACAGTAAGATATTTATGATTAAGGAAAGAGAGGTCAGAATCATTGGATAGTGAAAAAAGGAAAAATTTAAGGAATAAAATTTACCAAATGGTTAAGCTAAAAATTCTGGAAAAATTATAGAAGAAAGATATATTTGTCTAATTTCAAGGAAAATTTATGGATTTAGATTTCAAGTTTTCTAACTCGAGTTATGATCAATTTAGTCAGTATGACGCAGATGGACAGTTTCAATTTTATGCTCCAAATTAGTAGTTAAGCCTAGGTTGTGAAATTACCATAATACCCTTAGAGGGTAAATTATCGAAATACCCCTGGGTTGCGAGATTACCGAATTACCCTCGACGAGTAAAATTATGAAAATGCCCTTATGGGCCAAATTACAGAATTGCCCCTAATGGGTAGAAATACTGAAATTGCTTAATGAACTAAATTGACATATTACTTTATGGGCCAATCGATATATTTTGTTATGAGGGCCAAAATATGTTTAATGGGCCAAAATTTGCTAGATCGTTAAATGGGCCATATGATTATTTTGATAAATTGGCCAAGTAAGAATATTGTGAAAAGGGCCTCATGTGTTAAATGGGCCAAGGTCGCTAGATCGTTAAATGGGCCAAAATTTCTATTTTGACTAATGGGCCAAATTGATAATTTGTAATATGGACTTTTGTTGAAATTTACCTTATGAATATATTATTATGCATTAAATATGTATATACATGACTGCATGGGTTGGGATAAATGACGAAAAGAAGAATGGCCTGTTGCCACAAATCTAGTTCGATGACTCTATCACAATGGCTGTTGCCACAAATCTAGTTCGGTGACTCTGTCACAATGGCTGTTGCCACAAATCTAGTTGTGACTCTGTCACAATGGCGATTACCACAAATATTATAATTGGCTTAATGCCCGCTATTGGTGTGTTGGCGGGGTGGGTTGACTTGATCCCAGGGTGTGTTGGTTGGTACGGTGGTGTGTAGCGGATGGAAATTTAAGTTTGGTTGGGAATTGCATATCACATACATTTTATATTTGTTATATTGTTACATTTGTAAATGGGCTTAGGTCCAAATATTTGCTTTATGGATTTTGGCCGGTGAACAATGGTGAGTGGGTTACACTTTGAGTTCTAAGTAACTCACCCCTTCTTTTCTTAATCCACATAGGTAATGCTCCGTGAGGTGGACTTGGGCCATGGATGACTCGGTGGAGGCCATACTTGAAATGGTGTTATTGAATGTTAAATTTTATTTACATTTATTTTATTATTTTGCTATTTTGGTTTAAGTTGTAATAAGGCCTCGAACTATTTTTATTTTTGCTTTATGGTTGGGATGTTTTATTATTTTTCTTAAATTGTTTAAAGCGAGAATTTTTCTAAAACGTAAATAAAGATTTTTCCAAAATTGATTAACAAATGGATTTCAAAATAAACTTTTACAAATATGATTTAACTCGAACTTTCTTTCAAATTATTAAACGGTATTTTCAAAAGTCATGGATTTAAAGTTCAATTCCTTGATTTGTGATTCATCAATCAATCTCTCAAAATTACTTGTATTTTATCTACGTTTCCTTAATGTTTCAAAATGTTGTTGTAACTCCATTTTTCGCAAATCGTTTATTTTAAATATGCATTTGCAACTGAAAAGGTTTATTAAAGATAATTATGTTTTCACATAGACACAATTGCTTTAGTTGTTTTGGGTTTTACCAAAGAGGCCGAAATTTTCAAACGAGTTTTTTTGTGACACGCCAGATTCGGGCCTAAATTCTAGGCCGGGTTTGGGGTGTTACAAGATTGTTGGGCCAGGTCATGTGATCCACAAGGCTAAGGCCATTTTGGGAATTATGGGCCACACAGGAATATGGGCCCACATGGGAAAATTACATGGGCTTGTGGGCCATTTTAACTATTTTGACTGCAAAGGTTGCACAGGTCGCTCGAGTTGACTGTGGACCTACTGTAGGGTAGGTAAGATTACCTGGATCCCTAATTGACTGAATGACTATTATATCCATGTACTTTATATATATATATATATATATATGTATGACTGTATTGTGAGCATGCTGTTAAAATTGTACTGAATACATATATGATACCATGATTTGGCATGACATGATTGTAAGATTCATTGCATGGAGATGGGTTTATATGGATTGGAGAAAGTGTACCAAAAGGCTTCAAGCCTAACTTACTGACAGCTCAGCTGCAATGTAACACCCCAAACCTAGCCCATGCGTTAAGGCTAGATCTGACATGTCACCTGAGAAAATTCTACTAATTTCTTTTCATAAATAAGTCGATTAAAACAGCTCACTTTTAAGAAAATTTGTTGAATAAAAGTTTGATCAATAATTCTAACAAATTGAGATATGAAAATCTTATAAAGCATGACTTTGAAAAATATTGCAAATATTAAAAAATTTTGAATATAAATTTGAAAAATGTTGATGAAAAATTTTCTTTTAAAAGAAATTTCGAATTAAAAATTATGTTTATAAAAGTTTATTATAAAACCCTTTTATTTAACCATTTTAATAAAACGAAATTTTAGTTTTTAGTAAAATCTCGATCCAAATACTCGAGCAATTCATAATTTCGCCAAACATAAAACAAAACAAAAATTAATCTAGAGGCCTTATTACAATATTTAACAAAATAGCAAAGTAATTAAAAGTACTTAAAGAAAACCAAATTTCAAATTAAACCATTTATTTTTAGTATGGCCTCCTCCGAGTTATTCACGGCCCAAGTCTCCATCACTGATCATTACCTGAAAAGGGTAAGAAAGAGTGAATAATATGGTCTCAAAGGTTGATGTACATTCGAGCAATCAAAAGAAAAAAAATGAGAATAAGTTCACCAATGACTTGAAGAATCGGCAAGAAGGAAAATTTAGAGAAAAAGAAAAATGACACCAATGTTGCATAGATGAATTTTGGCCAAAACAAAAACCAAAACTTCCACCAATTGTTAAAGACCAAATTCGGCTAGGAGAAAAGAGTTTTGGAGAAAGAAAAAATGCTACACTTGTTGCTAATGGAACTGACCAAAACTAGCACCTAAACCTGACCAAAATACTAACAAAACAACCCCCTTAGCCCCAAAAACCGTCCATATTCATAGCCAAATGGGTCAACATTTTGCCAACCAAACTTTCCATAGCATTCACCATGAAATAAGCCACTTGTTCCCCTTACTTGCCTTTTTCTTTTGATTCCTGTAACACCCCAAACCCAGCCCAAATGTTATGACCGGATCTGGTATGTCACAGGGTAATTTGGAAACGATCTTTCAGTGATCTTGGGAAAAACCATAAATTTAAAAAAAAAATTCTGATTTAAACCGATAACTTTGTGTTTAAACAATTAAACTCAACCGACTTCCAAGAAAAAGATTACTTTGACAACAGTTATCATTGTTAAGAAAATCCAGAGTTTTATCAAAAATAACTTGTAAACCATTCATTAATATTTTTGAAAGATAGTACATTTAATCGTGTTAGGAAAAATCCCGATTTGAGCATTTATTAATAATAAGTAACCAAAGTAAATACTAAAACCAAATTAAAAATTTCCAAAGGCCTTATTACAAGAAAATCCCCAAATAAAACTAACTTTAAGCAGTAGAAAGTTCATAAAATAAATATAACGACTTTCATGGCCTCCACGAGTCCACTTCGGCTCCCATATCCACGATCTACTGATTACCTGAAAAAAATCAGAGAAAGGGTGAGTCACAGAGACTCAGTGTGTAAAACCCGCAAACATATAAACCGCCCACGGCCCACAATCTGGTATTTAACTCATACCCAATGTCATATAATCACAAGAAATGCATTATGCCCGGCCAAACCTAGTTTTCCATCCTCTACACACCAACCCGTACCAACCATCACACCATGGGAATTTCTACAATCAACCCTCCATCCGCTACATACCATCTTGGCAGTCATGCTGTCAGAAAATGTGGCAGAGCCACCGATCACCATGTGACCTTATAACAACTGTGGCATAGCCACCCATCATAATGTGACCTCGTAAACAGATGTGGCAGTGCCACCTATCACTATGTGACCTTAAAAACAATATGGCAGAGCCACCGATCACCATGTGACCTTAAGAAAAATGTGGCAGAGCCACCGATCACCATGTGACCTTATCACTTCCCCTTTATCAACATTCTCATATCCCATGCACAACATTTATATCATGACAGATGTATCATGCTAGTAACAAGGAAATAGATTATCACATACAACCAACTCATATTAGGTAATCACAGATACGTACCTGGCACTTCCTGCCTTACCCCCAAGGGTATGTCGACTGCATTTATAGCCTTTTCCGACTTTTTAGCCATACAATTAATAATACAAATAAGTAAAGTGTGTTAGGGTTTACACACCTGGTAACACTCAAACCGACACTCTTTATGTTGACACTATCGTTAGCAAAAACGACTGCTATCTGCCAACGACTCTGTTCTGAAGTCGGTCCACAACCCGTGGCCAATCTCGGACTACTGACACCGCTCGCTTCTTAAACTTAGGGGATGGGTTTATGAGTCCAACCCCCTCCTTTGCCTGATTGATATTGGATTCCATCATAGATCTTGTAAGATACTACTTTAATGAAATATGGTTGTCAAACCACAGTGTAGGGTTAAGGTACCGAATATGATATCGAACCTAAATACAATCTAAAGAGAACACCCTTACCTTGAAATCCCTAAATGAGAGATATGGTTCAGAGGTTAATGGTTTCCAACTTGAGATTCAGATGATTTGATTTACTACGATTTACGAAATAGGCGCCCAAAGAGAACACAAGAAAATAAGAAGAAACATGTAAGTCCAACGATGGCCTCCCCAAGCAAATTAGCCATTCGGCTTTGGCTTCCAAAAACTGGAAGGAAAAATAAAGGAAAAGAAGGACGCTTCTTACCTTAACATAGAGAATCTGAATAACACTTAGGGAATTTAGCACTAGCATAAAGATGGACAAGATTAAGCAATGACTATGGTAGAAGAGAACTACATGAAAGAGCAGAAAACAACAATAAAGAAACTTCAAATGGAAGCTTAGGAGTTCCGGCTTTAGAAGACTCACAAGAGAAAGGATGTAGGAAAGAATAGCTAAGAGATTCGGCCTATAGAAGAGGTTTAGAGAAGAGAATAGTGGGCAAGGGACATTCCGCTTTAGCAAAGAAATAGAGAAGAGGATGGGAGTTTAGGGGTTTCGGCTTTAAGATAGATCAAAAAGCAAAAAGAGAAAAAGATATGAACATATTTTGGTTTTGCAAGGAAAATAAGAAGAAGAAAAGTGGAGAACCCTAAGTTGGTAGATGAGAAAAGAAGTGAAAAGAATAGGATTTGAAGCTACAAAATTCGGCACCTATACCTCCCCAAAGTCGAAAATGCACCAAAGAAGTCTATAGGGTCCTATGGCTTAAGTGAATTTCGACACTTCCCAACACAACCCAAAAATCGATTCCCCCTCCACCAAGTGTTTGAAATTCAGCCAACACCAAGATCAAATGCTCATCCCTTATTTTCTTCCTCAAATTCCTCCCGATCACCCATTTGAAATATTTGAACACTTCAAACTCCCTTTTTCCCTCTCAACCACACATTCAAACTATTTGACTCAGTCCACTCCCCTATCCTAAAGTGTCCCAGTCAAGCTCTGCCTCTGCTCTCCTTGACGCCAAAAAGAACTCCCAAAATGAGCTCCTTGTGATTTGAACCTACTCCCTCTGCTTTTCCCTGTGGCCTCACTTACCAACATCTTAAGTGGCGGCTCCTTGCCACTCTACCACCTCTTTACTTATGCCAACCAAACATAACACAGTCCCTTAAGTCCTACTCCTGCCAACTCCTCCACTAAAGTGCCTAAAAAGGAAATTTTTGCCAAGGCTCTGGCTTTCCAATGGCCTCTCCTAGACTCCCACACACCCTAAACAAGCACATTACACAAAGCATGCACACAAAACACATCAAACGCCTAACCCCTAAATCAGGATATTACAGTTCTACCCCCTTAAGAAAATTTCAACCTCAAAATTACCTGGTCAAAAGAGATGCGAGTATTGCTGACGCATCGCTTCCTCAGGTTCCCACGTAGCTTCTTCAACATCGTGATTATGCCACAAGATCTTAACCAATGGAACTGTCTTTCTGCGTAACACTTTGACATCACGATCCAAGATCCGAATTGGTTCCTCTTCAAAGGATAAATCAGGCCTTACTTCGATTTCCTCTACTGACACCACGTGAGACGGATTCGAACGATAGCGTCTTAGCATTGAAACGTGGAACACATCATGAATCTGACTTAACTCTGCAGGTAACTCGAGTTGATACGCTACTGGTCCCACACGCTTCAACACACGATAAGGCCCAATGAACTTGGGGCTTAGCTTAACTTTCTGTCCAAACCTTAGCACCTTCTTCCACGGTGAAACCTTTAAGAACACCTGGTCACCTACCTCAAATTCTATATCTTTGTGTTTTAGATCAGCATAGGATTTCGGTCGGTCCGATGCTTCCTTTAACTGAGTTCGATTAACTTAACCTTACCTTCCGCTTCTGAAACCAAGTCCGAACCCAACAACTGACGCTCGCCCAACTTTGTCCAACACGTAGGGGTACGACACTTCCAACCATATAATGCTTCATACGATGCCATCTGAATACTCGTTTGGTAGCTATTGTTATATGCAAATTCTGCTAACGGTAGAAATTCTTCCCAACTACCTCTGAAGTCTAAAACACAGCCCCTCAACATGTCTTCTAAGATTTGAATTACCCTCTCTGATTGTCCATCGATTTGTGGATGAAACATCAGACTGAAATCTAACTTTGTCCCCAAAGCTTGATGCAATGCCTTCCAAAACCTTGACGTGAATCTCGGGTCTCTATCCAAGATGATAGACACTAGTACTCCATGCAACCTCATGATCTCTGCTACATACAACTTAGCTAATTTCTGAAGAGAGTAGTCAACATGAACTAGTATGAAATGGGTAGACTTCATCAACCGGTCAACAATTACCCATATCGAATCCTTTTTAGTAGGCGTAAGGGGTAACCCACTAACAAAATCCATTGTGATCCTCTCCCACTTCCACTGCGGAATCTTTAACGGCTGTAACAAACCTGAAGGTAACTGATGTTCTGCTTTTACCTGCTGGCATGTCGAACACTTACTCACAAATTCGGTTACTTCACGCTTCAGACCCAACCACCAGAACTATTCTTGCAACTCTCTATACATCTTACTTCCGCCAGGATGCATAGCATAGGGGCTACTATGCGCTTCTGAAGTATCAATTGTCTTAATTCCACATCCTTCGACATGCAAACCTTTTTACGAAAACACAGAGCCCCATCACTGCTCAAATCAAAATCCTCTACCCCACCATTTTGTACTTGAAGTAGTCGAGCACTCAAGACATCATCCAGCAACTGCTTTTCCTTAATCTGATTTATCCATGTCGGTTTCACCTATAGCTTAGCTAACAAACTCCCATCATCAGACAAGCTAAGATGGGCAAACATCGCCCTTAGATCCGAGATTACTTTTTGACTTAGCGCATCCGCCAGCACGTTAGCTTTACCCGGATGGCAATCAATCGAGCAATCGTAATCCTTTAACAATTCGATCCACCTCCTCTGTCTTAAATTCAGCTCCTTCTGGGTAAGAAGATATTTTAAGCTCTTATGATCTGTATAAACGACAGGCTTCTCCCCATACAAATAATGCCTCTAAATCTTCAAGGCAAACACTATGGCTGCCAACTTCAAATCATGCATGGGATAATTTAGCTCATGCGGTCTTAGCTGCCAAGACGCGTATGCAACAACTTTCCGTCTTGCATTAGCACACATCCTAATCCCGTGTGTGAAGCATCACCGTAAACCACAAACTCTTTTCTAGCCTCCGACTGAATCAACACCTAAGCTTTCGTCAAAACCCTCTTCAGCCTCTCAAAACTTTCCTGCTGCTTGTCAGTCCACACAAAAGATACCCCTTTCCTCAACAACTTGGTTAGAGGTGCTGCAATTAATGAGAACCCATCAACAAACCTTCGGTAATATCCAGCAAGACCTAGAAAACTTCTAATATCTGCCACAGACTTAGGTGGCATCTAATTCAAGACAGCTTTAATCTTCTGAGGATCAACTCTAATTCCCTTTGCCGACACAACATGGCCCAAAAAAGTAACTTCGCTTAGCCAAAATTTGCACTTACTGAATTTGGCGAACAATTGCTTCTCCCTCAAGATTTGTAACACCACCCGAAAGTGAGAATCGTACTCCTCCTCTGACCTTGAATAAACCAAAATATCATCTATAAACACTACGACAAAAATAGGGTTGAAAAACCCGATTCATCATATCCATAAACGCTACTGGTGCATTGGTTAACCCAAACGGCATCACCAAAAATTTGTAGTGTCCATAGCGAGTACGAAACGCCGTCTTATGGATATCCGTTTCTTTAACCTTAAGTTGATGATACCCTGACCTCAAATCTATCTTTGAAAAGACTAAAGCCCCCTTCAACTGGGCGAATAAGTCGTCAATCCGAGGCAACGGGTATTTGTTCTTGATTATCAATTTGTTCAGCTGGTGATAATCAATGCACATACGCATTGATCCATCCTTCTTCTTAACAAATAACACCGGCACTCTCCATGGTGATACACTCGATCGAATAAAACATTGATCTAAAAGTTCCTGAACCTGAGCTTTTAGTTCTACTAGCTCCTTCGGCGCCATTCTATAAGGAGCGATAGATACAGGCGCTGACCCCGGAAGAAGATCAATTCTAAATTCCACCTCGCGATCTGGGGGTAATCTTGGAAGCTCCTCTGAAAAACATCGGGAAACTCCTTCACTATCCTCACGCCCCCCACGGACAATTCCTTACTTTCCAAAGCACAAACCAAGGCTATGAATGCCTCGCATCCTTTCCTCACCATCCTTTCAGCCTTTAGAGCGGACACTACGTTAGACAAATAATTCCTCTTTTCTCATGTTACCACCACCTCCTCATCTTTAGGAGTCCTGACCACCATACGCTTAGCAGCACAATCCAAATTTGCTCGATACCTCACTAACCAGTCCATCCCTAAGATCAAATCGAACTCCCCAAATGGCAGTTCCATCAGATCAACCGAAAAAACCACCCCTTGCACTTCTAAAGGTACATCCCTATAAAGTCTGTCTACCACAACCGATTGTCCTAACGGACTAATTACTATCATCTCCCTAGAAGCAATCACAGAGTCTATACTTAAAGTTCCAGATACCACACTAGCAATATAAGAATGTGTCGATCCTATGTCAATCAATGCAGAAAAAGGCAATCCAAAGATTAAGAACGTACCGGTTATGACGTCCGGTGCGTCCCCCTCCTCTCTGCATCTAGTTGCATAAATCAACCCTGGCTGTCTTGCATCGGCCTTTTTTGCGCCTCTGCCTGGCGTTCCATGACCCCGACCAAAACCATTACCCCCTCTGGCCGGACCATGACCTCTTTGCGGTTGTTGGCTTCCTCTACCCTGCTGAGTATAACCCTGATTCCCTGACCTTACACTGTCTTGCTCTTATGGACAGTCCCAAATTTGGTGATCAGCCGATCCACACCTGTAACACCTTCTGTTATTTGCCCAACATTCTCCAAAATGGAATTTACCACACCGATCACACATTTGAGGCTGCCTATCAGCAGGCCTCACTACCCTATTCGGCCCATCCATCCTAGGTCTTTTCTGAAAACATCCAACTGACCTAGACGATCTAAAATTCCTTTTATTACCACCCCTATCTCTGTCCCGATTCTGCTTTTTTGACCGCTTCACCTCCTCGGCTATCTTAGCATTTTCTACTAAAACAGTGAATTCCCTTTCACGCTGTTGCGCTATCAATACCCGCAGATCATCCCTCAACCCATCTTCAAACTGGACACAACGCTCATGATCTGTAGCCACTATCCCCCGAACATAGCGACTAAGGCGTTGGAACTCTGCCTCATATTCAGCCACCGATTTACTTTCCTGAACCAGATTTAGAAATGCCCTGTGCTGTGCATCCACATAGCTCGATCTGATGTACTTACTTTGAAAGGTCATTTTGAAGAAATCCCAGGTGATATGGTTAGCCACTGCACCATCCCTAATCGTAAGCCACCACTGATACGCTTCATCTCGCAAAAGAGACAACCCTTTCAACTTTTCCTCCTCTGTGAAATCGAGATCATCCATTATACGCTCAACCGCCTCCAACCAATACTCAGCTGCACTAGGGGCTACCCCAGAAACACCCCCAAACATTTTTGCTCCATTAGCACGAAGTCGTTTCGACATAGATTTTTGGGCCCCTATACCTAGGCCTGCCCCAGCAACTTTCTCTAACACCCATAACATCGCCTAAGAAATCGCATCATCACCATTCATTTGATCCTGAAACTCTGTCACTGCGGCTAGCGGTGCTGGCATCTCATTTTCTGACTCATGACCAGATCCTACTAGTTTCGACACATCAATTCCGTCTCTACCACGGCCACGCACACCACGTCCACGACCCTTAGAGCTCATAAATAACTTTTGCAACTTAATCTGGTTAAAAGTTTTATGGGTTAGTATTTCTTTCACTGCTTAACACCGAGTAGTTTTATGGATAATAGTCTTAAGGAATAACTTTCGCAAGACGCATCAAATAGTTTCAGTCTCTAAAGTTTGGGTATCTTGAAACTTAACAAACATACTCACTCATGCCATCAATCATTTCAATCATACATCACCAAATAGTTAGAATCACTTACCTAGGTGGATCGGGTGCCAACGGACTCGGATGCCATATTTCACTCAAAATAGTTTTCTCCAACTCCCGTTGATTTTATAAAGTATTGTCGAACCCATTTCACAACCCGTGTGTTTGTAACCTAGGCTCTGATACCAAAATTGTAACACCCCACACCTGGCCCAAACGCTACGACCGGATCTGGTATGTCACAGGGTAATTTGGAAACAATCTTTAAGTGATCTTGGGAAAAACCATAAATTTAAAAAAAAAACTTTCCGATTTAAAGCGATAACTTTGTGTTTAAACAATCAGACTCAACCGACTTCCAAGAAAAAGATTACTTTGACAAGAGTTATCATTGTTAAGAAAATCCAAAGTTTTATAAAAAATAACTTGTAAACCATTCGTTAATAATTTTGAAAGATAGTTGTTTAATCGTGTTAGGAAAAATCCCAATTTGAGCATTTATTAATAATAAGTAACCAAAGTAAATACTAAAACCAAATTAAAAATTTCCAAAGGCCTTATTTCTAAAAAATCCCCAAATAAAACTAACTTTAAGCAGTAGAAAGTTCATAAAATAAATATAACGACTTTCATGGCCTCCACAAGTCCACTTCGGCTCTCATAGCCATGATTTATTGATTACCTGAAAAAACCAGGGAAAGGGTGAGTCACAGAGACTCAGTGTGTAAAACCCGCAAATGTATAAACTGGCCCACGGCCGACAATCTGGTATTTAACTCATACCCAATGTCATATAATCGCAAGAAATGTATTACGCCCGGCAAAACGTAGTTTTTCATCCTCTACACACCAACCCGTACCAACCATCACACCATGTGGATTTCTACAATCAACCCTCCATCCGCTACACACCATCTTGACAGTCATGCTGTCAGAAAATGTGGCAGAGCCACCGATCACCATGTGACCTTATAACAACTATGGCATAGCCACTGATCACGATGTGACCTCGTAAACAGATGTGGCAGTGCCACTGATCATTATGTGACCTTAAAAATAATGTGGCAGAGCCACAGATCACCATGTGACCTAAAGAACAATGTGGCAGAGCCACCGATCTCCATGTGACCTTACCACTTCCCCTTTATGAACATTCCCATATCCCATGCACAACATTTATATCATGACAGATGTATCATGCTAGTAACAAGGCAATAGATTATCACATACAATCAACTCATATCAGGTAATCACAGTGCACGCACTGCACTTCCTACCTTACCCCCAAGGGTATGTCGATTGCATTCTGACCTTTTTCTCGCTTTTCAGCCCATACAATTAATAATACAAATAAGTAAAGTGTGTTACGATTTACACAACTGGTAACACTCAAAATGACACTCTCGATATGTCGACACTATCGTTAGCGTCAAACCACAATGTAGGTTAAAATATTAATATGATCGCTATCTTACCTTGAAATCCCGAAAGGAAAGATATGACGGTTTCTACGATTTACTACGATTCATGAAAAGCGCCCAAAGAGAACACAAGAAAATAAGCTCCCACAACCCGGTGGCCAATCTCGAAAATAATCACGACACTTAGGGAATTCGCACGCATAGCAAAGGACTTACACTTAGGGATGGGTTTACGAGTCCAACCCCTCCTTTGGCTGATCGATATTGGATTCCATCACAAAGAAATGGAGAAGAGGATGGAGATCTTGTCGGATACAAAATTTGAAGCTACTAAAAGAGAAAAAAGTGAAAAGAATAGGATTTGAAGCTACAAAATTTGGCACCTATACCTCCCCAAAGCCGAAAATGCACCAAAGAAGTCTACAGGGTCCTATGGCCTAAGTGAATTTTGACACTTCCCAACACAACCCAAAAACTGATTCCCCCATCCACCAAGAGTTTAAAATTTGGCCAACACCAAGATCACATGATCATCCCTTATTTTCCTCCTCAAATTCCTCCTGATCACCCATTTGAAATATTTGAACACTTCAAACTCCCCTTTTCCCTCTCTGCCACACATTCAAACTATTTGACTCAGTCCACTCCCCTATCCTGAAGTGTCCCAGTCAAGCTACGCCTCTGCTCTCCTTGATGCCAAAAAGAACTCCCAAAATGAGCTCCTTGTGATTTAACCTTGCTCCCTCTGCTTCTCCCTGTGGCGTCACTTACTAGCATCTTAAGTGGCGCCTCCTTGCCACTCTACCACCTCTTTAATTATGCCAACCAAACACCAACACAGTCCCTTAGGTCCTACTCCTGCCAACTCCTCCACTAAAGTGCCTAAAAAGGAAATTTTTGCCAGGGCTACGACTTTCCACCGGGCCTCTCCTAGACTCCCATACACCCTAAATAAGCACATTACACAAAGCATACACACAAAACACATCAAACGCCTAACCCCTAAATCAGGGTATTACAATTCCTTTCCCTAACTTCAACCTTTCCTTAATCACTTTAGCCATCTTACCATAAAAATAAAAGTCCAACTTACCATAATAACATGCTTGGCCGACACTTGATGAAAGAGTGCAAAATTAAAATTCAAAATTGCACACAAAGGGATTTGAACCTCTTCCCTCAAGGTACTTCACTTAATGCCATAACTTCTTTACTAATTGCTCTCTTATGCTAACCATTTATTCATTTATTACCATATGCTTTAAGGTCACTTACTCTATCTTCTTAAAGTGCTAAATGCCAAAAAATTTTACAAGGTCCAATTAAACCCCGAGCCTTCTCAGGACCTCCTAAATATACAAAAATAATAATTTAACTAGCTTAGCACCAAAATAATGCAACACATAAAATTCCAATTTTTAGGACCCTTAAAGAAAATTTCACCCTCGAAATTTACCTGATTAAAAGAGATGGGGATAATACTGCCGAATCGTTTCCTCAGGCTCCCATGTAGATTCCTCCTCTCCGTGATTACGCCATAGAACTTTGACTAAAGGTACTGACTTACTTCTCAGCACCTTTACGTCCCGATCTAAAATTTGCACTGGCTCCTCTCCGAAAGACAAGTCAGGTCTTAACTCAACTTCCTCTACCGGTACTATATGATACGGATCCGATCGATAACTCCTTAATATTGAGACATGAAAAACACTATGTATCTGACTCAACTCCAGAGGTAACTCAATCTGATAAGCTACTGGCCCAACACATTTCAACACACGGTACGGTCTGATGAATCTAGGGCTCAACTTGCCCTTTCTTCCAAATCTGAAGATCTTCTTCCAAGGTGAGACCTTTAGAAAGACTTGATCTCCCACCGCAAACTCAATATCCTTGCGCTTCAGATTCGCATACGATTTTGTTTCTATCCCAACTTTCCTTTAACCGCGCCCGAATCACCTTTACTTTTTCCTCTACCTTCGATATCAAATCAGGACCCAATAACTTTCATTCCTCCAATTCAGTCTAATAAGTAGGAGTGCGACACTTATGACCATACAATGCCTCGTAGGGTGCCATCTGGATGTTGGATTGATAGCTATTGTTATAAGCAAACTCTACCAACGGTAAGAAATCCTCCCAACTACCCTTGAAGTCAATCACACAGCCCCTTAACGTATCTTCCAAAATCTTGATTACTCTCTCTGACTATCCATCTGACTGAGGATGAAATGCCGTGCTGAAATTAAGCTTGGTTCCCAAAGCTTCATGTAAGGCTTTCCAAAATCGTGATGTAAACCTAGGGTCCCTATCCGAAATAATAGACACCGAAACCCCATGTAACCTCACGATCTCAGATACATACAACTTGGCCAACTTCGCAATGAGTAATCCGTACAAACAGGTAGGAAATGGGTAGTTTTCGTCAATCGATCCACAATTACCCAGACGAAGTCTTTCTTAGTAGGCGTTAAAGGTAACCCACTAACAAAGTCCATCGTTATCTATTCCTATTTCCACAAGGAATCTTCACCGGTTGCAGCAATCCCGACGGCAATTGATGCTCCACCTTCACTTGTTGACATGTTAAGCACTTACTTACGAAATCAGTAACCTCCCGTTTCAACCCTGGCCACTAATACTGCTCATGGAGGTCTCGATACATTTTATTTCCCCCGGGGTGCATAGCATAAGGACTACTATGTGCCTCTTACAGAATCATTTGTCTCAATTTCGAATCTTTAGGCATGCAAAATCTTCCGCGAAAAACGCCATCACTATTAAATCCAAAATCCCCTATTACACCACCTTCCACTTGCTGAAGTAAGGAACCCAACCTTTCATCCAATAGCTGTTTTCCTTAATCTGACTTGCCCACACAGGCTTCACTTGAAGTTCAGCTAGCAGACTACCATCTTCATACAAGCTGAGATGAGCGAACATCGCTCTCAGCACCTTACGACTCAACGCATCTGCCACCACGTTAGCCTTTCCAGAATGATATTCGATTGAGAAGTCATAATCGCTCAATAGTTCTATCCATCTCCGCTGTCTTAAGTTCAACTCCTTTTGGTGAGGAGGTACTTTAGACTCTTATGGTCCGTATAGATGATCAACTTTTCACCGTATAGGTGGTGCCTCCAAATCTTCAAAGCAAATACCACCGCAGCCAACTCCAAATCATGAGTGGGATAATTCACCTCGTGTGGTCTTAACTGACGAGATGCATAAGCCACCACTTTTCCACCTTGCATCAACACACATCCCAAGCCCGTGTGTGACGCATCGCAGTAAACAGTAAACTCTTTTCCAGCCTCAGGTTGAATTAATACTGGCACTTCCGTCAAAATCTTCTTCAATTTCTCAAAACTTTCTTGTTGCTGATCTGACCACTCAAAAGGTACTACCTTGCGCAACAATTTAGTTAGGGGTGCAGCAATCAACGAAAACCCCTCAACAAAACGCCTGTAATAACTAGCCAATCCTAAGAAACTCTAAATTTCAGCCACTGACTTCAGTGGTTTTCAATCTAACATAGCCTCTACCTTCTGGGGATCAACTCTAATTCCCTCAGCTGACACAACGTGTCCCAAGAAGGTCACTTCCTTCAGCCAAAATTCACACTTACTAAATTTGGCATAAAGTTATTTTTCCCACAATATCTGCAATACTACCCGTAAATGCGAATCGTTCTCTTCCTTATTCTTCGAGTAAACCAAGATGTCATCTATGAACACCACTACGAACCGGTCTAAATAGGGTTGGAAGACTCAGTTCATCATGTCCATAAATGTAGCTGGCACATTTGTCACCCAAATGGCATCACCAAGAACTCATAATGTCCATAACGAGTTCGAAACGCAGTCTTATGAATATCCACTTCCTTGACCTTGAGTTGGTGATAACCCGATCTCAAATCTATCTTCGAGAAAACCAAAGCTCCTCGTAATTGATTGAATAGGTCATTGATTCTCGGCAACGAATACCTATTCTTGATCGTCAACTTATTCAACTGCCTATAATCGATGTACATACGCATCGACCCATCCTTCTTTTTGACGAACAAGACCGGTGCTCCCCACAGTGACACACTCGGTCGAATGAATCCCCAATTCAAAAACTCCTGAATTTGAGCTTTAAGTTTCGCTAACTCTTTCAGCGCCACTCTATAAGGAGCAACGGACACCAGAGCCGCTCCTGGCAATAGTTCAATGCCAAACTCTACCTCTCGATCGAAGGTAATCCAGAAAGTTCCTCAAGAAAGACATCCAAAAACTCTTTCACCGTTCTAACACCTTCCACCGACAATTCTTTGGCATCCAATGCACTAGTGAAGGCTTGGAAAGCTCCAAACCCTTTTTGCAAAAATTTTTTTGCCTTTAAGGTGGATCACATTAGATAGGTAATTTCTCCTTTCATCTATCATCACCACTTCCTTATCTTCCGAAGTTCTTAGCGTCATCTGCTTTACAGCACAATCCAAGTTCGCACGGTGTTTCACCAGTCAGTCCATGCCCAAAATAAGATCAAACTCACCGAAAGGCAATTCCATCAAATTTGCCAAAAATGTTTCTCCCAGAATTTCTAAGGGCACATCTCTAAACAATCTATTCACTATTATAGACTGTCCTAAAGGACTAATTACAGTCATCTCTCTAGCATTAATCTCATATCTAATGTTTAAATTTCTAGATACAGCACTAGTA
Source organism: Gossypium rotundifolium (assembly GCA_025506655.1). Classification (NCBI taxonomy): domain Eukaryota; kingdom Viridiplantae; phylum Streptophyta; class Magnoliopsida; order Malvales; family Malvaceae; genus Gossypium; species Gossypium rotundifolium. The sequence goes on along the minus strand of CP106731.1, from coordinate 115,525,729 downwards.
ACATACGAATGGGTGGATCAGATATCTATCAAGGCAGTAACGGATACATCAGATATGAAAAATGTACGGTTATCACATCAGGTGCATTGCCATCCTCTCGGCGTCTGACCGCATAAACTAACCCTGGTTGCCTCGCCTCTGCGTTACCCCTGAAACCAGTACCTCTACCCGGTGCACCCTGACCTCATCCTCCATCGTTTCCACCTCGACCTGGCCCACGGCCTCTCGGTGGCTGCTGAGCACCTCTAGTGGCGGCTGCACATCACGAGTCCGGCGGTCATTCGAGGGTAATTTTTAAGATAATGATCCTTCGAACCACATTTGAAATATCCACCGATTTTCTTCTAGCATTCACCCGGGTGTCATTTTCCACAATCCGCACACGGCTGTATCTGGTTTGTAGTAGCTAGTGCCCTAGCTCGAGTTGGCTCATCATTCTGGCCTCTTCTGAAACTTTTTAGCAGGACTTGAGTACTTAAAGTCCCTCTTGCTCTTGCCTTTATCTTTCTCTCGATTTTGCCGCTCCGAATGCTTAGCCTCTTCAGCTATCTTGGCCTTCTCCATAAGTGTGGCAAAATTCCTTTCTTGTTGTGGGGCAATCAGTACCCGCAACCCATCACTCAACCCGTCCTCAAAATGCACATAGCATTCATAGTCAGTTGGCACATACCTCGGGCATAACGACTTAGACGCAGTTCCGCTTTATAAGCTGCCACAATCTTACTTCCTTGGACCAAATTTAAGAATTCATTTCTTCAGGCATCCACATAGCTAACCCCAACATACTTTCCTTGAAATGCAATTTTGAAGAAATCCCATGTAACACGATCGGCCTGAGTGCCCTCCTGAACAGTAAGCCACCATTGATACGCCTCGTCTCTCAGCAAGGACACAGCTCCTCTCAGTTTCTGCTCAGCGGTGCAATCTAAATCATCCATGATCCGCTCCACTACCTCGAGCCAATACTCTGCTACATTTGGGGCTACACCCAAAATACCCCTAAAAACCTCGGCACCATTTGATTTGAGTCACTCCGAAATTGACCCACGAGCTGCTGGCCCAGTTCTAGCCCCAGCAACTCTTTCTAAGACTCGCAGCATTGTTTGGGATAGAGCGATGTCCTCCCTCATACGATCTTGTGATCCATTTTCAGTCACGGGTGACGTAGGTGCGTCCATTTTGGCATATGTCCCGACGCTTTAGACGCAACTCTAGCGCCTCGGCCTCTACCACGGCCACGTCCTCTAGCGCTCATATTGGGTAATTCGATTTAATCTGATTAGAAGTCTTATGAGTCAGTATACTATTTCAGTGTTTATTACACAATGTTTTATGAAACATAAGAAGTAAAGTTGTTTTCGTAATCGCATCCTATAGTCTCAATCTCTATAGTTTCAATACCTAAAACTAGAAGTTCTAGAGTATTCCTGCAGTCATATCATAACCATTATAATCATACAATAACATACTTACTTGACTTGGTGCCGGATACCCGTGGTGCCATACTTCTTTTACAAACATACGTTCTAAATTTTTATATTTCAAAATAGTTTTGAAAATATTTTTGAACCCAAACCACAGCCGAGTTTTGAACCGGGCTCTGATAGCATAAAATGTAACACCCCAAACCCAGCCCATGCGTTAAGGCTAGATCTAACATGTCACCTGAAAAAATTCTACTAATTTCTTTTCATAAATAAGTCAATTAAAACAGGTCACTTTTAAGAAAATTTGTTGAATAAAAGTTTGATTGATAATTCTGACAAGTTGAGATATGAAAATCTTATAAAGCATGACTTTGAAAAATATCGCAAATGTTGAAAAAAAAGCTTTGAATATAAATTTGAAAAAAACTCAATATAAAAAAATGTTGATGAAAAATTTTTCTTTTAAAAGAAATTTCGAATTAAAAATTATGTTTATAAAAGTTTATTATAAAATTCTTTTTATTTAACCATTTTAATAAAAGCGAATATTTTAGTTTTAGTAAAATCTTGATCAAGAAATACTTAGAGCAATTTATATTTCGCCAAACATAAAACAAAACAAAAATTAATCCAGAGGCCTTATTACAATCTTTAACAAAATAGCAAAGTAATTAAAAGTACTTAAAGAAAACCAAATTTCAAATTAAACCATTTATTTGTAGTATGGCCTCCTCCGAATTATTCACGGCCCAAGTCTCCATCATTGATCATTACCTGAAAAGGGTAAGAAAGACAGGGTGAGTTGGTAGAACTTAGTGTGTAACCCACTTACCATTGCCCACTGGGCCAAAATCCGTTAAATAATTATTTGGGCCTAAGCCCACATACAATAATAATGTAATGAATATAACATGAATATGAAATGCAATTCCCAAACCAAGCCTAGTATTCCATCCGCTACACACCACCCGTACCAACCAACACACTTGTGGGTGATCATCAGTCAACCTACCCCGCTAACACACCAATCGCAGGCATTAAGCCATTTATAATAGATTATTTGTGGACAAGCCACCAGAATAATAGATTTTATGTGGCATTGCCACTATACTGATTTGTGGCAGAGCCACCAGAATTATGTAGTAGAGCTACCAAAACTTCTCTTCATCATTATCCCGTCCCATGCAATTCATGTATATAATGCATAACATATCACAATAATTTATTCGGATATTTATTACAAAATTATGGCCCATTATAACAATTTATCAAAGTTGGCCCATTAAGCAATTATCAACTTGGCCCATTTCGCAAATTTTCAGATTGGCCCATATAGCAAATTATCATTTAGCCCATATAGTCATATATCAATCGACCCACATAGTCATATATCAATCGGCACATTTCGATTTAGCCCACTTAGCAAATATATATCGATTTGGCCCACGAAACAAAATATATCGATTCAGCCCATTTAAGGTATTTTTGTAATCTTTCACGATTTTATCAATTTTATCAAATAATGAGATCTAAGCCAATTTTTTTGATCTCACCAAATTACGACTTAATCAAGCAATTTACTACCAATATGATAATAGTCTTTAACCCATGGAATACGATGTGAGAATACACACCTGATTACTATAAGTACTACGCTCTCTCGATCGTCGACACCTAAAATATTACAATGCTTGATTAGTCGACATACGCAATTTATCAACACTAAATGAACTATCTACGATGCTTACCCTTGGAATCGTGAATGACTACAATTTGTCAGTTTTCCCCGGTTAACTGTTCACAACCCGGTGGAAAATCCCGAATCGCTGAGGCCTCAAAATTGTGAATGACCTCGAATAGTTGATTCTCATCGGATGAGGGTCCACAACTCGGTGGGAAGTCCGAATCGCCGATACCGCCCTCTGCTTAAATTTAGGAGTAGGGATCGCTAATCCGCTCCTTTTTCGATCTCCAATCACTATCCCTATCGATTCAATATTGCTTGACTCCATTGAAATCAAATATTAGTCAAAACTAATATTACGTTGTTATGAATGATTGATTTGAGGAATAGGGTTGGCTTACCACAAAAATCTGTATGATCTCAAGATGAAAGATCGAGCGATAGAGTCCCTATAATAATATCAGTTAATCATCACTATCTTAACGAATAAAAAGTGATTACACAATCCGTGAAGAACTCTTACCTTAGAGATTTTAGGACCGAATTCTAGCAATTAAATGATGACTTCAGATACTCCAAGTTTCGGCCTTCCGCTATATTTCTACGGAGAAGAAAAGTGATTTCGAATGAGAGAAAGTATGGTGATGGTCTCGGTCAATATGGCCATCCCACACTAAGGCATAGATTCGGCACTAAGAGAAAGAATAAAAATAAAAATGTTGAAATGGATTGCTTACCGATTTATCAAAGTATGAATAGTAATACAGTTGAGAAGAAAATATGTATGAAATGAAAGATTCGGCTATAAGGGAAGATGGTGAATGATACTCGGCTATGGGGTAAAAACAAACAATAAAATTTGGTTCTGGAAATTATTGACTTGAAAGGAAGAAGAGAGGTGTTTGGAAAATTTTGTAAAAAGAGAAAAGAGAGATGAAAAGAAGGGTTTGTGAGGTTTCGGTTAAAAAGTGAATAATATGGTCTCAAAGGTTGATGTACATTCGGCAATTAAAAAAAAAGAGAATAAGTTCACCAATGACTTGAAGAATCGATAAGAAGGAAAATTTAGAGAAAAGGAAAAATGACACCAATGTTGCATAGATGAATTTTGGCCAAAACAAAAACCAAAACTTCCACCAATTGTTAAAGACCAAATTCGGCTAGGAGAAAAGAGTTTTGGAGAAAGAAAAAATGGTACACTTGTTGCTAATGGAATTGACCAAAACTAGCACCTAAACCTAACCAAAATACTAGCAAAATTCGGCCATCCCCCTTAGCCCCAAAAACCGTCCATATTCATAGCCAAATGGGTCAACATTTTGCCAACCAAACTTTCCATAGCATTCATCATGAAATAAGCCACTTGTTCCCCTTACTTGCCTTTTCCTTTTAATTCATTTCCCTAACGTCAACCTTTCCTTAATCTCTTTAGCCATCTTCCCATAAAAATAGAACTCCAACTTACCATAATAACATGCTTGGCCGACACTTGATGAAAGAGTGCAAAAATAAAAGTCAAAATTGCACACAAAGGGATTTGAACCTCTTCCCTCAAGGTACTTCAGTTAATGCCATAACCTCTTTACTAATTTCTCACTTATGCTAACCATTTATTCATTTATTACCATAAGCTTTAAGGTCACTTACTCTATCTCCTTAAAGTGCTAAATGCCAAAAAATTTTACAAGGTCCAATTAAACCCCGAGCCTTCTCAGGACCTCCTAAACATACAAAATTAGTGGCACCAAAATAACGCAACACATAAAATTTCAAATTTTAGGATGTTACATGCAAACTACTTTCTATTGCCACAACCGGTACTACTTGGAGTGTAAGGATGGGTGGGTTGATTATGTACCCACATGGAGTGTAGGGTTGGATGAAGATGGAGTGTAAAGGCTGGCTGGGTAGGACTTCTATACTGCATATTATGATCTTGTCTTGATTCATCTTGTAATGGGCCAAGGCCCAAATGCATGACTGCCTCTGTACTGAGATGGGCTAAAGCCCAAACTGATATTGTCACTGATTCTAAATAGAGCTTAGACCCAGATTGTGATTGCCTTACATGCATGCATTTTGTGCTATCGGGACTACCTTTGAGTTTTCATAAACTCACCCTTCTGTTTTAACTGTACAAGTAATCCTCAATCATAGGCGGATCGATGCAGCGGAGGACTCAGCGGTAGCCACATGACCCATTTCATTCTATTTTAGTACTTAATTATAATTTTGGTTTTATTTTGGGGTATTTTACTGTAATAATGGCCTTTTTTTATCTTCATGGTTAATTTGGGATTTCTATTATTTTGATTTACAACTGCTAGTAGTAGGGTTAATCGAGTTTTCAAAACGAATCAAATGTTTTAACAAAATACACTCAAATACGCAAACTGATTTAAAAAGCTTTCGTGATAAGTGATGTTTTGAAAATTAATATCGTTTTTAAAGAGAATACTTTTGTGATAATGAACTACATTTTGAAAATGAATGACGCATCCTAGAATTAACATAAGATTTTGTAATGAGACTAATTCGAAAAGAGGTTTTTACAACAACTCATTTATTTCCAAACACTACCATGTGACATCGCTAAGATTCGGTCAAAACGTCTAGGCCGGGTTTGGGGTGTTACAAAGAAATATGTTTAAGATATTAATTGATTTAGTAAGTATGTATGTGCATTAGTTAACAAAGACCAAGTTGCCATGAAATTATTCATAACATAAACATAGTTTTGATAATTCTAAGTTAAAGAATGAAATTGATCTAACACATTTATGTGATATTGATTAAAACCATTTTTTAGAAATCGAGCATTTGGAGTTTTATTTTCTTAGTTAATTTTTATTTTTTTATATATCACCACTTTCAAATCAACATATTTTTCCTCCACCAAATTGTTTAATTTTACATTTCATAAATATTTCCTTATACAGTCCCTATGGGTACAAAAACTCGACATGCTTGTCACTTTATTACTTGATACATTTGTGTATACTTGCACATTTCCATCATTCCATGTCTAATCCCTATATAAATGCCATAATCCAAAAACTCAAAAAAAAAATTCACAAGGTTCCAAATTCGATGCTAGGATAGTGTGAGCTTTGAAACAATTCGACTTGACATGTTTCGTAAGGTGATGATCTACAAGGAAAAGGAAAAATAAACGAGTACACATATAAAATGCTTAGTAAGCTCATATGGAAACTAAAAAATACCTTGATCATTTAAGGATAAATAATTATTCTATTAGATACCAAATTAACTTTCTTTGGCACTTGAATACTTATCTATACATACAACATCACCACAAATTGAATACGTTAATTACGTTCTCGAATTGTATACCATCACCACTTAAACATAATCACATAACAATCAATATGTCAAGTATCATCAGTTCCATTTCATTTTCAATTCACGATTTAAATTACATTTTCAATCAATTGAACATTTTCTAATGGAACTATAATAAAACAGACTTGAATACACGGGAATGTAATGCTCACACAAGCTTAGAGTATTTCAGGATTGCTCACACAAGCTGACATTTTAACTGTAGCACCCCAAACCCGGTCAGTACGTTACGACCAAGTCTAGTATGTTACGGGAAAGAAAATTTGAAAATTTTAAATAAACATCGTGATTTGGGCAAACTTTTTGAATAGTGTTTCTATCCTGAAAATAATTTAGAAAGTTGTTCAAAAGTTTCTTACTAAATCAATATTAGATTGAACTAAAATCGTAAAAATTTATTTTTATCTTTTGAAAGCCGTTTTTGAGGAATGTCATAAGCATGACAGTTGAAAACAATGTTGCGGTTTTAATAAAATCTCTGAATTAATTAGTTATTCGCAAGCCATCTTTTGTTAACACTTTGAAAACTATTTGTTTATGTTTTTAACTTTAGAAAAAAAACCCCATATTTGACAGTTTATAAAATATGTAATATCAGCATTAAATCAAAACCCAAATTAAAGTTATAGCGGCCTTATTACATAATAAAATCCCAAATTAAAAAAGTTTAAAATAAAAGAAACGAGTTTACAAGAAAAACATTGCATGGTCACCTCAAGTCTGCCTCGGTTCCAAATCCGAGATCTAGTGCTTACCTGTAAAATTAAGCAGAGGGGTGAGTCATCGAGACTCAATGTGTAATTCCTCTTATAACGCAATCGGCCTTAAGCCCATAGATGCACATTGGGCCTCAGCCCACATAATATAGCATATTAAAATGTATGCAATGCATTGATTTCAACCTAGTTTTCCATCCTCTAGGTCATCCGAATCAACCAAACACCGTGGAATCAAGCCTTTGTGGTCCTGGACCATGTGGTCCCAAACCAACGTGACGATCTCTCGATAAGTATCGTGGGGCCAACCCACGTGGTCCTGACCAGCGAGACAAGTCAGCGATAAACATATGTATCGTGGTCCCAAACCACCGTGGTCCCAGACCATTGTGACAATAGTCACTGAATCACACTTCCCCTTTCATTCACATCCCAAAACCCAATGCAGACATATTATCCATGTACAGTAGTTAATCATGTCATACATAATCATATTATATGCAAAGCAATTACAATGGTACTTACCTGGTGTCCTCAACCTTATCCACAAGGGTATCTCGACCGATTGCACAGTCGTTTCGGCTTTTAGCCATCACAGTTATTTACACAAAACAATAAAGAGAAAGTGTGAGCATTACACACCTGATTACGTGTAAAACTAGACTCTCTACGTCGTCACTCTCACTAGAAGAAACCACCACGATTTCCTATCCCAGGCAGGCATCGGCTTTCTACCACACCCCGACGAAAAGTCTCGAACCGCCAAAACCGCACGTCTTTTAAATTTAGGACCAGAGATTACGGGTCCACTCCCCTCCTTAGATTGACTAGCACTTGCATCCATGAATAGACTTGATCAGAGGTCAGAGAGAAACGTCGATTTTCTAATAAGGAAATTTTGATTAAGGCAACCAAAAACTCAAAGGAAAATAATAGCCAAGGAATTCAAAAAGATGATCCCTTACCTTAGTTATTAAGAAGTCGCACCACATTAGGTTTAGCTATGATCTAGTCGGCTGAAGAGATTTGGTTATCCACATCAATCAGGAGAGACCATGCCATGTTGAGAGAGGAATAGAAGAGGTTAGCCGTAAACTTCATTAAGAAACAACAATAGCCACTTCGGCTATGACCACACATAGGACCGAAACATTAATAGAAAAATGACAGAATTTTCCATTACCTTACACAAATGAAATCCGATCGAAGAGGAACCTTCAGCAACCAACTAGCACTTTTGTTTCCTGAGGTTCGGCTAAATAAGCACAAGATGGAAGAAACGGATTTAGTTGATACTAGGAGGGATTTGGCTTTATCTTGGAACAAAAAGGAATAAAGAGGATGTCCATAAGAAAAATAAAAGAAAGAACCTTACCTTGAGCAAAGAAAAACCAAATAGAGACCAAGGAAATTCGTCTCTGGTAGCAATGATAGAAGATACCCCAAGTTCCGCTAAAAAAAGATGAGATTAGGGGAGGTTTCGGCTTTTTAAAAGAAGGAAATAAAAGGTGGAAGAGATGAATAGAGGGAAACCAAATATTTGGCTAAGAGATGAAAGAGGGTTCAGGTAAAGAAACAAAGGAAGTAGAAAGAAAAAAGAGAAGAAGAAGAGATCCCAATAGTCACACCACTTTCAGCTAGTGTCAAAGGAGCAAAAGAGATGAATAGAAAAATCGACAGTTTCGGCACAAAGAATTAGGGAAACCGAATAAGAGAAAAAGAGAACCCAAGGAGACTTGCAAAAATCGGCACTCACCCCCCTTAATGAACAAATATGCTAAAATGAAATGAAACAATTGCCTAAGACCTATGGGATTTCGGCACACTCCCTATCCTAGCACTAAACCAAATTTCCCCCTTCAAGCTCTCTACATTTGACCAACACCTCCACAAACACCAAATCCCTTGTTTTTCTCCTATTTTAACTCCCCTGCACCAATTCAAATTGGTTTGACCAATTCAAATCTCTTCAAGCATTCTTGTCCATCCATTTGAATCCACTGACCCATTCAACCATCATCCTTGAAGAGTCCCTTCCGAATCCATCTTCTCTCCATCCTGGTGCCAAAAACAAAGCTTCATAATGAGGCTTATGGGATTTGAACTCCTCCCCTTCAGCTTCCACAAGTAACGCCACCTTCACCTGGACACAAGCTTCTTTATGTCAACAACTACACACAAATAGACTTAAGGCCTGCTCCTACTAGCTCTCCCCCCTAAAGTGCCCAAAAAGTAAAATTTTACCAAGGCTCTAGCTTGACCCCGAGCCTTACCAGGACCCCCAAGCACACTAAAAACATGCCAAACAAGCCAGACCCAAAGAATAGCATAAAATGCAAAACCCCCAATTCTAGGATGTTATAGTTCTACCCCTTTAAAGAAATTTTGACCTCGAAATTTACCTGATCAAAAGAGGTGATTGTATTGCTGTCACATCACATCCTCTGGCTCTCACGTGGCTTTCTCTGAAATGTGATTCCACCACAAAACCTTAACCAACGAAATTGTCCTCCTTCTCAATACTTTAACATCTCGACCTAGGATCTGATCTGGTTCTTCTTCAAAAGATAAATCAGGTCTTACTTCAATTTCTTCCACCGGCACTATGTGAGATGGATCCAAATGATAGTGCCTTAACATTGAAACATGAAATACATCATGTATCTGCCTCAATTCCAGAGGTAACTCAAATTGATTTACCACTGGTCCCACACGTTTCAACACTTCGATAAGGCCCGATGAACCGGGGACTCAACTTGCCCTTTCGTCCAAACCTTAAGACCTTCTTCCAAGGTGAAAATTTTTGAAAAACCCGATCACCCACTGAAAATTCTATTTCCTTACACTTCAGATCCGCATACGATTTCTACCTGTCAGAAGCTTCCTTCAACCGAGCTCGAATCAACTTAATCATTTCATTTGTTTCCGAAACCAATTCTGGACCCAACAACTGTCACTCACCCAACTCTATCCAGCAGATAGGGGTACGACACTTACGACCATACAACGCTTCATAGGGTGCCATCTTAATCTTTGGATTGATAACTATTATTGTATGTAAACTCGCCAACGATGAGGAAATCCTCCCAACTACCCTCAAGTCAATAACACGACCTTTCAACATGTCTTCCGAATCTGAATTACCTCTCGATTGACCATCGATTTGTGGATGAAACGCCGTCTTTGAAATCGATCTTGTACCCAATGCTTGATGTAATGCCTTCCAGAATCGCGATGTAAACCTAGAGTCTCTGTATGATATGATCGAAACTGGTACCCTATGTAACCTGACAATCTCTGCTATGTACAACTTAGCTAACTTCTGCAACGAGTAGTCGACACGAACGAGTATGAAGTGAGTAGACTTTGTCAACTGATCGACAATCACCCACACTGAATCTTTCTTAGTAGGCATAAAGGGTAGCCCACTAACAAAGTCCATAGCTACCCTCTCCCACTTCCAAAGTGGAATCTTCACTAGCTGTAGCAACCCTGAAGGCAACTGATGTTCCGCCTTCACCTGTTGACACATCAAGCACTTACTTACATACTCGGTAACTTCTTGCTTCAGATTTGGCCACCAAAACTGTTCACGTAAATCTTGATACATTTTACTCCTGTCGGGATGCATTGCGTATGGACTACTATACGCTTCCTGCTGAATCTTCTGTCTCAACTCGGAATCCTTCGGCATATAAGCCTTTTCATGAAAGCACAATACCCATCACTATTCAAACTAAAATCTTCTGTCTCACTACCTTCCACTTGCTGAAATCTAGAACTCAACGATTCATCTGACAACTACTTTTCTTTGATCTGACTTACCCATGAAGGCTTCACTTGAAGTTCAGCTAACAAGCGTCCATCATCATACAAACTGAGATGAGAAAACATTGCCCTCAAGTCAGATATCACCTTACGGCTCAACGCATCTGCCACTATGCTAGCTTTACCTGGGTGATACTCAATCAAGCAATCGTAGTCTTTCAACAATTCAATCCACCTCTGTTGCCTTAAATTCAACTCTTTCTGGGTAAGGAGATATTTCAGGCTCTTTTGATCGGTGTAAATAATCGACTTCTATCCATACAAGTAGTGTCTCAAAATCTTCAAAGCGAACACTATCGCAGCCAACTCTAAATCATGGGTGGTATAGTTCATATCATGTGGTCTTAATTGCCGAGACGCATATGCTACCACTTTCCCCTCTTGCATCAACACACATCCTAACCCTGTGTGTGACACATCACAGCAAACGACGAACTCTTTTCCAGCCTCAGGCTGAATCAACACTGGTGCCTCGGTTAAAATCCTCTTCAACTTCTCAAAGCTTTCCTGCTGCTTATCAGCCAAAACAAATGGTACCCCTTTTCGTAACAACTTGGTTAAAGGTGCAGCTATCAACGAGAATCCCTCAACGAACCTTCTGTAGTACCCAGCTAATCCCAGAAAACTTTGAATTTCTGCCACTGACTTCGATGGTTTCCAATCCAAAACAGCTTCAATCTTTCGGGGATCGATCCTAATCCCCTCAGCAGACACAACATGTCCCAGAAAAGTAACTTCCCTCAACCAAAATTCACACTTGCTGATTTTGGCATACAATTGTTTTTCTTTCAAACTCTGCAGAACAATCCAAAGATGCGAATCATGCTCACTTCCGTCCTTGAATATACCAAGATATCATCTATAAACACTATGATAAATCGATCCAGATAGGGTTGGAAAACCCGATTCATCATATCCATAAACGCAGCTGGTGCATTTGTCAACCCAAATGGCATCACTAAGAACTCGTAGTGACCATAACAAGTTTGAAAAGCTATCTTATGATATCCGCCTCCTTGACCTTAAGCTGATGATAACCTGACCTCAAGTCTATCTTTGAGAAAATCGAAGTGCCTCGTAGCTGATCGAACAGATCATCAATACTTGGCAACGGGTACTTGTTCTTAATCGTCAACTTGTTCAGCTGCCTATAGTCAATACACATCCGCATCGACCCATCCTTTTTCTTGACAAATAACACCGGAGCTCCTCACGGTGGCACACTTGGTCAGATAAAACCGCGGTCTAACAACTCCTAAATTTGGGTTTTGAGTTCCACCAGCTCCTTCGGCGCCATTCTATATGGAGCAATAGACACCGGAGCTATTCCCGGAAGAAGATCAATACCAAACTCCACCTCGCGATCCGGAGGTAACCCCGGAAGCTCTTCTAGAAAAACATCTGAGAACTCTTTCAACGTTCTAACATCTTTTACAGACAACTCTTTGGCTTCCAAAACACTGATGAAAGCTAAGAACGCTTCACACCCTCTTCGTACCATCCTTTCAGCCTTTAGAGCAGACACTACATTGGACAAGTAATTCCTTCTTTCGCCTATCACTAGCACCTCTTTATCCTCAGGAGTCTTCAACACCATGCGCTTAGCAGCACAATCCAAATTTGCTCGGTACTTACCTAGCCAATCCATGCCTAAAATCAAATCGAACTCGCCGAACGGCAGTTCCATCAAGTCAGCCGAAAAAAGTATCCCTTGAACTTCTAAAGGCACACTCCTAAAAAGTATGTTTACCACTACAGATTGTCCTAAAGGGCTAATCACAGTCATCTCTCTAGAAGAAACCTTAGATCCTATGTTCAAAGTTCCAGACACAGTACTAGCAACATACGAATGTGTAGACCCAATATCTATAAGTGCTGTAAATAGAAAACCAAAAACAAGGAACATACTGGTTATGACGTCCGGTGCATCGCCCTCCCTCGGTGTCTAACTGCATAAACTAACCCAGGCTGTCTCGCATCTGTATTCCCAACACCTCTGCCCGGTGCTCCTCGCCCTTGACCAAAACCATTCCCTCCTCTGGCCGGACCACGACCTCCTAGCGGCTGCTGACCACCTCTTCTGGCCTGAGCATAACCCTGACCAACTGGCCGACTCTATTTGGCTCTTGTGGATAGTTTCTGACCAGATGACCTACAGATCCACACCTTTAACATCCTTTACTTCTTGTCCAACACTCCCCTGAATGAAAATTTCCACATCTAGCACATGGTTGAGACCGACCAACGGTAACAGGCTTAGCAATAAGACTCGGCCCATCAAACCTAGGCCTCTTTTGAAAACTCCCAGCAGATCCTAACGACCCAAAATTCTTTTTATTCCTACCCCTGTCCCTATCCTGATTTAGCCTTTTAGACCGCTTCACCTCTTCGACTATCTTAGCCTTCTCAACCGAATAGCAAATTCTCTCTCCCGTTGTGAAGCTATCACTACTAACAACTCGTCCCTCAGACCATCCTCAAATCGAACACAATGTTCGTGATCTATTGCAACGATACTCGAGGCATAACGGCTTAAACGTAGAAATTTTGCCTCATACTTAGCCACTGACTTATTCCCCTAGACCAAGTTCAAAAATGCCTTCCTCTAAGCGTCCACATAACTCGCCCCAATGTACTTTCCCTGGAATCACTGCCTTAAAGAAGTCCTAGGTAATGCGGTCAGCTGCTGTACCATCTTTTACCGTGAGCCACCATTGGTATGCCTTATCTCGAAGGAGAGACATTACCCCTTTCAACTTCTCTTCGCGGTACAATCAAGATCGTCCATAAACCACTCGACCACCTCCAGCCAGTACTCAGCTACGTTAGGAGCCACACCAGAAATACCCCTAAATATCTCAGCCCATTAGCTCGGAATCGCTCAGAAACAGATTTTCAAGCTACTAATCCCGTGCCTACTCCAGCAACCCACTCCAAAACACGCAACATAGCCTGAGACACAGCATCATCTCCACGGTTTGGTCACGAAATCTCGCTTTCGCCAATTGGTGATCTTGGCACTTCACCTCACGGCCCATGCCCTGATTTCGAAGGTTCAGCCCCAACACCCGAGCCTCTACCACGGTAGTGTATACCACGTCCACGTTCTCTAGCGCTCATGACTACGGATTCGATTTAATCGATTAAAATTTTTATGAGTTAGCATTTCTTCCTTTATTTATTACCGTGACCTTATCAAAATGGCATTAGATGTAGGTTTTCGCAAGAAATATTTCTAAAGGTTTCTATCCTTAGAGTTGTATTTCTCAAAACTATCTATCACAATATTTCATAAGAATTCAAGTAGCAATCAGAAAACTTACAGTGCTAATTGGTGCCAGAGACTCGGGTGCCATACTTCTAGAAAACATATATTTTTCTAAACCATTTTCCACACCAACTTTTAAAAACATTTGGAACCCCAAACCCACAGCCGATTTTTGTAAACCTAGACTCTGATACCATAATTGTAACACCCTAAACCCGGTCACCATTGGTATGCCTTATCTCGAAGGAGAGACATTACCCCTTTCAACTTCTCTTCTGCGGTACAATCAAGATCGTCCATAAACCACTCGACCACCTCCAGCCAGTACTCAGCTACGTTAGGAGCCACACCAGAAATACCCTAAATATCTCAAGCCCATTAGCTCGGAATCGCTCAGAAACAGATTTTCAAGCTACTAATCCCGTGCCTACTCCAGCAACCCACTCCAAAACACGCAACATAGCCTGAGACATAGCATCATCTCCACCAGTTTGGTCCTGAAATCTCGCTTTCGCAATTGGTGATGCCGGCACTTCACCTCGGCCCATGCCCTGATTTCGAAGGTTTAGCCCCAACACCCCGACCTCTACCACGGCCGTGCATACCACGTCCACGTTCTCTAGCGCTCATGACTACGGATTCGATTTAATCTGATTAAAATTTTTATGAGTTAGCATTTCTTCCACTGTTTATTACCCGACAGCCTTATCAAAATGGCATTAGATGTAGGTTTTCGCAAGAAATATTTCTAAAGGTTTCTATCCTTAGAGTTGTATTTCTCAAAACTATCTATCACAATATTTCATAAGAATTCAAGTAGCAATCAGAAAACTTACAGTGCTAATTGGTGCCGGAGACTTGGGTGCCATACTTCTAGAAAACATATATTTTTCTAAACCATTGAACCCCAAACACCAACTTTTAAACCTAAAACATTTGGAACCCCAAACCCATGGTACGGAAAGATTTGAAAATTTTGTAAACCTAGACTACGATACCATAATTGTAACACTAAATCCTAAACTGGTCACTACATTACGACCAAAGTTGAAAACAATACGGTATAAATTCTAATTACGGAAAGAAAATTTGAAAATTTTAACTAAACATCGTAATTTGGGAAAACTTTTTAAATAGTGTTTCTATCCTGAAAATAATTTAGAAAGTTGTTCAAAAGTTTCATACTAAATCCATATTAGATCTAGTGCTTTACTACAAAATTAAGCGGAGGGTGAGTCAAGAGACTCGATGTGTAATTCCCTTAGGCATAATCGGCCTTAAGCCCACAAATGCACATTGGGCCCAGCCCACATAATATAGCATATTAAAATGTATGCAATGCAACCCCAACCCAACCTAGTTTTCCATCCTCTAGGTCACCTGAATCAACCAAACACCTGTGGCATCAAGCCACTGTGGTCCCAGACCACTTGTGACAGAATCACAGAATATATAAACGTAGGGCCAACCCACTGTGGTGCCAGACCACTATGACGATCTCTGATAATTATACGTGGGACCAACCCACTATGGTCCAAGACTACCGAGACAAGTCACTGATAAACATATGTATACGTGGTTCCAAACCACCGTGGTCCTAGACCATTGTGACAATAGTCACTGAATCACACTTCCCCCTTCATTCACAGCCCAAAACCCGATGCAGGCATATTATCCATGTACAGCAGTTAATCATGTCATACATAATCATATTATATGCAAAGCAATTACAACGATACTTACCTAGTGTCCTCAACCTTACCCATAAGGGTATCTCTACTAATTACACAGTCGTTTTGGCTTTCAACCATCACAGTTATTTACACAAAACAATAAAGAGAAAGTGTGAGCAGTACACACCTAATTACACGTAAATCTAGACTCTCTACATCATCACTCTCACTAGAAGAAACCACCACGATTTGCCTATCCCAGGCAAATGTCGGCTCTCTACCACACACCAGTAAAAAGTCTCAAACTGCCGACACCGTACGTCTTTTAAATTTAGGAGTGGAGATTACGGGTCTACTCTCCTCCTTAGATTGACTGGCACTTGTATCCATGAATAGACTTGATCAAAGGTCAGAGAGAAACGTCGATTGTCTAATAAGGAAATTTTGATTAAGTCAACCAAAAACGCAAAGGAAAATAATAGCCAAGGAATTCGAAAAGATGATCCCTTACCTTGGTTATTAAGAAGTCGTACTACAATAGGTTTAGCTATGATCTAAAAAGAACCCTATAGTCGGTGAAGAGATTCGATTATCCACATCAATCCGGAGCGACCGCGCCATGTTAAAAGAGGAATAGAAGAGGTTAACCGCAAACTTCATTAAGAAACAACAATAGCCACTTCGGCTATGACCACACATATGATTGAAACATAAATAGAAAAATGACAAAATTTTCCATTACCTTACACAAACGAAATCCAATCGAAGAGGAACCTTCAGCAACCAACTAGCACTTTTATTTCTTGAAGTTCGGGAAAACAAGCACAGGATGGAAGAAATGGATTTAGTTGATACTAGGAGGGATTCGGCTTTATCTTGGAACAAAAGGAATAAAGAGAATGTCCATAAGAAAAATAAAAGAAAGAACCTTACCTCGAATAGAGAAAAATCGAATAAAGACCAAGAAAATTCGTCTCTGGTAGCAATGATAGAAGATACCCCAAGTTCTGCTAAAGAAAATATGAGATTAGGGGAGGTTTCGGCTTTTGAAAAGAATGAAAGAAAAGGTGGAAGAGATGAATAAAGGAAACCAAATATTCAGCTAAGAGATGAAAGAAGGTCCGGCTAAAGAAACAAAGGAAGTAGAAAGAAAAAAGAGAAGTAGAAGAGATACCCCAATGGTCACACCACTTTCGGCTAGTGTCAAAGGAGCAAAAGAGATGAATAGAAAAACTGACAGTTTCGACACAAAGAATTAGGGAAACCTAATGGGAGAAAAAAGAGAACTCAATGAGACTTGTAAAAATCGGCACTCACCCCCCTTAATGACCGAATATGCTAAAATGAAATGAAACAATTGCCTAAGACTTATGGGATTTCGGCACACTCACCTATCCTAGCACTAAACCGAATTTCCCCCCTTCAAGCTCCCTACATTCGGCCAACACCTCTACCAACACCAAATCCCTTGTTTTGCTCCTATTTTAACTCCCCTACACCCATTCAAATTGATTTGACCAATTCAAATTCCTTCAAGTATTCTTGTCCATCCAATTGAATCCATTGACCTATTTAACCATCATCCTTGAAGAGTCCCTATCGAATCCATCTTCTCTCCATCCTGGTGCCAAAAAAAAGCTTCATAATGAGGCTTATGGGATTCAAACCTCCTCTCCTTCAGCTCTCACAAGTAACGCGACATCCATCTAGACACAAGCTTCTTTGTGGCAATAACTACACACAAATAGAATTAAGGCATGCTCTTACTAGCTCTCCTCCCTAAAGTGCCCAAAAAGTAAAATTTTACCAAGGCTCTGGCTTGACCCCGAGCCTCACCAGGACCCCCAAAAACACCAAAAACATGCCAAAAAAGCCAGACAAAGAATAGCATAAAATGCTGAACCCCTTAATTCTAGGATATTACATTAACAGAATTGCTCACATAAAGTGACATCATATCAAGGTTACTTGTCTGGGCTAAACCAATGATACATATAATCCGAGAATTTGTAAAAATTGTTAGATCTCGTAACATCATGTAAATCCCTGTTTGATCGCGCACATAACCCTAATGGCATGTCATACGTATCCTAACCTTTTTACTAAGTTCATTCGGACATCATTTATGTATAAATGACAATTTCAAGTCCTGTACACAATTTCATTTCTCACATGAAACATATATTCAGTCAATAATCTCATTTACATCATGTTCTATTTCCATAGAACCAATATTCCCATAAATTTATAATTTAGTTCATTTCGAACCATTTGTACCAAAATCACCAATTCATTTCAATCTAATACGTAAACAAAATAGAGCACAATCAACATAACATATGTAACACCCCTTGCCAGGGTTTTACGCCAGAACCAGGCCCGAGGCATTACCGTACTAAAACCTCATGATGCCACCTAGGCTTATTGTGACACTCACTTAAGCCACCTTTACAACTTCATTTTCGACTTACGAAGTCTCACTCATATTCCCAAGGGCTCTCAAGACTATCACGGAGCTTTTTTATTCTTAAATTTTTCTATTTTATTCTGGGTTCACATGCCCGTGCATGTTGAAACACGCCCGTGTGTAGACACACACATGCCCATGTCCCCAAACTGTGCAAAAAACTCGAGCATTCTGCCAAATGCTTCACGACCAAGACACACATCCGTTTTAGTTCAGGGGATGCCCGTGTACCTCTAAGGCACCCCCGTGTCCAATGCCCGTGAAAGCTACTGACTTGGTCCATACGGCCTTGACGCGCCCGTGTCACCCAACCGTGGGGAGCTACTGACTTAATCCACATGGCTTGGGCACATGCCCATGCTCAAACCGTGTGTCTTATATGGCTCATGCACACGGCCGTGGGACTTACCTGTGGTCTATTCTTTCTAATAATAATAAGGTGCAGGGTATGTACGACCTAGACACACACCCGTGTGTCTAACCATGTGGGCACTTAGAGGCTAATTACTAAGCCTTCTTACCACTCTCAAATGCATGCATACATATACTAATCCAATAAAGTCTCAAATCATCAACTAAAACGCATGAACTTATACATTTGATTCATGAAAATAAGGTTTTCCTCCCATACAATTACAACAACACAAGCCATCATTAATGGCCTTACACAATTAAACTATGAGCCCTCTTAGGCCAACACAATTAAGCACCCTTAACCACAACTTAATCAACCTTAAGTTCTAGCCTTATACATGCCATGACTTAATAGGACTTGATACCTCATGCCAAGGGTCTACTCGATAGTGTCAATACATCTTCTGCCATCTCCAACCCAAGCTAGCTAAAGTAACCTATAAGAGATGAGAAAAAAGAGGAGTAAGCAATAATGCTTAGTAAGTTCATCTGCACAAACTGACAAACACTGATATTCATTGAATATACATGACTACAAGTTATTATAATGAGCCTTTCTCAAGAACTCAGGGTTACTTACTCAATCATCCTTAAAGCTTACTCGTTCTACCTTTTACCATACTCTTACCATGCCACAAGCCGAATGCTCGTTTAATTAGCATACACTCTTGTACTAATCATTACAAGATCATATAGAACAACACATCAAGCATTTTTGATTCATTCACACAGCTACTTTACTCGAAATTATAACCACACAGTCCATTGATTTATAGTAAATTTCAGGTGGTAACGCACACAGCCCACCTATAGCAATATAATTGATGGTACCGCACACAGCCCATCATTTAATATCAATAAGGTGATATCACACATAGCTCACCTTTAATTTCTCATTCATGGATAGTAATCCATACGTATATCTCTATTTCAAATGTTCCACTGAGAACTTCCTCACACACAACTATCCTTACTTAATGTTCTACGATACTCGTTCACATTCACACAATACATCAGTAAGGTTATTTCATGCGACTAAAGTGCATCAATTACACCTATCCCACTAGGGTTTATCAATCATTGAATCCATATCAACTCAATCCTAACATATACTTGCTCTTCTCATGGTACAATCACATACATTCCTCATGTCCGTTGAACCACTCAACTTGTTAAATAACTCTCTTGAGTCTCATGTACATAGCTCTCATTGACACCATACCCCAATAGGGTCTTACATCCATTGACATGTCACTTCCATGTCCCTGACATGGTATTATACAAACTCTTACATCGAGGCCATATTCCAATATGGTCTTACTCGAGACTTTAACCATCATCATTTCATGCTATGAACATTTATCATTTCTCTTAGGCTTAGTTCTCTTGACATCTCATCGACTAAATTTCATACATTCATAGTATAAACATACATTCCATTTTACATTAGAGCATCGAATTAACTCATATGTAGTTGCAAGGTTAGTACATGAACTTACCTTGATGCCAAAAGGGCCGAAAAAGACTTTTTGCCCACATTTCTCTTTTTCCCTGTTCTTGGTCTGAATCTCATTTTCTTCGATCTATAATAATAAAATTTACTCGTTTAATCAGTTAATGATCATATTACAACATAATATCCACCTAGGCAAAATTGACTATTTTGCCCCTATACTTTGGCAAAATTATGATTTTGCACCTAGGCTCATAAATAAATTTTCATCTCAATTTCTTGTTAAACAAGCCTAGCTGAACATTTAATCCTCTTACAACTACTCCAATTGCAACTATTTCATGCCTTAATGAACAAATTACAACCATTGCATAATAACCCATTTTAGGTATTTTTCATGAAAATCCTTTCACAAAAGTTGTTTCTCATCATCCTATCATTCATTTTATTCCATAAAAACTCATTAAACAACATAGACTCTCTAATGGCAAGTCCCTAGACTCTCAACCATATTGTAAAATAGTCCCCTCATTAGCTAGCTTAAGCTTTGGAGATCACAAAAGTACAATTTTCTTCAAGAAAAATGATCAAAATCACTTACTAGGGAGGAGGATTGCTTGCTGAAATTTTAAGCTTCAAAACCCCCCCTTGTTGCTGCTCATTTTTGATGGAGAAGAAGAGAGAAAAAGATGATATATTTTTCCTTTCTTTATTTTATTATAAACATCAATTTCAACCCACCAACTTTGACCAAAAATTAAAACTCTTGTCCCCTCTTGTCTACATGGCCGGCCATCATATTCAAGATGGTCTAATTGCCCTTTAAAACCCTCCAATTAAGATTTCATGGCTATTTGGTACCTTTAGCCTATAGAATGGAACTTTTGCACTTTATGCGATTTAGTCCTTTTTAGCGATTTAGCATGAAATCGCTAAAATTAAAACACCAAAACTTTCATACATCTTTATAAACATGTTATAACACATAATATAACATGAAAATAGTTTTCTCTTTTCTCAATTTAGTGATTTTGAGATCACTATTTTGACTAGACCCTAAATCGATTGTTACAATTGTCCCCCTTAGGGATTTTCGTCCTCGAAAATCTTATCAGGAGGAGTTGTTACCAACATTCTTAAAACATTTCCATAAATTCTTCAAAATCACAAATTCACTTATCCACAAGTTTCCTCTTACAACAATCTTTAAGCTATCATACATAAGGTCGAAGCACCACTTACGACCTAGGTACTTATTCCTCCCGGGCATATACTCAATGATCCACTAATTTGGAACTCTTCACAAATCCGAATAATCATTCGGATCCTTATAGGTCGATTTACTACAACTCGAATGTCATTTCCCTTTTTTGGGAATTTTGTCAAATCACACTGGAAATCTATAAGGTTTTACCTCACTTTCTCATTAAAGCATTCACCAGCTATATAAAAAAATCCTAAATTGAACGCTTTTAAAACTCAGCTTTCTGTGGTCAACCACTTCTGACCATAAACTCATTCATCTCATGAAAAGTACTCTGTTGTCAAACATTTATGCACATAAATGTACTTCTTTATTCTTGCTTTATCAGATATGGCACTACTAAATCTCATGTCAAAACTTCTGTATAAGTTCTGGATTCATCATCATTCACTTTCTATCTCGAGGAAGCATCAACAATGGAAATCTCATCTAGCATGGATAGCTTGTTTAAAATACCATTTATTATAACGCTTCGAACTCTTCTATTCTGAAAGGAAGGCTCACTATAGTCATTAACCTTGCTAAAACTAGGATATTATCAACTAGAGTCAACCGAGTAACTAACTCGCATTGCTTAACATGGATCTTCCATTCAGTCACCTGTACTATGTCCGCTATCTGAGAAGTATTACAATGACTATACCCACCATTGTAATAGCTCAAGTAGTTTCCACTAATTCGTCTTCAAAATCTTCTGTAGTATAAGATACTCTCAATCATTAAAATTCAGAAATACACATCGATTTTCCCATGGATCATTACATAACATCTAATTCACAACACAAACACAAAAGTGATCGCCTTTGGATCACCAACTTGTTAACTCTTTTTCTCGATTCAGTCTGAACTCAGTACTAGAACTTTCAATTGATAGTTCCCTCTATAGCTTTCAACTCAACCATCATGGGTTGAACATTTTGATGAGCATATCTTTATAATATATTCTCTACTCACGTACACACATAATTTTATTCTCCTTATTGAATCAGGTATGAATATACACAAAACTCAAATCATATCTCAATACGTTAATCTACTCTTTTCTCCATACTGAGAACATACCTTAAGCACACGCTCATTTGAGTTTCTCTTGCTATGCTAATCTAAAACTTTTACCATCGTCATTTCTCACGTTAACAGGGACATCTCTATCGAATTCATTAACTCAATTCAATTTACTCGAAATCCCATCACACAACACGAAACTTGAAATTTCACTTCTTGTATGAGAATCATCACCAACTTCCTCCTCAAGGTACCCGAATAAGGCTACGAGGAGACAAAAGAATATCAATTTAAGAAATCTTGATAAACATACACCTCAGGCTTCCTACTCACTTGAGTCAATAGCCTAGGCTAACTTTCTCTTGTTCATAACATTGTATAATCAATACAATCGGACATACTTTCTTACAATTGCCTTTATTAAGCACCTACCATGCCACACATCGTACTCCTTTCTTCATGACCCATTCAGAAATGCCTATTTTTACCCATTCACATAGCTTTAGTAAAATTTTCATTTCTACCCCTAGACTCATCTATATGTCCCATTAATCACTAGGGATAATCAAAGACGCATATTCATCGCCATTCATATGGGTACGAAACCAATGCCACATCCCCGAGGTGGTCTTATATGGAGTCAACTCTAAATGCCAATGCCATATCCCGGATATGGTCTTATATGGGCTTCATGTCGTGTATCGATGCCATATTCTAAATATGGTCTTATACGATTTTCATATCCATTTCCGAAGTAATTTTTTAGATATGGTCTTATATGGAATCATAACTTGGTGCCGAGGCCATGCCTCAAATATGGTCTCATACAGGACTTTATCTATTTCTTATCTAAATAGTAGCCCTTTTTAGCATAGTCCCCTAGGACTCCAACTTTATGTTCAACAACAATTACTCTACCTAGTAAAGTATCATGTATCAATGTAATACAAAGCATTTTCAAAATGCTAACACGAATACTGCATTAATCACCTACAAATTTACTCAATTTGACTCTCATAACATCTCATCATAATTCAGCGGTGGTAAGGAGGGTGAGGTCACAGAGCCTCTTAACTTAACTCTCGTGAATACATGTATATGATTTACGATTCATCATTAATAAAATATCATCATAGTCATACAACTCATCTCAAGTGAGTTTTCACATTTATCATGCTACAATTGTTTCTATCACAAATACATTAGAATAATGTATTCACCTACTCAAGTTCTACATTACTATCTACTTAAGTACTCAACATTTAATTCTACTTTCTCTTATCGTCACTTATTAGTTAAAGAATGTCTTACAGATTTGAGTACGTCGTTTACTTGATTACCATAGTCTGACTATGGCCTTACTCGTATCTTATTCTCATAGCCCAGCTATTACTTTACATGTCATCACAATTCCATAGTCTCGTTATGGTCTTACACAAAATCTCATATCAATACCAATGCCATATCCCTTATATGGTCTTATATGGAACTCATGTCAATGTCGATGCCATAACACAGATATGGTCTTACATCGGCTCTTGTCTTAATGCCAATACCATGTTCTAAACACGGTCTTATACTGGCACTCATAATACGGCCGATGCCATGTCCCAGACATGGTCTTACACTAACCCTCATAATATGGCCGATGCCATGTCCCAGACATGGTCTTACACTAGCTCTCATAATGTGGCCGATGCCATATCCCAGATATGGTCTTACACTAGCACACATATCAACATCGATGCCATGTCTCAGACATGGTTTTACACTGGCTCTTGTCTTAATGCCGATACCATGTTCCAAACATGGTCTTATACTAGCATGTATAGTTAGACTCTCACTCTCGCTAGGTTAGTCCTAGAACCGACTAAACCATAGCTCTGATACCACTATATATAATATCCCTTGCCGGGTTCTACGCTGAAACCAGGCCCGAGGTATTACCATACTAAAACCTCATGACGCCACTTAGGCTTATTGTGACTACTCACTTAAGCCACCTTTACAACTTTGTTTTTGACTTACAAAGTCTCACTCTTATTCTCGAGGGCTCTCGAGACTATCATGGAGCTTTTTCTATTCTTAAATTTTTTTCTCTTTTATTCTGGGTTCACACACCCGTGTGTAGACACACACACGCACATGTCCCTAAATTGTGCATAAAACTCAAGCATTCTGCCAAATGCTTCACGACCAAGGCACACATCCATTTTAGTCCAGGGGTACGCCCGTGTACCTCTAAGGCACCCCCGTGTCCAATGCCCATGGAGAGCTACTGACTTGGTCCACATGGCCTTAACACGCCCGCGTCACCCAATCGTGAGGAGTTACTGACTTAATCCACACAACTTGGGCACACGCCCATGCTCAAACCATGTGTCTTACATGGCTCATGCACACACCGTGGGACTTACCCGTGGTCTATTCTTTCTAATAATAATAAGGTGCAGGGTATGCACGGCCTAGACATACACCCGTGTGCCTAATCATGTGGGCACTTAGAGGCTAATTACTAAGCCTTCTTACCACTCTCAAATGCATGCATACATATACTAATCCAATAAAGTCTCAAATCATCAACTAAAATGCATGAACTTATACATTTGATTCATGAAAATAAGGTTTTCCTCCCATACAATTACAACAACACAAGCCATCATTAATGGCCTTACACAATTAAACTATGAGCCCTCTTAGGCCAACACAATTAAGCACCCTTAACCACAACTTAATCAACCTTAAGTTCTAGCCCTATACATGCCATGACTCAATAGGACTTGATACATCATACCAAGGGTCTGCTCGATAGTGTGAAAACATCTCCGGCGATCTTCAACCCAAGCTAGCTAAAGTAACCTATAAGAGATGAAAAAAAAGAGGAGTAAGCAATAATGCTTAGTAAGTTCATCTCAATAAACTGACAAACACTGATATTCATTGAATATACATGACTACAAGTTATTATAATGAGCCTTTCTCAGGAACTCAGGGTTACTTACTCAATCATCCTTAAAGCTTACTCGTTCTACCTTTTACCATACTCTTACCATGCCACAAGCCGAATGCTCATTTAATTAGCATACACTCATTTACTAATCATCACAAGATCATATAGAACAACACATTAAGCATTTTCGATAATTCATTCACACAACTACTTTACTCGAAATTATAACCACACAGTCCATTGATTTATAATAAATTTCAGGTGGTAACGCACACAACCCACCTATAGCAATATAATTGATGGTACCACACACAGCCCATCATTTAATATCAATAAGGTGATATCGCACATAGCTCACCTTTAATTTCTCATTCATGGATAGTAATCCATACGTATATCTCTATTTCAAATGTTCCATTGAGAACTTCCTCACACACAACTATCCTTACTTAACGTTCTACGATACTCGTTCACATTCACACAATGCATCAGTAAGGTTATTTCATGCGACTAAAGTGCATCAATTACACCTGTCCCACTAGGGTTTATCAATCATTGAATTCATATCAATTCAATCCTAACATATACTTGCTCTTCTCATGGTATAATCACATACATTCCACATGTCCGTTGAACCACTCAACTTGTTAAATAACTCTCTTGAGTCTCATGTACATAGCTCTCATTGACACCATACCCCAACAGGGTCTTACATCTATTGACACGTCGATGCCATGTCCCTAACATGGTCTTATACAAACTCTTACATCGAGGCCATATTCCAATATGGCCTTACTCGAGACTTTAACCATCACCATTTCATGCTATGAACATTTATCATTTCTCTTAGGCTTAGTTCTCTTGACATGTCATCGACTAAATTTCATACATTCATAGTATAAACATACATTCCATTTTACATTGGAGTATTGAATTAACTCATATGTAGTTGCAAGGTTAGCACATGAACTTACATCGATGCCGAAAGGGCCGAAAAAGACTTTTTGCCCACCTTTCTCTTTTCCTCTATTCTAGGTCCGAATCTCATTTTCTTCAATCTATAATAATAAAATTTACTCGTTTAATCACTTAATGATCATATTACAACATAATATCCACCTAGGCAAAATTGACCATTTTGCCACTATACTTTGGCAGAATTATGATTTTGCCCCTAGGCTCGTAAATAAATTTTCATCTCAATTTCTTGTTAAACAAGCCTAGCTGAACATTTAATCCTCTTACAACTATCTCAAATTGCAACTATTTCATGCCTTAATGAACAAATTACAACCTTTGCATAATAACCCATTTTAGGTATTTTCCATGAAAATCCTTTCACAAAAGTTGTTTCTCATCATCCTATCATTCATTTTCTTCCATAAAAACTCATTAAACAACATAGACTCTCTAATGGCAAGTCCCTAGACTCTCAACCATATTGTAAAATAGTCCCCTCATTAGCTAGCTTAAGCTTTGGGGATCACAAAAGTACAATTTTCTTCAAGAAAAATGATCAAAATCACTTACTAGGGAGGAGGATTGCTTGCTAAAATTTTAAGCTTCAAAACCCCCTTGTTGCTGCTCATTTTCGATGGAGAAGAAGAGAGAAAAAGATGATATCTTTTTCCTTTCTTTACTTTATTATAAAACATCAATTTCAACCCACCAACTTTGACCAAAAATTAAAACTCTTGTCCCCTCTTGTCTACATGGCCGGCCATCATATTCAAGATGGTCTAATTGCCCTTTAAAACCCTCCAATTAATATTTCATGGCTATTTGGTACCTTTAGCCTATAGAATGGCACTTTCGCTCTTTATGCGATTTAGTCCTTTTTAGCAATTTAGCATGAAATCGCTAAAATTAAAACACCAAATCTTTCATACATCTTTATAAACATGTTATAACACATAATATAACATGAAAATAATTTTCTCTTTTCTTGGTTTAGTGATTTCGAGATCACTATTCTGACTAGACCCTAAATCGGGCTGTTACAACATAAAACAAAGTAGTAAGTTTGATATGAACTTACCTGGTCAAGATAGCAAAAAAAAGTTGAATCATCAAGGACTAATCGATAATTTTGACTTTTCCTCGATTATCTTTGGTTTGATCCAATTCTTGATCTAAACAACTATTTTAGATCATTTATCAATTCCAACCATTTTCATGTTATTCCATGATATGTATGAACCTATAAAATTTCATTTTACAAATGCCCCTTAAGTTTTTCATTTGATTCAATTTAGTCTCTAAAATAGAAATAACTATATCTTGCAATTTTGAGCCTCAATTTTAAAATCGATCTCATTTACATACTTTAAGGACCCTCTACCATCTATTATTACCAAAATTTCACATAAATTTTATACTTTATTCACTTTAGTCCTTATGAACAATACTAAAACCAAACATTACAGTTTAGTCCTTTTTTATGATCTAAGCTTAAAATCTATCAATTTAACATCAATTTCTTCAAGAAATCATTAATGACAACTTTCAAACCTTTAACAATTTTACAAATTGGTACATGGGCTAGCTAAACTAAGCTCCAATGACTTTAAAAATATAAAAATTACAAGAAAACGATTTAAAAATCTGACCAATTGAAGAACTGAATACTTGAAGCTAAAAAGGGGTTTTTCTTTCTCAAACATACAACATGGGGGAGAAGAGTGGAGAAGATGAATGAAAAACTACTAACTTAAGCCTTTTATATCTTAATTAAATCCTTAATCACTTAACTAATTTAATTAAAATTTATTTAATTAACATTAATCAAAATTAGAGCATTCTCCATTGTTTAATGACACAAAATGGTTTATTTACCATTTGGAACCTTTAGCTATTTAAAAATATTTAGCAATAAGATTTTTACAATATAGACCCTGTACCTTAATTAAACAACTAATAGACAAAATTAAAGGACTAAACTTTAATATTCTTTTATACCAAGTCCTTAAATGTCTATATTAAATATTTATAGACCTGGTTTACGAAAATAGAGTTTCGAAATCGCCTTTTTCGACACCACTAAAAATCAGGTTGTTACAACTAAAATCTTCACCTTGATGATTAGAACCACTATCATTATCGGGTCCTTCCTCACCATCAGCATCGATATCAATCACCAATGGATTTATCAGTTAAACGGGAACCCGAATTAGGGTTGTGATACACAATCGGAGCATTGTGTGGATTGCCTTCCTATGTCGATGTCGCTCCATAATCTCACAGTTCTACCCACCCAACATTCATACCGAAGTCAAACTTGTGTACAAAAGATCGCCTATCGACAGAGGCTTTCAGAACCTCTATATACAAGTCATCAACTCCATATTGTTGATTTAATGGAGTGAAATTTTGAATGAGTTCAACATCTGCTAACTCAATGAACAACTCAAATGGTTCAAAGTTCAAATGAACAGGTCGATCATAGTCTCCACATCATCATCCTATACAAGTTCCATCTCCTTATGTTTTCACAAATTTGACAAAATTGTTTGTAGAATAGTCTGGACATTCTCCTCCCATAACGTCGAGTAATTTTCGCACTAATCTTTTGTTTCACTTCATCGAACTTTACACTCCTGTTAAACTTCATTCCTATTTGATGGCGCGACTCAAATATAAAATCAACTGCTATTTGCAAAATTACCCCATCGAAATAAAAGTATACGAATAATTGATTATTCATCTTCGATACTAAACATGTAAAATAAATAAAAAATAAAAAATAATAGATCATATTAAAATAATTCATACCATATTAAAGTAACAAAATTTTTTATTATCAAACAATATAACTTACATCTCATATATAGTCACATAATCACACATAATAGTAAAATAAATTTAAAAAAAAACCATAAAAATAAGTACACACTAACCTAATCAATCTAAATTTGATTTATGAGGTAAAAAAGAATGAATTCTCAAATGGAAAACAAATATTGTTGATTTTAAATTTTAATTTCTAACATCCCTTTTTCCTTTCTCGTTTTATTTATTTGAAACCATAAACAATCGAAAATTTGAATTTTTTGTGAGGGTGTGGTTTAAATAGGATATTATTTTCGCCACACTGACACTCGACACTCATTAAAAAACCATTTCTTTTTTTCCTGTCAGCCACTCTTTTTTAATAAAAAAAAACTCATCGGTGCCACTAATGTGTCAGGCGGCACCCATTAAAAAATAATTTTTTCTCAAAACGATCACTTTCTTTTTGAATTCAAACCAGTATTACTTGACCACTTGGCCACACCACCTTACATTTTTTTTAGCCACCTTTTATTTAAATAAAAATAAAACAGAAATTTAATACCGATGTTGCCAATGTGTCAAGCTACCCTACATTGAAAAAATATTTTTTTCCTCATATATCATTTGTGCTATGTAAACAAGAAAATACAGTTATTTTTGAAAATTTATACCGGTGTTGCTTGACAGTTGAAATTTATTTTTCCCCACAACATGATTATGTTATTGGCGGTAGAGATTAGATGGTTCCCGCGATTGTAGATTTCGACCTATTTTTGTAAGTAATTTTTGTTTGATACATTTTTGGAATTAATTATTTTTATAAAAAATTTTTATTCTTGTAAAGTAATTATCTTTTTTTAATTATTTAATATATGGAATTAACATTGAGGATTGATTTCTATTCAAATTGTTTATTTTCAACAAAGAGGATTAAAAATTTATCAGATTAGTCTATATCCATTGACTGATAAGTGGAACAGAGAAGTGAGCACTGACATTCGTCTGGATTTGTCTTTGTCATTATCACTCTTGTCCTGAATGCTGCGCATTAAAACAAGTAACTTAACTGGAAACACCAAATTCCCAGAAAACAGTTTCTTTACCATTCAACCTTTTGTGTTTTATTTTTTGCAAGAATCAACAGCTAATAAGTAATAAAAGGTTCTACAGAATTCCCCCTGGTGGTCTGGTTAGGGATTTGAATTGCCAGAACGAATGCGCTTTTGATTGGCATATAGTGGACATAACTTATGTTATCATAACCAATGACAATGAATAATATCAACAATAAACAAAATCCAAACCACAAAAACATAAATTGGGAATCCTCATAAATCCCATGTCTACATCAAGAACATATAATCAAGAGATCTAGAAAAACATGTATGCTACCAATAAATTGTACCCCCAAAAGAAAAAAAAAAAAGCAGAACAAAGCAGTGACTGTGGAATTAACAAGGGATTTGTTCAGTGAACCATTCCATGACATGAATTGGAGCTTTGACCAACTCCAGCGCCATCTCTACTAGCACCGTCACGCACAAACAACAAGGACAGATCAGTGTCAACAACAACCTGCAAGCAAAAACCCCAAGTGCTGATAAGTTGATTGAGGTAGAAAATTAGAAGAAATTAAGACCCAGATCCCAATTCGCAAACAGTAGAAGAAAGTGGAGAAACGGAAAGGACTACCCCACGATCCAAACAACAACGCCAACAATAGAGATGATGAGAGAAAGAAAAGCAAAGGGAAGGCCAAGGAGGAAGCCCAGTGGCCTGCAATCTCCATCACAACACATGTTTTTAATTTTTTGTTTTATAAAATGTTTTACTTTTTGGCCCGGTGTGTAAGTAAAGGCGACACTGAAAATGGTATAAGATGATATAGGTGTTTGAGTGTGATATTGACTTTGCTTTTTTGGATTGAAATATTATTGGCGATACAGTAGTTAACACGTTATGTATAGATCTTATCTCTTAAATTATTCATATATATGACAGGTGGACAAAAACTTTCAAATCATCACTTTCTTCTTTTTCATAGACCAAAATGAACAGCGCCATAGCACCCAACTTCCATCTATCCGGAAACATCCCGGCAATGGGTATTCCAAGCAAGGAGGTTTGTTTTAATTCCATTACCCAAACATACATTCTAGTAGGGGTGAGCGTTCGATCAAATCGAATCGAATCGAATGAAAAAATTTTGAGTTAATCGAGTTGACGAATCATATTTTATCATCCTAATTTTATTTGAAATTTTTACGAATGGAGTCGAGTGTGATGGAATTCGAATCGAATCGAATTGAATATATTTGTTCGAGTTAAATTTTAAAAAATAATTTTAGGTCATTGTAACCAGTGTTATCCATCGTAATAAAATTTATCCACCTTAATCAAATTTTTATTAACTTTCATCACCTTATAATTTATTTATTAATTTTTATATATGGGTTAGCATCTTTGCTTGCTTAGTTGTTTCAATTATCTTGATTCTTGTCACTATGTATTTTGGAATTAAAATATATATTAAATGTAAAATATAATTTTTAATAAAAGTTATTTTAATGATAAAATGTGAAATTGATAACAATATAAAATTTTAATACTGAATATTTTATGGCATAATTGATAATTCAATTTTAATATAAATATTCAATATGACTAAACAATTCAATAATATAAATAATATAAAATGTGAAATTTAATTTAATAATATAAATAGTAGATATAAATAAAATTATTAGTATTTATGTTTAGTGATTTTTTTGGATAATTTTGATTTTTATTTGAGAGTAAAGGGTGAGAAGTAAAAGTTTAGGAGGAAAATAAAAAGTTTTGGGGAATAAAATTTGAGGAAAGTAAATAGGAGAGAAATTTTGGAGGAAAATATAAAAAAATTTGGGGGATGGGTTTGAGGTAGATGGGAGGTGGGATGGGAAGAGAGTAAAAGTTTTAGGGAAAAGCGGGTGGGAGTAAAATTTGGAGGAAAATAAAAAATTCTGAGGGCTTTTGGTAGTAAAATTTTGAGAAAAAGTAAATGGGAGAGTAAAATTTTGGTGGGAAATGAAATTTGGGTAGATTGGAGGGTTGGGATGGGAGGGGAATAAAAGTTTTGGGGGGAAAGTGGGAAGGAGTAAAAGTTTTGAGGGAAAAGTAAAAAAGTTTGGGAGTTTAAGGTAAAAATGTAAAATATTATACTTTGATATTCGAATTATTCGAATTATTCGAGTTATTCGAATTCGAAAACTCAACTCGATTCGAACTCGAAATTTGAAAAAGAAATTTGAGTTGACTCGAGTAACTCGATTAACTCGAATAATTCGATTCGTTTAACTCGAAATTCGAATTGTTTTTCGATTTTTTCGAATCGAATCGAGTTTTACTCACCCTTACATCTCAACCCATCATCGTCTTCCTTAATTGCCCTAACAATCCCAGTCTTAGCTGCCCTTTTTGGCCTACTCCTTCTCCAATTTTGACTTTTTTTGTTCATAAAAATGAAAAGCATATACATCTTCCTTAAGGAGAATTACAGAGCAAGTCAGGCCCAAACTCAATCCAGACCCAACAAGAAATTTTGATTCATGTTGAAACAAGGACTAACGGGTAAAAACAGTAAAATTCATAGGTTAGGGACTAAACCCTAAAACTATAATATTTAGAATTCAATGACTAAATTGCATAAATTGTAAGATTCTAAATTTAGGGACTAAAATATAAAAATTGTAAAATTTGAATAGTAGGGATTGATTGTAAAAACTACAAAATTTAAAATTGAGGAACTGTTTTGTAAAAATTGGAAAATGAGTATAGAAATGTGTATAATATAGACATACAAATTTTAAAGTATGGTTGGATAAATTAAGTATAGATATTAAATTAGAAATAAGTTAATGATTAAAAAATTAAGTAACTTCTTTCGTTAACAGAATTTGTTAGTTTATTGGTTTAACTATTAATCGAATTGATGTAGTTAACAAAACTAATTAGAAGTGCCATGTCAACAACAATTAAAAAACAAAAACAAAAATGTTTTATTAAAACATAATAAAATGTACATATGAAATGAATCGTGACAAACAATTGCTCAAATTCATTTTGAACGTGTAACATAAAAACCATTAAAATTATAAAAATATTAATAATTATAAAAATTTCAAAAATATATGTGAAAATTTGTAAATGTGTAAAATCTCAAAACCAATTTATATTTATTTTAGGTGTTTATATAATTATTCTTAATTTAATTTTATATAGTCAATAAGTACTATTAATCGTATTGACGTGGTTGACAAAAGTAATTAAAAGTATCATGTCAACAAAAATTTAAAAATAAAATTCAAAAAATTATTTTATTAAAAAATAATAAAATGTGCATATGTAACAAATCTAGACAAACAGTAGTTCAAATTCATTTTAGATAAGTGCAAAACCAAAAACATTATTAAAAATATAAAATTTATTAAAATTATTTATATATATATATATAAATTTTCAAATGTGTAAAAACTCAAAAAGAAATTATTATTTATTCTAGGTGTTTATATAATTACTTTTAATTCATTTTATATAGTCCATAATTACTATTAATCATATTGATGGACAAAAGCAACCAAAGTATCATATCAACAACAATTCAAAAATAAAAATAACAAATATTTTATTTAAAATTAACTATGCATATGCATATGTAGTGAATTTGGACAACAATTGTTCAAATTTATTTTGGATGACTGCAATTTTTTTTTAAAAAAAAGATTATAAAAATATTAAAATTATAAAATATATATGAAAATTTTCAAAATTTAAAAACTTAAAACTAATTTATTATTTATTCTCGTGTTTATATAATTACTTTTAATTCAATTTTATATAGTCAATAATTATATATTTAAATAATAAATTGATAATTTTAAGTTAAGTATTTGAGATAAAATTATAAAACTTTGAAAGATAATAACAAACAATTTTAGGCTAAATCATAAAATAAAATAAAAAAATGGCAATGCATCCGAATTTGGACATAAAGTTTTATAATTATAAAAATTCAAATAATTTTAATAACATTATGTTATAAAATAAAGAGATGGGAGAATAAAGAACAAAGAAAATATGAGAGCAATAGAGAATGTACTTTATTAATCAAAGGGATGATTTACAATGCTTCATCGAGTCTCTATTTATAAGCATAAGAAGTATAAAAGAAGTAGAGATCCAATTCTAATAACTATTAGAATTTAAAGTACATCAAAACTTTATCTTTATCATGATAGACATCCACTAAATAATATATTCATAACACTCCCCCTTGGATGTCCATTGGTAGATAATGTGCCTCATTAAAACCTTATTAGGAAAAACTGTAACACCCTTCATCCGTATTCACCGTCAGAATAGGGTTAATGAGTATTACTGGATTTATAACACTTTTAAATATTCATTTCATATGCAATTTATCAATTCAAATATAATTCAATCACAATCAATCATAGTGTCCCTTAAACGAGCCTACGAGGCCTTAAACATGCATTGAGAGTGGTTTGGGACTAAACAGATAACTCAGGAAATGTTTCAACACTTATAAAATTTTTCTACAAAATAGGGGACACACGCCCGTGTGACTAGGCCGTGTGAACATTCGAAATGGGAGCACATGACCGTGTCTTACCCCGTGTCCAAACAAGTGAGGTTACTGACTTGGGTCACACGACCAACCACACATCCGTGTGTCTAGCCTTGTGCCCTTCGAAGTGGCCACACACGCCCGTGTGTCAGGCCGTGTGATAGACAGTGTCAAACCTGTAGGGTATACTGACTTATGCAACACGGCCAAGTCACACGCCCGTGTGCTAGGCCGTGTGCCAATTAGGGGGTATGCTGACTTATGCCGCACGGCCGATCACATGCCCGTGTGTGAGATCGTGTGGAACATACTGACTTTATTTCAATTTCAACACTGGGGACACACGGCCGTGTAACATGACCATGTGTCACACACTGCTAAGACACACGCCTGTGTCTCTGCCGTGTGGACAAAAATAGGTTATTTACCAAGCCAAATTGCCACCCAAATTATGCACACCTAAACCAAAATCAATGGCACCAAAAACATAACACTTAAAGGCATTATACAACCTTAAACATACATCATTCATACCAAAACACATATATCAACCAACTAACTAAGCATTTACCCAAAATACATCACTTTGCACTAATTCACAAACATAATCAATTTCAATTCATCAACCATTAGCTACCCTTAGAATTACATTAAACCAACCATTTTCAATCAAACATGAACCACATCACTAAGAAGCATTAACATACACACACACACATATATATATATACATTACATAATAACCAAAATAAGCCAAGTCACATGGCTAACTTACAACCAATTATGTTACAAAATGGCCAAAATCATGTTACAATACCAAATTGACTCAAAGTCCCTATACATGCCATATGACCAAACCATAAGTTCAAAAGTACCAAAGTGATGGTTGGATAGTGTGATTGTGTCTCCGACGATTCTCGAATCTGAGCTAGCTTTGAATTCTCTATAAAACACGGGAAAAATAAACAAAATAAGCTTTATAGCTTAGTAGCTCATATGAAACATACTCAACAAATCATAATACACAAATAATCAATTTGAACTATTAAACATATAATTCATGATAACAACAAACCTTCCATATGTTTAATCATATGCTTATATGAAAATTCATAACATTTTCTATTTGAATCTCATACTTTACATGTACATACCTGTACAAATTCGTAACTAACTCATACCTTTTTGGAATACTGTTGAATACTCGATATCTCGCACACTAAGTGTCAATACATAGCCGAAGCTATTATAATCTTGCACACTAAGTGCCTTACATAACCGAAGCTATCACGGTTTCGCACACTAATTGCCAAATATAGCCGAAGCTATTTCGAATCACACACTAAGTTCCATATATAGCCGAAACGTCGTCAATCATAATTATAATCTCGTATACACAATTTATGCAATATCAAAGCATTTAAAGCATAGTAACAATGCTTATTACATACGAACTTACCTCGAATGTTAAAATAGCAAATCGAGTCTACTATTCCGTAACTTTATTCTTTCCCCGATCTAAGTCCGTATATCTCCTTTCTTGATCTTAATGAGCAATTTATCCAAGGTTGAATGTAAAACCTAAAACAATGGTTTTCTTATCTTTAGAATTGGTTGAAGACGATGATATTAGGTGATGGTTTCATTTTGTTTTTTTTATTTTAACTTAATTTATGAAATTACATTTTTAACTTTAATTAATAAACATATAAATCACTTAATGCTTGTCCATCTTTGTCCACTCACAATTAAAATGGTCTAATTAAAATATAAGGACCTTAACTTTAAGGTTCTATAGCTATTAGACACCTTTAGCTATTAGAACACCACTTTTACACTTTACGCGATTTAGTCCTTTTTATTAATTTGACCAATCAAACGATAAAATTTCTTAACGAAATTTTTACACCAACATTAAATCATGCTGTAGACATTAAAATAATAAAAAAAATAAATATTCAGACCTCAGGTTTGTGGTTCCAAATCACTATTCCAATTTGACTAAAAATGGGCTATTACAACTCTTCCCCCTTAGGGATTTTCGTCCCCGAAAATCTTACCAGTGAATATGTTAGGGTACTATTTTCTCATAGCTTTCTTGGGCTCCCACGTAGCCTCTTCAACACCGTGTCATTGCCAAAGTACTTTCATGAGAGCTATGCTTTTATTTCTCAACTGTTTATCCTCACGTGCTAGATTTTTGATTGGTTCTTCGTTATATGTCATATCAGGTTGAATTTAAATCTCTGACGGAGAAATCACATGTGATGGATTAGATCTATATCAGTGTAACAACGACACATGAAATACGTTATGAGTCTTTTCTAACTCTGATAGTAAGGCTAATCGATATGCTACTGGCCTTATTCTTTCAATGATCTTATACAGCCCGATGAATCGCGGACTTAATTTGCATTTGCGACCAATGTCTTTTTGTTACCGATCTAGAATTCAATGTCTTTTCGTTTCAAATTCACGTACGATTTCTGATGATCTAAAGTTACGTTCAAACAATTGCAAATTACTTTCACTTTCTCTTTGATTTCTCTAACCAAATCAACCCTGTGAATCTGTTTCTCACTCAGCTCAGTCCAATACAATGGAGTTTGGAATTTACGACCATGTAAAGCTTCTTACGGTGCCATATTTATGCTCATTTGAAAACTTTTATTATACACAAATTCAACTAATAGCAAATATTTCTCCCAATTACCCTCAAACTCTAAAACACAACATCTGAGCATATCTTCGAGAATCTGAATTACTCGTTTAGACTAACCGTCAGTTTGTGGATGAAAAGCTGTACTGAAATTCAACTTTGTACCCGGAGCTTCTTACAATTTCTTCCAAAATCGAGATGTGAATCTCGGATCTCTATCTTAAATAATTGAAACTAGCACCCCGTGCAATCTAACGATCTCAATAATATACAATTCAGCCAATCTATCAAGTGAATAGTCAGTACGTACCGAAATAAAATGTGTTGATTTAGTCAGTCGATCAACGACAACCCAAATTGCATCTTTCTTTTTCAGAGACAAGGGTAAACCTGATACAAAATCCATAGTCACTCTATCCCATTTCCACTCCGGTATCATCACAAGATGAAGCAAACCTGAAGGTACTTGATGCTTGGCTTTGACTTGCTGACAAATCAAACACTTCAATACAAACTCAGAAATATCTTGTTTCATACTAGACCACCAATACGATTTCTTCAAATCATTATACATTTTGGTACTTCTTGGGTGAACTGACAAATTACTACTATGTGCCTCGTGCAAAATTTTCTGAATCAACTCTGGATTTTTCAGTACACAGATTCTATCTTGAAACATCAAACAATCATCAGATCCGATTTGGTACTTTGAATCACTGGTCGATATGCATTGTACTCTTTTTGTTTGCAATTCATTATCACATTTCTGAGCTTCATAAATTTGCTAAAGAAATACTGGTTTAGCTTTTAACTCGGTTAAAATCAAACCATTATTAAATAATGTCAACTATGTATTCATTGCTCTCGAGGAAAACTACGATTTTCTACTCAAAGCATCAACGACTACATTTGCTTTCCCCGGGTGATAATCAATCACTAACTCGTAATCTTTTAATAGCTCGAGCCATCTTCGTTGTCGCAAATTCAAATCTTTCTGAGTCATAATATACTTTAAACTTTTATTATCGGTAAAGATGTGGCATTTTTCACTGTACAAATGATGATGCCAAATTTTTAGTGCAAACACTATAGCGGCCAACTCTAAATCGTGTGCCGGATAGTTCTTTTCATTTGGATTCAACTTTCTGGAAGCATAAACTATCACTTTTCCCTCTTGCATCACACACAGTCCAAACTATTCAATGACACGTCGCTGTAGATCACAAATTCTTTACCCGACTCAGGTTGAACCAACATTGGTGCCTCAGTTAACATTGTTTTCAATTGATCAAAACTTTGTTGACATTTATTGGTGTAACACCCCTTACCCATATCCGACGCCAAAATAGGGTACGACGCATTATCGGACTTACTCACAAGTAAACATTCAAAATCGAGACATGAATTTCCACTCAAATTTAAACTTTTCAAAAACATTCATATCGTCCCTAAAACGAGCCTATGAGGCCCAAAACATGCATCAGAAATGGTTTGGGACTAAACCAAAAACTTTGAAAACTTTTAGAAAACTTAGAAAAATTTTCATGAAAAAGGGGTCACACGCTCGTGTAGGCTCAAATTAGGGGACATGCCCATGTAACCCTATGACATGCCCGTACTTGGTGCAGTGTTCAAATTAGGGAGCATTTTGTTTATGATGTCATCATCAAATTAAGATATAAAGCTATCAAAATAGAAGAGTGGTGGCCAAGTAAGGGACTCTAACCTAGGAATTTCGAGCAATAGAAGGAAAATAAGGCCATCCATTCATTCACTTTTCCTTTGTCAATTTCTTAAGAAAATTCTCTTCTCTTCTGCCAAATTTCTTCCTCCTCTCCTCTCCAAAGATTTTCTTCCTCTCAAGCCAAATTCTTCATAGCCTCAAAAGCCGAAAATAAGCAAAGCCCTAGCCGATTTCTTCATAGTTACAAAAGCCGAAACTTTGTGTTACATATGAGAACCATAGCCGATTATTACTAAGGATCATTCGGGATTTAAAAACAAGGTAAGTACATATATGTACATTCGGCCAAAGGCTTATTTTTTTTTTGGATCTATCTTTTATTATCTTAAAAGCCGAAAACTAATATGTTAAAGGGATCTGAAGGTAGCCGAATACAAGAAGGAGCAGAAGCAAAGTTTTGGGATTTGAGAATTTCAAGGTAAGTGTACTTACATATTCGGCCAAGGCCTATCTTAAGTACTTAGATCTATTTGTTTTAATCGAAAACTAACCGATTCAAGGGATCTAGTGAGTAGCCGATTTCAAGGGAAAGAATACAAGTTTTTGGGATTTGAATTTTAATTCAATCGGCAACAAGGTAGGTTTTAGTATACAAATCCTACTAGGATTTGGTTTTATGGCCGAATAGGCCTTTTCTAACTATTACCTTGTTGGCCAAATGTAGGAATTGAGATCTAAGGCATTAGATCAAGCTTTTCGGGATTTAAGTGAATCGCTAAGCAAATCAGGTGTGTACCCCACACTAATCTTAATAGATTTATGGCTTTAACTTGATATATGTGTTAATATGAAAGTGTAAGAATGTGGCTAAAGTACCATGTTATGGTACAAAGTACTCAGGTACGTTTTCCTACTCCTACTAGGATTACGAAATATGTTATACTTAACATGTGAAAAGTGACATGAATGTGAATTTAAGTATGATATGCATGATATGAATAATATTCACATGGCCAAGTCACACACCGTGTTCTTAGCGGATAGTGTGATTGATTAAATTTTTATAATTTTTCATAAAATAGCGGTGATGGACCGGACGGCAGAACTTGTGGTGGGTGTTTTATTCAAGACTTAACATGGTCGAAATAAATGGGGCACATGCCCATATTCAAAGTGTTGAAAGAATTTTGAACCCGTTACATCGAGCTCGTAGTAGGGTGTGGGGTGCCTTCCATTTTTCAGGTGCAGTTGAGACACATGCCTTCCCCGTGTGCTCATTACTGAGCATTCTATTTTGCAACAATTAAGGTGTAGGGGACACACGGCCGAAACACATGCCTATGAGGTAGACCGTGTGTCGCACACGGCCTAGACACAATATAAGGCTATTTACCAAGCCTTTTTGCCACCCTTCCATGCACCAACCTACATAACAAAACATAGCACCAATCCAAGCATATACTTTCAACTCAATCAGCCATACACAAGGCATCCACATATCATTTACACTCTATCATTTATCACATATTTAGCATCTCAAACCATGCAATTTCCCACATTCATGAAAACATCATCATATGTATATATACTTAACCAATATTAGCCAATATCAAATGGCCATTTACAAAATGAATTATAAACTATTGAAGTCATCACTTATGGCCAAATCAATTATGACACATAACAAAAAGACCAAGTCCCTATACATGCCATAACTAAAAATATTGAAATCATAAGTACTCAAAATGATAATTTGATAGTGTGAATGAATCTCCTACCGTCCTCGATCCCCGAGCTGGCTTGGTGACACTATAAGATAAGAGAAAGAGAAAATAGAGTAAGCTTTAAAACTTAGTAAGTTCCTATGCAAATAATAAGCATCATACACACTTTAACATATATTTAACATAAAGTAATTTAACATAAATGTCATTGTAAATTTCATAATCAAGCTTAGCATAGATGTTATTACAACCTTAACATCATAACTTACTCAATCAAACTACACCGAGGGTTCATGTAATGCCCCAAAATTTTAATTTTTGATTTCGTGTATGTGTGACACACAATGTCTATCTGCTTCTGTGGTTATGTGTTCTGGGTGTGTGTATGAGGTCCCAAGTTCAAGCCTTGACTTGGGAAAATTTTGGTATTTTTATGAATAAAGCCCTATCTCTAGTCAGTAGGCTTATAGTTAAAAGTTGGTAAAAATATATTAGAATGGGCCTGCTGGTCTGGTGGCTAAGGTGTGTGTTGGCATGTGGGAGGTCTGGAGTTCAAGTCCCTATGCGAGCAAGGGAATTATTTTTGTTGCTTGGCCGTGTGGCATGGTGGAGTCCTATTCAAATTGAAATTTCGAGTAGTGGAGTTGTTGTGGGAGGTTAGGGAGAGAATTAAGGAGATGAGTTACCAAATTTTTAGGCATTATCTTTTTTTTTTCAAATTTCAGACTCTTTTCCACCTTTTTGATGTTTTCTCTCTTCTCCCCACTCTCAATTTTTAGTTTTCCTCTTTTTTCTAAATAATAAATCCTTGCTGTTGAATTTCCTTTGAATTCCCCTTCTGCTTTCTTTGTCTTTATTCATCTTTTCCCCTTTGTGCAAGTGTGCAATTGTGTTGTATGGTAAGTTTCCATTTTATTAAACTCGAATGTTACTCTAGATAAGGGATTAAGGGGTGTTTTGTTGACTATTTAGGAGTCGATCGTGAGGTTGGAATTAACGTTCGTCGAGTTGACTCGAAGTGGTGATCGTTTGGTAAGCATATAAGGTATGTGTTTTCTTGTGTTGATTGGGCAAGTGGTTTTGGCTTTGAATTTGTTCTCAACTTTGTTGAACTCTTCGTTAATGAGGAATGGTTATTTTTACAGCAGTGAATCATTTCGGTTGCTATCTCCCTCATGTTGAGTAGTGGTGGAATTGTGCGAAGCTAAAAGGTAAGTGATGAACGGACAAGCTTAGACCTTTTGGTACGTGAATACGGTTTACTCTTAGTTTAAGACCGATTCTAAAGTTGGGATTGTCGATTATAGGTTTTTGGTGATCTCGGGATTACGTAAGTAGTGAAAACAATACAAGTGTGTACCCAAAAAGCAGAACACGGGGTTCGACAAAAAGCCGAAATTGCTTTGCTGTCAAGAAATAAGAGAAATAAGAGAAAATGATGTGAAAAATTGTAGAGAAAGGAAATAAGAGTGTTAAAAACTAGGAAATCAACATTTTGCACTAAAACAGTTTTGGACAACAGTAGTAGCTAACTTTGAAAAATCATCAAAAATAGTGTAAATTGAGTTAGAGGTTGAATAAAATATGAAATTAAATTTTATTGAGTCTAGTCTTTCATGAAAGAAACAATGTAAGTAATGGAATTGTAAATCATAAGTTATAATAAATTTTGTGAAACAAGGTCAGAATGATTTTGGGTTCCCCTGTTCTGACTCAGGAAAATCATAAAAAAATTTAAAAAAATAATTAGGGACTTAAATTTTTATGTTTAAATCCTTAATGAGTATATTTTCAAGAGAAACAAATGGAAAAATCATCTAAATTCTGTACTAAGAGATAAATAATTTTAGTAAGGAAAGGATGAAGCTATCAAACAAAAGAATAGGGATAACATTAAAGATTTTACTATACTTATTTGATAAACTATAAATTTTTAAATTTTTATGGTAGAAAGGTATTTGAGTCTAGTTTCAAAAACATCAAGCATATCTTACTTTGGAATTCTGTAGCTCAAGATATAAATAATTTAGTGATAATGACTCAAGTAGACAACTTTGAATGAACATATAAGTAAATAGTGAAAACATATAAGAGTATTGAGCTAGTATGGGTTACTAAAAAATGGACCACAAGGCCAAGGCCAATTTGGGCCGAGTAGCATGTGGGCCCTTTTTACCAAAATGTTATTAAGGTTACATGGGTCGCCCAAGTCGACTGTGAACCTACTGTAGGGCTAGTAAGAGCTACTTAGACCCCTAAATGTGTGAAATTGACTGAATGATATCTGTACTGAGCATGTTAATATCTGAACTAAATATATGTACTAAAATTGCATAATAACATATCATCCATTGTATGTTGCATTGCATTGGGTTGGGGGTTGTTATTCGGAGGAAGTGTACTGAAAGACTTTAACCTAATTTACTGGCAGCTCAGCTGCAAACTACTGTTTTGTGCCGCATTCGGTACCACTTGGAGTGTAGGGATGGGTAGGTTGATTATATCCCCACATGGAGTGTAGGGTTGGACAGAGATGGTGTGTAGAGGCTGGTTGGGTAGGATTTTGCTCTTGCATAATCATTCGCTATTGATACTGTGATGGGCTAAGGCCCTACTGCATTTTGAAACTGTACTGAGATGGGCTAAGGCCCAAATTGTCACTAATACTGAAAAGCGCTTAGGCCGAAGACTGTTCAACTTGCACTGTGAATACTGATTTTTGTTTGTTTCTGTGGGATTACACATTGAGTTTACGTAAACTCACCCTTTTGGTTTAATGTGCACATGTAATCCTCAGACTTAGACGGATCGGTGCGACGGAGGACTCAGCGGTGACCACAGTAATTTTTGGACTTCATGGTTTTCAATTTACGAGTTATGATTTGTTTATTATTGATTATTTGGGTTGTAATTTAAGGACCCTATGGGACTTTGGTTTTAAATTTGGGTTTTATTTATTTATTTTACTTTATGGATTTATACCTGCTGGTCGTAGGAAATTCGGTTTTCAAAAAAAAAGTTAAAGTATTTTCTAAACGCATGATCACCTAGATTAATTTATTAAAGCTTCCGCAACGAGGGATGTTTCAAAATAAATGTTTTAAATAAAAAAAATACGACTTCCTAAGTTCTAACAAAGGTTTCTAAAGATAATAACATGGAATGTTTTCATCGTAACAACGAGGTTTCAAAAACACTATCATGTGACATTGCCAGATACGGCCATAACGTCTAGGCCGAGTTTGGGGTGTTACAGTTCATCACATATCGAGCTCATTAAACATGGATTTTATGTACATACCTGTACCAACTTGTAACTTACCATAATCTTTCACAACATACCATAGT
Source organism: Gossypium rotundifolium (assembly GCA_025506655.1). Lineage (NCBI taxonomy): Eukaryota > Viridiplantae > Streptophyta > Magnoliopsida > Malvales > Malvaceae > Gossypium > Gossypium rotundifolium. The sequence continues at coordinate 115,481,405 of CP106731.1, read as the reverse complement.
TTTCCCCAACTTTAACATTGTCATTAAGTTTCCCATTGAACCACTTGGAATACTAAAGGATACTCGGGAATCTCACACACGTAGTATCATACCAATGCCATATCCCAGATATAGTCTCATATGGGATCTCATATCGATGCCAATAGCCCAGCTATAGTCTTACAAAAAATCTCATATCGATGTCATATCCTAGATTTGGTCTTACACGTAATCTTAAATAACCCTAATGTCATGACATTTGTATCCTATCTACTCCTAAGGTTCACAGGATATTTCTCACTTTTCGAAACTTTGTTGAATTACATTCATAAAGTAAATCACAATTCATGCAATACTAAAGCAATTAAAGCATAAATAACGATGCATTATTTACATACGAACTTACCTCGGTACAAAAATAGCAAAAATGGACCTAATCGTTAATAACCTTGTTTTCCTCTGATCAAGGTCCAAACCTCATCTTTCTTGATCTATAATAGCAAATTTAGCTTATTTATTATTCACATTATTCAATTCAGTCCAAAAATCACACTATGGAAAAATTATATTTTGCCCTAAACTTTAACATATTTACATTTTTGCCCCTAGGCTCGTAAAATGAAACGTGTGAAATTTATTTAATGTACAAGCCTAGCCAAACCATTTTTATAACTATAACAGCCCACAATTTCCATTAAAACACACTTTTACTACATATTTTATAACTTTTACAAATAGGTCCTTTTAAGCATTTTCATCAAAAATCACTTAGTAAAAGTTATTTATCACACCTTAAACAATCAATATCTTCCATCAGACATCAAAATACATGCATGCCACACATGGGTAAATTTTTAAACATGAACCCTACTTCAAAATAATGGTAGAAATAGAAAGATCGGGTGAATACGACTTCAAAAACATAAAAAGTAGTAAAAACGGGGCTAGGATGTACTTACAATCAAGCTTGGAAGTTGAAGAAAACCCTAGCTATGGTGTCTTATGAAATTCAGCCAAGAAGACGATGGACAAAATTTTAGCTTTATTTTCCCTTTTTATTCTTTTATTAACTAAATGACCAAAATGCCCTTTTTCTCAAAACACTAAAATTCTCTTACCTCATGTCTATTTTTGTCCAACTTAAAGTAAAATGGTTTAATACCATCTAAGGACCTTCAATTTAAAATCTTATAGCAATTGGACACTTCTAACATGTAGAACTCAACTTTTATACTTTTTACAATTTAGTCTTTTTAACTAAATTGAGTGCACAAACGTGAAAATTTTCGAACAAAATTTTCACGAAATCATTTCGTGAAACTATAGACCATAAAAATGTAATAAAAATGAACTTTTCTGTGTTAGATTTGTGGTCCCAAAACCACTGTTTTGACTAGTCCCAAAATCGAGCTGTTACACTCGGACCATTCAAACTTTACATCTTTTTGTAGCAATCTGGTCATCGGTGTAGCAATCATCGAGAATTCTTTAACAAAACGTCGATAGTAGCCCACTAATCCCAGAAAAATTCTGACCTCAGATACATTTCTAGGAGGTTTCCAGTTAATAACTATAGAAATCTTGCTCGGATCAACTCGAATGCCATCAAGCGAGACTATATGTCCCAAAAATCCAACTTCTCGGAGCCAAAACTCACATTTGTTAATTTTAGCATACAATTACTTATCTCTCAATATCTGCAACATAATCATCAAATGCTCGGTATGCTCAGACTCATCTTGTGAATAGATTAGAATGTCATCAATGAACATAACAACAAATCTGTCAAAATACGGTCTAAAGATTCAATTCATCAAATCCATAAGAATGACGGGAGCATTAGTCAAACCAAAAAGCATAACAAGGAATTCATAATGTCCGTACCTCGTTCTGAACACAGTTTCCAGCACATCTGAGTCTTCAAGTCGCAGCTGATAATAACTAGATCTCATATCAATCTTTGAAAACACGATTGCACCTTTCAACTGATCAAATAAATTGTCTATTCTCGGAAATGGATACTTATTCTTTATCGTAACCTTATTGAGCTGTCGATAATCAATACACATTCTCATTGACTCGTCTTTCTTCATAATAAACAATACTGGTGCACCCTAGGGCGAAAAACTTGGTCATGCAAAACCACTATCTGTTAACTCTTGCAACTGAGCTTTCAACTGTAACACCCCAAACCCGGACAAGACACCACGTCCGAATCTGGTATGTTACGGGGGAAACATGTTTGTGAGAGGTTAAAATTTTCGCTAAAAGCCGAGTGAAACACAGTGTATTTTGAAGACAATTTGAGTAGACTTGATTGAAATCAGATGGAGTATGCGAAACAGGAGATTTTTTGAAATCTTAACGGATTTGTGTGGCTAAATGAGTTTAAACCATTTAAACCTTAATAGTTTCTTAGTGTTACTTAAAACCTTATTAGACTTAGGAGTAATACAAGTTTGATTTGAAAATCACTTGAATTTGCTTACTATAAAGGCGTAGTGTGATACCGATGGTATGGTTTTAAAACATATTGCGTTATCATTTTGAAATCATTATCTTTCCAAGTTTTAGTAAAATTCATACCAACTTGTTTTGTTAAGGCATATTAAAAATCTAATTAAAACATAAACATCACCAAAACATAAATTAAAGGCCTTTTACAAATCCAATAAAACCCAAATAAAGTAAATAAGCTAAAGCACCCAAATTCAATAGTCCTTTATTAAAGCATGGCATGTGCACCCCGAGTCCATCCGGCTCCATGTCCGCTCTACGAGTCACTGAAATATCAAAGGAGAGGTGAGTCGAGTGACTCGATGTGTAAATCCGCTCCCGAAGAACAACATGCTAACACACATCATACAAAGCAACATAATTAATGCAACCCGATCCTAACCATCCATATCGCCTTTTCTACCCGTGTGGTACCAAACCTTTGGTGGTGCCAAACCACCGGTGACATATAGTCACAATGTGTTACCAAAACTTTGGTGTCCCAAAGACACAATATCCGTCAATGTGGTGCCAAACCTTTGGTGTCCCAAAGACACAATTGTGCTACCAAAGCACCGTGACCGAAGTCACAAATCCGATGATGGGGCCAACCCATCGTGTGATACCAAATCACTAGCGAGACAATCCCATATCTCATGTGGGGCCAACCCACGGTGGTTAAACCACGGGGACAAGTCGCAATGAGGTGCCAAACCTCCGGTGACCCAAAGTCACAAAGTTGTGTTACCAAAACAACGGTGCTCGTCGACACAAAATATCACTTGCCCCTCCACTCATATCACCCATACATGTCATCTTGACTCATGTACAATATGCAATCATGTAACTCATGCAACCATGTCCAACATTGCATCTCATAGCATATATATATAGTATAGATCATCATATTCAAAGTATCCATAATAGGACTTGTAATAAAATAGACTTACGGGATCCGTACACATACCCCATTTGGGTATCCAATTATCCATCATATTGGTATCGTTTTTAACGAGCAAGCAGTTTATTAATAACATTACTAGGTATCGGTGTGTTAGTTTACACACCGTAAATCTGAGTCTAGAAATCGACAAAAGCAATCTAAGTCCCTCAGTACTAGCTTCTACAATCGGCCAAAACATAGGGGTTAGACATCTACACATTCGCCAACACCATTTAGACCAAAAGGGTTTGTCGAAAGCCCTTACCTTTCACCTGATTTGGTTTCCTACCAAATCCCGAACCAAAGAGTGGTTCCCTTAGACAATCGGCCCACCTATCAAGAAGGAAACATTAATCTCTTGAAGCTTTGACTAACCAAGAATTAAGAGAATGAACTAACAACAACCAATCACTTAACCTCCACTTACTAATCAACTGACAGAAGAAAACGGCTCCTCTTGCTTGCTTTGAAACCTTTGATGTCCTATAATAAGAATTGGTTTATAAAAGATTAGCACCTTCCAACAATCACAATCGGCCATCAACGTAATAAGAATCGGCAAGGTGAGAAAAAGAAGAGAAATGGCCATTCGGCCTAGTACTTACCCACTACCAAACGATTGGAACCAAGCTCCCAACACCACCAAATATTCGGCCAATACCAAGGGAGGTTCGGCTAACTGGTTTTGGAAAAAGAGATGAAACGAAGAGAGATGAGTGGAGAGGGTCACCTTCGGTTTTGATGAAGAGAAAATGGATGATGTAGGCTTTTGATAAAATATGTTACGGTTAATAAGGAGAGAAGAAGATGGTTTTGGTTTACAAGCAACAAGAGAAGAAAGGGTCTCTAGTTTGACTTTGCACAGAGGAGAAGAAGGAAGAAACAAGGTTTACTTTCGGCAATAAGGTGCTAGAGGTTTTCGATTTTACTCACTTGGAAGAAAAGAAAAGGAGGTAGGAGAGCATTGACTAACAATCAAAAGGAAAAATGATAATGGATATTAGGTTGGCAAGGGTGAGAGTATTAAAGCTTTGATTTAAGGAGAACAAAGAGAAAAAGAATGAACAAGAGATGAAGCACTTGAGGTTTCGGTTTCAAGAATGAAAATGGGATGGGAGAGTTTTCTTTGACATTGACACCAAAAAAATGACCAAGAAGAGACTTGAGCAATCGATTGGAAGAGAGAGAAATGAGAAGAAGCTTTTGACCAAAAAGGAAAATCGGCTAACCAAGGAGAGTTTGTGACCAAACACACATGCCCAAGGCACATTCGGCACCCTCAATTACCACCCGACCACACACTCCCTCTCCCCAAACTCTCACCAAAACCGCCAAATCCCCCATTTACTCTCAAACCACCATTTCAAATGTGTTTACCAAGTCTTACTCCTACAATCACTCTCCACCTTACTTTTGAGCAGTTTGACTTAGTCCAAGGTAGAATTCCACTTGCCTTCTACCTCTTCCTCCATGCCGTCAAAATGGGTGACAAAATGGGAGCTCTACGACTTGAACTCTGGACCTCCCTCACCAGATGACGCCACACCAAGCTCCTCCCTTGCCACTCTGCCAGCTCTTCACTTGTGCAATAAAATACCAAAGAAAACCCTTATACCCTAGCTCCAACAGCTCCCCTGACTTGACACCCAAAACCAAAATTTTCCCATTCACTTAAGCACACTCCTAGGCTACAATTAAGCCCCTATAACACCGAAATAGCAACACAGCACACTAAACACATGCAATAACATGCAACAACAAAATAGCCCCTTAACCCGGGATATTACAGTTCTACCCCCCTTAAAAATAATTTCGACCTCGAAATTACCTGATCAAAAGAGTTGCGGGTATTCTTTGTCTCATCATATCCTCGGGTTCCCACGTCGCTTCTTCCACGCCATGATTCCGCCAAAGAACCTTAACCAAGCAGCACGGACTTCTTACGCAGAACCTTCACATCCCGATCTAAAATCATGCTGAGCTCTTCCTCTATGGACATATCTGGATTTACCTCGATCTCCTCTCTTGTTACCACATGTGATGGATCGAGCGATGTCGTCAAGCATCGAAACGTGGAACACGTCGTGAATCTGACTTAGCTAATGGCAACTCGAGTTGATAACGCAAACTGGTCCCACTCGTCTCAATTACCTTATACGGCCCAATAAACCTCGGACTTAGCTTGCCTTTCTTCCCGAACCTCAACACCTTCTTCCAAGGCGAGACCTTCAGAAACACTCGATCCCCCACAGCAAACTCTATATCTCTTCGCTTAAGATCGGCATAAGACTTCTGCCGGTCCGAAGCTTCCTTTAATCGAGCCTGAATCACTTTAACCTTGTCCTCGGTCTCAGTAACCAACTCTGGCCCTAACAACTGACGTTCACTTAACTCTGTCCAACAAGTCGGTGAACGACACTTTCTACCGTACAACGCCTCATAAGGTGCCATCTTAATGCTCGCTTGGTAGCTGTTGTTGTAAGCGAATTCGGCTAACGGTAGATACTCCTCCCAGCTACCCCTGAAGTCCAAAACACACCCTCGAAGCATATCCTCCAAAATCAGTATAACCCTTTACGATTGCCCGTCGATCTGCGGATGAAATGTTGTCTTGAAATCTAAGTGTACCCGATGCACGATGCAACGCCTTCGGAACCTTGGCGTGAATCGGGGTCCTATCCGAGATGATCGATCACGGCACCCCGTGCGATCTCACAATCTCGACACATCTGACCGCCAACCTCTCGTAGTGAGTAATCCACCCTCCGGAATAAAGTGAGTGATTTAGTCACCGATCCACAATACCTGCATGAATCCTTCTTGCTCGGTGTAGCGGTAATCCACCGAAATCCATAGTGATCCTTTCCCACTTCCTTTGTGGAATCTTCCTGGTGAAGCAACCAGAATGACAAGCGGTGCTCGGCCTTGACTTCTTGACATGTCGACACTTACCCACAAACTTCGGTCACCTCCTTTTTCGAGACCGGCCACCGAGGCATTTCCGAGATCCTATACATTTTGCTACCTCCGGGATGCATAAGCGTAGGGCTGCTATGAGCATCTGAAGAATCTTTTGCCTCAATTCAGCATCTCTTGGCATACAAGCCCTCCACGAAACACAGAACCCCATCACTAGACAAGCTATACCCTTCAAACCATCATTACACTTTTGAGTCCTCTGCGCTCAAAACCTCATCTAACAAGCGCTTTTCTACGATCTGCTCAACCCAGTAGGCTTAACTGCGATTCGCGAATACTCCGTCATCGTACAAACTCAAGTGGGCAAACAACGCTCTTAGATCCGAAACAACCTTACGGCTCAACGCGTGCGCCACGGCGTTAGCCTTGCGGATGATACTCAATTGAGCAATCGTAGTCTTTCGGTGACTCAATCCATCGGGTGACATCTCGATTCAAATCTTTACGAGTCGGGGAGGTACTTCAGACTCTTATGGTCCGTATAGACTACCGATCTCTCTCCGTACAAGTAATGCCTCCATATCTTTAGGGCAAATACTACAGCCGCAAGCTCCAAATCGTGCGTAGGATAATTAACCTCATGTGGCCTCAGCTGTCGGGATGCGTAAGCCACAACCTTCCCTTCCTGCATCAGCACACAACCCAAGCCTGTATGTGATGCATCGCAGTACACTGTGAATTCCTTACCAGCCTCAGGCTGAATCAGAACCGGAGCTTCAGTCAAAATCTTCTTTAACTTATCGAAGCTCTCCTGCTGCTTCTCAGTCCAAACAAACGGAACTCCCTTTCTCAATAATTTGGTCATCGGTGCTGCAATTAACGAGAAACCCTCTACAAATCTTCGGTAGTATCCTGCCAACCCCAGAAAACTCCGAATTTCCGCTACTGACTTAGGCGGCTTCCAATCCAAAACCGCTTCTATCTTACGGGGTCCTCTAATCCCTCATCGACACTACATGACCCAAAATGTCACCTCCACGAGCCAAAACTTCGCATTCTTGAACTTCGCATAGATTGTTTCTCCTTAGAATCGCAATACCACCCGTAAATGGCGTCATGCTCTTCCTCGATCCTTGAGTATACCAAGATGTCGTCGATAAAACTACCACTTAAGCGATCCAGTCTTTGTTGGAACACCCTATTCATCGATCCATGAAAGGCTGCCGGATGCGTTAGTCAACCCGACGGCATAACCAAGAACTCAAAGTGCCCATACCGAAGTACGGAATGCCGTCTTCTGAGATATCCACCTCTTTACCTTCAGCGGTGATATCCGGACCTTAGGTCAATCTTGAGAAAAGCAGGCGCCCTTGGTGATCAAACAAGTCATCTATCCGGCGGTGGATACTTGTTTTTGATCGTCGACTTATTCGGTTGGCGGTAGTCTATGCACATCCGCATAGTACCGTCTTTCTTCTTTACAAAAATACAAGGCGCTCCCAATGAAATACTTGGCCCGATAAAACCTCGGTCCAATAACTCCGGATTTGAGCCTTAAGCTCCACTAATTCTTTAGGTGCCATCACATGCGGAGCAATGGATCTTGGCGCGATTAAAGATATGAATCAATCCGAACTCTACCTCCGTCTGGTGGCAAACCGGAAGCTCCTCGAAACACATCCACAAATTCCACATTGTCGAACGGTCTCCACGGAAGACTCCTTAGCCTCCAAGGCATACACATACACCACATATGCTTCATAACCCTTTCTAACCATTTTCTCGGCTTTGAGCGAGATACCAAGTTAGACGAGATAGTTTCTCCTATTACCGATCGAACTACTTCATCACCCTGGTGTGCTTTCGAGAACCATGCGCTTAGCCGCGCGATCCAACCACCGATACTTACCCGGCCAGTCCATTCAGAGAATTAGATCGAACTCCCGAATGGCGGTTCCATCGATCGACCTCAAATACTACCCTTGGAGTTCTAGAGTGCGTCTCTATCGGTTTATCTACCACTTCTGAGTGACCTAGAGGGCTTATTACGGTCATCGCCTAGAAGATATCTCGAGTCTAAATCCATTGTCTCTACTATACTATCGGCAACATAAGAGTGTAGACCCCACATCAATTAAAGCGGTATAAGGAGAACCAAAAATCAAAAACGTCTGGGTGATGACGTCCGGTGCGTCGCCTCCTCTCTCGGCCTCGCAAACATATACCAAACCAGTCGCTGGCCTCGGAACTACTGCACCTCCTGCGGTGCTCCACGGCCCCCACCGTAAGCAAGTACCTCCTCTGCCATTACCTCGGCCCTCTGCGGCGGTCCATTATTTACGTATTGATTACGGCCACGATTCTCGGTGAATTCTAGCCAACTTGCGCGGACAGTCCCTCGCACGGTGGTCCAGCGAGCCACACTCAAAACAACCTCGCCATCATCCAGTGACCTCCCGGTGAGCCTTTCCTAGCGGTTACTGCGGCGGTCCTTGCCTAGCAACAACAAACCTACCCGACCGATTCGCCCACTCGGTCTAGCCCTCTGCGATTACGATGACCCGGAAGACCCAAAACTCCTTTTATGGCGGTTCCTATCCATACCACCGCCTCACAGACTCTTTAATGCCCTCGGCAACCTTCGCCTTTTCAACCAGAACCGCAAATTCACGCTCCTACTGGGGCGCAATCAACAATCTTAACTCGTCTCGCAGCCATCCTCGAAGCGAATGCACCTTTCCTCCTCGGTAGCCACCATACCCGGCATACCGACTCGACCTCGTAAACTTCGGCCTCATACTCCGTCTGATTTGCTCCCTGGACTAACCTCGAAATGCTTTCCTCTGCTCATTTATGTAATTAGCTCCGAGCGTACTTCTTACGATAAGCGAACGAAAATAGTCCCAAGTCGGATCTTCATTGCGGTATTTATCACGGACCGTGAGCCACCATCGATATGACTCATCTCGAGAAGTGATCGATCCCCTTTAATTTCTCCTCGGTAGTTAGGTCGGATCATCCATGATCCGTTCGTCGCTTCTAGCGATTTTCGGCGATCTTAGAGCAACACGAGATACCGAAAGAATTCACCCCATTTGCCCAAGTCACTCGAGTACGATTTCCTAGCTCTCGCCTCCACCGCTCCACTACCCTTTCTAAAACCCGCAGCATCGCTTTGGATATCTTGCATCATCGCGATCATTCTCGGAACTCACCACCTCCGGTGGTGGCGGGCAGGTATCTCATTCTCTAAACCCCGCCGGAACCTACGGGCTCGAAGCGATCATCCTACGCGACCACGTCCACGACCACGTCCACCTCGGGTACTCATGACTAAATCTAAATGCGGTTAAAGAATTTTATGTATCGATCATTATTCCTTTGTTTTTAAAGCAAAGTTTTATGAATATTAAAGAGACTTTGTTTTGCGAGTCCTCAGAATCCTATCAGTTTCAGTCTCTAAAGTAATCTTGCTATCACTAGCCACTCAATCATATCAATTAATATCACAACCAACGATGCAGGTACTTACAGGCGGCCGGTGCAGGAGACTCGGTGCCATGCCCTTCAAATCATATATTTTAAAGCGAGAATACTTGAAAACTATAATTTTAAAACATTTTGGGCCTCGGGCCCACAGCCGAGCTTTTGAACTTGGCTCTGATACCACAAATGTAACACCCCAAACCCGGACAAGACACCACGTCCGAATACGGTATGTTACGGGAAACATGTTTGTGAGAGGTTAAAATTTTCGCTAAAAGCGAGTGAAACACGGTGTATTTTGAAGACAATTTGAGTAGACTTGTTTGAAATCGGATGGAGTATCTGAAACCCGGAGATTTTTTGAAATCTTAACTGATGTGTGGCTAAATGAGTTTAAACCATTTAAACCTTAATAGTTTCTTAGTGTTACTTAAAACCTTATTAGACTTAGGAGTAATACAAGTTTGATTTGAAAATCACTTGAATTTGCTTACTATAAAGGCGTAGTGTGATACCCGATGGTATGGTTTTAAAAACATATTGCGTTATCATTTTGAAATCATTATCTTTCCAAGTTTTAGTAAAATTCATACCAACTTGTTTTGTTAAGGCATATTAAAATCTAATTAAAACATAAACATCACCAAAACATAAATTAAAGGCCTTTTACAAATCCAATAAAACCCAAATAAAGTAAATAAGCTAAAGCACCCAAATTCAATAGTCCTTTATTAAAGCATCGCATGTGCACCCGAGTCCATCCGGCTCCATGTCGCGTCTACGAGTCACTGAAATATCAAAGGAGAGGGTGAGTCGGTGACTCGATGTGTAAATCCCGCTCTAGAAGAACAACATGCTAACACACATCATACAAAGCAACATAATTAATACAACCCGATCCTAACCATCCATATCGCCTTTTCTACCCGTGTGGTACCAAACCTTTGGTGGTGCCAAACCACCGGTGACATATAGTCACAATGTGTTACCAAAACCTTGGTGTCCCAAAGACACAATATCCGTCAATGTGGTGCCAAACCTTTGGTGTCCCAAAGACACAATTGTGCTACCAAAGCTTGGTGACCGAAGTCACAAATCAGATGATGGGGCCAACCCATCGTGTGATACCAAATCACTAGCGAGACAATCCCATATCTCATGTGGGGCCAACCCACGGTGGTTAAACCACAGGGACAAGTCGCAATGAGGTGCCAAACCTCTGGTGACCCAAAGTCACAAAGTTGTGTTACCAAAACACTGGTGCTCGTCAGCACAAAATATCACTGCCTCCACTCATATCACCCATACATGTCATACTGACTCATGTACAATATGCAATCATGTAACTCATGCAACCATGTCCAACATTGCATCTCATAGCATATATATATAGTATAGATCATCATATTCAAAGTATCCATAATAGGACTTGTAATAAAATAGACTTACCCGGATCCGTACACATACCCCATTTGGGTATCCAATTATCCATCATACTGGTATCGTTTTTAACAGGCAAAACAGGTTTATTAATAACATTACTAGGTATCAGTGTGTTAGTTTACACACCTGGTAAATACGAGTCTAGAAATCCTGACAAAAGCAATCTAAGTCCCTCGAGTACTAGCTTCTACAATCGGCCAAAACATAGGGGTTAGACATCTACACATTCGGCCAACACCATTTAGACCAAAAAGGGTTTGTCGAAAGCCCTTACCTTTCACCTGATTTGGTTTCCTACCAAATCCCGAACCAAAGAGTGGTTCCCTTAGACAATCGGCCCACCTATCAAGAATGAAACATTAATCTCTTGAAGCTTTGACTAACCAAGAATTAAGAGAATGAACTAACAACAACCAATCACTTAACCTCCACTTACTAATCAAGCAGCGGAAGAAAGCGGCTCCTCTTGCTTGCTTTGAAACCTTTGATGTCCTATAATAAGAATTGGTTTATAAAAGATTAGCACCTTCCAACAATCACAATCGGCCATCAACGTAATAAGAATCGGCAAGGTGAGAAAAAGAAGAGAAATGGCCATTCGCCTAGTACTTACCCACTACCAAACGATTGGAACCAAGCTCCAACACCACCAAATATTCGGCCAATACCAAGGGAGGTTCGACTAAGCTGGTTTTGGAAAAAGAGATAAACGAAAGAGATGAGTGGAGAGGGTCACCTTCGGTTTTGATGAAGAGAAAATGGATGATGTAGGCTTTTGATAAAATATGTTACGGTTAATAAGGAGAGAAGAAACTGGTTTTGGTTTACAAGCAACAAGAGAAGAAAGGGTCTCTAGTTTCGGCTTTGCACACAGAGGAGAAGAAGGAAGAAACAAGGTTTACTTTCGGCAATAAGGTGCTAGAGGTTTTCGGTTTTACTCACTTGGAAGAAAAGAAAAGGAGGTAGGAGAGCATTCGGCTAACAATCAAAAGGGAAAAATGATAATGGATATTAGGTTCGGCAAGGGTGAGAGTATTGAAGCTTTCGATTTAAGGAGAACCAAAAGAGAAAAAAGAATGAACAAGAGATGAAGCACTTGAGGTTTCGGTTTCAAGAATGAAAATGGGATGGGAGAGTTTTCTTTGACATTCGGCTTACCAAAAAAATGACCAAGAAGAGACTTGAGCAATCGATTGGAAGAGAGAGAAATGAGAAGAAGCTTTTGACCAAAAAGGAAAAATCGGCTAACCAAGGAGAGTTTGTGACCGAAACACACATGCCCAAGGCACATTCGGCACCCTCCAATTACCACCCGGCCACACACTCCCTCTCCCCCCAAACTCTCACCAAAACCGGCCAAATCCCCCCATTTACTCTCAAACCACCATTTCAAATGTGTTTACCAAGTCTTACTCCTACAATCACTCTCCACCTTACTTTTGAACGGTTTGACTTAGTCCAAGGTAGAATTCCACTTGCCTTCTACCTCTTCCTCCATGCTTAGTCAAAATGGGTGACAAAATGGGAGCTCTACGACTTGAACTCTGGACCTCCCTCACCTGTAGATGACGCCACACCAAGCTCCTCCCTTGCCACTCTGCCAGCTCTTCACTTGTGCAATAAAATACCAAAGAAAACCCTTATACCCTAGCTCCAACAGCTCCCCTGACTTGACACCCAAAAACCAAAATTTTCCCATTCACTTAAGCACACTCCTAGGCTACAATTAAGCCCTATAACACCGAAATAGCAACACAGCACACTAAACACATGCAATAACATGCAACAACAAAATAGCCCCTTAACCCGGGATATTACATCAACTCTGTCGGAGCCATTCTATATGGAGCTATAGATATCGGTGAAGTTCTCGGTACTAATTCAATAGGAAATTTGACCTCTCTAATAGGTGGCAACCCCGATAATTCTTCAGGAAACACATCCGGATATTCACAGACAACTGGCACTGATTCAAACTTTGATTCAGACACTTTTGTATCCAAGACATAAGCAAGACAATCTTTGCAACCTTTCCTCACACATCTCTAAGCTGACATAGACAAAATCACAACAGGCAATTCATTCAATTCATTTATTCAATCCGAAGAATTTCATTATTCTGACACTTCAATTCTATAATCTTTCGTCTACAGTTCACAACAGCATCATGAAGAGTCAACCAATCTATTCCAAGAATTACATTGAATTCATCAAATGGCAAAAGCATCAAATCGGTAGGAAAACAGTAACCCTAAGTCATTAAAGGATAGTTCTTGCATACTTTATCAACTAGGACAAACTTGCCTAAGGGGTTCGATACTTTAATCACAAACTCAGTACACTCAACAGGAAAACTTTTATTAGACACCAAATTCATACATGTATACGAATAAGTCGATCCAAGATCAATCAATGCAATAACATTAGTGTCAAAAGAGAAAATGTATCGGTAATAACATCTGGTGATAACACATCTTCGCGAGCGAGAATAGCGTAAGCTCTAGTAGGTGCTCTAGCCTTAGATCTTACTGTAGAATCTCTCGTTATACCACGATTACCACTTGCATTTCCCGCATTTCTTGGTGCCTTCCTCGAGTAGCTATATTGCTCGATCTTGCATTCTGAGATTTACCTTTTTTATTTAGCTCGGGACAATCTCTGATAAAATGATCTCGTGAACCAAAACTGTAACAAGCTTTATTATTATTTTTCACCAAGCAATCTCTAAAATGCCATCTTCCACATTGTTGACACTTGGGCTTGATATCTTTTACGTTGCCAACACCGATATTGATGTGGCTTGAGCTTTAGGGCTGGTATATTGCTTTCTGCGATCTCTATTGGAATATCCCTCTGAAGTGGTCGATAGATTAAAATAATCTTTTGATTTCTTTGACGAGGAATGATAAGTTTTATTCATCTATCTTTTCCTCGAATATCTTACCTCTGAATCAACCTTTCTCTTTTCTTTGCTAAGTTAATCAGCTTTACAAGCGCTGTAGACCAAAGCAACAAATTTTTCAATTCTAATATTCCAACCAAAAGTTTAATATCTTCATTCAAACCATCTACAAATCGCTTGCACATGATTTCTTCGATGGAAACATAATCCCGAGCATACTTGCTCAACTGTACAAATTCTCTTTCATACTCTATCGCGGTCATTTGGCCCTATTTCAACTCTAAAAACTCTTTGTGCTTTTGATCAAGGAACCGCTGACTTATATATTTTTTTGGAACTCCATCTGAAAGAATTCCCAGGTCACTCACTCTCTCGACACTACAGACACCAAGGTATTCCACCATTGATATGTTGTGTCTCTCAATATGGAAACGACACACTTCAAACATTCAACTGGTTTACAAGAAAGTTCATCAAACACTCGGATAGTATTTTCAAGCCAAAACTTGGCTCTCTCAGGATCATCATCAATATTAGCATTGAACTCTTCAGTTACGTGTTTACGGATCTTATCAATTGGAGGCTTGTTTAATCTTAAAAGCTTGACTCCTTAGGAGCCATGGGTACAGGTTAGGGATTAGGAGGGGTGGAGGTTGTTGAGTAGCCGGGTTTGTACGAATGTATTGAGTGAACTACTCGTTCATCATTTAGAAGAAGGATTCTTTAGCCTCTCCTCCCTGGCTACCCATCACAGGTCTAGAATTAGACGGCGCTATCCCTTGCGCGGGAGCAGGCGTATTACTCTCAACCTCATTAGCTATTGCTCGATTGGGATCCATTTTCTATATGAAAACACATTTTAAAATGAGTCATCACACTATCACAGTTTATATATGGCATGTATAGCTAGACTCTTATACATGCTACGTTAGTCTGAGAATCGACTAAACCGTAGCTCTGATACTAATAAATGTAACACCCCTCATTCGTATTCACCATCAGAATAGGGTTAAGGAGTATTACCGAATTTATAACACTTTAAACATTCCTTTCATATACAATTTATCAATTCAAATATAATTCAATCACAATCAATCATAATGTCCCTTAAACGAGCCTACGAGGCCTTAAACATGCATTGAGAGTGGTTCGGGACTAAACCAATAACTCGGGAAATTTTTCAAAACTTATAAATTTTTCTTCAAAATAGGGGACACATGCCCGTGTGATCAAGCCGTGTGTCTCACACGGCCACCAGACACGCTCGTGTCTCAGGTCGTACGAACATTCGAAATGAGAGCACATGGTCGTGTCCTACCCCGTGTCCAAACAAGCGAGGTTACTGACTTGGGTCACACGGCCAACCACACGTCTGTGTGTCTAGCCCTGTATGCCAGGTCATGTGATAGGTTGTGTCAAACCTGTAGGGTATACTGACTTATGCAACAGGGCCAAATCACACGCCCATGTGCTAGGCCGTGTGCCAATTAGGGGGTATGCTGACTTATGCCACACGGTCGATCACTTGTCCGTGTGTGAGACCATGTGGAGCATACTGATTTCATTTCAATTTCAACACTAGGGGACATACAACCATGTAACATGACCGTGTTTCACACACGGCTGAGACACACGCCAATGTCTCTACCTGTGTGGACAAAAATAGGCTATTTACCAAGCCAAATTACCACCCAAATTATGCACACCTAAACCAAAATCAATGGAACCAAAAACATAACACTTAAAGGCATTATACGACCTCAGACATACGTCATTCATACCAAAACACATATATCAACCAACTAACTAAGCCTTTACCCAAAATACATCACTTTGCACTAATTTACAAGCATAATTAATTTCAATTCATCAACCATTAGCTGCCCTTAGAATTACATTAAACCAACCATTTTCAATCAAACATGAACCACATCACTAAGAAGCATTAACATATATATGTATATATGTACATCACATAATAACCAAAATAAGCCAAGTCACATGGCTAACTTACAACCAATTATGTAATATAAACAAGCCAACACAAATGGCCAAAATCATGTTACAATACCAAATTGACTCAAAGTCCCTATACATGCCATATGACCAAACCATAAGTTCAAAAGTACCAAAGTGATGGTTAGATAGTGTGACGATGTCTCCGACGATTCCCGAATCTGAGCTAGCTTTGAATTCTCTATAAAATACAGGAAAGATAAACAAAGTAAGCTTTATAGCTTAGTAACCTCGTACGAAACATACTCAACAAATCATAATACACAAATCATCAATTTAAACTATTAAACATATAATTCATGATAACAACAAACCTTCCATATGTTTAATCATATGTTTATATGAAAATTCATATCCTTTTCTATTTGAATCTCATACTTTACATGTACATGCCTGTACAAATTCGTAATGAACTCATACCTTTTCGGAATATTGTTGAATACTTGATATATCGCACACTAAGTGCCAATACCTAGCCGAAGCTATTTTAATCTCGCACACTAAGTGCCTTACATAGCTGAAGCTATCACGATTCCGTACACTAAGTGCCATATATAGCCGAAGCTATTTTGAATCGCCCACTAAGTGCCATATATAACCGAAGCGTCATCAATCATAACTATAATCTCGTATATGCAATTTATGCAATATCAAAGCATTTAAAGCATAATTGTAACAATGCCTATTACATACGAACTTACCTCAGATGTTAAAACGGTGAATCGAGTCACTATTCTGTAACTTTATTCTTTCCCCGATCTAAGTCCGAATTTCTCCTTTCTTGTTCTTAATGAGCAATTTAACCAAGGTCGAATGTAAAACCTAAAAGAATGGTTTTATTTTCTTTAGAACTATTTGAAGATGATGATATTAGGTGATGGTTTCATTTTGTTTTATTTATTTTAATTTAATTTACCAAATTACATTTTTAACCTTAATTAATAAACATATAAATCACTTAATGCTTATCCATCTTTGTCTACTCACAATTAAAATGGTATAATTACAATATAAGGACCTTAAATTTAAGGTTCTATAGCTATTAAACACCTTTAGCTATAAGAACACCACTTTTGCATTTTACGCGATTTAGCCCTTTTTATCAATTTGGCCAATCAAACGGTAAAATTTCTTAACAAAATTTTCACACCAACATTAAATCATGCTGTAGACATTTAAATAATAATAAAATAAATATTCTGACCTCGAATTTTTGGTTTCAAAACCACTGTTTCGATTTGACTAAAAACGGGCTGTTACAAAAACCTTGTGGGATAAAAAACCTAATGAAGGAAAAAGAGTACACAATCTTCTATTACAAGCTGCCTCGTTAAAAACCTTTAAAAAGAAAACCCAATGGGACAAAACTATGGTTAAAGGAAAAGAGTACAACTTGTTTTTAGACTCCTCCTAGTGGCAATATTACATAACATCTTTGAGTCGACACATTCCAATCTTGTGTAGTAGTCTTTCAAATGCTGAAGTTGGCAATGCCTTAGTAAAAAGATCTACTAAATTATCACTAGAATGAATTTTTGAACATTTATATCACCTATTTTCTGAAGATCATGGGTGAATAATAATATTGGTGAAATATGTTTTGTTCTATCACCTTTGATGTAACCACCCTTCAATTGAGCTATACATGCTACATTATCTTCATATAAGATAACTGATATCTTTTCCTGTAGAGGCAAATTACGTATCTTCTGGATATGTTGGGTCAATAACCTTAGCCAAACACACTCTTGACTTGCCTCATGTATTGTAATTACTTCTACATGATTGAAGAAGCGGCAACTAATGTTTGGTTTGTTGAACGCCATGATAGGGCAGTATCCCCACATGTAAATAAATATCCTGTTTGAGATCTACCTTTATGTGGATACGATAAGTATCCAGCATTAGCATAGCCGACTAATAGGGATTTTGAATCATTTGAATAAAATAACCACATATCAATAGTCCCTCTAAGATATCTATATACATGTTTAATTCCATTCCAATGTCGACGTGTTGGAGAAGAACTGAATCTTGCTAACAAGTTTACAGGGAAAGCTATATCAGGTCTTGCGTTGTTTTCAAGATACATCAATGCTGTAATGCCCCAAAATTCTTATTTCTACTTTTGTGAGAATGTGACAAAAAATGTGTATCTGCTTTAGTGGTTAAGTGCTCTGGGTGTGTCTTAGAGGTCTTGAGTTCAAGACTTGTATTTGGTAAATTTTGGAATTTTTCCAACTTAAATCTTTTACTTACTCAGCGGGCTTACATTTAATTACTTATAATTGCATATCAGAATGAGCCTGCTGGTTCAAGTGGTAAGGGAGTCTGTGTGTTGTGTGGGGGTTCTGTGTTCAAATCCTTGCGCAAGCTTGGGTATTTAATTTTTTCTCGGTTCTGTGTAAGAGTTTCAGTGGAAGTTAAAGCCTGAGGTAGTTGAGATGGAGAGGTTAGTGGGGGGTTGAGATACTATAATTATCAGTTTTATTCTTTTTTTCCAAAATTTCGTTCCTCTCTCCCTCTCAAAATTTTTGACGATTCATCTTTCCTTTTTCCTCTCTTTTGTTGTTCCTCCTTCGGTTTGGCATGGTGATTCTTCATTGTTACTTTCTTAATCCTTTGTTCATCTGGTAAATGTTCTTTTCTGACCTTTAACTTCTTGGTTTGGGATTACTAATGCTAGATTATAGACTAACTGGTGAATTCTGCGTTTAGGGGAAGGTTTTGAGGTAGGGAACCGCGTTCCATCGGTTTGATTCGAGATTGAGTTCGTTCTTGGTTGCGGTACGTCCGTTCGTGCGTACTAAGATAAGTTATGTTTGGCTCAATTTTTTGTTGCTAAATGGGTTGGATTTTGATTGTAGGTGCTGGTAATCTTGCGAGTGTTTTAACATCGAAACGTACTAGGTGTGTACACGAAACATAGAAAAATAGGAATCGGCGAAAGCCAAAATTGCAAACTGTCGATGCCACACGAGCATGTGGTATCCCGTGTGGTAGGCTGTGTGTGACAACACGGTAATGTGATCGACTAAGGATAGGCCATTCACAAGACATTACCGTGTGATAGCCGAAGTATGGCTGTGTGATGGTCGAGTGTGGCCGTGTGAACCACACGGTCTAGGCCAAATTGGGCGTGTAGGCCACACGAGTGTGTAGGCCCACACGGGCACGCTATATGAGCTTGTGATATCTGGGCCAGGCTATGTGATCCACACCGCGAGGCTAATCTAGAGGTGTGGGCCCATACGAGCATGTAGGCCCATTATACTGAAAATTTTTGTAGGGTCGTATGGATCATCCTAATCGACTATAGACCTATCGTAGGGTCGATAAAGACTTACTAATCCTAAATCTATGTATTCTGTTAGACTGAGGTACTATTATGAGCATGCCTATGTTTGTTTATTTGTTATCTATTTATGAAAGCATGTTAAGCATGATTTATTTGTTAATTCTGTATGCATGTTCTGTTACTGTGATTAGGGTGGGATGATATATGTTGGAGGAAGTGTTCTGAAAGGTATATTATGCCTATTACCTGGCAGTACAGTTGTATTATATCTAATATGTGCCGCATCGGTACAGCATGGTTAAGTAAAAGAGAGCTTTGAAATTAATAATAGTGATAAAGGCTAATGAACTAGAAAGGGTTTTTAATTTAACGACAACAGTTTTCAACTTATTTCATGTGACACTTTTGGATTCGACCATAACATCTAGGCCGAGCTTGGGGTGTTACATTTAGTGGTATTAGAGCTAGGTTCCAAAACTCGACTGTGAATTTTAGGTTCCAAAATTTGGTTTTAAAGAATTGGTTTTCAAAAGGTTTAAACTTTCTAAAGTAAGTATGTGGTACATCGAGTCTCCGGCACCGATCTTGTAAGTATTTTTGATATTTGATAGAAAATTTTGAAACCATTATTGATAGACTACTTGAAAACGCTATAGTTAGTAAACTCTGAAACTGTAGTGAAGCTGATTGAGACTGAAACTCTCAAAACAACTCTGAATTTCTGATACTCTATGAATAAAACATTTGTTAATAAATATCAAAACTGATGAATAAAATTTTTAATGTAGATAAAACTCCAAAAACACTATGAGTGCATGAGGTATCTGTAGGCGTGGTACTCGAGGTAGAGGTAGAGGTCGTAGGGGGGCTCAAGCTGAGTCTTCATCTTTGGGCAGCATGCTGAATCTGGACACTAATGAGACACTTGTGTCACCTACTACTGAGACTGGGTCTCAGAGTCGCTTGGCTGGGGACGACACACTATCCTAAGCCATACTGATGATATTAGAGAGGGTCGTTGGGCCCAATTTTGGATTTTAGGGCCGAAGGTTGGCAACTAAGTGACTCCGGTTTAATGGAGCTAAGTTGTTTAGGGGTGTCACAGGAGTCTCCCCTAATGTGGCTGAGTACTGGTTGAAGGCCACTAAGAGAATCATGGATGACTTGGACTGTACCCCTGAGTAGAAATTGAAGGGTGCAGTCTCCTTGCTCCGCGACAATGCATATCAGTGGTGGTTAACTGTTAAGGAGGGCACTCAATCTAACCGTTTGACTTGGGAGTTCGTTAAGACTACATTTCAGAGCAAATATATAGAAGCCAGCTACGTTGATGCTCACAGGCGTGAGTTTTTGAACCTCACACAAGGTGATCGATCTTTGGCTGAATATGAGGCCGAATTTTGAGGCTGAGCCGTTATGCTCGAGGTATGGTGGCGTCGAAGTATGAGAGATGTGTTAGGTTTAAAGACGGCCTAAGAGATAATCTGAGGGTTATAATAGCTCCACAGAGGGTGTGTGAGTTCGCAATTCTGGTAGAGAAGGCAAATATTGTTGAGGATGTTAAGCGCGGAGCGCCAGAACAGGGACAATGAGAGAGGTAAGTACAAGAGGGATTCTGAGCCCTCGATTTTTGTACAGAAGCCTAAGAAAAAGGCCAGATCTGATGGGCTAGTTAGAGTGGGAGCCTGTTTCTTCTATTGCTCCTACTGGATTGCAGCCATGTAGTGATTGTAGTAGGCACCATCCAGTTGAGTGCTGGAGGAGGATTGGGGCCTGGAACGGTGGAAATGTGCAAGTGTACACAATCGTAACAAGTAATAAAGTGACAAGTAAATGTCGAGTTATTGTACCCACAGGGACTAAAAGAATTATTTATGAAAATGATTTCAAACACTTTGGTGACGAAAAAATAGTTGGTTTTGAGAAATATTTAAAAACGAAAAGAAAAACAAAATAAAAATAAAATAAAACAAAGTTCTAGTGCACGATTTCAAAAACTGATTTTAATCAAGATGATATAATTGTGTTGGATTAATAACATTTCTTACCTTAGAATTATTAAGCTTGTGTTTATACTCGTTAAAATATGGCAACTCGGTAATCTATTAACTTATGAACATACTTACAAATAAAAATTCGTTCATCTCTTGTACATATTCCTATGTCAATTCAACCGATAAAATAGATTTATAAAAGTAAACATGTTATTGCACATACATACTTATTAAATTAAACAATCTTTCGCATATTCCTATGTCAATTCAAACAATTAATTCAACCTAATAAGCATATAAAAGATCATGTGAAGTAACAAAGTATTTTTACCTTGAAACAATTTAATCACAAAAATCCTGCAAGTTATGCAAGGCATACATATCGTCAAATACAATGCTAATTTAATCTTCACTACCTTAGAAGAATTAAACATGCATGATTAAGTATTGTGTCCATTAATTACAATTTCAACGCGTTTAAATAATCAACTCATAAGCTATCCAAACAATTATAATGCCAGATAACTTAACATGATTTTACTTAATCAAACATTTCACCGAGGCCTTTAACAGCATAAACACAATTTTAATAATTTAAGAGGACGAAATGAAATCAACCCAACACAAATTAAATTCAAGCTAAATTGATCAATTTAAACATTTCAAAAGCATGAATATTCATAAGCATGTTTGTCAAAACAACAACAAATAATTTAAAGTGATAGGAAACAAGAAACAATCATGTGGCTCTTCGTGGCTTGTCTGATTGATCCCTTCTTCATTCTCCGTTGTCCTCAGATATCAAGGGGGCTTATGAACACTTCAATTGCTGCTTCGAATGGCTGGAAAACACCTCTTTTCCAAGAGGGGAAATAGGTACAAGAACACCAAAAAGGGAGAAGGGAAAATGGAATTGAGAGAAAGTGAGAGAGGAGAATGTTGGATGCTTGAGGTGTGTTTTGAATGAGCAGCTAGTTGCTGTATTTATAGGTGTTAGGGGCTGATAAAAATAGCAAAAAATCAGCAGCAAAGGAGTCCCACTTGGCCGGCCATCCCATGTGGCAAAGTTGATGGATTCAACTTTGCTAAAATTAGCATGGGCAAATCTTTAAAGCCATGAATTTTGGAGGGGTTTGAATGAGATTTTGTGAAGTCTTCAAGGGCTTCTTTGCAACTCATTTAATCAGCTAACAAGCTGATTTGTACCAGCCTATGGACGGTTTGGGCTACCCAACTCTTTGCTTGGTTCGGCTCAACCGGTTTGGTTCAGCTGATGCGGTTCAACTGGGCCTTTTTCATAATTAATTAAGATTAATTTATTTAACCCAAATTAAATTGGGAATAAATTAAAATTAATTATATTATGATTAAATTTTCATAATTGGACCGTCTTGGGCTGAAAATAAATTCTCCTTGATATTCCAAATTGCTTCTCGGTTTTGTTCTTGATCGTATGTTCCGTCGAAGTGATTTACGCCTTTTGTGCAAGATCTGTTGAAAATAGTCAAAATAAATCAAAATTTACTATAAAATTAATTAAAATTCATCATGTTCATATTTTTAACACAATTTAATTATTTTATAATATTTAATTATTTTTCGACAAGAATTTACTCGAAACCACATGAATTTGGGTCAAAAAGGGCATGAAAAAGTATATAAATTTTTGTGTTTCCACACCCCCAAACTTAATTCATTGCTCGTCCCGAGTAATGCACAAATTTGAAAAGAATTTTCTTAGAAACACCTTCCTTCAGAACAGCTCTTTCCTCAAAATTATGAATTGGATATACTTAAGCTCAAAAATAAGAAATTCGATAATTATGCTATTTAAGCATTCATATCATTCAAATTACTCTCTACAATTATTATACTAGCAAACTCAGACCAAATGTTTCTTAATAAAGACATGTTACTTGCTACCAATTTGATTTTAATTCCTTATTCAAAAAGTAAACTGCAATCATTAAGCTTAACTAGTGTCTTCATATGTTGAACAGAGCAATTTCTCTCCACTAGTGTAGGTAACGTTGGAATTTTGAATCAATAAGTCTTTAATAAGGTTGTAACGTGGTCGGGCTTAGGGTAGATAAAAGATAGTTAAATTTTGGCTTAAAACCCTAGAGACTTAAGATCGAACTTTTGGAACCTCCACCTTGATACCCAACTTGTGCTCTTTCGATCACTTATTTCATTTTGAGTACATGTTTTTTTTTTTTTTTTTTGCATACAAGCTCAAACTCGAGCTCTTGCTTCATGTTCTACAATTTTTCGAGCCATTGATACTTCTTTCCAACTCCCCAAACTTATTTTCAAATAATCTTGAATAGTCTTCGAGTCTAGTGCCCGGAAAATTTTAGAAGTGATGAAGAGAAAATTGATGGCTAAATATTGCATAGGTCCAAATAAAATTAGGCCATATAGTCTCAAAATTGGGTTCCAAAGGATAATTTTATCGAATTCGACTTGAAAGGCTCAACAATCCAAACAACAGATTGCCTAAATCATTTTCAATATTCCATGGTTCCTAGGATTTGGCCTCGAGAAATTACTAGTCAATTCTAAAGACTTAAGCTTTCATGCATGCTTAATTTTTTAAGTAGGAACTAAAAATTTTATGGTACAAGTTTACATGCTTTATTAAAAAACATTCACATCTTTATTAAGCTAACATAATAATTTATTGAAACAATAGAACTTTATTAATGCTGAAGTTTAGCATAATTAACAAAATCTCAAATTATTGAAAAAAATATGTCCTAAATCATAACTAAAAGAAAATTTTATTCTGAATTCAAATTTTGGTCCCTCCTACTTAAAGTGAACAATGTCCTCATTGTTTAAAGTGAATAGATACTATACACAAGGTAGGAAATTTAAACAAGAGGAGGTGAGTCAAAT
Source organism: Gossypium rotundifolium (assembly GCA_025506655.1). NCBI lineage: Eukaryota > Viridiplantae > Streptophyta > Magnoliopsida > Malvales > Malvaceae > Gossypium > Gossypium rotundifolium. The sequence goes on along the minus strand of CP106731.1, from coordinate 115,457,028 downwards.
TGACTGCTTAAGTACCAGGCTCTCTTTAAAATCCAATCCTAGACATGTATATATTTATTGCCACACTTTAGCCTTTGTGACTTGTTCCTATCTCTTGTTTTATTGTGCGGAAATGAAAATTCCTAATTAACCTAATCCTAAAAAACAAATAATAAAAAATAAATAAATGAAAGTTGAAGTCCTTCCCTTTTATTTATTTGCCGATCCTTCCAAGTTTGACTCATTTTTTGCTCCATTAGTATTGCCTCTGCATGAATCGCCTTCCTCCTTCTTCGATGATGAAACCTATGGTTCAAATATGAAATCAGGAAACTCAGGCACAAAAATAAATGGGTCATTATAAATTTTCTTGAGGGCACTCCTCATCAAATCATCTCTTATTTTTGCATATCTCCGTAGGCTTGTTGCTGCCATTGCACTTGTTGCATCAAGTCCATCAGCTTCAACAGCTCATCACGAAGATTTGGGCTAGGTGGTGGAGCTCTAAACATTGAGGGTTTGATATCAGGTTCAGCTTCTGGTTCCATTGATTCTGCCTCATTAGGGACTTCAATTGATTGCTCTGGTGGGATTTCTGTGGGTTCATCTTCTGTCTCTTCGGGATCCTCGCTTTCTTCAATTCTTTACTAAAGAACAGAATCTCTGGCCACTCGGCAGAGGTCCCAATCGGTGATTGTGCCTTGACTATACTCTATCTTCTTTACGTCCGTAAGGAGTTTTGCTTTTAAGCATAAAATTGTGATCGTAAAGGGGAATTAGGCAGGGCCAGAATGTCTAACGGCACAATTTCGCATCTTTCTCAGAATGATTTTATCCACATCAATGGTCTTTCCAGTTAAAATCTAATATAACAGGACCATTCGTTCTAATGAAATTGTAGTCCCATGCGAACTAGGCATAAGGCTGAAACGAATGAAATAGAACCATACCTTCGCAAGTGGTGTCAAATACTCTCTTTGACATGTGTGGATTCCTTGCTTTGACACAGTCCATTTAGAACCTGGCACTGTGAGTTCCTCGAGGATTTCTTGAAGATTTTCAGGCTTAATATTGCTCAACAGAGAGGAATATTCATCGTTGTCAAAATTAGGTAATTCAAAGAACTCGTTAATAGCATTAGAATTTATGGGTACCTTGATTCTGCGGACTGGAACCTCGGTCAATTCACTTGAAGTTAAGTTCACGTAGAATTCAAGAACTAGTTCTTCATCCACACTTGGTCTCTTTTCACAAAACAATTCCCAATTGAGTGCTTCAGCAACTTGACGAATACATGCCATAAAGTCTATGTAGTTGCTTTCTTTCAAAGTGAAGCCTTTCTCTGGACGCATCTGTTGATTTTTGAAGATACTCTCGTATCTTACTTTGGCTTCTTCACAGTGAAATTTACTTTGTGGTTTGTCAATTTGAGTGGAGGCACGAGTTCTTTTGCGAGTCATAATCAACCTGAACATAAGATGGAAAGAAAAATAAAAAAATATTTATTTTAGATGCCTTTTAAAAATATTTACAACAGGAGGCACCTAGTTTTTATTATTTACTAAAATAGCAACCAAATTTTGAAAATAATTCAATTAAGTCCTTAAACTTAATGAAAATTTAAAATTGAGTTGCAATTTAAGACTTGGGTCAAAATTGACCTTTTATTTGAAAAACTAAAATTTATTTTGCTATTTAGGGCTAATTCTTTGGAAAATTATGCAAAAATCAATTCCCGTGAAAGATTGGAGGGTCAAGCGGTCCCGCTTAAGTTCCAATCTCCCAGATGTAATTTATTTGAGCATAATAAACCCAAAATATTCCCTAAGTAACTTATTGGAAGTGATAAAACTAAGGGTTAGATAAAGCTGAATGAGATTTTATCCTTGAGGTTTTCTCCGTAATAATGTTTCAAATCGTTGAGCATTGACTTGAAAATTACCTCTCTTACCTTGGAGTTCAATAACTCCGTATGGATAGACGCGATGAATTGTAAATGGACCGGACCAACGTGACTTCAACTTATCAGGAAATAATTTTAATCTAGAATTAAATAACAAGACTTGCTGACCTGCTTCAAATTCTCGAACTCGGATATGCTTGTCATGCCATTTCTTGAGTCTTTCTTTGAGTAATTTGGCATTTTTATATGAGAACATTTGAAATTCCTCTAGCTCGTTGAGTTGGAGCATTCGTTTCTCTTTAGCATGCTTAAGATCCAAATTGAGTTGTCGAAGAGCCCAGTAAGCTCTATGCTCAAACTCCAGAGGTAGATGACATGCTTTCCCAAAGACCAACCTGTAGGGTGACATTCCTAAGGGTGTCTTATATGCTGCTCTGTAAGCCCATAAAGCATCATCTAGTCTCTTGGACCAATCTCATCAACTACCTTCTCAATTATGCCTTTGATCTCTTTATTTGCTAGCTCACTTGCCCATTTGTCTCATGGATGGTAAGTAAAGCAACCTTGTGTTTCACTCCATGTTTATCTAGCAACCATTTTAACCACTTGTTCACAAAGTGGGTCCCTTCATCGCTGATAATAGCTCTAGGGGTTCCAAACCTTGTGAACACGTGTTTCTGCAAGAATTTCATCACAATCTTGGCATCGTTCGTCGGATACGCTTCAGCCTTGACCAATTTGGACACATAGTCTACTGCTACCAATATGTAATTATGAGTAAAAGACGGAGAGAAAGGACCAAGAAAGTCAATACCCCAAACATCGAACAATTCTACCTCAATAATATTTGTTCGAGGCATCTCATTTCTATTAGTGACATTTCCAACCCTCTGACATCGATCACAACTCTTCACATAGGCATATGCATCCTTGAATAGTGTTGGACAAAAGAATCCAGCTTGTAATACTTTGGCTGCTGTACGAGTACCTCCAAAGTGTCCCCCACTAGGAGCTGAGTGATAGTGGTGTAAAATCTTCGCTATTTCATCTTCGGCCATACATCTTCTAATTATCTGATCTGCACACCTTTTGAACAAATATGGCTCCTCCCAAAAATAGTACTTCACATCGTGAAGAAATTTTTTTCTTTGCTGATATGTTTTATCAATCGGCATCAAACCACAAGCTAAATAGTTAGCAAAATCAGCAAACAAGGAGTATTGTAGGCATGATTTACCTTCAGTATGTGTTCATTTGGAAATGTCTCTTGGATCGGTAAAAGCGGAGAGTTTTCCTCTTGCGGCTCCAATCTGGACTAGTGATCCGCTACTTGGTTTTCTACTCCCCTTCGATCTTGAATTTCTAGATCGAACTCTTGAAGTAAAAGCACCCACCAGATCAGTCTCGGCTTAGCATCTTTCTTGGCTAATAAATACTTAATCACAGAGTAGTTCGTATAGACGATCACTTTGGTACCTACAATATAAAATCGAAACTTATCGAAAGCAAACACAATAGCAAGTAACTCTTTTTCTATTACCGTATAATTCAGTTGAGTTCCGGTTAGAGTTCTACTTGCATAGTAGATAGGATGAAAAACTTTGTTCCTTCGCTGGCCCATGACAGCTCCAATGGCGAAGTCACTTGCGTCACACATCAATATGAATGGCGAATCCCAGTCTGGTGTGATGATTATGGGTGCCGTGACTAATCGACTCTTCAGATCTTTGAAGGCTTTTAAGCATTCCTTATTAAACTTGAATATTGAGTCTTTCTCCAAGAGCTTGCATAAGAGTTTAGCCACTTTGGAGAAGTCTTTGATAAATCTTCGATAAAAACCGGCGTGACCCAAAAAGCTCCTAACACCTTTTACAGATGTTGGAGGTGGGAGTTTCTCGATAACATCTACTTTTGCTTTGTCCACCTCGATCCCATGTCTCATTATCCGATGACCTAGAACAATTCCTTCTTGTACCATAAAATGGCATTTTTCCCAATTGAGTATAAGATTCGTTTCTTCACATCGCCTTAGTACCTTCACTAGATTGGCTACGCAATACTCGTAAGTATCTCCGAATACTGAGAAATCGTCCATGAAAACTTCCAAATACTTCTTAACCATGTCAGTAAAAATAGACATCATACATCTTTGAAATGTAGCTGGTGCATTACATAAACCAAATGGCATACGTTTGAATGCAAATATACCGTACGGATAGGTCAATGTCATTTTGTGTTGATCTTCTAGTGCTACTGTAATCTGATTATACCCTGAGTATCCATCGAGAAAATAGTAGTAATCTTGTCCTGCGAGTCTATCCAGCATTTGGTCCAAAAACGGCAGAGGAAAGTGATCTTTCCTAGTTGCCTTGTTCAGCTTCTGGTAATTGATGCAGATTCTCCATCCCGTAACTATCCTAGTTGGTATCAAATCGTTGTTCTCATTCTCCACGACCGTGATACCTCCTTTCTTCAGCACGCACTAGACTGGACTCACCCATGAACTGTCTGAGATGGGGTAAATTATACCTGCATCCAACCACTTGATAATTTCTTTTTTTTACTACATCTTTCATGATGGGGTTCAGTCTCCATTGTCCATCAATTGTTCCTCTCTCGCCATCTTCTAATATGACCTTGTGCATGCATATAGATGGGCTAATACCACGAATATCAGCTATGGTCCATCCGATAGCCTTCTTGAATTGTTTCAAAACTATAATAAGTTTCTCTTCTTGTTCAGTAGTTAATTCTGCTGAAACAATCAAAGGAAGAGTAGAGGCATTACCTAAATAAGCATATTTTAAGTGTGAAGGTAATACATTGAGTTCTAATTTAGGTGGCTCCTCGATTGATGCTTTTGGCTGCATGTAATCTCTTTTCTCCAACTCCAAAGATTCAAAACGAGATTGTGGATTAAATCCCTTTTGATTAGCTTTTAGGAAAGCTGAGTATTCATCCTCCTCTTCCTCATTTAGGGGATCCGACATCAGAATTCTTTCCAACGGGTCCTCAATGTAGTTAAGTTCCTTCTCTACTATTAGTTCCTCTAAATTGAATACTGCAGAACAATCATCCATTGTGTCAGGAAATCGCATTGACTTAAAAACATTAAATGTTACCTGATCATTTTGAACACGCATAGTCAGCTCACCTTTCTGCACATCAATAAGGGTCCTTCCAGTTGCTAAGAATGGTCTTCCTAGAATGATTGGCACTTCTTTGTCTGCTTCAAAATCTAGAATTACAAAGTTAGCAGGGAAGATAAACTTATCTACACGTACCAATACGTCCTCGATTTTTCCTTCTAGATGCGCTAAGGATCGATCTGCTAGTTGAAGTGTAACCGTAGTTGGTCTAACTTCTCCTATCCCCAACTTCTTAAATATTGACATAGGCATCAAGTTGATACTTGCACCTAAGTCACATAATGCTTTACCACAATAAGTTGATCCAATGTTGCATGGCATGGTGAAACATCCAGGATCCTTCAACTTTGGGGGTAGTTTGTTCTGAAGATATGCACTGCATTCCTTCGTCAGAGCTACCATCTCAAATTCTCCAAGTCTTCATTTCTTTGACAAGATATCCTTCATGAACTTGACGTAGTTTGACATTTGCTCAAGTGCTTTGACCAACGGGATGTTGATGTGTAGTTGCTTGAGTACGTCAAGGAACTTTCTGAATTGAATCTCCTGCTTCAGCTTTTGAAGTCTTTGAGGGTAGGGTGGTGGTGGTTTCATTACTGGAACTGGTTCTGATTGATTCACCTTTTGTGGTAATTCTGCATCAAACGATGTTGTTGGTTGATCAGAATTGACTGGTCATGAGGTTACTTTGCATGGTTTTGCAGATATCGGTCTTGGTGAAACTAGGGTTTCAACACTTGGTTGAACTTCTGAGTCTTGAACATCAGCTTGTTCCTTTTCAACTTCGACAGTGTTGGACTCTACTATCTTTTCGCTCTTTAATTGCAATGCTTTGCAATGTTCCTTCCCCAGATTTCTCAAATTTTTGTGTCACTAGGTAAAGCACCTTGTGGTCGGTTTCTAAGTTCAATTGCAAGCTGGCCCACTTGGTTCTCCAAATTCTTTAATGTAGCTACTTGGCTCTGGATTAAAGCATCATTCTTTACTAGATATGTCTTTAGCAAACTTTCTAAGCTATTAGATGCTTCAGCTTGAACTAGTTTCTGAACATGTTGCGAAAAATTAGGTGGCTGGGTCGGTCTGGGTTGGGTGTAAGTGGTACTGGTTCCAGCCCCTTGGTTACTCCAGGAAAAATTTGGGTGGTTCCTCCATGATGGGTTATAAAAATTTGATTGCAGCCCTTGCTTTCCTCAGTTTTGGTTCTGATTACCCATGTAGCACACAGATTCTGGGTTTGACGGACATTCTTCAAACAAATGTCCCTCCCCACAATACACATAGGCTATATTCTCAAATTGATTAGGTGGCTGTGCTGCAAAACTAGTAGACCCATTAGTAGTAAGATTTTTAAGCATTGAGGATATCGATGATACCTGAGATGCGAGTGAAGTAAGAGCGTCTACTTCATGAATTCCAGCAACTCGTCTTCTTGACATCGCTCGACTGGTTGGCCATTGATAGTTGTTGCTGGCAATCCTCTCGATAATTTCATAAGCCTCATTATAAGACTTAGAAAGGAGAGCACCATTAGCAGAGGCGTCCACTACCATCCTTGTGTGAGCATTGAGACCATTATAGAATGTCTCAATTTGAATGCAATGAGGAATTCCATGATGAGGGCATTTTGTAATAACCCTTTAAATCTTTCCCATGCCTCATACAAGGACTCATCATCCATTTGGTGGAAAGCAGTGATCTCGTTCCTCAGCTTAGCATTTTTGCTAGGTAGAAAATACTTCATGAGGAATCTCTCGGCTAACTCTTACCATGTAGAAATGGAGTTCGGTGGCAATGAATTTAACCAGGCACAAGCTCTGTCCCTTAACGAATATGGGAACAACTTCAATCGTAAGGCATCTTCGAAAACTCCGACTAACTTGAAAGAATCGCTTACTTCCATGAATAGTCTTAAGTGAAGATGAGGATCTTCAGTAGGCATTCCGCTGAATTGGCCCACTATCTGAAGCATCTGGAACATGACTGGCTTCAGCTCAAATTATTGTGCCTCGATTTCGGGTCTCCTAATACCCGGATTAAGATTGTTAAATACTGGCACGGCATATTGTCTTAAGGCTCTATTCCTATCATCAGCAATAAGGATAGGATTCTGAGCAGGGTTTGCTCCATTTCCTTGGTTCATATTCTTGAAATTCATCTCTTTGGTCCTTCTCTGGTTCGCTTTTCTCCTTCATTGTCGAAAGGTTCGTTCTATTTCAGGGTCCACAGGGAGTAAGTCAATAATCTGGTCAATACTCATAAACAATGAAATAATCACGAAAAGTTGAGTACGTAAAATTTCAATAAAATAAATAAACCAAAATGTAAAAAATTCACAAATAATGGCTTTGAAAATAGTCCCAAGAAGCGGCGCCAAAAACTTGGAGCAATGGAAATGTGCAAGTGTACACAATCGTAACAAGTAATAAAGTGACAAGTAAATGTCGAGTTATCGTTCCACGAGGATGTAAAAGAATTATTTATGAAAATGATTTCAAACACTTTGGTGTCGAAAAAATAGTTGGTTTTGAGAAATATTTAAAAATGAAAAGAAAAACAAAATAAAAATAAAATAAAACAAAGTTCTAGTGCACGATTTCAAAAACTGATTTTAATCAAGATGATATAATTGTGTTGGATTAATAACATTTCTTACCTTAGAATTATTAAGCTTGTGTTTATACTCGTTAAAATATGGCAACTCGGTAATCTGTTAACTTATGAACATACTTACAAATAAAAATCTGTTCATCTCTTGTACATATTCCTATGTCAATTCGACCGATAAAACAGATTTATAAAAGTAAACATGTTATTGCACATACATACTTATTAAATTAAACAATCTCTCGCATACGATTAATTCAACCTAATAAGCATATAAAAGATCATGTGAAGTAACAAAGTATTTTTACCTTGAAACAATTTAATCACAAAAATCCTGCAAGTTATGCAAGGCATACATATCGTCAAATACAATGCTAATTTAATCTTCACTACCTTAGAAGAATTAAACATACCTGATTAAGTATTGTGTCCATTAATTACAATTTCAATGCATTTAAATAATTAACTCATAAGCTATCTAAACAATTATAATGCGGATAACTTAACATGATTTTACTTAATCAAACATTTCACCGAGGCCTTTAACAAACATAAACACAATTTTAATAATCTAAGAGGGCAAAATGAAATAAACCCAACACGAATTAAATTCAAGCTAAATTGATCAAATTAAACATTTCAAAAGCATGAATATTCATAAGCATGTTTGTCAAAACAACAACAAATAATTTAAAGTGATAGGAAACAAGAAACAAATCCGTGGCTCTCGTGGCATCCGATTGATCCTTCTTCGTTCTTCATTGTCCTCAGGTATCAAGGGGGCTTATGAACACTTCAATTGCTGCTTCGAATGGCTGGAAAACACCTCTTTTCTAAGAGGGGAAATCGGTACAAGAACACCAAAAAAGGAGAAGGGAAAATGGAATTGAGAGAAAGTGAGAGAGGAGAATGTTGGATGCTTGAGGTGTGTTTTGAATGAGCAGCTAGGGGCTGTATTTATAGGTGTTAGGGCTGCTAAAAATAGCAAAAAATCATCAGCAAAGGAGTCCCACTTGGCCAGCCATCCCATGTGGCAAAGTTGATGGATTCAACTTTGCTAAAATTAGCATGGGCAAATCTTTAAAGCCATGAATTTTGGAGGGGTTTGAATGGGATATTGAGAAGTCTTCAAGAGCTTCTTTGCAACTCATTTAATCAGATAACAAGCTGATTTTTACCAGCCTATGGACGGTTTGGGCTACCCAACTCTTTGCTTGGTTTGGCTCAACCGGTTTGGTTCAGCTGATGCGGTTCAACTGGGCCTTTTTCATAATTAATTAAGATTAATTTATTTAACCCAAATTAAATTGGGAATAAATTAAAATTAATTATATTATGATTAAATATTCATAATTGGACCTTCTTGGGCTGAAAATAAATTCGCCTTGATATTCCAAATTGCTTTTAGATTTTGTTCTTCGAGCAGTGTCTGCCGAGCTGATTTTCGCCCTTTGTGCGCCTCTGTCGAAAATAGTCAAAATAAATCAAAATTTACTATAAAATTAATTAAAATTCATCATGTTCATATTTTTAACACAATTTAATTATTTTATAATATTTAATTATTTTTCGACAAGAATTTACTCAAAACCACATGAATTTGGGTCAAAAAGGGCATGAAAAAGTATATAAATTTTTGTGTTTCCAGGGCCTGTTTGAGATGTGGATCTTTATAGCATCATATTCGAGAGTGCTTTTGAGGGATGATCAGGTGCAAGCTCTGACATCAGGTCCCGCATAGCCGCAGAGAGTAGTTCAGCAGCCACCTAGGGGCCGTGATCAGGCTAGGGGTGGTAATGGTTTAGGTCGTGGATAGAGGGCACTGGGTAGAGGTTCTGGTCAGACTGAGGCGAGACAGCCTGCTTTGGTTTATGCTGCACGTCACCAAGAGGACAAAGATGCTCCTTACTTTGCTCTGATAGACATAGGATCTACTCATTCCTATATAGCCTATTCTATTTTCGAAAATCTAGGGTTCTCGATAGAGAGTACTTCTAGTGAGGTTACTATGATAAGTCCATTGGGCTAGTCTGTTCAAGTTAGTAAATTGTATAAGGATGTCCCGTTAGATGTGCAAGGGGAGATATTTCTGGCTAATTTGATGGAGCTTCCTTTTGGGGAGTTTGACCTGATTTTGGGTATGGACTGGTTGGTGGTGCACCGAGTCAGTTTGGACTGCGCATCTAAGAGGGTCGTTTGAGGACCAAGGATGATGAGGAGATGATTATGATTGGTGAGCGTTGAGACTATCTATCACATTTGATCTCCGCTTTAGTAGCTGAGAAACTGGTCCGGAAGGGATATGAAGCATACTTGGCCTATATAAGTGTTTCAGAATCTAGGGACTCTTCTGTTGGGAATATCACAATAGTAAGGGATTTTTGAACGTCTTTCTTAAGAAGTTACTGGGTCTACCTCCTAATCGGGAAATGGAGTGTGGGATTGAGCTTCTTTGGGTGCAACTCCGGTGTCCATCGCTCCCTACCGTATGGCACCAAAAGAGCTTACAAAGCTTAAAGCTCAACTGCAAGAGTTTTTGGACCGTGGTTTCATCCGTCTAAGTGTGTCTCTGTGGGGAGCACCAGTACTTTTTATTAAGAAGAAGGATGAGACTATGAGGATGTGCATAGATTATTTGCAATTGAACAAATTGACCATTAAGAATAAGTATCCACTTCTGAGGATCGACGACTTATTTGATTAGTTTCGAGGGGCTTCAACATTCTCTAAGATAGATATTCATTCTAGGTACCACTAGTTGAGGGTTAAGGAGGCTGATGAACATAAGACTGCATATAGGACTCGATATAGGCATTACAAGTTCCTAGTTATGCCTTTCGGGTTGACAAATGCACCGGCCGCATTCATAGATTTGATGAATCGGGTATTTTAGCCCTATCTGGATCAGTTCATCGTGGTCTTCATCGATGACATTCTGGCATACTCTAAGACTGAGGATGAGCATGATGAGCATCTTAGAGTAGTGCTTTAAATTTTGTGTGAGAAGCAGCATTACGCTAAATTCATCAATTGTGAGTTCTGGCTACGTGAAGTGACTTTTCTGAGGCATGTAGTTTTTGATGATGGGATTTGAGTAAATCCTAGAAAGATCGAGGCTGTGCTAGATTGGAAACAGCCTAAGAATGTATCTGAGATCTGTAGTTTTCTGGGTTTGGCGGGATACTATGGGTGTTTCATTGAGAGGTTCTTTTTGATTACTGCGCCATTGACTAAGCTTCTGCGTAAGGGTGTTCCTTTTGTCTAGATTGATGCACAACAAGAGAGCTTTGAGAAGCTCAAGTCTGTTCTAACTCAAGCTCCTGTTCTGATACAGCCTGAGTCTAGAAAGGGGTTTATGGTGTACAGTGATGCTTCGCACATTTGGGTTGTGTTCTGATGCAGGATGGTAAGGTTGTGGCTTACGCGTCCTATCAGCTTAAGACACATGAAGGGAACTATCCGACGCACGATCTTGAGTTGGCTGCAGTGATCTTTGCGTTGAAAATCTAAAGACATTAACTATATGGTGAGAGGTGTATCATATACACCGATCACAAGAGTCTCAAGTATCTCCTTACTTAGAAAGAGTTGAATCTTAGGCAGCGTCGATGGATTGAGCTACTTAAGGATTATGATTGCATCATCAAGTATCATCCTAGTAAGGCCAATATGGTAGCCAACACTCTAAGTAGAAGAGCGATGTCTAAATTGAGGCGATGTTTGCTCGCCTTTAGTCTATTTGATGATGGGAGTCTGTTAGTAGAGTTGTAGGTTAAGTCGACTTGGATTGAGCAGATTTGAGATAAAAAGTTAGTGGATGAGACTCTAGGTGTACGGTTTCGTCAGGTGGAGAGTGGTACTACTTTTGATTTTGGATTGAACAGTGATGGTGTGTTATGTTTTCGAGGACAGATATGTGTGCCGAACGATTCTGATCTGAGGCAGTCTATTCTAATGGAGGCACATAGTAGCCCTTATGCTATGCATCCCAGCGATAATAAGATGTATCGCGACCTTCGTGAGTTATACTGGTGTTTGGGTTTGAAGAGTGAGGTTACTGACTTTTTGGATCGATGTCTGACGTGCCAGCAAGTTAAGGCTAAGTACCAGTTACCTTCGGGTTTATTACAACTAGTCAAAATTCCCTTATAGAAATGGGAACAAATGACTGGATTTTGTTAGTGGGTTGCCCATGACACCTACTAAGAAGGATTCTGTTTGGGTCATCATGGATCGATTGACCAAATCTGCTCACTTCCTTCCGGTTCAAATTGATTATTCTTTATAGAAGCTAGCAAAGTTGTATATTTCTAAGATTGTAAGACTACATGGAGTTCCTATCTTGATCATTTCTGATAGAGATTCTCGCTTCACTTCTCGGTCCTAGAAGAAATTACACGAGGCTCTGAGTTCAAGATTGGACTTCATTAATGCGTTCCATCCTCAGATCGATGGTCAATCCGTGAGGGTGATTCAGATACTGGAGGATATGCTTCAAAGTTGCGTGATTGATTTTTGAGGTAGTTGGGAGGAGTATCTACCTCTAGCTGAGTTTGCCTACAACAACAATTTCTAACCTAGTATTTAGATGGCACCTTACTTGGCTCTGTATGGTCGTAAGTGTCGTACTCCTTTGTGTTGGACTAAGTTGGGCGAACATCGATTTTTGGGTCTTTAGTTGGTTTTTGAGACCGATGATAAGGTTAGATTGATTCAAGATCATTTGAAGACGGCTTCTAATAGACAGAAATCTTATGCAGATCTGAAGGGACGTTAGATTGAGTACTCGCTATGGAAGAAGGTTCTGAGGTTTGATCGTAATTGCAAGTTAAGCCATAAGTTTATTGGGCCATATCGAGTTCACGTCTCAATGTTGAGGCAATACCGTTCTGATCCATCCCAGTTGTCTTGGTTGAGGAGATCGAAGTTAGGCCGGACTTGACCTTTAAGGAGAAATCGGTTCAGATTCTAGATCACAATGTTAAAGTCTCGAGAAGGAAGTCTATTTCATTAGTAAAGGTGCTGTGGCAGAATCATAGCACTGAGGAGGCTACATAGGAACCTGAGGACTTGATGCGTCAGCAGTATCCTCATCTGTTCTGATCAAGTAAATTTCTAGGTCAAAATTTCTTTTAAGGGGTAGAGTTGTAACGCCCCAAAATTCTTATTTCTACTTTTGTGAGAATGTGACACAAAATGTGTATCTGCTTCAGTGGTTAAATGTTCTGGGTGTGTCTTAGAGGTCTTGAGTTCAAGCCTTGTATTTGGTAAATTTTGGAAATTTTCTAACTTAAGCCTTTTACTTACTCAGTGGGCTTACATTTAATTAATTGTAATTGCATATCAGAATGAGCCTGCTAGTTCAAGTGGTAAGGGAGTCTGTGTGTTGTGTGGGGGTTCTGTGTTCGAATCCTTGCACAAGCTTGGGTATTTAATTTTTGCTCTGTTCTGCGTAAGAGCTTCAGTGGAAGTTGAATTCTGAGGTAGTTGAGATGGAGAGGTTAGTGAGGGGGTTGAGATATTGTAATTATCAGTTTTATTCTTTTTTTCCCTAAATTTTGTTCCTCTCTTCCCCTCTCAAAATTTCTGACGATTCATCTTCCCTTTTTACTCTCCTTTGTTGTTCCTCCTTCAGTTTTGCGTAGCAATTCTTCGTTGTTGTGTGCTTAATCCTTTGTTTGTCTAGTAAGTGTTCTTTTCCAACCTTTAACTTCTTGATTTGGGATTAGTAATGCTAGATTATGGACTAAGTGGTGAATTCAATGTTTAGGGGAATATTTTGAGGCAGGGAACCGCGCTCCATCGATTTGATTCAAGATTGTGTTCATTCTAGGTTGAGGTAAGTCAGTTTATGCGTACTAGGATAAGTTGTGTTAGGCTCAATTTTTCGTTCCTAAAGGGGTTGGATATTCTGATTGTAGCTTTTGGTCATCTTGGGAGTGTTTTAACATTGAAGCGAACCAGGTGTGTATCCAAAACGCAGAAAAACGAGAATTGACGAAAGCTAAAATTACAAATTGTCGATGCCACAAGGGCGTGTGGTCGCCCGTGTGCGACAACATGACCGTTTGATCGATGAAGGATAGGCTATGCGTAAGACACGGCCGTGTGGCCATACGGTCTAGGCCAAATTAGGCGCGTCGGCCACACGGGCGTGTAAGGCCACACGGGCATGTGATAGCTGGGCTAGGCCGTGTGGTTCACTTGGGTGAGGCCAATATGGGCATGTGGGTCCACACATGCGTGTGGTCTCATACGAGCAAGCCACACGGGCATGTGGGCCCATTATACTGAAATTTTTCTTAGGGTCGCACGGGTCGTCCTAATCGACTGTGGACCTAACGTAAGGTCGGTAAAGGCTTACTAAACCCTAAATCTATGTGTTCTGTTAGACTGAGGTACTGTTATGAGCATGCCTATGTTTGTTTATCTGTTATCTATTTATGAAAGCATATTAAGCATGATTTATTTATTAATTCTGTATGCATGTTCTGTTACTGTGATTGGATTGGGATGATATATATTGGAGAAAGTGTTCTGACAGGCAGATTATGCCTAATACCTGGTAGCATAGCTTCATTATATCTGATATGTGCCAAATTGGTACAACTTGGTGTGTAAGGTTGGGTGGGTCTTTTAAACCCCACATGGTGTGTAGAGGATGGGGGTAGGATTCTGTTGTCTAATTTGCATATATGTATCTGTATCTGAAATGGGCATAGGCCCGATTGTTAATCTGTCTGATTGTGATATTCTATATGTATACATGCATAACTCTGCTGGGTTACATATTGAGTTTACGTAAACTCACCCCTTTTTTGTTTGTCTGTACAGGTAACCCACAGTCTTAGGCGGATCGGTGCAACAGAGGACTCGACAGTGACCACTCACCAAAACTGTTTTATTTGTTTTAGTTTTTATTTAAATTTGGTGTTAGGATTTGAGAGTTTATATTTTTGGGACTATCTAGACAATTTTAAAACTATTCGGCTTTGGTTTTGGGTTTTTAGTTTTAATTACTTAAACTTGAACGGTTTTTAAACATAACGATTTTACAAGCTTCCGCTACAAATACATTTTATCTCTAAATGATTAAATAAAAGAGACCTTTGAAATTATTAATAGTGGTAAAGGCTAAACGAACTGGAAAGGGTTTTTAATTTAATGACAACGATTTTTCAACTCATTTCATGTGACACTTGGATTCGGCCATAACGTCTAGGCCGGGCTTGGGGTGTTACAAATGCCCCTATGGCACTTAAATATAGTACTTCATGACCAAGAAACTCTTCAACATCCTCGCAAGGACGAATTGATCTTTATTCACATATAACGATCGTACAATCATCGGAGTACTTTATGGTATGCTTTATCCATGTAAAATTTGTTTAATACCTTTACTGTATAAGTTGATTGATGAAAATGAATTCCATCTTTTAAATGCTTGATTTGTAAGCCAAGACAACTTTATTTTTCCAAGATCATTCATCTCAAATTCCTTCTTTAAACAATTTACTGTAATAGCCTATTTTAGTTGAAATTGGAATAGTGGTTTCAGGACCACAAAGTCGAGTCAGAAAGAAAATTTATTTTAATATTATTGCATGGTCTGTATTATGATAGGAAAGACGTATGAAAAATTCGATAAGAAAATTTTATCGATTTCATGTTTAATTATAAAAAGGACCAAATTGCATAAAATGCAAAAGTTGAGTTCTAGTAGCTATAAGTATCAAATAGCTATGGAATTCAAAACTTGAGGTCTTTATATGATAATTAGACCATTAAGAGTAGATATTTTGATGATTCATCCATGGAACAATTAGAAAAGAAAAGGACTAAATAGAAAAAAGAAAAAATAAAAGATGATATCTTAATTAAATAGAAAATATCATCATTTTATATCATCTTCTTCCCTAAATTCTATGGAAACCCTAGGAAAGAGAAATAAAATCAAGCAAGCTTAATTAGGTAAGTAATCATGTCTCATTTTTAGTAATTTTCATAATTTTGAGATCGTAATAACTTAATCTATCTATTTTGGGGACAAATTTCTAAGGATATTAGATTATTGAAATTTCCCATGGATGAATATACTGAAATTTTGAAATTTATGGTAGAAATTGAAAGGTTGTTGATAGATAAACAACTTTTGTAAAGTGAATTTTCATGAAATTGGGATCTAGGAACTAAATTGTAAAGATGTAAAATTTCTGGAAAATTTTGATTTTTATGAAACATATGTGCTGTAAATGTTCTATGTAAAAATCAGTTAGGCTTGGAATAAAGATTAAATTGCACAAATTTCATTTTTCGAGCCTAGGGACGAAGTTGTAATTTATGGAAAGTATAGGGGCAAAATGGTAATTTTTCCTAGGATGTGAATTGAATTAAATTGAGTACGAAATGGATTAAATTGAGGTTAAATTCATTTATATAGATCCGGATAGACCTAGTACGGAGTCGAATCGAGGAAAACAAAAAGTATCAAATTAGTAGATCCTTGTATACGAACGTTTATCGAGGTAAGTTTGTGTAACTAGATTATATATATAAATATGTTTGGAATTGAATGTTAAATATGTGCTAATTGTATAAATGTTTAATAAATAAAATAAATTACATGCTTGATATTGCTCGATAAGTATAAGTCCCGCTTGAATAGATGGAGTTCGATGAATTTAGGATTTCCCGATTGGTTGTGGTCTTGCATATGTTACAAACACACCATAACTTGAAAGAGCATCCTGTTATAAGCCCTCTCGAGCTTCCCGTTAGATGGTTCTTGTGAGCATCTTGATCGATAGTGAGCTTGTATGTGTTGCGGACTACAGTAACTTTTTGTGAGGGTCCTGTTATATAATCGGTTGTGATCCTGCATATATTGCGGACACAAACGCAGCTTTTTATGAGTGTCCTAATATAGGCTCTTTTTGAGCTTCCTGATATGGCTTGCTTGAACATCCTGTTATATGGCTATCCGGAGCTCCTTGATAATAGCTCTTCGGAGTTACCTGTTAAGCTCAATGAGCTTCTTTTTTCTTAACTCTTATGAATTTCATGTTATAGCCCAAATAAGCTTCTTGTTAATTGGCTCACATGAGCATCCTGTTACATGGATCGAGAGAGTGCTTCCTGATTATGTGTCCTAATTGGGTACCTCTGAATATGAGTTGATGGTTTACAGTGTTGTACATTTGAAGTGTACTACATATGTATCCATCGATATTTCAAATAAATTCAACGGGAAAAGTTCTGTTATGGCTAATCTGAACTTGAGATGATTTATCATAAAAATGTATATGTTATATGGAAATATGATAAGAAAAGTATATGTGTATGAAAGTTATTACATGATGAGCTCATCTTTATTACTTGAAAAGTATTTAGAAATTTATGACTAACTTGTTTGATTGAGTGTATGTGACTAGGCAATTGGTCAATTTGTTGGGATGCATGATATTTACATGATTACTTAAATTGAATATAAATGGTAAGTTGAATTCCTGTTATGCGAACTTACTAAGCATTAAATGCTTACTTTGTCTTATTTTTCTCTATTTTATATAGCTCGGAAGCTTGTAAAGGTTAGAATCGGTCGAAGCACCATCACACTATCCTTAAGCTCATTTTGGTATTAATAACAAACTTATTTTGGTATAATGGCATGTATAGGCTAACTTGGCCAATGTTAAAATTTAAATGGTTAATTGTAATATCACCACTGGAATGGCTAGTGATAGTATGTTTAGTGAATATATATAAGGTTATAATATGGTTAATATATGTGTGCTTGATATAGTTAGATTGAACTTTGGTAAACATATATGTCTTACAAAAGGTAAGTTTGAATACATGTGATGATATATCATGTATAATGTTAATGTTGGCTTGGTTTTAACATTTTGAATTGGTTGGTATATGTATGCAAGTATTAATGTAGGTACAAGGTGAAATTTGGGTGAGAAATAAGGCTTAAAAATGACTTTATTTTGTCCACACGAGTATACACACAAGCATGTGTCTCAACCGTGTGTCCCTTGCATCTTAAAAATTGAGAAACAGAATGCTCAGAATTGGTCACACTGGTAGAGACACAGGCGTGTGTCTCGGCCGTGTGAAACACATGGCCCAACACATGGGCGTGTGTCTTGGCCGTGTGAATCTTGAACCTATTTTTGAAAATTAAATTGTCTACACGGTCTAGCACACAGGCTTGTGGCTGTCCGTGTGACCCAAGTCAGTAGCTACTCTAATTTTGAGCACGGGTTGGGACACGACCATGTGCCTTACATCAAATACCCACACAGCTAAGACACGGGCATGTCACTTGGCCGTGTGAGCCGCACGGCCTGATCATACGGGCGTGTGTCCCCTGCATATAAGGAAATTTTAAAAATTTTGTGAAAAATTCTCTGAGATCCGAATTAGTCCCGACTTGTTTCTAATGTATAAATTGGGCTTCAAGGGTCCAATTAAGGGACAATATGATTGAATATGATTGGTTTCGAATATGAATAGTAAATGACATAAATTAACTTTAAATTATTTTCTAAACTCTAGTAATACTCTGTAACCCTATTTTGACAATGGATCTAGGTTAAGGGTGTTATATTTATTGGTATTAGAGCTACGGTTTAGCCAATTTTGGACTAACGTAGTAAGTACGAGTTTAGCTATACATTTCATTATATATAATTTGTAATAGTATGATATCTCCTGACCATTTTAAATGTATTTTTCATATAGTAATGTTGCCAAACTAAGCTAGAGCTAAATCTGAGGAAGCTGATAGCAATGCTCCAAATTCAGCTTCAGTTCAAAGAGTTGCATCTAGTAGTAGTAGAAGGCCAAAATTTGAGGGACGAGGTGAAGAGGCACAAGAAGCCTTCTTTCAAATGATGAATGAGTGGTTCACAGAATTCTTAAGGATAAATCCTATTGTACAACAACCTCCCCCTCTTGTTCCTCAACTGGTTCTAGATATGCCACCAGGTACAGAACCTGTTAGAACTGTAAGCCCCCTATAGATAAAATCCATAAATATGGTGCGGAAGAATTTAGAGCAACAACTAATGACGATCCGGAAAGGGCTAAATTTTGGTTAAAAAATACCATCAGATTTTTGGATGAATTATCTTGTACACATGAAGAATGTTTGAAATGTGCTGTATATTTGCTAAAAGACTCAGCCTTTCAATGGTGGAATACCTTGATTTCTATTGTACCGAGGGAAAATGTTACTTGAGAATTTTTCCAAACAGAATTCAAAAAGAAGTACATTAGTCAGAGATTCCTTGATCAAAAAAAGAAAGAATTTCTAGAGCTTAAATAGGGGAATATGACAGTATCCGAGAACGAACGAGAATTTGTTCAGTTAAGCAAATATGCCAAAGAGTATATCCCGACTGAAGTTGCTATGCGTAAACAGTTTGAAGAGGGATTAAATAAAGATATTAAGTTGTTAGTTGGAATCTTGGAATTAAAAGTATTTGTTGTACTGCCTGACCGATAACATAAAGTTGAAGAACTAAATAAATAAAAGAGGCAAGCAGAGATGGAAGCCCGAACTTCAAGTAAAATATTTATGGGCAAGCCATAATCATCAACTTCAAAGAAATCAAAGAAATATCATGATCGTTCTATCTCATCTGTGGGGTATTCTGGAAAAGACCGAGGCTCTCAACGCTCTAATCCAAGATCTCCAGCCCCATTAGCAGCAAGTGCTGAAAGTGTCGGTAATCCCAAACCTAGATGTAAACATTGTAATAAATTTCATTTTGGAGAGTGTCGTATGAGAAGCGGAGCCTACTATAGTTGTTGTTCTCTCGATCACTATCTTCAAGATTGTCTAGAAAGGCTTGAAAAAGATACTGTGTAGACTTCAAAGCCAAGCAACTCTGCCTCGAGACGTAGACCACCTCGTAACCCCGATAATATGAGTGATAAAAGTTTCAACAGTTAAATCTGAAGCACGAGCACCGACAAGAACATATGCTATACATGCACGAGAGGATGCTTTTACACCTGATGTTATTACTGGTACATCTTCTCTTCTTGATACTGATATTACTGCTTTAATTATCCTGGTTCAACACATTCATACATATGCATAAATTTAGTGTCTATTAAAAATTTACCTGTTGAGTCCACTGAATTCATGGTTAAAGTTTCGAACCCTCTAGGCTAGTATGTAATGGTGGATAAAGTTTGTAAAAATTGTTCGTTAATAGTACGGGGTTATTGTTCCTCGATTTAATGATTTAATGTAATGTAATTCGGTATGGATCGCTAACTCAAAGATGATGCGAGAGTAAATTGTAAACAGAAGTACATTGTGTTAAATTGTCAGAATGGTGAAGTGCTCTGAGTTGAATTTGATGTACTAAATGGGTTGTCAAATGTAATCTTAGCTATATCAGCACAGAAATATATCAGAAAGGCTATGATGCTTATCTTGCATATGTGTTGGACACTAAAGTATCTAAATCAAAGATTAAGTCAGTGCGGATTGTTTGTGAATTTCTTGATACGTTTCCAGAGGAATTACCCAGAGTATAGCTAGCCAGAGAGATGGAATTTTCCATAGATCTTGTTCCTGGAACAACACTTATATCTATAGAACCTTACAAAATGGCACCTACTGATTTGAAAGAATTGAAAGCACAATTGTAAGAATTAACAGATAGAGGTTTTACTCGACCCAGCTCATCACCTTGGGGTGCATTGATTTTGTTTGTTAAAATAAGCATGCTAATCATTTGAGAATTGTGTTGCAAACTCTGTGTGAAAACCAACTGTATGCCAAATTTAGTAAATGTGAATTTTGGCTTCAGGAACTCAATTTTCTTGGACATATAGTATCTGCAAAAGTATCAGGGTGGATCCGAATAAGATTTTAGCCATTTTTAATTGGAAGCCACCGAAAAATGTGTCTGAAGTCAGAAGTTTTCTGGGATTAGCCAGTTACTATCGAGATTTTTACAAGGGTTTTAGATGATAGCTTCGCCGATGAGATGGCTATTACAAAAAGATGTAAAATTTTAATGGACCGACAAATGCCAGGAAAGCTTTGATCAATTGAAAGCCTTGTTGAATGATGCACCGGTTCTGGTCCAGCCTGAATCGAGTAAAGAATTTATAATTTACAGTGATGCATCATTAAGTGGTTTGGGTTTTGTCTTGATGCAAGAAAGAAAGTAATAGCCTATGCTTCTAGACTGCTAAAACCACATGAAAAGAACTATTCGATACATGATCTAGAATTGGCGGCCATTTTGTTTGCATTGAAAATTTGAAGACACTATTTGTTTGGTGAAAAATGTCATATATTCACTGACCATAAAAGTTTGAAGTATTTAATGTCGCAAAAAGACTTGAATCTAAGACAGCGCAGGTGGCTTAAGTTATTAAAAGATTATGATCTGGTTATTGATTATCATCCGGGAAAAGCCAATGTCGTTGCAGTTGATCTAAGCAGAAAATCCCTGTTTGCCTTGTGAACAATGAATACCCGATTGTCTTTACATGATGATGGTTCAATTATAGCTAAGTTAAAAGCTAGACGACGTTTCTGCAGTAGATTTCTGAAGCTCAAAAAAATAATGATGAATTACGAGCTAAATGGGTACAATGTGAGTCAAATTTCTATTCAGAATTTCAGATTAGATCTTATTGTTGTCTGCTATTCAGAGGTAGAATATGTATACCGAAGAATTTAGAACTTGTACAGAAGATATTGTATGAAGCTCACAATAGTATTATGTCTGTGCATCCGGGAAGTAACAAAGTGTAAAATGATTTGAAAAAGATGTACTGGTGGCCGATAATGAAATGTGATATTTTTAAATTTGTGTCTATGTGTTGATATGTAGCAAGTTAAAGCTGAACATCAAGTACCTTTGAGATTATTACAGCCAATTACGATACCGGAATGGAAATGGAAAAGAGTTACTATGGACTTTATATCATGGTTACCCTTATCTCCAAAAAAGAAAGATGCCATTTGGGTAATCGTCGACCGATTAACAAAGTATGCACACTTTATTCTCAGTACGTATGGATTTCTCTCTGGATAGATTGGCTGAGTTATATGTTTCTGAGATTGTTAGACTACATGGGGTACCAGTCTCCATTATTTCTGATAGATATCCTCAGTTTACATCCCGATTCTATAATAAGTTGCAAGAAGATCTGGGTACACAGTTACATTTCAGCATCGATTGCTATCCTCAGACTGATAGACAATCTAAACATGTGATACAGATTTTAAAAGATATGCTTCAGTGTTGTGTCTTGGAATTCGAAGGTAACTGGGAAAAATATTTTTCTTTAGTTGAATTTGCATACAATAATAGCTATTACTCAAGTATTAAAATGGCACCGTATGAGGCTCTGTATGGTCGTAAATGTAGAACTCTGTTGTACTAGACAGAACTCAGTGAGAAAAAGATACATGGAGTTGATTTGATTCGTGAAACTGAAGAAAATGTGAAGGTGATTCACAATAATTTGAAAGCAGCCTCTGATCGTTAAAAGTCTTATGCCGATCTTAAAAGAAAGGAGATAAATTTTCATATCGGTGATAAGGTATTCTTGAAAGTATCACCTTGGAAGAAATTTCTTCGGTTTGGCCGTAAAGGAAAACTAAGTTCATGGTTCATTGGACCATATGGGATCACAAAAAGAGTCGGACCTATTGTATATCAATTAGCATTACCACTAGAGCTTGATAGAATTCATAATGTTTTCCATGTGTCTATGTTACGACGGCATTGGTCAGATCCTTCACATGTTATCTCTCCAAAGAAGTGGAAATTCAGCCTGACGTGACTTACAATGAAGAATCGATTAAAATCCTGGCACAAGAGACAAAAGAATTAAGAAATAAAAAGGTAGCTTTAGTAAAATTTCTTTGGCAATGACATGGGATTGAAGAAGCTACCTGGGAACTGAAGGATACCGTGAGAAAACAATATTCGAACCACTTTACTGGTAAGATTTTTGAGGACGAAAATTCTTTAAGGGGGAGAGTTGTAACAGCCCGTTTTTAATGATATCAGAACAGTGGTTTCGGACCACAAATTCGAGTCAGAAAAAAATTTATTTTATATTATTGCATGGTCTATATTATGATAAGAAAGACGTATGAAAATTTCGATAATAAAATTTTACCGATTTCATGTTTAATTATAAACAAGACCAAATTGCATAAAATGTAAAAGTTGAGTTCTTGTAGCTATAAGTATCAAATAGCTACAGAATTCAAAACTTGAGGTTCTTATATGGTAATTAGACCATTAAGAGAAGTTAGCAGATATTTTTAATGATTCATCCATGGAAAAATTAGAAAAATAAAAGGACTAAATAGGAAAAAGAAAAAATAAAAGATGATATCTTAATTAAATAGAAAATATCATCATTTTATATCATCTTCTTCCCCAAATTCTATGGAACCCCTATGAAAGAGAAAGAAAATCAAGCAAGCTTAATTAGGTAAGTAATCATGTCCCGTTTTTAGTAATTTTTATATTTCCGATATCGTAATAACTTAATCTATCTATTGTGGGGATCAATGTAAGGATATTAAAGTATTGAATTTTTTCCATGGATGAATATTCTGAAATTTTGAAATTTATGGTAGAAATTGAAAGGTTATTGATAGATAAACAACTTTTGTAAAGTGAATTTTCATGAAATGGAGATTTAGGGACTAAATTGTAAAGATGTAAAATTTTTGGAAAAATTCTAATTTTTATGAAATATATGTGCTGTAAATGTTATATGTAAAAATTAGTTAGACTTGGAATAAGAATTAAATTGCACGAATTTCATTTTCCGAGCCTAGGGATGAAATCATCATTTATGGAAAGTATAGGGGTAAAATGGTAATTTTTCCTAGGATGTGAATTGAGTTAAATTGAGTATGAAATGGATTAAATTGATGTTAAATTCATTTATATAGATCCGGATAGACCTATTACGGAGTCAGATCGAGGAAAATAAAAAGTATCGGATTAGTATATCCTTGTATATAAACGTTTATGGAGGTAGGTTCGTGTAACTAGATTATGTATATTAATATGTTTGGAATTGAATGTTGAATATGTATGAATTGTATAAATGTTTAATGTATAAAATTAATTACATGCTTGATATTGCTCGATAAGTATAAGTTCCGTTTGAATAGATGGAATTCGATGAATATGGGATTTCCCGATTGGTTATGGTCTTGCATATGTTGCAGACACACCATAACTTGAAATAACATCTGTTATAAGTCCTCTCGAGCTTCCCATTATATGGTTCTTGGGAGCATCCTGATTGGTAGTGAACCTGCATGTGTTGTGGACTACCGCAGCTCTTTGTGAGCATCCTGTTATATGATCGGTTGTGATGCTGCATATATTGCGAACACAAACGCAACTCTTTATGAGCGCCCTGATATAGGCTCTTTTTGAGCATCCTGATATGGCTCGCTTGAACATCCTGTTATATGGCTATCCAGAGCTCCCTGATAATAGCTCTTTGGAGTTACCTGTTAAGATCAATGAGCTTCCTGTTTTAAACTCTTATGAGTTTCCTGTTATAGCCTGTAAGCTTCCTATTACATTTTTAAATTAAAAAAAACCCCCTTTAACAAATTTAAAAAAAATTTTTAAAAAAAAAAAAAAAAATTAAAAATAAAAAAAATTAAATTAAAAATTTTAAAAAATTTTTAAAAAAAAAATTTTAAAAAAAAAAAAAACCTCCCTTTTAAATTACCCTTTTCCTTTTATTTTCCCTTCAAGGGGATAAATAATTGTCCTTTTAAACATTTTTTAAAATTTAAAAAACCAAAAAAAAAAAAAAAGGGGGAAAAAATTTGGGAAATTTTAAAGGGGGGTGTTTTAAATAAAAATTTTTTTGGGGTAAAATTGCAAAAACCCCAAAGGGTAAATTTTTTAAGGGAAATTTTGTAAAAAAAAAAATTTAAAGGTTTTTGGGGAAAAAAAAAAAGCTTTTTTCCAAATTATTTTCCCTTTTTTCCCCTTGGGGGTTTCCCCAATTTTTTTTTCCCAAAAAAAAATTTTTATTAGGGTTTTTAAAAAAAAAAAAAAAATTTAATTTAAAAAAAAAAAATTTTTTAAACCTTTTGGTTTTAAAATAAACCTTTTTTTTTTATTTTTTTTTCCCTTTTTTTTAAAAAAAATTTTTAAAAAATAAAAATTTAAAATAAAAATTTTAAAAATTTTTTAAATTTTTAAATTTTAACAATTTTTTTTTAATTTAAATTTTGGGGAAAATTTCCCCCAAATTTTAAAAGGGGAAAAAATTTTAAATTTTTTTCGGGGGGGGGTATCTTGGGGTTTAATTTGGTTCAAAGGGTGCCCCCGGGGTCCAAAAATTTTAAAAATTTTTTTTTTAAAAATTTTAAATTGGGAAATTTAAATTATTTAAAGAAATTTTTTTTAGAAAAAGGGGGAAATTTTTTTTTAAAATTTTTTTTCCCTTTTTTTTTCAGGTTTTGGGGGTATTTGGGGTAAGATTTTAAATTTATCCCAAAAATTATTTTTAAAATTAAAAAAATTTCTTTAATTTTTTAATTTTATTTTTAAAATTTTTTTGAGTTTCCTTAAAACCCGGGTTTTAAAAGGGAAAATGGGGAAAATTTTTGTTTCCCCTTGAGTACCCAAGGAAAAATTTTGGGGTTTTGAAATTTTTGGGGTAAAAATTTTCCGGGAAAAGTTTGTTAAAAAAGGGGTGGGTTTAGTTTTTTGGTTTTTAAGGGAAAGAAAAATTAGGGGCCAAATTTTGGGGGTTTCACCCAAGGCCAAAAGGGGGAAATTTTTGAAGAAAGGATTAAAATTTCAATTTTTTGCCCTTTTTCAAATTAGTTTAAAGGTCTTTAATTTGGGTTTGGGTTTAACATTCCCTTTAAAACTTTAAGTTTAATATTTTAAGGAGCCCTTTAAAATTTTTGGGGTTTTAAGGGGAATTTATTTGGGGTAAAAGTTTGGTTTGGAAACGATTTTGTTTGGATGTTGGTTTTGGGTTTGCTCTAAAGGGGTGGGGAAAGGGTTTTGGGGTTTGTTAAATTTGGTGAGCCAATTACAAAAACCCCTTGGAAAACCCCAATTATTTCAGAAAGGGTTTTGGGCTAGATTTCCCTTTGTTGGGAAAATTTTAAGGGTTTGGGCCCCTTTTTTGGTTAGGGTATTTTCGGGTTTTGATTTGGTGCTTTTAATTTTTGGTTATGTCAAGGACCAAAGGCTAAAACCCTTATCGATGCTAACGCAACCCCTAGCAATCCCGAACCTATAATTGACAGTACAAAACCCAAAATTAGCCTATAGCCACGGTTTAAACAAATCCATTATACCAATCATGAATCCACCCAACCACTTAACACTTACCTCCAAACAAACAATAGAATTTTCAAAACCTCACACCATTTATGGCTAATCTCCAGCCCTTTGATTGACTCCTAACAATCAAAATAAACACTTTTCTTAAGTCACTTATCCATAATCATATTCAAGATAAAACATAAACAAACTTACCGATAAAGAAGCGAAAGGAAAAAGAAAGAGATGGGGAAGGGTTTGGAGCTCCCAGAAGGTGAGGAGGGAAAAGGAAGGATGATGAACGAAATTTCAAACACAAGAGAGGGTCAAAAGACTTGAATCGAAATCAATAACCCTCCCTAATCCATTATTTTCCTCCTAAAATCATCCCTTACTTACTTCTTTTGTTTTCTTTTGTTCCAAACACATCTCAATCACTTTAGTATTTCGCTAAACCAAAACTCTTAAGGTCCATTAATTTGGTTGAAATCGTTTTGAGCAAAAACAACATCCTTGCTCGTGGAAACCAAATCGGATTCAAACACAAGGTCACCAACACTCAAACACTTCACTTAACCACTAGACCAAATGGGGTATGTATGCGGATGTCCATTCCTATAATTACCTACTCACTTTAGTTTATAAGCCTATTAATTGTGTCTTTGGGACACCAGTGTTTTGGTAACACCGTGGTTTGGCACCACCGGTGGTTTGGTACCACACGGGTAGAAAAGCGATATGGATGGTTAGGATCGGGTTGCATTAATTATGTTGCTTTGAGATAGTGCTTAATTCATAAAAATACCAAAATTTACCCTAATTGTGACTTGAACTTGGGACCTCCCACACATACCCAAAACACATAACCCCGATGGTTCTAAGCACGGTGAGGGTGATGAAGTAGTTCGATCGGTAATAGGAGAAACTATCATCCAACTTGGTATCTCGCTCAAAGCCGAGAAAATGGTCGGGAAAGGTGCGAAGCATATGTGGTGCATGTGCTAAGGTCCAGGTATCACCATTGAAGGTAAAAGAGGCGGATATCGTAAGGCGGCATTTCATTACTCGGTATGGGCATTTTGAATTCTTGGTTATGCCGTTCGGGTTGACTAACGCACCGGCTGACTTTCATGGATCGATGAATAGGGTGTTCCAACGATTACGGATCGGTTAAGTGGTAGTTTTATCGACGACATCTTGGTATACTCAAGGATCGAGGAAGAGCATGACGCTCATTTACGGGTGGTATTGCGATTCTAAGGGAGAAAAAATTTCTATCACGAAGTTCAAGAATCGAGTTACGCTCGTGGAGGTGACATTTTGGGTCATGTAGTGTCGGTTGAGGGATTAGAGTGGACCCGAAAGATAGAAGCGGTTACGGATTGGAAGCCGCCTAAGTCGATGTGAAATTCAAGTTTTCTGGGTTGGCGAGGATACTACCGAAGATTTGTAGAGGTTTCTCGTTAATTGCGCACCGATGACCAAATTATTGAGAAGGGAGTTCCGTTTGTTTGACCGAGAGCGGCGAGGAGAGCTTCGATAAGTTAAAGAAGATTTTGGTGAAGCTCGGTTCGATCCACCTGAGGTCGGTAAAGAATGATGTCTTGCGATGCATCACATCTGAGCTTGGGTTGTGTCTTGATGCAGAAGGGAAGGTGGTGGCTTACGCATCCCGTCACCGAGGCCACATGAGGTAAATTATCCTACTACGATCCGGAATTAGCTTGGTGTAGTGTTTGCCCTAAAGATATGGAGGCATTACTTGTACGGAGAGAGATCGGTAGTCTTGCTCCCATCTTTTCCTTTTTGTTTTTTTTGAAGCCGAATGCCCCTCTCATTCCCTTTCCTTCTCTTGTTGTTAGTAAACCGAAACCAGCCTCCTCACTTTTGACCGTAACACATTTCACCAAAAGCTACATCCTCTAATTTCTTCTTCACCTAAACCGCAAACTACCATAAGCCTACCCTTGTCGATTTTGGCCTTTAGTTGCCGAAAGTACTCTCCTCTCCTACTTCTTTTGTTTTCTTTTGTTCATTGTGTGTAAGCCGAAACTCCACTCCCCTAAACCTTTTTCTCCATTTCTTTTTCATCCAAAACCGAGAGTATTCTTTCTTCCTTGTGTTCTTTTTAAACTCTTCTTTTCGGGATTAAGAGTGTTAGCCGAACCTTCTTTGGTTTTGACCGAATCTTCCCTTCTCTTTGTGTTTTGTTCTTTGGCCGAATCTAAGGGTGGTGTGGATTACTTTTGGTAGTTCGTTTTCAAGCCTTGGAGAAGGTTCTTGGGTTTGGCCGAATGCTTTTTGGGTAAGGCTTCTGTTCTCTATCGGCATCTAGAAGAGGGTAAGTGTTGGTTTTGGTGTTGGTTTTATGGCGTATTAATTTGGTTGAAATCGTTTTGTTATAGGACATCAAAGGTGTCAAAGCAAGCAAGAGGAGCCGTTTTCTTCATCGGTTGATTAGTGGGCCGATTGTCTAAGGAACCACTCTTTGGTTGAGTTGGTAGGAAACCAAATCGGTGAAAATGAGGCTTTCGACAAACCCTTTTTGGTCTAAATGGTGTTGGCGAATATATAGATGTCTAACCCCTATGTTTTGGCCGATTGTAGAAGCTAGTACTCGAGGACTTAGATTGCTTTTGTCGATTTCTAGACTCGTATTTACGGTGTGTAAACTAACACACCGATACCTAGTAATGTTATTAATAAACTGTTTGCTCGCTGAAAATGATACAAGTATGATGGATAATTGGATACCCAAATGGGTATGTGTACGGATCCGGGTAAGTCTATTTTATTACAAGTCCTATTATGGATACTTTGAATATGATGATCTATCTTTGATATATATATGCTATGAGATGCAATGTTGGACATGGTTGCATGAGTTACATGATTGCATATTGTACATGAGTCAAGATGACATGTATGGGTGATCTGAGTGGAAGGAGCGGTGATATTTTGTGTTGACGAGCACCGGTGCTTTGGTAGCACACTTTGTGACTTTGGGTCACGGAGGTTTGGCACCTCATTGCGACTTGTCCCTGTGGTTTAACCACCGTGGGTTGGCCCCACTTGAGATATGGGATCGTCCGCTAGTGATTTGGTATCACACGATGGGTTGGCCCCATCATCGATTTGTGACTTCGGTCACGGTGCTTTGGTAGCACAATTGTGTCTTTGGGACACCGGTGGTTTGGCACCACATTGACGGATATTGTGTCTTTGGGACACCAGTGTTTTGGTAACACATTGTGACTATATGTCACCAGTGGTTTGGCACCACCAGTGGTTTGGTACCACACGGGGTAGAAAAGGCGATATGGATGGTTAGGATCGGGTTGCATTAATTATGTTGCTTTGTATGATGTGTGTTAGCTTGTTGTTCTTCGGGAGTGGGAATTACACACTGAGTCACTCGACTCACCCTCTCCTTTGACATTTCAGGTGACTCGTAGGCGCGGACGTGGAGCCGGGATGGACTCGAGGTGCTCATGCCATACTGAAATAAAGCTTTGCTTGGACTTTTAAGAAATTTGGTACTTAAGTTTTATTATTTGGTTTATTTGGGTTGTAAATGGCCTTTTAAATTATGTTTTGTTTACGCTTAAGTTAGATTTTTCATATGCTTTAACAAACTACTTGAGTTAAAATATGCTAAAACTTGGAAGGACAACGTTTTCAAAACTTCAAAAACGATGTTTTAAACTATACCATCGGTATCAAACTATAACTCGAACAAATGAACTCAAATGGTTTTCTAGCCTAAATAGGATTTTTCTACTAAGACAAAGTACTTTAGTAATAATGCGAGACAACTTAAAAATCAATCCAACATAAATTAGTTTTACCTACACTTCCGATAACTTTTCAAAGCTCTCGGGTTTTCAAATACAACATAAATCTTTAAGTCAAAACCTACTGATACAAAATTTTAGAGTGGAAAAGGAAGGATGATGAACGATAAACGAAAATTTCAAACACAAGAGAGGCAGAGGAATCAGAAATCAATAACCCCTCCCTAATCCATTATTTTCCTCCTAAAATCATCCCTTACTTCCCCACACATCTCAATCACTTTAGTATTTCGCTAAACCAAAACTCTTAAGGTCCACTGAGCAAAAACAACATCCTTGCTCGTGCTAGGATTCAAACACAAGGTCACCAACACTCAAACACTTCACTTAACCACTAGACCAGCATGTCCATTCTGTTAATTACCTACTCACTTTAGTTTATAAGCCTATTAACCAGAGATAGTGCTTAATTCATAAAAATACCAAAATTTACCCTAATTGTGACTTGAACTTGGGACCTCCCACACATACCCAAAACACATAACCCCAGAAGCAGATACGAATTTTGTGTCAAAACTACAAAAGTCAAAATTAAGAAAAATCAAGGCGTTACAACTCTACCCCCTAAAAGAAAATTTTGACTTCAAAATTTTACCTGATTAGAAAGGGTGAGGATACTGCTGACGTATCGCATCCTCCAGCTCCCAAGTGGCCTCTTCTGTGCTATAATTCTATACAGTACTTTCACTAAAAGGATAGACTTCCTTCGCAGAACTTTAATGTCACGATCCAGATCTGGATCGTCTCCTCCTCAAACGCCAGATCTGGTCTAATCTCCACTTCCTCAATAGGAACAACGTGCGTGGGGTCAGAGCGGTAGCGTCTCAACATCGAGACGTGGAACAAACCATGAATGTGATCCAACTCCGGAGGAAGCTCCAACTGATATGCGACTAGCCCTACTTGTTATAAAATACGATACGGCCTAATAAACCGAGGGCTCAGCTTACCCTTACGATCTTTTTCCATGGTGAGACCTTGAGAAAAACAAAGTCCCCCATAGAATATTTGATATCCTTTCTTTTCAGATCCGCGTAAAACTTCTTCCTATCAGATGCCACTTTCAAATGATCCCGAATCAATCGGACCTTATCTTCATTTTCAAAAACCAATTTCGGACCCAGAACACGTCACTCACCCAACGTAGTCTAGCACAAGGGAGTGCGACACTTACGACCATACAAGGCCTCGTAAGGTGCCATCTGTATGCTAGAATGGTAGTTGTTGTTATAGGCGAACTCAACCAACGGCAAGTATTCCTCTCAACTACCTCGAAAAGCTATAACACGACTCCTCAACAGATCCTCTAGTACTTGAATCGCCTCTCCAACTGACCATCTGCCTGAGGATGGAAAGCAGCACTAAAGTCCAACCTTGAACCCAGAGCTTCATCCAACCTCTTCCAAAATTGAGACGTGAAACGAGGATCCCTATCGGAGATGATCGAGAGAGGAACCCCATGTAGTCTCACTATTTTAGATATGTACAGCTTAGCTAACTTCTGGAGAGAAAAGTCCGTCCTAACCAGAATGAAATGAGCGGACTTGGTCAATCGATCCATGATGACCCAAACAAAATCCTTCTTAATGGGTGTTAATGGCAACCTACTAACGAAGTCCACGTTACGAGCTCCCATTTCCACATCGGAATCTTTACCGACTGCAGTAACCCTGAAGGTAACTGATGCTCAGCCTTAACCTGCTAACAAGTCAGACAACGAGCAACGAAGTCAGTAACCTCACGCTTCAACCCTGGCCACCAGTATAACTCTGACAAATCTCGATACATTTTATTCCCCTTGGGATGTATAGCTTAAGAGCTACTATGCGCTTCCCTCAGAATCGACTGTCTTAAATCTTAATCATTTGGTACAGATTCAACCGCGAAAACAAAGTACCCCGTCACTGTTAATCCCAAAATTAGTAGAATCACTAGTCTCAACTTGACGAAATCGCAACTCAAAAGACTTATCTCCCATCTGTTTACTTCTAATCTGATCAATCCATACAGGCTTAACCTATACTTTCGCTAACAAACTCCCATCATTGAATAAACTGAGTTGAACGAACATTGCTTTCATATCTGTCATAGCCCTACGGCTCAAAGCATCTGCCAGCACATTAGCCTTACCATGGTGGTACTTGATGGTGCAGTCATAATCCTTAAGCAGTTTAACCTATCTACGCTGCCTAAAGTTTAACTCCTTCTGAGTAAGAAGATACTTGAGGCTTTTGTGATCAGTGTAGATAGTACACTTCTTACCATACAGATAGTGCCTCCAGATTTTAGAGCGAATACTACCACTGCCAACTCAAAATCGTGCGTTGGATAATTGGCCTCATGCGTCTTGAGCTGACGAGACGCATAAGCTACCACTTTACCATCCTGCATCAGTATGCAACCCAGACCCACATGCGACGCATCACTGTATACGATGAAATCTTTCCCCGATTCAGGCTGTATGAGAACCAGATCCTGAGTTAAAATAGATTTGAACTTCTCGAAGCTCTCTTATTGCTTATCAGTCTAGACAAAGGGAACTCCCTTACGCAGAAGCTGGGTCAATGGTGATGCGATCAAAGAGAACCCTTCAACGAAGCGTCGATAGTAACCCGCTAGCCTGAGAAAGCTGTGGATTTCAGACACATTCTTCTATTGTTTCTAATCCAACACAGTCTCAATCTTATGAGGATTAACATGAATCCCCTCATAAATCGCATGCCTCGTAAATGTTACTTCTGAGCCGTAATTCACACTCATCAACTTTGCGTACAACTGTTTCTCACAAAGAGTCTATAATACCACTCAGAGATGCGCATCATGCTCGTCCTTAGTCTTCGAATACACTAGAATGTTGTCAATAAAGACTACCACGAACCGATCCAGTTAGGGCTGGAACACTCGATTCATCAGATCCATAAAAGCTGCTGGTGCATTTGTCAGTCCAAATGGCATCACTAGGAACTCGTAATGACCATAACAAGTCCTAAATACCATCTTATGTACGTCAACCTCCTTAATTTTCAACTGGTGATACCCTGATCATAGATCGATCTTGGAGAACACAGAAGCTCCTCTTAACTGGTCAAACAGAACATCAATCCTTGGTAGGGGTACTTATTCTTGATGGTTAGCTTATTCAATTGATGGTAGTCAACATACATATGCATGGATCCATCATTCTTTTTCACAAACATAACAGGTGCTCCCCATGGAGACACACTAGGGGGATGAACCCACGATCCAGTAACTCTTGAATCTGAGCCTTAAGCTCCATAAGCTCCTTCGGTGTCATTTTATAAGGGGTGATGAACACTAGAGCTGTACCAGGAAAGAGCTTAATCCCAAATTCCACTTCTGCGGTTGAGGCGGAACTGATAATTCCTCAAGAAAAACATCCAAAAAGTCCCTTACGGTTCTAAGGTCCTTAACTGAAGAGTCCTTAGAATCTGAAACACTGATGTAGGCCAAGAATGTCTCATATCTCTTCCGTAACAACTTTTTTGCCACCAAGCAGAAATCACATTCGTCAATAGTCTCGGCGTTCCCTAATCACCACTACCTCATTATCCTCATCGGTTCTCAACACAACCTTTTTTGTTGCGCAGTCCAGACTTACTCGGTGCTTGACCAGCCAGTCCATTCCTAGAATCAAATCAAACTCCCCGAATAGAAGTTCCATCAAATTAGCTAGAAATATTGTCCCTTGAACCTCTAGCGGGACGTCTCTAAACAATTTACTAACCCGGATAGATTGCCCTAATAGAGTTACAATAGTTATCTCGCTCAAGGTCCTCTCAATCGGAATCCCAAAAGTTTCAGACATAGAGCTAGCTACGTAAGAGTGTGTAGAGCATATGTCTATCAATGCAGTGTAGGGTACATTAAAAATTAAGAACGTATCCGTAATGACGTCCGGAGCATCACCATCCTCTAGGCGGTATGTAGCATAAACCAGTGTAGGCTACCTCGCCTCAGTCGGTCCCGTACCTCTGCCCGATGCTCTCTGTCCTTAGCCCATGCCATTACCACCCCTGGCCTATCCTCGACCCCAAGGTGGCTGGTGAGCTACTCTCGGTGGTCAGGCAAAGACAAAGACCGCAGACTTGCATCTATTCAGTTCTCAGTGGACAATCTCTAACACGATGCTCAGTCGACCCACATCTTAAACATGCCCCTGTAGTCGTCCAACACTAGCCCGGATGGTATCTACCACAGTGCCCACAAAGCGCCACTCGAATAGGCGCAACAAGAGGCCCAACTCTCACTAGCCCATTAGACCTGGCCTTTTTCTCAAGCTTCACCATAGAATTTGAGGGCTCCGATTCCCTTTTGTTCATTCTATTCTCGCAGTTTTGGCGCTCAGCGCGCTTAACCTCCTCGACGATCTTCGCCTTCTCAACTAGAGCAGAGAAATCATGCTCCCTCTGTGGAGCTATCAAAACCCGTAAGCTATCTCTAAGTCCATCCTCAAAAACGACGCAACGCTCATACTCGATCGACATCATGCCCCGATCATACTGGTTCAATCTCAGGAACTCGGCCTCATACTCGGCCACCGAACGGTCTCCCTGGGTGAGATTAAGGAACTCACGCCTCCTAGCATCAATGTAACTGGCTCTCACATA
This sequence comes from Gossypium rotundifolium, assembly GCA_025506655.1. Classification (NCBI taxonomy): domain Eukaryota; kingdom Viridiplantae; phylum Streptophyta; class Magnoliopsida; order Malvales; family Malvaceae; genus Gossypium; species Gossypium rotundifolium. The sequence continues at coordinate 115,422,585 of CP106731.1, read as the reverse complement.
CTTGCTCTGGAAAGCTATCTTAAACTAGTCCCAAGTCAGACAGTCGGGTTGAGTGCCCTCCTTAACTGTCAGCCACTATTGGTAGACTTCATCGCGAAGCAGAAAGACAACCCCCTTTGAGCTTCTGCTCTGCAGTAAAATCCAGATCGTCCATGATTCTTTCCATGGCCTCCATCCAGTACTCGGCCACGCTAGGGGTGACTCCAATGACACCCCTGATAACTCAGCCTCATTGGATCGGAGACGTTCCATAACTGACCCTCAGCCCCTAAATCCAGTGTTGGGCCAGCGACCCTCTCTAAAATTCGTAGCATGGCTCGGGATAGTGCGTCATCCCCAACCTCACATCCATGAGACCCAGTCTATGTAGCTGGTGATATTGGCGTCTCGCTCATGTCCAAATTAGGCAGATTTTTAGATGCGAAGGACCCAACTCGAGCCCTCTACAGCCTCTACCACAGCCTCTAGTAGCCCGTCCGCGGATACCTCGTACGCTCATCATAAATTCAGAGTTTTATCCGGTATCAATAGTTTTATGCATTAGTTTACAGTTGCGATATTTATTAACAAATTTTTTATGCAGAATAGTATCAGAAGTTCAGAGTTCGTTATCGCGAATCGCATGTTTACTACGATTTTCAGTTTCACTACAATTTTCAGTTTACACTACCTAGAGTGTTTTCAATACAGTATACGACCTAAGGTTGTTTCAGGCATGCAAGTATTATTTCAGACAAATTTGAACAAAGATCAGAACACTTACTAATCGGTAGGAGACTCAAATGTACAACATACTTAGTTCAACAATATTTTAAACCACTCAAAAATTATTTCAAAAAATCAATTTTAAAAAAAACCCAAATCCACAGCCGAGTTTTGTAACCTAGCTCTAAAACCACTAAATGTAACATCCTAAACTTGGCCTGAACGTTATGGCCAAATCTGACGATGTCACATGATAGTGCTTTAGAAAATATAATTACCATAAAACCAATTTTTTTGATATCTTAGGTTACCGTAAAAAAACGTGTCGTTTATTCATTCATTGTCCATTTTCAAAATATTATACATTTTTGGAAGCTTTTAAAATAATTTGCAAATTGTATGTATATTAATAAAACCTTTATTTATTTTGAAAACTCGAAGTTTTCCTACTTCTAACCGTACAAATTCTAAGTTTTAAAACAAAATACGTAAAGGCCTTATTACATAAGAGAAAAGTTCCTAGATATGATCAACCCATTATTAAAATTAAAACCATAAATGAATGTCCAAAACCATGGTCACCGCCGAGTCCTCCGCCGCACCAATCCGTCTACTGTTGGGGATTACCTGAACAGATTAAACAGAAAAGGGTGAGTTTTTGCAAACTCAGTGTGTAATCCCCACAGAAAACATACACACAGAATATCAGATAATAAACATATATTCACAATTCAGGTCTGAGCCCATTACAGAAACGGTGTGGACCTTAGCCCACACAGATATAGATTCAAACATATCACTTAGCCTTGGCCCATTTCAGACAGAATATGCAGACAACAGAGTCCTACCCACCAGCCTCTACACACCAACTCCGTCCAACCCTACACACCATGTGGGGATAAAATCAACCCACCTAACCCTCCACACCATGTTAAAATTTAATGCAAGACGTAATCGAAATTTGCGGTTGAGTTGCCGGATAAGCGAGCTTAAGAGCCTTTCAGATACTTCCTCCAATCATAATCAACCCACCCCGATATAATGCAACATACAAGAATGACATGCTATTATGCCATTTAACACTCATATTCAGACCAATATACATGCTTAGTACAGAAATCAGATAGACAGATCATTCATATAGGGGTCTAAGTATTACTTACCGACCTTACAGTAGGTCCACAGTTGACTTGGGCGACCCGTGCAACCTTACAAAGTTTTCAGAAAAATGGGCATGCACGCGGCCCAATTTGGCCTTGGCCGTGTGGATCACATGGCCTGGCTCAGAATCTCACACACCCGTGTGGTTCACCCGTGTAGGACCACACGACCTAAATTGGTCGAGCCCGTGTGTTGCACACAACCTTGCCCAGCCATCACACGGCCATGTCGCTCGTGCATGGCCTAGCTCATAGATCACACGGCCATTTGGTGACTAACAGTCTTGCACACGGCCAGCCACACGGGCGACCACACGCCTGTGTGGCGTCGACAGTAAGATTTTTGACTTTTGTCGAAACCTCATTTTCTATATTTTTAGATACACACTTGGTATCGAATCGATGCTAACATAATCCCGAGCCTATAATTGATAGTACAAAACCCAAAATTAGCCTATAGCCACGGTTTAAGCAAATCCATTATACCAATCACGAATCCACCCAACCACTTAACACTTACCTCCAAACGAATAGCAGAAATTTCACAACCTCACACCGTTAATGGCTAATCTCTAGCCCTTGATTAACTCCTAACAATCAAAATAAACACTTTTCTTAAGTCACTTATCCACGATCATTTCTAGGATAAAACATAAACAAACTTACCGATCACGGCCAACGTCATATTGAACCAATGAGTTAATGGAAAGAAACAAAAGGAAAAAGAAAGAGATGGGGAGGGTTTCGACAGCAAGGTGGAGAGGGAAAAGGAAGGATGATGACTGAAAATTTCAAACACAATAGAGGCATAGTAATCAGAAATCAATAACCCCTCCCTAATCCCCTATTTTCCTCCTAAAACCGTCCCTCACTTCCTCATACATCTCAATCACTTAGTATTTTGGCTAAACCAAAGCTCTTACAGTTCACTGAGCAAAAACAACATCCTTGCTCATGCCGGGATTCGAACACAAGACCACCAACACTCCAACACTCCACTTAACCACTAGACCAATAGGCCCATTCTGTTAATTACCTACACACTTTAATTTATAAGCCTATTAACCAGAGATAGGGCTTAATTCATAAAAATACCAAAATTTACCCAAGTTGTGACTTGAACTTGGGACTTCCTACATACACCTAGAACACATAACCTCAGAAACAGATACAAATTTTATGTCAAAACTAAAAAATTCAAAATTAAGAAAAATCAGGGCGTTACATTTTATTTAATCTAATCGAGTAATTTTCTCAATAAACTCTATATCTTTTTGGGATTTTAAATCCTTCAGGGATTTTCTTATAAATTTCACTATCAAGTATACCATATAAATAGGATGTAACAACATCCATTAGATGTATGTCAAGTTTTTCACGTGCTACTAGACTAATAAGATATCTAAACGTGATTGCATCCACCATAGAAGAATATGTCTCCTCATAATTTGTAACACTCTTATCCCGTATCTGTCGCCGGATTAGGGTTAAGGATATTACCAGATAGATCCAAAACATTTACAAAAATTTCGTACAACCATTCACCAAACACAAAGATAGAGTCCCTTAAATAGGTCATCGAGACCTTAAACATGCTTAGAAACAGGGTCGGGACTAAACTGAAACACATATAAAATTCTCAAAATTTAAAACTTTTTAAAGTTTTAGGGGTTACATGCCCGTGTGGGTAGGTTGTGTGCCCCACACAGCTGCTAGACACCCCGTGTGTCCTCCTCATGGTTGAAATTGATTTTACTCCACGGCCACTAAGCACGCTCGTGTTGCCTGGCCGTGGTCGATTCTGACTTGGCTCCACGATTATCAAACACCCTCGTGAACTAATGTCGTGTATTCTTAGGCTATATACTGACTTCTTCATACGGCTACTAGGCACGCCTGTACCTGGCCATGTGCTCTTAAGCTAGCTACTGACTTTACCCCACGGTCACTAGACACGTCCGTATGTCACAACTGTGTGACATTATAGGCCATTTGCAAGGCCCATATGCCACCCAACTAGGGTCATTTATACAAGAAAAATACCAACACATCTCATGTATATATGACAACCAATAATATGCCAAAACATCCATTCAATCTATACATTCAATATCAATTTCAACCATGCCAACTTTCAAGACTAAAACATATATACACAAGCATAATTCATCCAAATACTTACCCAAAAACTTGACCATTTTCAATGTCATTTAACCATACCAAGACATATATCACATATCATAAATATTAATGCATATTCTCAACTCATATCTAGCCAAATCACATGGCTAAGTTCACATCTCATAACTATCCAAATAACTAGCCTATACATGCCATATCTAGCTATATACATTTCCAAAATGTACCAAAATAAGTTGAATAGTGTAATGATGATCCTCGACGGTCCCAAGCCTTCAGTAGCTTTGACGATCTATAAAACAAAGAAAACACACACACAGAGTAAGCTTTCCAAAAGCTTAGTAAGTCATGTACAAATAAACTTAATATGTAAAGCATATAAGCATATAGAAACATTGACACAATTCATATTCATAGCAAATTTCTCACATATATGCTTTGGTGCATATTCTTGGCCATATTTACCACATTCATCAATTTAAGAATCAAATATATATACATAGCTCTTTTATAACCATTCTTGCATCTCATTCACATTCCCATATTCAATCATACATTTTTTCAAATCAAAATCACATAGGTACTTACCTTTTATACACACTTAGTGTTCATACAAAATGTACCTAAAACGAATATATTCACATAATTATTCATAGCTCGGATTTGCTTGTTGAACCGATAGGAATCTAATAGGATACTCAGAAAGCTCGAAATAGTGGTACAATGCCAACGTCCCAGACGAGGTCTTACATGTACTCAGATATCGATGTCACTGTCCTAGACAGGGTCTTACACGAATCAATACGATGCCGATATCCTAGACATGGTCTTACACGTAAAGCTCATATCGATGCCAACATCCTAGACGTGGTCTTACACGAAATCTCAAATCAACGCCAACGTCCCAAATGTGGTTTTACATGATAAAACAGAATAGATACCTATGTCATGACATAGCTAATCCTATCTATTCCTAAGTTTGTACGGGACTTTTCGGACATCGATACTAAATCAGCCTTATCTCGAAATTCTTGTACAAATCATCTCATAAGCATTCATAGTTAACAATAGTCATATGAATATGCACAATTCAATATAGATACGTTTATTTACATAATGACTTACCTCGGATTCGATTTTTCAAAAATGAAAATGGCTACTCAGTTACTTTCGCTTTCCCGTGATCTAAGTCTGTTTTCCTTGGTTCTTGATCTATACATATTCAAAATTAACTCTTTTATTCACTAACTCATTCAATTCAATCCAAGGACACACATTTAGGGCTATTTGCAATTTAACCCTCACATTTGTACAAATGATCAATTTAGTCCATTTTTCTCAAAATATCAAATTCACAAAATCATCATATACTCATGCTTAGCTGAATGTTCATACATCTCATAAAAGCCCATATTTTCCATAAAATTTGTAATTTAGTCCCTCAAGTTACTATTTTCTCAAATTGGCCCTAATTAGCTAAATTCATCGAAAATTCAAGAACAAAATATGTTCATCTAGCTCAAATCTTTCATTTAACAACTAAGCTCATCACAAAACTCAACATATCATCAATGGCATATCGCATGAACATCATCAATACACAAAATTGAGACATGGGCTTGATAGTAGACTAAGCAACAATCTCAAAAACATAAAAATCATCAAAATCCAAAGTTAAAACATACCTTAATTTTGCTTAATGAGTGTCGAATACCCTAGCTTCATATTTCTTTTTCTTTTGTTTGATTTTCGGTGGATGAATGCATGAGAATAATGTCCATTTTCATGCTTAATCATATTATAATTCATTAATAACTAATTTTCAATTTTAACCTTATACAATAAAGTTATTAAACATATTTCCCAAGGTTATTATGGACCATAACCGTCCATTATCTATAGTAATGGCTAATTTTCCATAAACATTCTCCATACTTATAAAGACATGACAAATAGGTACCTTTTCATGAAGCATACTAGTTTTGCATTCAATGCAATTTAATCCTTTGTTAAAATTAAACACACAGACGGACAAATTAACTTACGAAACTTTAATACATGCTTAAGCACTCATCAATGGCACAGAATATAATATTAAAATATTATACGGACTTGGATTTGTGGTCCCAAAACCACTGTTCCAACTAGGGTATAAACCATACTGTTACATAATTAATGTCGGGCCTTTGCGAAAATCCTTGTGCTACAAGTCGAGCTTTAAATTTTATGACTTCATCAATTTTATTTTGTTTTCACACAAATACCCATTTACATCCTACCGGCTTTTACACCTTCAGGTGTTTGGACTACAAGTCCAAAAACTTCACGTTTAGAAAGTGAATTCAATTCTACTTGAATTGTATCTTTCCATTTTGGCCAATCTTTTCTATTTTTACATTCCTTAGTAGGTTTTGGCTCAAGATTCTCATTTTCTTTTATTATTTCAATAGCAATATTATAAGCAAAATTGTTGTCGACAACTACATTTTTTTCGATTCTATCTTTTTCTCGTGTTGACATAATTTATCAAGATCTTTTTATTTTTATCATTTCCATTTTCACTTTTAGGTACCTAAATCTCTTCTTGAGTTTTATAATTAGTTATGTCATGGGTCTCTTCAATAACCCCCGCCTCCACTATATGACCATCTTGAATGTTTGCTCCTTTATTTTTATGAGGATTTTTATCTTTGGAACCGACCAATCTTCCACGATTCAGGCATGGATTACTTTCTTTTGTACTAACAGTTTGCCCTATTAAGACATCAATTCGTATTGGAGCATTTTCAGCTGGCATGTGTGATTTAATGAATTTGGCAGTTGATTTGTAAAATGAATTATCTGTTGAACTTCTGGTACATATTGCTTTGTATAAGGATCTTAGATATTGATAATTCATTTCAAGTACTTTATTAATCCAAATTTTTATCCTCTCCCCCTAATATTGAGAAAACTGACAACTCATGTCATAATTAAATCTCAAATTAATAGCTCAAAAATATTATAAGGAGACTCAAAGAAATATACATTCCCAATCTCTTATTATGAACCATATTTGTGCGTTATGGTGGAGCAGTTGGAACATATATCGCACATCCAAAAATTGTAAGATGGGAAATATTTGGCTCTTGACCAAAATTAAATTGTAATGGGGAGTGTTTATAATTTATTAGCTTGATACGTACAACATGTAAATCAATACAATCTCAAATTGAAATAGAAAGTTTTGTTCTCATAAGTAATGATTTAGCAATTAGTTGGAGGCATTTGATATACAATTCAACTAAATTATTTTGTGTGTGAACATGAGCTACATGATGTTCAACTTTTATCCCAATTGACATGCAATAATCATTGAAAACTTGGGATGTAAACTCACCAACATTAGCAAGATGAATTGTTTTAGCTGCATAATCTGAAATTAATCATTTAAATAAGCAATCTCGCAAATGACAGGTTGGGAATTGATAACGCATGTGATTATTTTATAGATGTATCTACCAAAATCATATAATATCAAAACCATCCACATGGTGGATGAATGGGCCCATATTCATTTCAAAATACTAGACATTAAATCTCAACTTTAGCTAGTGAGTTTCTAAGAACTAATTTTTTATTGAGAACAAGCAACAAATGAGAATTCTTTAAATTGAAGGATCTTATGGTTCTTTAATGGATGTCCATATGAATTCTCAATTAATTTTCGCATCATATACGGTCCAGGATGGTCTAACTGGTCACGCCAAGTAGTAAACGCATTGTATTAGTAAACTTCTAGTTTACTTTAACATGTGTTTCAATTGTACTAAATTGTAAATTGTAACAAATTGATTATCATTCCTTTTAATTTGTATCCACATATAAGTACTATTGTGACATTTACTACTGGAAATGTCTAAATCAATGTGAAGTCTATAATGTCACCAAGTCAATAAATATAATTTCCAAATAATTATATACAATATTCGCTTCAAGGAATATGCCAAAATCTTCAAATGCCCAAAAATCTATTAATAGCAAACTTTGACAATGGATCTTATTTTCCAAGTGTACAATAGGTACATAACCAATGACTTTTCATACATAAGTTTTCTCTCTTGCAAGTTCTCATCAACAATATTTTACCACGTAATTTTAATTGAGAACGTATTATGAATATTGTCGAGTTATACTCACAATTTTTAAAAAAACTTGCAACTTTAAGTGCATCCAACAATAATAAGCTTTAGATAAAATTATCATATTCTATCGCTCATAAGTAGATTTTTCACAGTCAAATATTTTGCTTTCAACCCTTTAATAGGGATGATGACAAAATATTATCACAAAGATTATAAAATAAATATAAATTAATAACCCAATCCCTTTTTATTCATATAAAATATAATATTTTCCTCATTCACAATCTCAATATGAGATCCATTACAAATATCTTTTTAAAAGTAATGCATTAAATCACAAATTTTGTGCTTTTAGATATTGATATATTAGCTCTTCTAGAGCATTCAACTAATTTTGTACTATCAAATATTGGAATATTATTTGTTTGTTTCAGACAAATAAGATAAATATTTTCTCTGTAATGATAAAACTCATTACCGCATTTTCATATCCTTCCTCAAAAAATATTAACAGAAATAAAATATTTGGGCATACGCCATATATGTGGCCAATAATATTTCATATCACATTGATAACATAAGTTATCTTTACCCTTTGAAGAGTTATCTTGAGAACTCTTATTGTTCTCTTTTTTATTACTATGTTCCCACTTTTAGTGGTCCATAATTATATCTTTTTTTTTATTTATGTTTACATTCACTTCAAGGAATGCAACAAATAAACATCCCAATAGATTCTTTATTTCATAATCACCATCGCAAACATGCTTGAGATTTCAAATCGAAATCGATCTATTCATGATTATTTTCCAACTTTAATAAACATAATATAATAAATAAAACATAGTAAAATATACCTGAAGATCTTTAACATCATTGTCACCACCTTGACTATTATCACGACAACAAATTTATACCTTACCCATGCTTGTACAATAAATCAAATATCGGAATAAAAACCATAATCCATTCTGAGATTGAATCTTTCAACATCCCGAAGATGAAGTTGTAAGGGTGAAAGTTTAAGGTCAAAAATAATTTGATCTGTGGGACGACTTCGAAAGATTTTGAAAAAATATAGAGAATCATCGTGCTGATAATGTGTTATAAAATAAAGATATATGGGGAGAATAAAGAACAAAGAAAATATGAGAGCAATAGAGAATGTACTTTATTAATTAAAGGGATGATTTACAATGCTTCATCAGAGGCTCTATTTATAGGCATAAGAAGTATAAAAGAAGTAGAGATCTAATTCTAATAACTATTAGAATTTAAAGTACATCAAAACTTTATCTTTATCATGATGGACATCCACTTAATAAGATATTCATAACACATTAATATTTTTGAGTTTTTTTCATATTTTAGATTTTATATAATTTATAAAAAATTATAGTTATGAACTCATCCAAAATGAATCTAGACGACTATTTATCTAGATTCAATTTGGACAATCATTTGTCCGGTACATGCACATTCTTGTTATTTTTTTTATAATTTTTAAATTGTTTTTAACTTTTACCATATTTTATTTTTCTATAATTTCTATAATTTCATATATATTTTTTTAATTTTGCACTCATCTATAATAAATTTGGACAAGTGGTTGTATTAATTCTATATGCACGTTATTATTATTATTTTTAATTTCTATTTTTTGATGTGAATGTCAGCATACTACCACATGGTAGTTTATGGTGTCTTTTGTTAGCCATGCCACACGATTAATAGTCAAACCAGTCAATTGATGTTTTTCGTAAACGAAAGGGGAAATTGAATTTTTTGTTGGGTCACTGAAGGTTTAATTGAGTGCACTTTTTTAATAAAGAACTCAGTTAATTTTCTTGTAGGTTTTTTTTTAACCTAATTAATTAATGTTAAAATAAGTTACGAAAATACGTGAATATATTATTATCCTAGTTGATTAGTAAAGCAAAATACATTGAAATATTTTGATTATAGAAAATATAAAACAAAAAAAAGTGCTTATTTTAAGTAAGGAAAATAAAGTTTAGAAATAAGAGAAGGAAGAAAATGATTGATTAAATGAATTATATCTTATGAATAATTGAATTGATATTTTAATGTTCAATAATGGTTAAATATGTTATAATATAAAATAAAAGAGAGTTGGAATGATTTAAAGTGTGTTGGAATACAATCTGCTTATTTTGGTATTTTATGAAAATAAAATTTAATTAATGATGATGATGAAATAATTACTTATGATTTATTAATTCAAGATGACTTTAATAAAGTGATTACGAGAATTTAAAAGTTCATATTTTTGTTTAAAAGATAATTGGTAAATTAGTGATTTAAAAATAATATAAATTAAAATTAATAGAATCATGAAAGTGATAAAAAAGGAATTTATTTATTAAGAATAAAGAAATTAAAGATAATTAAATTGTAATAATAAGTGTATGATAATAAAAAGTAATTGAAGTGGTATGTATATATATATATATATATATAAATGAATTGAAAATTTATAAATTATGAAATTAAAGTGACTAAAGTATGAATAGAGATTTTGAATATAAGAAATGAAAATAGTGAGTAATAAAATATTGCGGCAAATGAATAATAATAAAGATACAAATGATAAAATAAGGAAATTTATAAGAGAAAAAATAAATGAAAATGTCGAAAGATGCTTCAAACATCGAATTTAATATTTATTGTCAAGAATTGATAACGATCTCAGTAAGGGGTGTTACATCATTTTTGTCATGGCATCCTCAATCTCTGTAGCTCTAGAAGCTTTCCGAAATGCATCCGTCAATCTTTCCTTTGTTTGTAAGCGTGGGTATGAAGTTTTTGTATAAATGATTAACACAAGTCTTGTGCTATGCATTAGGGAAAAACTAGACCAGTACTTCAACAAGCCATTTTTTATAAGAGATGAATAATCGTTAGCAAGGGGAATAGGATAGTTAAAACTATTAGAAAAAGATTTTAAAAGGTAACAATAATACACTTTGTCTATTATTTATAAATGAAAAAGGATGTGAGCTTTTAATCTCCTTTATCCCAATCATTCGAAGCCTGGTTCTCACTTTCTTCAGATGTATATGCTATAAGATAAATGCAATCATTTGCATGAATGGCAAAAACAACCGGTAAATGGCTTTCATTGTAACTATTCAAGAAACAACCGTCAAGGTTGATAATGGGATTACATCTGGCTTTGAACCCTTCCTTACATTCCTCTAGACAAATATGCATCCTCTTAAACAATTTATTGTCCTTGTAACAAGATTGGTGTGCTACAGCTCCCTTAGGCACTCATAAATCTTACCATATTGTTAAGCTTGGTTTCCAACAACAAACTCAATTGTCATATTCTTAGCCCCTACCACATTTGCAAATAGAAACATGAGCTAGAAAACCTTTTTTTTTCATTTTGTTGTAGTGAGAAAATGAAAATGTTAGATTTTGTTTGAAACTTCTCTGTGTATTACTTTGCCAACCACTTACCAAATATGTTTTTATTTTTTTATGTATTTGGACAACTATGTTAGACGTTTAATGTTTTTATCTACCATGTATGATCCATTGGATCTCTGCATTCGACTTTGATGCCCAAAAAAACCCATGAACACCCTTCCCTACATACGACTAGAAGAGCATCCTTAAAGGATCCAATTGATGTAAAAAGAATGGATCAAGGTAATAGAAATTTGAAATAATGCTTAAAGCATGAAGAACACTATCTTTAAGATTAATTCACCCATAGTGTATCTCTCAAAATTTGACAAACTCCTCTGTTTCGAAAATGAATAGAAACAGGATCAAAGGGAAGCTTGGGGGTTGGACAGATAGGTATGTTTTCGTGTAGTTTTTGGTTTTTCTTTCACCGTTCGGTGGTATTTTCTCTGTTGTGAGTGTTGGAGAGACGTCTTTATTATGAGGATTACGTCTTGGAACATCAGGGGTATGGCTTCGGATGTTAAAAAAACCTATGTTAGAAGAGTTATATGCAAGGCTAAGGTGGATATGTGCTTCATTCAGGAAACAAAGATTCTGTTACTATCAACATATTTAGGAAAGTTTGGTTTGACAAAAAACTTGACTATAGATTTTCGACAATTGATGGGCATTCTAGAGGTGTCGTTATGATTTGGGATACAGGTAGTTTTTAAGTGGATAATTATCTCATTTTTGAAAGATTCGTAGTGGTGGAAGGTAAATGGATAGTTGAAGTTATGGAAGCAACCTTGATTAATGTATATGCCCCTAATGTAGTCTCAGATAAAAAATCATTATGAGAGGATCTTCTAACCTTAAAGAACTCGTTTGCTAGCCTATGGATCATTGGTGGCGACTTTAACGTAGTAAGAAACAATAGTGAAAGGAGCAGATGCATGGGTTTTGTGCATAGTTCAAGGGAGATCAATAGGTTCATAGATGACTGCAAATTGGTGGATTTACCTTTAACGGGGAAAAAGTTCACTTGGTTTAGACTAAATAATAAGAGGAGTAGATTGGATTGGTTTTTATTGGAAGAATAATGGTTGATTCGTTTCAATGATTTTACTCAGTAGGGATTTAATAGATCAGTTCTTGATCATTTTTCGGTATTGTTATCGAATGAATTAGTTAATTGGGTGCCGCATCTATTCAAGTTCTTTAATGTGTGGCTTACCAAAAAGGATTGTTCGATTATTATCAATAAAGTATGGGGAGAGATGGGAAGGTCTAACATGTAGATGTTGGGTAAGCTGAGGAGATTAAAGTTGGCTCTTAAAAAATGGAATAAAAAATCTGGTTGTGATGTGGATAAAAAAATTGGAATTGGATGAAATTGACGATCAAAGAGATTTGAATGGCACGAAAATGGAAGAGCTTAGTCGGTCGAATATGGACCTGTGGGAAGCTATTAAATTTCGTGAATCGGTTTGGCATAAAAAATCACGAATGACATGGTTAAAATAAGGCAATTCCAACTCTGCTTTTTTTCATAAAGCAGTATAAATTTATATCGAAGAAGAAGATGGTGTATGACCTAAGATTCGGGTCTTCTTGGTGCAAAGAACCAAAGTTGTTAAAGTAAAAAAAAAAAAAAAATGTTTGATTACTTCAGTAATTATTTTAGTAGCCCATCTAGAAACTGAGAAGTGCATATTGAATTGAACTTTAAGAAGCTATCAGAGGAAGATGCAACGAGACTTGAGTTGCTTTCACTATGGTGGAGATTAAGGAAGCGATATGGAGCTGTAACGAGTCCAAAGCTCTGAGGGTAGATGGTCTTAATATGTGTTTTTTCAAAGGTCGCTGGCAGTTAGTAACAAGAGATTTATTCAATATGCTGATGGTTTTCTTCAGAACTAGAAAGCTTGAAAACAGCATCAATTCTTCTTTCATAGCACTTATACTTAAAATGGAGTGTCTGAATGATTTTTCTGATTTTAGACCGATTTGTCTAGCGCATTCCTGTATAAAATTGTGCCCAAGATGCTGTCTCAAAGAATCTAGGAAGTTATAGGTGGTATTGCGAGTGATACACAATGTGCATTTATAAAAGAGAGACAGGTTTTCGATGGAATTCTGGTGACAAACGAAATTATCCATTCAATTAAGAAAAGTTCGAACATAGGAGGTAGTCTAATATTGATGTTGGATTTTTTGAAAGCTTATGACTATGTTAGATGAGATTTCTTGGATTTGGTGTTATCTCATATGAGGTTCGGCGTGAAGTGGAAAGGTTGGATACAAGCATGTCAATGGCAAGAGTGGCGGTGCTAGTAAATGGTTCGGCTACCAATGAATTCAGAGTTAACAGAGGGCTCAGATGGGGGGATCCGTTTTCTCCATTTCTATTTATTTTGGTAACTGAAGTGCTTCATCTTATGGTCGTGAAGGCTGAAGAAATTTGTCTTGTAGGCTATATACATAATATTAATCTTGACCAATCTTTCTCATATTTGCAATTTGCAGACGATACCATTCTATTTTTGAAAGTGGAGAAAGTGTACGTCAAAATCATAAAATATATTTTAAGATGCTTTGAGACTTTTCAGGTCTCAACATTAATTTCCAGAAGTCATGCTTGGTTGGTTTTGGAATGGAAGAGAGTTTCTTTTGCAGATGGTAGCGTTATGTCAATATAAGGTTGGGAAACTTCCATTTAATTATTTGGGTATTCCATTGAGAGTTGATCCAAGAAAAATAGCAACTTTGGATCCAATTGTAGAAAGATTTCGCAAGAAACTTTCTAGATGGAAAAGTCAATCACTTTCTTTCACAGCGAGAGTTGTCATAATTAATTTGGTATTATCTACTCTCCCAGTTTACTCTATGTCCTTTTTTGAAGCTCTCGTTACGGTGATTTAAAAATCAACAAAATTAGAAGAAATTTCCTTTAGGGTGGTTCGGATGGAAAAAGAAAAATGGCAAGAGGAAGCTGGAAACAAGTTTGTTTGTCGAAAAAGAAAGGATACATGAGTGGTTAACCATTAAATCAAGAACCAGACACTTATTGCATAAAGTCTGTTTTTAGTGATGTCGAAAATAGTAGTTTCGGGACCACAATTCTAATGAGTAAATTATTATTTTATTTTTTATTTATTATATTAAGGTCGTATTAAAATTTCATTAAGAAATTTTGATGTTTGCATGGTTAATTAAGTGAAAAGGACTAAATCGTAAAAGGTGTAAAAGTTGCATTCTATTAGTTAAAGGAGCCAAATGGCTATGGAATCTTAAACTAGGGGATTTGAATGGCAAATAGACCAATTAAAGTGATAGTGGATGTGCATGGAAAAGGTTTTTTTGTAAATTTTAATAAGTAATAAGGTTAAAATGTTAATTAGGTAAACTAAAAGAAAATTTGTAACACCCCTATCCCGTGGCCGTCGCTAGATTAGGGTTCGGAGCGTTACCTGAC
This sequence comes from Gossypium rotundifolium, assembly GCA_025506655.1. Taxonomy (NCBI): domain Eukaryota; kingdom Viridiplantae; phylum Streptophyta; class Magnoliopsida; order Malvales; family Malvaceae; genus Gossypium; species Gossypium rotundifolium. The sequence goes on along the minus strand of CP106731.1, from coordinate 115,407,562 downwards.
AGATTGAAAACTTTATCAAACAATTCATCAAATATATCAATAATTACAACCATAGTGTCCCCTTTGTAGGTCATCGAGACCTAAAACATGCTTTGTAGCAAGGTCGGGACTAAATCGGAACACATACAAAAATAGATCGAAAACTTAAAACTTTTCTAAGTTTCAGGGGATACACGCCTGTGTACCTCCTACGGCTGCTAGACACACCCGTGTGTCCTTCCCATGGTCGAACCTGACTTAACTCCACGGTCACCAAGCACTCCCGTGTACTAAGGCCGTGTACTCTTAGACCATATCCTGACTTCTTCACATGGCTACTAGGCACGCCCGTGTACCATGGCCGTGTACTCTTAGGCTAGCTACTGACTTTACCCCACGGCCACTAGGCACACCCGTGTACCACACTCTGTGACATTATAGGCCATTTGCAAGACCAAAATGCCACCCAACTAGGGTCATATCTTACAAGTATTACCAACACAATCCATGCACATTTATCAATCATGAATATGCCAAAATATTCATTCAATCTATACCTACTTAACCAATTCCATTCATACAAAATTGACAATGACTAAATCCCTTATAAACATAAGCATAATTCATCCATTACTTACCCAAAAGTTTGACCATTTCAATGTCATCTAACCATGCCAAAACATACATCATATAACACATTCATCAAAACATATTACCATCACATAACTAGCCAAATCACATGGCTAAGTTCAAATCTCATATTCATATACAAGTATCTAGCCTATACATGACATATCTAGCTATATACATTTCCAAAATGTACCAAAATAAGTTGAGTAGTGTGATGACGATCCTCGACGATCCCTAAGCCTTCAGTAGCTTTGACGATCTATAATACAGAGAAAACACACACAAAGTAAGCTTTCCAAAAGCTTAGTAAGTCATAAACAAATAAACTTAACTTAAAATGCACATAGCATATTTATACAATGACAACAATGGTACTCATAGTATATACATATCACATAGTGTTTAGCTCATTTGCTTAGCCATAACTTATCGTATACTTCAACTTAATACCACATATGCACATAGCTCATCTAAGCATAATTTTACATATCATATAATTATTCCTTTGCACATATTCATTTTAGTAAGTTCTTATAGATACTTACCTTTCATACACATCTTGTGTACTTATCAAACATGTCTGAAATGGATATACATTCACGTAATCATTCATAGCTCGGATTTGCCCATTGAACCATTCGAAATCTAATAGGATATACAGAGTACTCAGAATAGTCGTACAATGCCAACGTCCCAGACGTGTTCTTACATGTAATCAAATATCGATGCCACTATCCCCGACAGGGTCTTACACGAATTAATACGATGCCGATGTCCCAGGCATGGTTTTACACGTAGAGCTCATATCGATGCCAACGTCCTGGACGTGGTCTTACACAAATTTCAAATCAATGCCAACGTCCCAGACGTGGTCTTACATGATAAAACAGAACAGACACCTATGTCATGACATAGCTAATCCTATCTATTCCTAAGTTCGTACGGGACTTCTCGGACATTGTCATTATGTCGATCTTATCTCAAAATTCATGTACAAAGCATCTCGTAAGCATTCATTGTTATCAATAGTTATATGAACATACATAATTCAATACAAATACATTTATTTGCATAATGACTTACCTCAGAATCAATTTAACTGAAACGGAAATGGCTACTCGGCTACTTTCGCTTTCCCGCTATCTAAGTCTATTTTCCTCGGTTTTTGATCTATACATATTTAGAATTAACCCTTTTATTCATTAACTCATTCAATTTAATCCAAGGACACACATTTAGGGATATTTGCAAATTAACCCTCACATTTGTACAATTTATCAATTTAGTCCATTTTCAAAACATCAAATTCACAAAATCATCATTTAACCATGCTTAGCCGAATGTTCATATAAATCATACAAGCCCATATTTTCTATCAAATTTGCATTTAGTCATTCAAGTTACTATTTTCTCAATTTAGCCCTATTTAGCTAAATTCATCAAAAATTCAAGAACAAAGTATGTTCATCTAGCACAAATATTTCATTTAACAACTAAGCTCATCACAAAGCTCACCATTTCATCAATGGCACATCTCATGAACATCATCAATACACAAAATTGAGACATGGGCTTGATAGTAGAATAAGCAACAATCTAAAAAACATAAAAATTATCAAAATCTAAAGCCAAAACATACCTCAATCAAGCAATTCAATGGTCGAATACCCTAACTAGTTTTCTCTTTTCTTTCTTTCCTAGTTTCAGTCAAATGAAGAGAAATAAAAGATGAACACTTTTATCTTTTTGTTTCATTAATAATATGCTAATAACTCATTTACCAAAATATCTTTCATACATATATATACAACATAAAAATTACAAGGTCATTTATGACCTTAACCGTCCACTAACCATGATAATGGCTTAATTGCCAAATAAGTCCTCACACTTGTAAAGACATAACAAATAGGCATCTTATCATAAAACATGCAAATTTGCATTTCAATGCAATTCAATCCTTTAATCAAATTAAACACATAAACGAACAATTTAGCTTACGAAACTTTACCACATGCTTAATCACTTATCAATGACACAGAAAATATTATTAAAATATTATACAGACTCAAATTTGTGGTCTCGAAATCACTGTTCTGACTAGGGTATAAACCAAACTGTTACAACTCTTCCCCCTTAGGGATTTTCATCCCCGAAAATCTTACTGCTAAACAGAGTCAGATTTTGCTGTGTGATTGAATCTTTCAACTCCCACATTACCTCTTCAATTCCATGTCGATTCCACAATACTTTCACTAACGCTATTTTCTTGTTTCTCAACTCTTTCATTTCATGAGCTAAGATACGAATCGATTCCTCTTCGTATGTCATATCAAATCGAATTTCAATTTTAGATGGGGCAATCACATGTGACGAATTGGATCTATATCTACGGAGCATCGAAACATGGAATATATTATGGATCTTTTCTAGCTCAGGGGGCAACCTTAATCTATATGCAACAGGCCTGACATGTTCAATAATTTCATACGGCCTGATGAACCTCGGACTCAACTTGCCTTTACGTCCAAAACGAAGCACTTTCTTCCATGGAGACACTTTCAAAAATACTTTATCACCAATCTCAAATTCTATATCATTTCGTTTCAAGTCCACATAAGACTTCTAACGATCAAATGTTGCTTTCAAACAATCTCGGATCAGTTTTACTTTTTGTTCTGAATCTTTTACCAAATCGACCCTGTGTAGCTTATTTTCACTGAGCTCGGTCCAATATAGAGGTGTACGACATTTACAACCATACAAAGCTTCATAAGATACTATTTTAATGCTTGACTAAAAACTATTATTGTACGCAAATTCAATCAATGGCAAGAATTGCCCCCATGTACCGTCAAATTCAAGAATACAACATCTAACATATCTTCAAGAATCTGAATGATCCGTTCAGATTGACCATCTGTTTACGGATGAAAAGCTGTACTGAAATGTAATTTCATACCTAATGCTTCTTGCAATTTCTTCCAGAATCATTATGTGAATCTCGAATCTCTATCAGACACAATGGATAATGGCACCCCGTGCAAGTTCACAATCTCAGAAATAAAAAGCTCGGCTAATCTATCAAGTGAAAAATTAGATCTTACCAGAATAATATGGTAGATTTCGTTAATCAATCAACTACGACCCATATCACATCTTTCTTCCTCGGAGTCAGAGGCAATCTAGAAACAAAATCCATCGTTACTCTATCCCATTTCCATTCTGGAATCAGAATCGGTTGTAGCAAACCGGACGGAACTTGATCTTTAGCTTTGACTTGATGATAGACTAAACATTTCAAAACAAAGTCAGAAATATCTCGCTTCATACTAAACCACCAATAGCATTGCTTCAAATCATGATACATCTTTGTACTTCCCGGATGAACAGATAGACGACTATTATGTGCTTCACTCAAAATCATTTGAACCAACTCCAGATTTCTGGAACACAGATACGATCTTGAAATCTCAAGCAATCATCAACAATTTGAAATTCAGATTCAATATTCAATCCACACTGATCTCATTTCGATAACAATTCATTATCAATCTTTTGAGCATCACATATTTGCTGTACAAACAATGGTTTCGATTTTAATTCAGCTATCACAAAACTATTATTAGACAAATCTAACTGAGCATTCAAAGCACGTAGTGCAAACAATGATTTTCTACTCAACGCATCAGCAACAACATTTGCTTTAACCAGATGATAATTTATCACAAGTTCATAACCTTTTAACAGCTCTAACCATCTTCTTTGACATAGGTTCAAATCTTTCTGAGTCATCAAGTATTTTAGACTTTTATGATCTGAAAAAACACATGACATTTTTCACCGTACAAATAATGGCGCCAGATCTTTAGTGCAAACACAATCGCAGCTATCTCAAGATCGTGCGTCGGATAGTTCTTTTCATGCGGCTTCAATTGTCTCGAGGCATAATCTATAACTTTTCCTTCCCGGATCAAAACACATCCCAGACCATTTAACGAAGCATCATTGTATATAACAAATTCTTTACCCGATTCTGTTTGTATCAACACTGGAGCTTCTATTAACAGAGTTTTCAACTGATCAAAACTTTTCTGACATTTATCAGACCATTCAAATCTAACATCTTTCTAAAGAAGTCTAGTCAACGGAGTAGCTATTATTGAAAATCCTTTTACAAATCAACGATAATAACTAGCTAAACCCAAAAAGCTATGAACTTTAGACACGTTCCTAGAGGTTTCCAATCTAGAATAGCAGAAATCTTGCTCGGATCAACTCGAATCCCAGAAGCTGACACAATATGTCCCAAAAACTAAATTCGTGTAACCAAAATTCACATTTGCTGAATTTCGCATACAATTGATTTTCTCTCAGAGTTTGCAACACGATTCTCAAATGTTTAGCATGTTCATTTTCATTACGTGAATAGATCAAAATGTCATTTATGAATACCACAACAAATTGATATAGGTACGATCTAAAAATTCTGTTCATCAGATCTATAAAAATAGCAGGGGCATTAGTTAGTCCAAATGGCATAACTAAAAACTCATAATGCCCGTACCTCGTTCTAAATGCAGTTTTTGGTATATCTGAATCTTTCACTCTCAACTGGTAGTATCCCGATCTCAGATCAATCTTGGAAAATATAGTAGCTCCTTTTAACTGATCAAACAAATCGTCAATTCTGGGCAACGGATATTTATTCTTGATGGTCACCTTATTCAACTGATGATAATTGATGCACATTCTCATTGTACCATCTTTCTTTTTCACAAACAGGACAGGAGCACCCCAAGGCAAAAAAACTCGGTATAGCAAACCCTCTATCAGTCAATTCTTGCAACTATGACTTTAACTCTTTCAACTCTATTGGTGTTATTCTATACGGAGCTATCGAAATAGGTGTTGCACCAGGAAATAGATCAATACCAAATTCAACTTCACGCATCGGAGGAAAGTCGAGCAATTCTGCAGGGAATACATCAGAAAACTCACAGACAATAGGCAATAATTCAACTTTCTTTTCAGACACTTTCAAATCAATCACATAAGCAAAATATGCCTCATATCCCTTTTTCACATATCTTTGAGTTTTCAATGCAGATATCATGGCAGGCAATCCATTCAAATCATTAGACTCAACCCGTACAATTTCATTATTCGGACATCTCAAATCAATAGTTTTTTTTTTACAATTTACCATGGCATCATGTAATGTCAACCAGTCCATACCCAGAATGATATCGAACTCATCAAATGGCAAAAGCATCAGATCAGCAGAGAAATAGATATCTCGAAACATTAGCAGACAGTTCTTGCATACTTTGTCAACAAGGACACTTTTACCTAAGGGGTTCGATACTTTTATAGCAAACTCAGTAGACTCTACAGGAAAAGTCTTACTGAATACTAAATTCATGCATATATACGAATGCGTAGAGCCAGGGTCTATCAATGCAATCACAGAAGTATCATAAAAAGTAAAAGTACCTATTATAACATCTAGAGTTGAAGCTTCCTCACGAGTTCAAATAGCATACGCTCTGGCAGGTGCTTTAGCTTCAGATCTTTCAATAGTGTCTCTCGTAGTTCTCTAACTACCATAGACATTTCTTACATTCTTCGAAGGTCTACCGCTCATAGATGCAATATCGGATCTCAGATTTTGTACAGTCTCTAGCTTGACAAACTTAGGGCAATCACGAATAAAATGATCAAGTGATCCACATCTGAAATAGGCTCTGTCATTTAATCTACAACTTCCGGATGCCTTTTTCCACTATGTTTACATTCAGGTCCCTCAATTTGAACATTTCCAACACTGGCCACTAAAGTTGCTGGAGTTTTGGAACTCATTTGCGATCTAGCTCGATTTTTATTCGAATGTCCCATATTATCTCTTGAACGACTTTGATCATCTTTTAATCTCTTCAAAGAAGACTTAAATGATTTACTCTGAAATCTCTTTCTAATATCGCGAACTTCAGACTCATCTTTTCTTTTATCTTTCCCGAGTGCCTCAGCTTTGCATGCTTGATCAATGAGTACAACAAACTCTTTTATTTCTAAAATCCCAACTAACAAATGAATATCTTCATTAAGACCATCTTTGAACCTTTTGCACATTATTGCTTCAGATGATATACATTCCCAAGCATACTGACTTAGTCTCACGAATTCTTGTTCATACTCAGTAACAGTCATTTGGCCCTATTTTAGTTCCAGAAATTCCTTTCATTTTTGATCGATGAATCTCTCAATGATGTATTTCTTCCAGAACTTGATCTGAAAGAAGTCCCATGTAACTCACTCTTTCGGAATAACAGAAATCAGAGTTTTCCACAATTGATATGATGCATCTCGAAGTAATAATTCAACATACTTTATACATTCTTCCGGAGTCAGAGACATTTCATCGAACACCCGAATAGTATTTTCTAACCAGAATTCGACCTTTTTAGCATCATCATAACTAGTAGCCCGGAACTCTTCAACTCCATATTTATGGATCTTGTCAACTGGAGGCTTATTCAATAGATTTGGATAAATAACTAGTGGTACAACTGCAGTCTGAGGTGGAATAACCGGGGGCGGGGGTTGCAAAATAGTCGGGTTATTTCTTATGATTTGAGTGAACCATTCACTCATCATCTGGAAGAAAGCTTGTTTAGCTTCTACCTCTTGACCGCTCGTAGCCAGTCTCGAATCAGAAGGCAATGTCCTTTGCGTGAGAGCAGGTGCATTACTTTCTACGTCATCAGCTATGGCTCTTTCGGGATCCATTGCTATACAAAAATCACATTTTATATGTCAGGATTCATCACACTATCACAATTCAGATATATGGCATGTATAGCTAGACTCTGACACACTACGTTAGTCTAAGAATTGACTAAACCGTAGCTCTGATACCAACCAAATGTAACACCCTATCCCGTGTTTGTCGCAAGATTAGGTTTAGGAGCATTACCAGACAGATCGAAAATTGTATCAGAAATTTCATCAAATATATCAGTAATTATAACCTTAGTGTCCCTTTGTAGCTCATCGAGACCTAATACATGCTTTGTAACAAGGTTGGGACTAAACCAGAACACATACAGAAATAGATCGAAAACATAAAACTTTTCTAAGTTTTGGGGATACATGCCCGTGTGGGCAAACCGTGTACCTCCCACGGCTGCTAGACACACCAGTGTGTCCTCCCCGTGGTCGAACCTGACTTAACTCCACGGTCACCAAGCACTCCCGTGTACTAAGGCCGTGTACTCTTAGGCCATATACTGACTTCTTCACATGGCTACTAGGCACGCCCGTGTACCATAGCCATGTGCTCTTAGGCTAGCTATTGACTTTACCCCACAATCACTAGGCACGCCCGTGTGCCACACCCGTGTGACATTATAGGCTATTTACAAGACCAAAATGCCACCCAACTAGGGTCATATCTTACAAGTATTACCAACACAATCCATGCACATTTATCAATCATGAATATGCTAAAATATCCATTCAATCTATACCTACTTAACCAATTCCATTCATACAAAATTTACAATGACTAAATCACTTATAAACATAAGCATAATTCATCCATTACTTACCCAAAATCTTGACCACTTTAATGTCATCTAACTATGCCACAACATACATCATATAACATATTCATCAAAACATATTACCATCACATAACTAGCCAAATCACATGGCTAAGTTCAAATCTCATATTCATATACAAGTATCTAGTCTATACATACCATATCTAGCCATATAAATTTCCAAAATGTACCAAAACAAGCTGAGTAGTGTGATGACGATCCTCGATGGTCCCTGAGCCTTCAGTAGTTTTGACGATCTATAATATAGAGAAAACACACACAGAGTAAACTTTTGAAAGCTTAGTAAGTCATATACAAATAAACTTAACTTAAAATGCACATAGCATATTTATACAATGACAACAATCGTGCTCATATCATATACATCTCACATAGGTTTTAGCTCATTTGCTTAGCCATAACTTATCGCATACTTCAACTTAATACCACATATGCACATAGCTTATCTAAGCATAATTTTACATATCATATCATCATTCCTTTGCACATATTCATTTTAGTAAGTTCTTATAAATACTTACCTTTCATACACAGCTTGTGTACTTATCAAACATGTCTAAAACGGATATACATTCACATAATTGTTCATAGCTCGGAATTGCCCGTTGAACCATTCAAAATCTAATAGGATATACAGAGTACTCAGAATAGTCATACAATGCCAACGTCCTAGACGTGTTCTTACATGTAATCAAATATCAATGCCACTGTCCCCGAAAGGGTCTTACACGAATTAATACGATGCCGATGTCCCAGACATGGTCTTACACGTAGAGCTCATATCGATGCCAACGTCCCAAACGTGGTCTTACACAAATTTCAAATCAATGCCAACGTCCCAGACGTGGTCTTACATGACAAAACAGAACAGACACCTATGTCATGACATAACTAATCCTATCTATTCCTAGATTTGTATGAGACTTCTCGGGCATTGTCACTATGTCGATTTTATCTCAAAATTCATGTACATAGCATCTCGTAAGCATTCATTGTTATCAATAGTTATATGAACATACATAATTCTAATGACTTACCTCAAAATCGATTTAATTGAAACAAAAACTACTACTTGGTTACTTTCGCTTTCCCTTGGTCTAAGTTCGTTTCCCTTGGTTCTTGATCTATACATATCAGAATTAACCCTTTTATTCATTAACTCATTCAATTTAATCCAAGGACACACATTTAGGGATATTTGCAAATTAACCCTCACATTTGTACAATTTATCAATTTAGTCTATTTTTCTCAAAACATCTAATTCAGAAAATCATCATTTAACCATGCTTAGCCGAATGTTCATATATATCGTAGTAGTCCATATTTTTTATCAAGTTTGTAATTTAGTCATTCAAGTTACTATTTTTTCAATTTAGCCCTATTTAGCTAAATTCATCAAAAATTCAAGAACAAAGTATGTTCATCTAGCACAAATATTTCATTTAACAACTAAGCTCATCACAAAGCTCACCATTTCATCAATGGCACATCTCATGAACATCATCAATACACAAAATTGAGACATGGGCTTGATAGTAGACTAAGCAACAATCTCAAAAACATAAAAATCATCAAAATCTAAAGCCAAAACATACCTCAATCAAGCAATTCAATGGCCGAATACCCTAACTAGTTTTCTCTTTTCTTTCTTTGCTAGTTTCGGTCAAATGAAGAGAAATAAAAGATGAACACTTTCATCTTTTTATTTCATTAATAATATGCTAATAACTTATTTACCAAAATATCCTTTATACATATATAAACAACATAAAAATTATAAGGTCATTTATGAACTTAACCGTCCACTAACCATGATAATGGCCTAATTGCCACATAAATCCTCACACTTGTAAAGACAAAACAAATAGGCATCTTATCATAAAACATGCAAATTTGCATTTCAATGCAATTCAATCCTTTAATCAAATTAAACACATAAACGGACAATTTAGCTTATGAAACTTTACCACATGCTTAATCACTTATCAATGACACGGAAAATATTATTAAATATTATACAGACTCAAATTTGTGGTCTCGAAACCACTGTTCCGACTAGGTATAAACCAGACTGTTACAAAATTAGTTACAAAATTAGTTAAAGAATGTTGTCATCTTTTCATTTCTTCTTCTTCCTTGGCCTAATACACCATTGAAGGGGGGAGAGAGCTTCTTTTTTGAATTTTACTTGCATAGTATGATTTTCAAGTCCCATTTTTAATTTGAGTTTGTTTTAGCTTAATCTAACTAGCCTGAGGGTTAATTTGTAAAATTTTTAAAGGTTGAGGGTTATGCCATGAATGCTTTTGAATGATTTTTGATGTTTAATGATTGATTATCATTTTTTTTGAAAAATAAACAAACTTTGTTAAGTGATTTTTGACGAATTTTGAAATTAAGGATGAATTTGTTAAAGGTATAAATTCTAGGGTTTGATTGTGAAATGATGGTAAATATGAGTTGTTTCAAGGTCTCTTGCATCTTTGATTAACATGGATTTAGATTAAAATGGTTAAATTTCAAGTTATGAGCTTAATGACAAAATTGTGAAAAGTTAAAATATTAGGTGTAATTTCATAATTTTACATAAATGTGAATTATGGATTGAATTGAATGTTTGAGGTTAGTTGAAGTACTTAATTGAATATAATTACCTATTTAGATCAAGATAAACCATATTCAGACTTAGATTGAGGAAAAGCTAAACTTCAGACTAGTTCGATTATATCACTACGCCCCTAATTGTCGATGTAAGTTCGTATATGACTTGGTTTAATGTTGTTTAAATTGAATGCTTATTGTGTTGTTTTAATGCTAATCAATCAATAGCAATGTAACTATGAAATGATGAATTGACGGATGTCGAGTCCTAGTTGAACCTTAGGAATTCTTAGGATACAAAAGACATGTCATTAGGGATTTCATGTTTCAGGTGCTGATCTTGAATGTCTTACCGATGGCTGAGGTCCTGTATTTGTTTGAATACTCCACAACTCGTGTGAGCATCATCGTGTAGCTTACATTCTAACCCACAGCTCGTGTGAGTAGGCCCATTTCACAGCTCGTGTGAGCAATGATGTAAAAGAAAGGTTACAGTTATATGTAAAGGCACACTTTGTGCGAGCTTTCACGAGTATCCAATGAAATTATATATGGTTCAACGGGCAAGAAAGGGGAATGAAATGGTAAGTATGTAAATGGATTGAATCATGGTTAAATGAAAGGATTGATGAACTACGTGATGGTGTACATATGGTTAATTTCATTATATTATGGAAAAACTTACTAACTTGTGAGTTTTTGATATTGGTTAGACATTTCTAAGCTTGTGGCATTGGTGTTGAATTGTATTTTAACTATGTTATATATTATGGAAATGGTAAGTTGTGTTTATGTTTATATGAGCTTACTAAGCATTGATGCTTACATATTTTCTTTCCATTGTTTTATAGATTATCGAAAGCTCGATTTGGTTGGAAGCTTGTCGAAGATTGATAAACCGTAAAAGTAATATATTCTAGGCCCACATTTAGTATGCTTTTGGATTGTTTAGCCCTTGATTTATGTAAAAAGGTGCTTTTAATCCTTTCTTTTCATGTTTATACTAAGGAAATAACCCGAGGATGAAAAAAATGAGAAACGGGCTTAAAACGGACTAATTTGGGCCAAAGAGAAAATCGACACGGCCTGGACTTCAAGCCACACGGTCGTGCCTCGACAATTAATTAAGACACGGCCATGCCACGATTTACACGGCCGTACCCTAATCGACAGAATCGAGACATGACCTGAAGACGATTTACACGGGCGTGTACCATGGCCGTGTCCCTACCGCAGAAAAGAGCAATTCTACTCAGAATAGGATACTTTGAGGCAAAGAAACACATTCCAAAGCCTATTCAAACACCCGAGTAGGAATTATATTTGAATTAGGATACTTAGGGGCCATGTAAAGCATCCAAAAGCCTTTATAAAGAACCTAGAGGCCAACCTTCAAGGGGATTCGGAGTTCGACAGAAGCTGAAACCCAGGGCATTAGGCGGTGAGCTAGGCCAAAGAGCCAAAGCCAGAGTAGTCAATTCAGGGAATTACTCGAAGATAGCCAGCTGATCTATCTCAAGAAGCTGGAATTCTACTCAAGACGGTAGATCTCTCTTTCAATTCCTTCAGGGGGTTTTAAGGATTTCTTATGTTTTGTTTTATCTTTTCTCTTGAGATGTTTTATTTTAAAGTTATGAACTAAACCCTTCAGATACTTGAAGGGATGAAACCTAGATGAATCTTGTTATTATTTTCTCAATTATATGATAAATACTTAGCTTGTTCTTAATTGTGCATGCTTAATCCAAATTCTAATGTGCTTAGGTGGAGGAGGAATAAACACTGCCTAAGAGTAGATCTAGCATAATTAAGTGGAGTTTATCACACGCCTAGAGATAGGGTGACGAGATTTTGCCGGATTAGGTGAAACCTAATATGGGAATCCATAGATCAATTTACTGCTATTCTAGGGGGTTATTATAAGAGAACGAGAGTTCCACTAATTAACCTAGGGTTAGACATTATTTGCCTCGAGGGAGGGTTTAATATACGTTAGGGAGTCTCACGGATCAAACTAAGTGAATAAATCGTATGGTTCAATGTTAGATAACAAGTGAAGTCTAGGTGGATTCTTCCTGACGGTATCGTTGTGATTAATTGAGTTTTCTTCGAGTTATTTCCCTATTCATTCTTTTTGTCTTTGTCTTTAGCTTAGAAATCGTTAAACTAGATTAAATCAACCAATTACTCCATATTTTAGGCTAAATAATAAAAAGAAAGTAAGTATTGTACTTTTAGTTCCTTTGGGTTTGATAATCCGGTCTTGTCTAAGCTATACTACTGTTCAATAGGTACACTTGCCTTTAATCATTGTCAGAGTTAGTCTCAAGGTTCAATCTCATTCATTATAAATTTTAAAACTCGATAGACACATGATCAAGTTTTTGGCACCGTTGCCGGGGAACTAAAATATTAAGAAAGCTCTATTTTTATTACTTTAGCCATTATTTTTATTTTTTATTTATTTCCCAAGTTATTTTATTTTATTTTATTTGCTAATTTTATTTCTTCTTCCTTTTTCCTAGTAGGTACCTCTAGTTTATGACTAGAAGGAACCCGATAGGACCTTTAGAATATGATAGTGAAATTGAAGCTACCGTTCAAAAAAATCGCAGAGAAATTAGGCGAGCCCTCAATTACACGGAAGAAGAGCAAGAAGACAGATCCGATCCTACTGAAGGGATGGACGACAATAATCCACCACGAGATGTGGAAGAAAGTAATGCTCCGTGCAGGAGCTGAATCTAGTATTGTTAGGCCTGCTATAGCCGCTAATAATTTTGAATTAAAGCCTAACACAATACAAATGATTCAACAATTTGTTCAATTTGATGGTTTGCAGGACGAATACCGAACACTCATATAGCTAATTTTTTAGAGTTCTGTGATACTTTCAAAATAAATGGCATTCCTGATGATGCCATTTGTCTTCGGTTATTCCCCTTTTCATTAAGGAATAAAGCTAAACAGTGGTTGAACTTGTTACCATGAAGGTCAATCACTACATGGGAACAAATGACCGAAAAATTTTATTAAAATATTTCCCATCGGCCTAAACGGCTAAATTACGAAATGATATCTCTTCTTTTGTGCAGATGGATTTAGAGACATTATACGATGCATAGGAGAGATTCAAGGATCTCTTTAGAAGATGTCCACACCACAGGTTACCTTTGTGGCTTTAAGTCCAAACTTTTTACAACGGTGTAAATCCCTCAACACGGTAATTAATTGATTCAGCAGCGGTGGAACTTTAAATAATAAAACTCCTGAAGTAGCTTAGGAGTTCATTGAAGAGATGTCACTGAATAACTATCAGTGGCAAGTTACAAGGACAAAACCGACAAAATCAGCCAGAGTTTATAATCTTTATGCAGTAATGATGCTATCAACACAGGTAGAGATGATGAATAAAAAGCTTGATAGTTTGTGTTCTTCGCAGGTACATCCAGTCATGCAGTACAACGCAAGTGAAACTGTAGCGAATCCTGAGTACCTACCCTACCAACCGAACGCAAAGAGCGAACAGATAAACTATATAGGTAATAATTTCCGATCCAATAATAATCCTTATAGTAATAACTACAATCCAGGTTGGAGGAACCACCCAAATTTTTCATGGGGAGGCCAAGGAAATCAAGGAAATCAAAGACAACAACCTCCTCCAAATTTCCAAAATCAACCATATCCGCAAGAGAATAAGCCAAACCTCGAAGAGATGCTGACAAAATTCACATTAGACATAGAAAAGCGCTTCCAAGAAATTGAGAAAACAATTAAAAGTAATGAGAGCTAAATCGGGGAACTTACTAAGTCAGTTAAGGAAGCCACTAATGCAGTTGAGCAACTCGCAAAGTTAATGTCAGAACGACCGCTAGGACGTCTACCAAGTAACATCGAGATTAACCCAAAGGAGTAAATTCAAGCCATCTCAGCTCAAGGCAGTAAGGGGTTAGAGGAACCCATTCCAATACAAGAAAATAAGGTAGACGAAGGTAAGGTAGAAGTAACACAAGAAAAGCTAAAACCAATAATCAAGGAATACCAACCTCATATACCTTATCCCAAAGTGATAAAAAGAGATGATTCAGAAGAAAAGTTTGATAAGTTTCTTAAACTCTTAAAGAAATTACATATTAACTTATCCCTTCTTGACGCTCTTTTTCAGATGCCAGACTTGAGGAAATTTTTATAACAGCTCTTGACTAACAAACGCAAATTAGACGAAGAGTGCCATGTGGAATTAAACGCAGCATGCTCAGCAATGTTACAGGATAGACTACCACGAAAGTTAAAAGATCTAGGGAGTTTTACAATTCCATGTTTAATTGGTAGTTTAGCTATTGATAACGCATTAGCTGATTTAGGGGCAAGCATAAATGTCATGCCTTATACATTATTTAAACGACTAGATCTAGGGAAGCCCAAACAAACTAAGATGAGTATACAATTAGTTGATAAAACTATTAGAATTTCTAAGGGCATTATCAAAGATGTTCTTGTCAAAATTGATAAATTTGTTTTCCTAGTAGATTTTGTTGTTTTAGATATGGATGAGGATAATACAATCCCCTTAATTTTAAGAAAACCTTTTCTAGCAACTGCCAAGACTAAAATTGATGTTGCCATAGGAGAACTCATACTTTGTGTAGGTGATGAATCAATCATTCTTCAAGCTCTTGACTCGGCTAGGACAATAATCGATGAATATAAGAAAGTGAATACAGATGATAAATAAATTGTTCAACCTTTATCGCAGGAAATACCACAAAGGCACAACCCTGAGCCAACTCACAGATCCCAAAGCGACAAAAAAGAATCACACAAGGAACAAGACTTTAGGATCGACGATTTAGAAGAGTAGAGGACACAAGTCAAAGAACAACCGGACCCACACAAAGTAACACCAGAAGAACCACTAGAAGAACTCGTAGGAACATCAAATCACTTCAAAATAGGAGACCGGGTGCTGCTCGACAAAGCCGATCCTCACATCATCACAACAGACCTGAACGTAAGCAAGGAAATTCCTCTTAAGGTACACGATATCTTTCCCCATGGAACAGTCGAGGTAAGTAATCCAACATTCATTACTTTTAAGGTAAACGCTTCTCGACTTGAACCTTATCAAGAAAATAAAATTTTAAGCAAGGGGGAAGATATTCAAACCTTTAAACCTCCCTAATTTTTCTAATTTGAGGAAAGTCCAACTTAAGACTATAAACGAGCACTTCTCAGGAGGCAACCCGAGTATTAACACTATTTACTTTCAAATTTATTTTCAGTTTCTTTCCCTTCCTTCTGTATTTCCTTTTAAACTTACCAGAAGTACAGAACTTCAAGGCCACACGGCCTTATACACGGCCATGTCTGTGACCGTGTGGACCACTAGAACCATCGTATTGACACAACAAAGGCCATGCGAATCATTCCCAACCACCCCACGATGTCACAGATCAAACCACTCCCCCACGGGCACCAGTAAATTGGCACGGTCGTACTCCACAACCATTTGAAGCCACTGATTTATCAGACACGGGACAAACATGCCCATGCCGCCCAACCGTGCCAAAACACTGCCTTTTTAGGAACAGGCATGGCATTGTGACAAATGGCCATGGCATACCAACACACCCAGAATACGATTGTGCGATGCGACTGTGTGAAAACACTGACTTATCGACCACAGGCATTTTACCTCCAAGCACGGCCGTGCGATGCGGCTGTGATAAACAACACGCCCTAGAGAAATGGGCATGGGATTTCATCAGAGGCTAAAATCTATTTAAACACCATATCCCTTCCCTTTCTCCCCATCTTCTTTTCCCATTCTCTCCTCCTTCTTTCTATTTCCTTCTTTCTTATAGAAAAGGTGTTCAGACTCTTGTGCTACACTAAGATCATGCCGAAGAAGCGTAAAAGGCCAACCATAGTCTCCTCAAGGAAATCGATTCAAATGAGTTCATGCCAGCAGCTTTAGCTAAACACCAAGCCAAGGGTCTTTGAGACCTTTTCGGTTTTATTTTTCTTTTCTCTTTTGCTTCAATTTCCTTCCCTTTGACTCTCTTATGCTTAATTTAGTTTATTTTGTTTTAGTTTCTTTGCTTTAGGTTCTAAAGGCTGCTACGGAATCATGCACCATAGCCTTAGAGGTCACACCCACCTCGCGAACCATCTTTCAATAAGGACTCCTAAGTCCATTAATATTGTATTTTAATTCTATTTTCTTCCTTCGTCCATTTCCCTTTAGTTTTCTTGTACTTAATTATATAATTAGTCAATTTTAAATATGTCTCAATAAATTTTGGCTAACCTTCACAAGCTCTCCAATTTCTTTATCTAGCACAGAATCGTCATCCAGACCGGTCCCTCCAACTTATATTTCTCTGCCAACTCGCGAAATCATCCAAAATTCAGGAAGTGGCACTCTCCCCCTCTCTTTTGATTTTATATTAATTGTTATTATCTATCTTTGTACATTGAGGGAAATGTACATCTTAAGTGTGGGGGGAATTAAGTGCCTAACTTTTTGCATGATTCTAAAAATCCTAAATTTAATCTTGTTTTTAATTATTTTTCTCATATTACTAATTAGGGTGAAATTTCCAATGATTTATGATTTTTATTAATATGTTTTTGAGTAAGTCATTGATAATTGTGCATTGATGATTTAAACTTTAAGATACTAGAGAATCAAGCATGATAAGTCTATTTTTCTCAAGAATAAAAAATTTTCTAGGTTGTTGAACTGAATTTGAATATTACCTTGAAGTTTGAAATTTACAGGGATTTATGTCAAATACCCATAATTTTGTGAGATTTTGAGCCTTATAGAGCATATATTCTTTTTCGTGGTCACTTTATTGATTATGAATGTGTCAACTTTAAACTGTTATTCTAGAACTTGCCTCGTTTATACATGTTGAGACCACATCTATGATTTGATATACTGAGATGATAAAGGCACCTAGGTTTTAACCCATTCACTCCACTAAAAAGCTTACCTACAAAATTAACCCTTAGTGAGCCCATTTGATCCTAACAACCCTTTTTATTGATTTACCTGCTAATATTAACCCAAAACTCTTTGTATTTGTTATCACCATTCTTTTGACTACCCTTCGATCGATAATTGATTTGATCTGCCATCAATTAGTTTATTTTAGTTGATAAAGTTTTCTTTATTATATTTCTATTTGATCTTAAAAAAAAATCAAAATCAAAGTATATTCAGCATTAGTAGTATAAAAAGTGAGCTTGTACATTCAAATTTTAATTATCAAAGGAAAAGCTAGTATTATTATTAGTTTCAAAGTTTTAATTGATGTAATTAGTTATTTCTAGTTCATTGTTTTTAGATTAGGTAATTAGTCAATTCGATCTCGATTCTAACCCTTCTGATTTAGCCTTTATCCATACCTTTAACCCAAGCCCCGTTACAACCCTGTTAAAGACCTTTTGATTTGTGTATCATCTCATATTACAGTGGTGGAGATTTGATTTTCAAGCAAGCCTATGGGATTAACTTTCCAGGTTCGACTTTTGAGTGCTTAATTTTGAACCTTAAAACATTTTTTGAGTGATTTAAGTGAACCTTTAGTGAGGATGTCAATCCTTGTCAGTTTCGAATCAAAGGTAATTATTTAGAAGAGGGGAGACACCTATGTTTTTCCATGCTACAAATATATGACTTAGAATAGTTTGAATCTTTAGGAGTCTTTGAGTTAAATTATCCATGTATGAATTACCTATAAATTATGATGAGGAATTATTGATAGGAATTATGAATTGTGGAAAGTTCATTTTAATTGTAAGTTGAGGATAAGAAAAAGCTTAAATGTGGGGGTATTTGATAAACCATAAAAGTAACATATTCTAGGCCCATATTTAGTATGCTTTTGGATGGTTTAGCCCTTGATTTATGTAAAAAAGTGTTTTTAATCCTTTCTTTTCATGTTTATACTCAGGAAAGCACCCGAGGATGAAAAGAACGAGAAACAGGCTTAAAACGGGCCAATTTGGGCTAAGAGAAAATCGACACAGCTTGGACTTCAAGCCACACGGCCGTGCCTCGATAATTAATTAAGACAAGGCCATGCCACGATTTACACAGTCGTGCCCCAATCGACAGAATCGAGACACGGCCTGAAGATGATTTACACGAGCGTGTACCATGGTCGTGTCCCTGCCGCAGAAAAGAGTAATTCTGTAATATCCCAAATTATGGCTTATGCATAATTGCTTAATTGAGTGTGAAAGCATGCCTTTGTATGTATGAATGTGTATTTATGAATGTTTGTGAACTTTAGAATAATAGGAAATGCCTTAGAAAATTTTTAGATTTTAAGTCTAAAATAGGAAGCTAAGGAAGGTGGCCTTAAGAAAATTTAAAGGTGAAACATGACACACAATTGGGCTTGGAAAAGTGGCTACAAGGTGCCACTTAAGGGCCTAGCACGTGACGCCACATACAGGTGCAATTGGGCCATGGTTCGAGCAACGTGGGAAGTATTGGAGACTTTTATTTTTGCGCCAACAAGGGGAACTAGGCTAAAGAGGCTTTAAGAGAAATTCATGAGGGATTTATGACATAAGGGTTGGCTTGGTAAAGTGGCTGTAAGGCACCACTTAAGGCTTGGGCAAATGATGCCATAAGCTGGGAGGAAGGTAGAAGGATCGAGCTGCGTGGGAAGCAAATGGACTTATATTTTTGCGTCAAAAAGGGAACTGGGCTAAGTAGGTCTTAAAAGAAATTCAGGTGAATTATGTCACAAAGGTGCCTTGGCAAAGTAGCTTGGGCGTTACCTACGATACTATGACAAGAGCTCAATGAGTCTCATGTTCGAGCCTTGTTGGCAGCATTAAGTGGTTTTATTTTTACTTTGGCGTCAAGGAAGAAAGGTGAGAAGAGGTTGGACGGCAATTGGACTTTTAATTGGATGAGGATTAAGCTTGTTTTTGATTATTGTTTTATTTTATTTTTTTTAAAGGTAAGATAAGAGATTATGTATTAGGATTAATTTATTTTATTAAGGTGATAAAGAAGGGATAATAGGAGAAGTATGAGGAATGTGATAAGTAATGATAAGGTGGCCGGCCAAGGGACTCTTAGTTGAGGCATTCGGTCATGTATAGGAAAGGGGAGCTAAGTGCTGAATTTCTTTTAGTAAAAGCATCCAACTCTTTGCTGAAATTCCTCTACTCTACTCATCTTTTTCTTATTTTCTTGTAACCTCAAATTCCTTTCTATACCTTTGAAACTGTGTACCCTTTGACACTAAGAGTGATAGCCGAATATTGCATCTACCATTGTTCTTTGTTACCGAAAATCTCCAAGCATAAAACCCTCTCCATTGCTGCAATTTTTCTCTTCACCATAAAGTGCCGAACCACCATTGTTGTGCTCCAAGCCGAATCTTTAAAGGAGGGTGCTGTCGACTACTTACTTTAGTCTCTTCAAAGTAACATGTAAGGGTAAGTGTTCCTATACTAGTAATCAATTTGATCTCTTCTTCATAAGTGTGCCGAAATCTGGTGATTAAGTCTTGATTTTAGGCATGGCCGAATGTGCATAGTGCCATAATAAGCATTTTGTGTGTAGCTAGCATTAAGGATCATCAAAGGAGTCTTTCAGATTAAAGTGATCAAGATAAGTCATATTGAATACTCAGCCAAAGGCCTAGTTGGTAACCTAGACTTATTTCTTAAAGGTTTAAAAGCCGAAAACTGACCAAAACAAATGATCTAGTATAGGCCGATTGCAAGAAGAACCAACACAACATTTTTGGGATTTGTTTGATAACCCAATCGGCAACAAGGTAAGTTTTGGGATTTGATTAAATGGGCCGAATGGCTTTTAGCTAAAATATTGCATGTTGGCCGAAATGTAGGAACTTGAAATCTAAGGGTCTAGGACGCTAGATCAAGTCTCCGAGATTTGAAATGAATTTGCTAAGTTAACCAGGTGTGTACCCCACACTATCTTTTAATAAGATTTATGGCAATATTTAATATGAGCATGTTTATAAGAATGTGAATATGGCTAAAGTACCATGCTATGGTACAAAGTACTCAGGTACGTTTTCCTACTCTTACTAGGATTATGATAAATATCTGTTTTGACACACATATGAAACTATAAGGATGTGAAATAAGAATCTGGCATGTTTTGTATGATATGGGCATACGGGTCATTGTGAAAGGGGAAGTGAAAGTGGTGGTAATACCACGATATCTGAATGTGGTGACTTCGGTCACATTATATGAATGTGGTGACTTCGGTCACAATTATTTAATCTGGTGGCTATGCCAAGAATTTTATAAAGGCGATGAGCACTGAACGCAATGACGCCTTTGATGGTGTGTAGCGGATGGAGGGTTGACTTAGTAGTCCCACTTGTGTCTTGGATGGTACGAGTGATGTGTAGCGGATGGCATATAGGTTTGGGTTCGGGTTGCATCATTACTTCCTATCATTATATGAATATGTATGTGATATGAGAATGTATGCAGAATTGTTAAATTTTAGTGTTGGTTACACATTGAGTCTGTTTGACTCACTTGGTTGGGGAACATTTCCTTCGGTGACGATCGGTGATGGGCCGGCCGGCAGGAGCTTAGTGGAGGCCATGTGAAGTTCGATTTTACTTTGTTTTGGACTCTTTTTATTTTAAGTACTTTGAATTTATTTTGGGAATTATTTGATGTAATAAGGCCATAGTTGAGTTATTTTATGTTACTTCTATTTATCATGCTACAAAATATTTTTTTAAAGACTAAGTAAATTTATCATAAATTAAACTCTAAATGTTTTGTAACCTAAAATCAAGGGATTTCAAGTATAAAATTAACTTGTTTCCAACTCGAGCTCAACCCAAAAACAATCTTTCTTTCAAAACACATCGTTTTTCCAAAGTCACAAAAGAATTTTGAACCGGATTACAACGAGAAACATACCAGATCCGGTCAAGGCTCGTGGGCCGAGTTTGGGGTGTTTGAGTTTGGTATCAGAGCCCAGTTTTAAACTCTCGGCCTTGGGTTTAAGGCCCAAAACGTTTTCAAAGTTAAGCCCAAAAGGAATTTTGTGAATTAAGCAGGTTTTTCTGGCAGAGCACACTAAGTCTCCGACCCGAAGTCCACCAAGTAAGTACTCCGATCACTTGTGTGATTTATATTATGACTTGTAGAAGGGTAGAAATGGAATGGAACGTAGATTAGCATGATAAGTACTCGAACCCTAGGATTAGGTTACCCTAACAAATTTCATAAAATTTTAAATGCCCAACTAAACAAACCCATGATTAAGTCGCCGAGTTAGGGTGTGGCAACCATGGTGTGCATGTCTAGGATTGGTTTCGGTGGGAGTTTGGTATTTAAGCAGTCCGCGTGACTCACCTCCTTTTCACTCGAATCCTACCTGGTACGTAGCTACGGTTCACCCTAACCAAGAGGACTTATTCATAGGCTAAACACAATAACTAAAACCCGAAAGGGACTAGCTGTATTTTTTTATGGAAACCCTAGCTTTAAAATCCCTATATTACCCTTTTAAGTGTAGCAAAAGATTATTGTGAAAATTCTTCCAATATATTTCCTGTTTGCAAAATTACTAAAATGCCCCTAGTGGTAAGGTTACCAAAATGCCCTTGGTTTATAAAATACTCATATTACCTACAGTTTTATCAAAACTTCTTTACTTTATAAAATTTCCCTGCTTTGCAAAGGTATCCATAAAACCTTAACTTGTGAAAATTTCTAAAATACCCCCGAGAATGCAAAATTACCAGAATGCCCTTATTGACAAAATCACCAAGGAACCTTATTTTGATAAATTACGAAAATACTCATGTAGGAAAAATTACGAAAATACCCCTGGGATAGGAACAGACAGAAATGTCCGAAGAGTAAATGTGTATGGGAGATACTATGGAATGGATGTGCTTTTCTGTGAATTAGGATAGAAAACTTGAAACTTTGATTGATCGAAGGAACTGCTACTAAACTCTTTTCATAAAACTTCTTCGTGAATAATCAGGGAAACAATGGCTAATGCATAAAATTTCTTAAT
Organism: Gossypium rotundifolium; assembly: GCA_025506655.1. Lineage (NCBI taxonomy): Eukaryota > Viridiplantae > Streptophyta > Magnoliopsida > Malvales > Malvaceae > Gossypium > Gossypium rotundifolium. The sequence continues at coordinate 115,384,659 of CP106731.1, read as the reverse complement.
CAGATTAAAGCGCGGTAGTAAAAATAAGCTCTAGGGGACGTGGTCGCAATGTACGAGGACGCGGTCGAGGTAGAATGACTGCGTCAGAACCCGTTAGATCAGTCAAGGATCCGAGAATGAGGTACCACCTCCACCACCACCATTGTTGGTGTTGAGCGACAAGATCGAGACGGAGAAGATGCTATATCGCAGTTGTCTTGCGAGTTCTTGAAATGGTGGTGGTCTTTGAAGGAATATGGAGCTCAAAATCAGACCCGAGCGACTCGACCCAACTGAGTGAAGTGTTTCGTGGAGTATCCGACGTGGCACCCAGTCAAATTGAATATTGGTTGGAAGCGACCGAAATAATTATGGATGAGCACGATCGACCCCGAGGAGAAATTGAAAGGAATGGTGGCGCGCGCTGCGATGAGCGTATCAATGGTGGCTTCTGATTCAAATATGGTGCCACCACGAGGATCTAACACAGGAGTATGTTAAGGCGTATCGGAAGAAGTATGTGGGAACCGGATATATTAATGAGCAAAGAAAGGCATTTTAGAAATTTGGTTCAAGGAACAAGTCAGAAGCAGTGATCTGAAGCTAAATTTTGAGGTGGCCAGTATACTCGAGGAGTAGTGGCTACGGAACATGAGCGGTGTGTCCGGTTTGAGGACGGACTAAGGGACGACTTGAGGTTGATAATCGCTCCACATCAGGAGTGGGAGTTTTCTGCATTAGTAGAGAAAGCTAAGGTGGCTGAAGGAATTAAGGACTCTGCAAGGTAAAACTCTGATCGGAATAGAAATAAGAGAGGTTTTGGGTCGTATGGATTAGCTAGGAGTGTTCAGAAAAGGCCTAGGGTTGATGGGCCGCAAGGTCACAAACTGGTACTGGAGGGCAATATCGTACTTGTGAGCAGTGCGGGAAGAAACACTTAGGTGAATGCTGGAAGAAGACAGGTGGATGTTTCAAGTGTGGGTCAAAGGACCATATGATTAAGGACTGTCCGATGAGACCAGATGGGAATCGACCAATGGCTCAGAATGTTAATCAGACTGGTAGAGGTGGACAGCAGCCTCAGCGGGGCCGTGGTCCAAATAACAGAGGGAATGGTGCTGATAGAGGACGTGGAACATCGGGCTGAGGTGCTACTAATACTGAGGCAAGGCAGTCGGGTTTGGTTTATGCGGTTCGCCGGAGGGAGGATGGAGACGCACCGAACATTATAATCAGTACGTTCCTTATTTATGGCAAGCCTTATGTTGCTTTAATTGATGTGGGCTCAACCCATTCTTATGTGGCATGTAGAGTAGTTGAAACTCTAGACATAGCCTCTAAACTTTCTGTTAGGGAGATGACTGTAGTAAGCCCACTAAGTCAAACTGTAGTGGTGAATAAGCTCTTTTGTAGTGTACCTTTAGAAATTCAAGGCGTAGTATTTTCTGCTGACTTGATGGAACTTCCCTTCGGAGAATTCGATCTCATACTTGGTATGGCTGGCTAGTGGACCATCGGGCTATATTGAATTTGTCTTGACTAAGCGAATGGAGTTAAGGACCGGGAGGACGAGATGGTAATTATGATAGGAGAAAGAAGAAACTACTTGTCTAATGTAGTTTCGACGCTAAAGGCTGAAAAGATGGTTCGTAAAGGGTGCAAGGCATTTTTAGCCTTCGTAAGTGCATTAGATGGAAAGGAAGAAGGTGCTAGTGGAGTTAGAATGGTATGGGATTTTGAGGAAGTGTTTCCGGAGGAATTACCGGGAATACCCCCAGATAGGGAGGTGGAGTTTGGAATTGACTTGCTGCCGGGAATAGCTCATGTGTCAATTGTCCCGTACAGAATGGCACCAAAGGAGTTGGTAGAGCTCAAGCCTCAAATCCAAGAATTGTTGGATCGTGGGTTTATTCGACCCAGTGTGTCTCCATGGGGAGCACCGGTCCTATTTGTGAAGAAGAAGGATGGAACTATGCGAATGTGCATAGATTATCGTCAGTTGAATAAGCTGACCATCAAGAACAAGTATCCCTTGCCAAGGATAGATGACTTGTTCGATCGACAAGGGCGATGTGTTCTCAAAGACCGACTTAAGGTCGGGATATCATCAGTTGAAGGTGAAGGAGGGATATCCATAAGACGACCTTTAGGACAAGATATGGCCACTATGAGTTTGTAGTAATGCCGTTCGGGTTGAAAAACACCCGACCACGTTCATAGATATGATGAACCGGGTTTTCAACCTTACTTGGATCGGTTCATCGTTGTGTTCATCGACGACATCCTCGTATACTCCAAGGCGAGGAGGAGCATGATGAGCATCTCCGGATTGTCTTTGCAAGTGTTAAGGAGAAGAAGCTCTATGCCAAATTCACAAGTGTGAATTTTGGCTTAAGGAGGTTGCATTCTTAGGGCACGTGGTGTCTTTGAAGGAATAAGGTGGATCCTAGAAAGATTGAAGCAGTGTTGGATTGGAAACAACCTAAGTCGGTGGCAAAAATTCATAGTTTCTTGGGATTGGCAGGCTATTATAGAAGGTTTGTAGAAGGGTTCTCGTCAATAGCAGCGCCTTTGACAAAGTTGTTGAGGAAAGAAGTACCCTTTGTATAGACGGATAAGCAACAGGAGAGTTTTGAAAAACTTAAGAGGGTATTGACGAAAGCTCCAGTGTTGATTAAGCCTGAGGCAGGAAAGGATTTTACGGTGTATTGTGATGCTTCCCATACAGGTTTGGGTTGCGTATTGATGTAAGACAAGAAGGTAGTAGCATATGCGTCTCGACAGTTGAGGCCACATGAGGTGAACTACCCGACGCATGACTTGGAATTAGCAGCAGTGGTCTTCGCTCTTAAGGTATGGAGGCACTATCTTTATGGCGAAAAGTCGACGATCTACACAGACCACAAGAGTCTCAAGTATCTATTGACTCAGAAGGAGTTGAATCTGAGGCAGCGAAGGTGGGTGGAATTACCGAAGGATTACGACTATTCTATAGAGTATCACTCGGGCAAAGCAAATATAGTGGCGGATGCCTAAGTCAAAAGTTGTGTCGGATCGAGGCAATGTTCGCACATTTGAGTTTGTATGATGATGGAAGCTTTGTTGGCGAGTTGCAAGTAAAGCCGGCGTGGTTGAATGAAGTGAAAGAGGCGATTGGTGATGAGGACCTAAGTGCTAAGCTACTGACAAGTGCGAATGGAGAGTTGGAAGATTATGGCATTAATAACGAAGGAGTGTTGTGTTTCAAGAGAAAGGTCTGTATGCCTAAGAATAAGGAACTTAGACGAAAGATTCTTCAGGAACCGCATAGTAGCCCTTATGCTATGCATCCTGGAGGCACTAAGTTGTACAGAGACTTGAGGGAGCAGTTTTGGTGGCCTGGTTTGAAAAAAGAAGTTACTAAATTTGTGGGGAAGTGTTTAACATGTCGCTAAGTTAAAATTTGAACACCAAGTTCCATCAGATTACTTCAACCGATAATGATTAGTAGTGGAAGTGGGAGCGAATTACCATGGACTTAGTTAGTGGGCTTCCCTTACGCCTACTAAGAAGGACTCGGTATGGGTAATAGTGGATCGGTTGACTAAGTCTGCAGACTTTATTAGGTGAGAGTTGATTATTCTTTGCGCGAGGTTGGCAAAGTTGTATGTGGCGGAAGTCGAAGGTTGCATGGAGTGCCGTGTCGATTATCTCGGATAGGGACCCAAGGTTTACTTCCGGTTTTGGAAGGCACTACATCGGGCTTTAGGCATCGATTGATTTTACTACTACTTTTCATCCACAATCGGACAGGCGATCTGAGCAGGTAATCAAGTGTTGGAGGATATGTTGAGGGTGTGTGATAGATTTCAGAGGAAGTTGGGAGGAATATTTGCCTTTAGCAGAATTTGCCTACAACAACAGCTATCAAGCTAGTATTCGGATGGCACCATATGAAGCATTGTATGGACGAAAGTGTCGCACTCCAACGTGTTGGACGAAATTAGGGGAACGTCGAATTTTGGGACCAGAATTAGTGGCAGAATCTGAAGGGAAGGTTGAGATAATTCGGGCACGGTTGAAGGAGGCATCGGATAGACAAAAGTCGTATGCAGATCTCAAACGGAAAGAGATAGAATTTGATGTGGGAGATTAAGTGTTCCTTAAAGTGTCGCCTTAGAAGAAGGTGATGCGATTTGGTCACAAAGGGAAGTTGAGTCCGAGGTTTATAGGACCTTATAAGGTTTTGAAGCGAATTGGACCAGTGGCATATCAGTTGGAGTTGCCACCGGAGTTGAAGTAGATGCACGATGTATTCCATGTTTTCATGCTACGTCGATATCGATCGGATCCATCACATGTAGTACCGGTTGAAGAGGTGGAACTAAGGCCAGAATTATCCTACGAGGAAGAGCCAATTCAGATTCTGTAACGTGATGTGAAAGTGTTAAGGAGGAAGTCAGTTCCTCTAGTTAAGGTGTTATGGCGCAATCATGGATCGGAAGAAGCTTCGTGGGAACCAGAAGAAGCGATGCGACAGCAATACCCTCAACTATTTCAGTCAGGTAATTTCGAGGACGAAATTATTTTAAGGGCTTAGAACTGTAATATCCCGAATTATGGCTTATGCATAATTGCTTAATTGAGTGTGAAAGCATGCCTTTGTATGTATGAATGTGTATTTATGAATGTTTGTAAACTTTAGAATAATAGGAAATGCCTTAGAAAATTTTTAGATTTTAAGTCTAAAATAGGAAGCTAAGGAAGGTGGCCTTAAGAAAATTTAAAGGTGAAACATGACACACAATTGGGCTTAGAAAAATGGCTACAAGGCGCCACTTAAGAGCCTAGCACGTGACGCCACATACAAGTGCAATTGGGCCAGGGTTTGAGCAACGTGGGAAGCATTAGAGACTTTTATTTTTGCGCCAAAAAGGGGAACTGGGCTAAAGAGGCTTTAAGGGAAATTCATGAGGGATTTATGACAAAAGGGTTGGCTTGGTAAAGTGGCTGCAAGGCGCCACTTAAGGCTTGGGCAAATGACGCCATAAGCTGGGAGGAAGGTAGAAGGATCGAGCTGCGTGGGAAGCAAATGGACTTATATTTTTCTGTCAAAAAGGGAACTGGGCTAAGTAGGTCTTAAAAGAAATTCTGGGTGAATTATGTCACAAAAAGCACCTTGGCAAAGTGGCTTGGGGCGTTACCTGCAGCTTGTGACAAGGGCTCCAGCGGGTCTCATGTTCGAGCCTCGTTGGTAGCATTAAGTGGTTTTATTTTTACTTTGGCGTCAAGGAAGAAAGGTGAGAAGAGGTTGGATGACAATTGGACTTTTAATTGGATGAGGATTAAGCTTGTTTTTTATTATTGTTTTATTTTATTTTTTAAAAGGTAAGATAAGAGATTATGTATTAGGATTAATTTAATTTATTAAGGTGATAAAGAAGGGATAATAGGAGAAGTATGAGGAATGTGATAAGTAATGATAAGGTGGTGGCCAAGGGACTCTTGGTTGAGGCATTCGGTCATGTATAGGAAAGGGAGCTAAGTGTCAATTTCTTTTAGTAAAAGCATCCAACTCTTTCTTTGAAATTCCTCTACTCTTCTCCTCTTTTCTTATTTTCTTGTAACCTAAAATTCCTTTCTATACCTTTGAAATCGTGTACCCTTTGACACTAAGAGTGATAGCCGAATATTACATCTACCATTGTTCTTTGTTGCCAAAAATCTCCAAGCATAAAACCCTCTCCATTGTTGCGGTTTTTCTCTTTACCATAGAGTGCCGAACCACCATTGTTGTGCTCTAAGCTGAATCTTTAAAGGAGGGTGCTGTCGACTACTTACTTTAGTCTCTTCAAAGCAACGTGTAAGGGTAAGTGTTCCTATGCTAGTAATCGATTTGATCTCTTCTTCATAAGTGTGCGAAATCGGTGATTAGGCCTTGATTTTAGGCATGGCCGAATGTGCATAGTGCCATAATAACCGTTTTGTGTGTAGCTAGCGTTAAGGATCATCAAAGGAGTCTTTCGGGATTGAAGTGATCAAGGTAAGTCATATTGGATACTCAGCCAAAGGCTTAGTTGGTAATCTAGGCTTATTTCTTAAAGGTTTAAAAGCCGAAAACTGACCAAAACAAATGATCTAGTATAGGCCGATTGCAAGAAGAACCAACACAATGTTTTCGGGATTTGTTTGATAACCCAATCGGCAACAAGATAAGTTTCAGGATTTGATTAAATGGGCCGAATGGCTTTTAGCTAAAATATTGCATGTTGGCTGAATGTAGGAACTTGAAATCTGAGGGTCTAGGACGCTAGATCGAGTCTCTGGGATTTGGAGCGAATTTGCTAAGTTAACCAGGTGTGTACCCCACACTATCTTTTAATAAGATTTATGGCAATATTTAATATAAGCATGTTTATAAGAATGTGAATATGGCTAAAGTACCATGCTATGGTACAAAGTACTCAGGTACGTTTTCCTACTCTTACTAGGATTATGATAAATATCTGTTTTGACACACATATGAAACTATAAGAATGTGAAATAAGAATTTGGCATTTTTGTATGACATGGGCATACGGGTCATTGTGAAAGGGAAGTGAAAGTGGTGGTAATACCACGATATCGAATGTGGTGACTTGGTCACATTATCGAATGTGGTGACTTGGTCACAATTATTTAATCTGGTGGCTATGCCACGAATTTTATAAGGCGATGAGCACATCGACTCTGATGACTACCGAAGGTGTGTAGCGGATGGAGGTTGACTTAGTAGTCCCCACGGTGTCTTGGATGGTGCGGTGATGTGTAACGGATGGCATATAGGTTTGGGTTGGGTTGCATCATTATTTCCTATCTCATTATATGAATATGTATGTGATATGAGAATGTATGCTGAATTGTTAAATTTTAGTGTTGGTTACACATTGAGTCTGTTTGACTCACCCGTTGGGAACATTTCCTTCGTGTGACGATCGGTGATGGTAGGGTCGGCGGGGAGCTTAGTGGAGGCCATGTGAAGTTGATTTTACTTTGTTTTGGACTCTTTTTATTTTAAGTACTTTGAATTTATTTTGGGAATTATTTGATGTAATAAGGCCATAGTTGAGTTATTTTATGTTACTTCCATTTATCATGCTACAAAATATTTTTTTAAAGACTAAGTAAATTTATCATAAATTAAACTCTAAATGTTTTGTCACCTAAAATCAAGGGATTTCAAGTATAAAATTAACTTGTTTCCAACTCGAGCCCAACCCAAAACAATCTTTCTTTCAAAACACATCGTTTTTCCAAAGTCACAAAAGAATTTTGAACCAGATTACAACGAGAAACATACCAGATCCGGTCAAGGCTCGTGGGCCGGGTTTGGGGTGTTTCAAATTCTACTCGAAATAGGATGCTTTGAGGCAAAGAAACACATTCCAAAGCCTATTCAAACACCCGATTAGGAAATATACTTTAATTAGGATACTTAGGGGCCAAATAAAGCATCCAAAAGCCTATATAAAGAACCTAGAGACAAACTTTCAAGGGCGTTCGGAGTTCGGCAGAAGCTGAAACCCAGGGCATTAGGCGGTGAGCTAGGCCAAAGAGCCAAATCCAGAGTAGTCAATTCAGGGAATTACTCGAAGATAGCCAGTTGATCCATCTCAAGAAGCCAGAATTCTACTCAAGACGGCGGATCTCTCCTTCAATTCCTTCAAGGGGTTTTAGGGATTTCTTATGTTTTGTTTTATCTTTTCTCTTGAGATGTTTTATTTTAAAATTATGAACTAAACCTTTCAGATACCTGAAGGGGATGAAACCTAGATAAATCTTGTTATTGTTTTCTCAATTATATGATAAATACTTAGCTTGTTCTTAATTGTGCATGCTTAATCCAAATTCTGATGTGCTTAGGTGGAGGAGGAATAGACCCTGCCTAAGAGTAGATCTAGCATAATTAAGCAGAGTTGATCGCACCCCTAGAGATAAGGTGATGAGATTTTGCCAGATTAGGGTGAAACCTAATATGGGAATCCATAAATTGATTTACTGCTATTCTAAGGGGTTATTATAAGAGAACAAGATTTCCACTAATTAACCTAGGGTTAGACGTTATTCGCCTCAAGAGAGGGTTTAATATACGTTAGGGAGTCTCACGGATCAAACTAAGTGAATAAATCGTATGGTTCAGTGTTAGATAACAAGTGAAGTCTAGGTGGATTCTTCCTGAGGGTATCGTTGTGATCAATTGTGTTTTCTTCGAGTTATTTCCCTATTCATTCTTTTTGTCTTTGTCTTTAGCTTAGAAATCGTTAAACTAGATTAAATCAACCAATCACTCCATATTTTAGGCTAAATAATAAAAACAAAGTAAGCATTAGTACTTTTAGTTCATTTGGGTTCCATAATCCGGTCTTGCCTATGCTATACTACTATTCGATAGGTACACTTGCCGTTAATCATTGTCAGAGTTAGTATCAAGGTTCGATCTCATTCATTATAAATTTTAAAACTCGATAGACACACGATCAGAGATCTATCACATTATCCGAAATAAATTCGGTAGTTTTTGTGCATTTTGGCCAAGGTTTATAATGGCATGTATAGGGTGAGTGTAATGGTATTTTCATGAATGTGTTGTTGGTGCTTTGGCATGTATAAACTTGTGAAGTTGTTTTGGTTTGGTACCATTTGATGCCTTGTCGAATTGTGTTATTTTGGTTACTTTACTATGCATATCGGTATGGCTCTTTATGGTATGTTTGGAATGGTATGATAATGATCAAATTTGTGATATGTTTTGGTAAGTATTGAACTAGGATATGATGCTTGAAATGTAGTAATATTGACATGTTTAGTAGATGTTGTTAGTATGCATTTGAGGTTACCTTGAACGGCATATTGGTTAGTTGATGTTTGTTTGGATGATGTTTAGGTCCCTTTAAAGTGTGACCCTCTGGAACAGTTGAAACAACAGGAATAATTTTGTTTTTAGAGGAAAAGAGGACGATGAAAGAGTTGTGTGGGAGAGGGCAAAAACACTCTTTCATGACCTTAGAATCCATAATTGGCTAACAAATCGGTGATCTCGGTCGCCCCAACGTGTAACACCCCAAACCCTACCCATGAGTCTGACGGATCGGTATATTCTTGGGTGAAATATTTTGGGCCAATTTGAAAGTTGGGTGAAAATTGATAAAATTTGGCTAAGGTATTTAAAACGGGGTTTGAAAACTCAGTTGGGCCTTTAGATAAAAACAGTTGGGCTTTATAAACCCTTTTGAAAACATTGATCATGTATCATTTAAAATCATTAAAGCGATAGTTGACTTAGTTAATTTTGTTACCCGATGGTAACATCTTTTAAAACCCGTAGAAGTTTATTAAGTTTGAAAAATTATTTTTAACAGGTTACTTATCAATTGAAAATTTCATTTGTAACATAACATAAGCAAAATTAAAAAATAACATCCACAAAATAAATAGCGGCCTTATTACAATCCCAAAATAAAAGACTTAGAAAAATAAATATGATTAACTAAAACAAGTGATTTCAAATCCAATGATGGCATGGCGCCTCGAGTCCTCTCGGCTCCATCTCATGATCTACTCATCGCAAAATGTTAAGGGAAGCGGTGAGTCATCAAGACTCGTGTGTAAATCCCCTCCGAAAAATACAACTCATACACAATTTCTTAATTAAACATGCACATGCAACCCAACTAGCCATCCATACTCCTTTTCTACCCGTGTGGTCAAAACCATGATGACTTAAAGTCACAAATTAAATGATGGGGCCAACCCATCGTGTGGTCAAAACCTTGATGACCATAGGTCACAAAATATCAAGTGTGGTCAAAACCCTTTGGTGGTACCAAACCACTGGGACTTAGGGACTTAGTCGCAAATATTCAATCGTTGTGGTCAAAACCATCGATGACCATAGGTCACAAATAAATCGATGGGGCCAACCCATCTTGTGGTCAAAACCACTGGCGACAGTCCAAAAATCTTCCCCCTCCTCTCATCAATCCCACCATCACATGCTTATACATCAATTATCATATTTCATGTCATAGCATTTAATCATCATGTGATGGCATGCAAATCATATATCAAAAATCACAAATTAGGGGACTTACCCGGAATCCATGATTATGCCACAAGCTAATCACAACCAAAAAGATTTAAAGCAACAATAATGTCATGTTAATTAATAAAGTGTGAGAGATCATACACACCTTTTCTCTGGAACTCCTAGATCCCGAAAAGCGATCTATAACGTTAGATCTCTTAACCTTAAACGAATTTGATTTCCTAACAAATCCCGAAGCCTTAATTAGTCCCTTGGAAAGTAAAATCCGAAAACTTCCCTACAATTGGTTTTAATCAAGTTAATACGAATCGTAGGCCATAATTTTAATTCCAAAAGAGATGATTATCCTTACCACACTTATTGAAAAATTGGCGGCACCTAGTTTGGAGATATGATATTGACCTAATGCACGATTGGAAGGGCTGGAAATTTTTGTGAAGGAGGAGGGTGTATTGGCTAAGGAAAATAATAGTCTGGAATTTTCTAAGCAATTTTTTGGCTAAGAGTTTAAGGGAGATTTTGGCGGCCAAAGAAGAGAGGAAGAAGAAAGAGTTTCTTGTAAATTTTCTCTTTTGAGGGGTTATATTCACTTGTGGAAGGAAGAAAGCTGGAATTTTTTCATAACTTGAGCAATGCAACAAAGGGGTTTCGGCGAGAAATTTTGGAGAGAAGAAAAGAAATTTGTTCTTTGGAGTTTTATATTCTTTCTTTGTATGAAAAATCATATTAAGAACAGCCAAGGAGTCCCAATCTTGGCCAATTCTCTTTATTTTGTGATAATTTCCAGCCTTGAATTATCACAAAATAAATCTAGCTTTAATCTCCTAATCCCTTTAACAATTTAATAGCAAATAAAACACTAAAGTTCCCCTCTTCCGGTGATTATGACATAAAATATGCCTAATTAGGAGTCCTAAATTGAACCAAATTCTTCCATTCGGCTGAAAGAAGGAAAAAAAAAAAAAAAGCGAAATCTGGGGCTTGTGATTGAACTTGCGACTTCTTTGTAGGGCAAAGCAACCCCTCAACGCCCTTGCCATCTCTTCCGGCTGACCTTTATGACATAAAGCCCCACCTTTTATTATAACCCTTACCTGAGCCCTTTTCCCTTTTTGCGTCGAAGCCCAAAAAATAAACTCCTTGCGCCTACCACGACTCGAACCTGAGTCCATGCACCAATGTCTTTTAAGTGGCGCCCCAGCCACTCCGCCTCCTCGACTTTCATGTCAATAAGCCCCCTGATTTAATTATAAGGCCTTCCTAGGCCTAACGCCCAAAAAGCCCACAAGGGAAAAAAAATATTTCCTCCTTGTTCCTGCCGAGGCTCGAACCTCCCCCCTAGCACCTCTCTTAGGCGCACTAAGCCACTTGTACCAAGCCCATTCTTGTGTCATGCTTCTCCAAATTTTATTTAAACCCTATCTCCACCTAGCTCCCTCCTTTTAAGTACTTTAATTTAATTTTTTAAACCCAAATTTGACCTAAATCGAGGTTATTTCTAGACCCTAAATCATGCTAAATAAAATCATATTTATTTATTTCTTGAAGTCCACATGGAATTTATTTAAATTACAAATAACCCCTAATTGAGGTGTTACAGTTCTACCCCTTAAAAATAATTTAGTCCTCGAAATTACTTACTAACGACTAACCATACATCTTTACTCACCGCACTATGCTCTTCTTTGCTTTGCACTCGATCTTAAAGAATTATCATGCTTCCTAGACAAGTTCTCTAAGTTCATAATCAAAGTTTCACACACTTTACTAGCAACATAAGAACGAGCTAACTTAACCACAAACAAGACAATTGAGGTATTTCAAAATAAGAAACTTACCTTGTCACCTCGGCACATCTTCCTCCTCATGACGACCAAGCTGCATAAACCAACCTTGGTTGCCTTGCCTCTGCACCTTGACACCTCGGCCACGCCTGTTACCATTTCCATTACCCCTAGCGCACCTCGACCCCTCTGTGGTTGTTGGTTATCCCTACATTGGTGCATGATCCCGACCTTCCGTTCTCACCTAAGCGCCTTCTTAGGACAGTCTCTAACTCGATGCTCCATAGACCCACATTCAAAGCATCCACGATTACCATTCCAACACTCCCCTTGTGAAACTTGCCACACTTATCACCGTGGCGGCCATTGAGGATTAGCGGCGATGGCGAGAGCCTAGCGGTTTGATCAGACCCACCAAACTTTGACCCCTTTGTCGATTACTAGAGAACTCGATGGTTTCGAGCTCCTCTTATTCCAATTTCGATCTTGGTTACATTTAGCAGATGTCTTACTCCTCGGCAACCTTAGACTTCTCCACAAGAACAGTAAACTCCGTTCTGTTGTGGAGCTATCATCATTCTCACTCATCTCTCGGGCCATCCTCAAACGACACGGCGCTCATGCTCGGTACCCACAATACCCGAGCATATCTACTCAATCGGAGGAACTCGGCCTCATATTACGCCATGACTTATTTCCTTGTACGAGTTCAGGAAAGCCTTCTCTCGGCGTCTACATAGCTAGTTCAATATACTTCTTTTGGTAAGCTTCCTGAAGAATTCCCGTGAGATTTTACGCCACCGTTCCATCCCTTACGGTGAGCCACCACTGATAGGACTCATCCCGAAGCAGAGAGATGATACCCTTTAACTTCTCCTCAGGGGTGAAATCCAAGTCACCCATAATCCTTTCCGTGGACTCTAACCAATATTCCGCCACACTGGGCGCCACTCAAAACTCCTCGAATACTTACGCTCCGTTAGCGAGTCGTTCGACCCGATTCTGGGTTCTGCACGCGCTTGACCTCACTACTCATTCCAATTCCGTGCACGCTTTGAGATACTACGTCATTACCACCCGTATGGTCTTGGAACTCAGTTTCCAGTGTCGACAGATCCGGTATCTCATTTCTGGACCCATGATCGGACCTCGCGGGCTCCGACAGGGTCATCCTACCTCTACCACGGCCACGAGGCGGACGTCCACGACCTCTTGAACTCATTCTAACGATCGCGTTAATCTGTTTAAGAAATTTTTTTTTGTATCAGTACCTTAGTTTCACTTGGTTATCCGCGAAGAAATTTTATGATAGGAGTTTTAGAAGTGGTTCTTTCGTAATCAACCAAACACACAGTCTTTCATTCATTCATTCAAAGAGAGTTGTTGATTTCATGGTGATTGTTTTCCACTACCGGGGTATTTTCCGTAATCGTCTACAAGGGTATTTTCGTAATTTTCAAAATACGAGGTTCTCGGATGATTTTGTCAAAAATTATTTTAAAACTCTTAATTTCCCCGGTATTTAAAAAAAACTTTGAAATTCGGGGGCCTTTCGGTGATTTTGAATCTCAGGGGCATTTTGGTAATTTTTCCACAAATCAGGGTAAATTTGCAAAATTTGATAATTTAGGGATATTTAAAAAAGTTATAAAACCTTGAGGGCTCTTTTTGATAATTGTACTTTCCAAAATAGTGATGTTGCAAAATTTTGAAAGTTAGGGGTATTCTGGTAATTTGGTAGGTTAGGGGCAATTTTGTAATTTTACAAAATCATGGCGTTTAATTTTAAGATTTTGGGCACTTTTCATGTGATGAAATTTTGATTAAAACAGTGGGTATTTTGGAAATTTCATAATTCAAAGGCGTTTTGTAATTTCTACCCTAATGGTATTTTAATAATTTTCCATAATCGAGGTATTTTAAAAAAATTCAAAATTTGGGTTCTAAGTGATTTTACAAAGAAGGATATTTTGAAAATTTCTATTTGAAAATTTTCATCACGGAGGGTATTTTACAAACCGAGGGGTATTTTGGTCATTTTCATACTAAGGGTATTTTGGTCTCTTTTTTAAAACTAAAATTTTAATTATTTCCAAAACAAAGCGGCTAGTCCCTTTCGGGTTTTAGTTATCGAATTTAGCTTTGTGAGTGTGTCGTCTCGGCTAGGATGAGCAGATTACTACGCATGCATGTAGGATTCAAGTGAGTAGGAGGTGAGTCACGAGGGCGCTTAAATACCAAGCCCCAAGAATCCAATCCTGACATGCGTATAACGATTGCCACATCTTTTGCTTAGTAACAACTCACGGGGTTTGTTTAGGTAATTATTAAATCTTATGCATAGTTGGGGTACACTAGCCCAGGGTTCAACAGTTTCTACTCTAGTAGTCTCGTTCCCATTTTCCCTTCCACCCTCATCAAAAGAGTTCACAAAATTGATAGAAGTACTTACAGGCGGATAGGTGCCGGAGACTCGGTGCCATGCTGATCAAGCCAAAAACAATTTCTCAAACATTATAATAAGGCCTACTATCCAAAAACCAAATATTTTGGGCCTTGGGCCCCCCACAGTCGAGTTTTGAACCGGGCTCTGATACCAATTTGTAACACCCCAAACCCGGCCCATGAGTCCTGACCGGATCTGGTATGTTACTGGGTGAAATATTTTGGGCCAATTTGAAAGTTGGGTGAAAATTCGATAAAATTTGGCTAAGGTATTTAAAACGGGGTTTGAAAAATCAGTTGGGCCTTTAGATAAATCTGATTAGGCTTTATAAACCCTTTTGAAAACATTGATCATGTATCATTTTAAAATCATTAAAGCGATAGTTGACTTAGTTAATTTTGTTACCCGATGGTAACATCTTTTAAAACTTAGTAGAAGTTTATTAAGTTTGAAAAATTATTTTTAACAGGTTACTTATCAATTGAAAATTTCATTTGTAACATAACATAAGCAAAATAAAAAAATAACATCCACAAAATAAATAGCGGCCTTATTACAATCCCAAAATAAAAGACTTAGAAAAATAAATATGATTAACTAAAACAAGTGATTTCAAATCCAATGATGGCATGGCGCCTCGAGTCCTCTCGGCTCCATCTCCGCGATCTACTCATCGCAAAATGTTAAGGAAAGGGTGAGTCACCAAGACTCGGTGTGTAAATCCCCTCCAGGAAAATACAACTCATACACAATTTCTTAATTAAACATGCACATGCAACCCAACTAGCCATCCATACTCCTTTTCTACCCGTGTGGTCAAAACCACGATGACTTAAAGTCACAAATTAAATGATGGGGCCAACCCATCGTGTGGTCAAAACCACGATGACCATAGGTCACAAAATATCAAGTGTGGTCAAAACCACTTGGTGGTACCAAACCACTTTGGGACTTAGTCGCAAAAAATATTCAATCGTTGTGGTCAAAACCAGCGATGACCATAGGTCACAAATAAACCGATGGGGCCAACCCATCTTGTGGTCAAAACCAGCGACAGATCCAAAAATCTTCCCCTCCTCTCATCAATCCCACCATCACATGCTTATACATCAATTATCATATTTCATGTCATAGCATTTAATCATCATGTGATGGCATGCAAATCATATATCAAAATCACAAATTAGGGGACTTACGGAATCCATGATTATGCCACAAGCTAATCACAACCAAAAAAATTTAAAGCAACAATAATGTCATGTTAATTAATAAAGTGTGTAGAGAGATCATACACACCTTTTTCTACCGGAACTCCTAGATCCCGAAAAGCCGATCTATAACGTTAGATCTCTTAACCTTAAACGGATTTGATTTCCTAACAAATCCCGAAGCCTTAATTAGTCCTTGGAAAGTAAAATCTGAAAACTTCCCTACAATTGGTTTTAATCAAGTTAATACGAATCGTAGGCCATAATTTTAATTCCAAAAGAGATGATTATCCTTACCACACTTATTGAAAAATTGGCGCACCTAGTTTGGAGATATGATATTGACCTAATGCACGATTGGAAGGGCTGGAAATTTTATGAAGGAGGAGGTGTATTCGACTAAGGAAAATAATAGTCTGAAATTTTCTAAGCAATTTTTTGGCTAAGAGTTTAAGGAGATTTTGGCGGCAAAGAAGAGAGAAGAAGAGAAAGAGTTTCTTGTAAATTTTCTCTTTTGAGGGTATATTCAGCTTGTGGAAGGAAAGAAGCTGGAATTTTTTCATAACTTGAGCAATGCAACAAAGGGGTTTTTGAGAAATTTTGGAGAGAAGAAAAGAAATTTGTTCTTTGGAGTTTTTCTATTCTTTCTTTGTATGAAAAATCAGTTAAGAACATTGAGGAGTCCCAATCTTGGCCAATTCTCTTTATTTTGTGATAATTTCCAGCCTTGAATTATCACAAAATAAATCTAGCTTTAATCTCCTAATCCTTCAACAATTTAATAGCAAATAAAACACTAAAATTCCCCTCTTCCAGTGATTATGACATAAAAATATGCCTAATTAGGAGTCCTAAATTGAACCAAATTCTTCCATTCGGTAATGAAGAGAAAGGAAAAAAAAAAAAAAATGAAATGCAGGGCTTGTGATTGAACTTGCGACTGCTTTGTAGGGAGGCAGATGACCCCTTCAACGCCCTTGCCATCTCTTCCATTAACCTTTATGACATAAAGCCCCACCTTTTATTATAACCCTTACAGAGCCCTTTTTCCTTTTTGCTTGAAGCCCAAAAAATAAACTCCTTGCGCCTACCACGACTCGAACCCAGTCCATGCACCAATATCTTTTAAGTGGCGCCTGACCACTCCGCCTCCTCGACTTTCATGTCAATAAGCCCCCTGATTTAATTATAAGGCCTTCCTAGGCCTAACACCCAAAAAGCCCACAAGGGAAAAAAAAATATTTACTCCTTGTTCCTGCCGAGGCTCGAACCTCCCCCCCTAGCACCTCTCTTAGGCGCACTAAGCCACTTGTACCAAGCCCATTCTTGTGTCATGCTTCTCCAAATTTTTATTTAAACCCTATCTCCACCTAGCTCCCTCCTTTTAAGTACTTTAATTTAATTTTTTTTTTAAACCCAAATTCGACCTAAATCAGGGTTATTTCTAGACCCTAAATCATGCTAAATAAAATCATATTTATTTATTTCTTGAAGTCCACATGGAATTTATTTAAATTACAAATAACCCTTAATTCAGGGTGTTACACAACGTGTAAAAAATGGATTAAACCTCCAAATGGTTATGTTAAAATCAACTTCGATGCATCTGTCTCTTATGGTAAGGTGGGTTTTGGTGTAATAGTTAGGGATTTAGATGGTTTCGTGATTGGAGGAAGCGGTGGATTTAAAGAGAATATAGTGTCTGTTGAATGGGCGGAGTTGGAAGCTTTTGAAGAAAGCCTGAAGGTGGTGTGTATTTTCAACATATTGAAAGCGGTGTTTGAATCGATTATACAAGTTTGGTCAACAGGGTTAATAAATGGGGTAAATATATCACTATTTTGAGAAGCTGTATTAATAAGGCCTGTAAGCAATTGGCTAAAATTGATGTGGTCAAAGTTGTGTGGGTCAACTGAAGCTGCAACCAAGTGATTGATTTTATTTGTGATTTTGCTATTAAAAATAAGTGTAATTGGAATTTGAATATGGATTACCCAATGGATATTCATGACCTTGTAATGATCGATGAAATTAATTGAATTTTGACCTTTAGGTACTTTTATCAAAAAAAAAAAAAGAAAAAGGATTGAATGTGTATGCATGGTTAGATTTTGAAATGGCTTGATTTTAGGTAAATTTTGGGTTCACACGGTCTAAGACACGAGCATATGACTCAGCCGTGTGAGGCACATGACCGGCCACATGGCCGTGTGTCATCTAGGAATTTATTAAGGTTCAAGTTAGCGAGTTACATGGCCTAACACACGGCTTGGCTCACGGGTGTGTGGGGCAACTCAGAGAGTTAAGACGGCCTGACACATGGGCGTGTGACATGGTTGTGTAACCTTACTTAAAGAGTTACACGGGTGAGGACATGAGCTGGGACACAACAGTGTGTCCCTTATTCCAAAGTTGCACGGCCTAGGGTGATTCCACATGGCCTGGCCACACGGCCATGTGTTCCCTGTTTTGAATTTTTGCAACTTTTTTTTAAACTTTCCAAATTATTTCAAATTGGTCCCAAATTGCTTCTAAGTTATTTTTAGGGCCTCGAGGGCTCGATTTAGTGACAATATGCATGTATACGAATGGTTTATGATGTATTTAAATTGTTGAATGATAAAATGTTTGAATTTTTTATTGAACGATAATGCTCTGTAACCTTAATCTAGTTAAGAGTGTTACATTTATGGCTAAATGGGGATAGAGATTTGCTACGAAGCTCTGTGGAGGAAATTCATCCATTCTAAGTACGACTCTCTTCCTCAACAATGGAGATTCAAAGCGTCTAATCCAAAAGAGATGTCCGTAGTGTGGCATGGCATTGGGATAACTCAAAATTCGCGGACGTTTCAAAATGAGTTGGGAATGAATCCTTTCGTTGGGTTGTTAGGAATGGTAAATTGGTGCTTTTTTAATAGGATATTTGGATGAGATATCCAAAAAGCTAGAAAGTGAAAAGGTCTAGGTTGAAATACTTAACTAGGAGAACTCATGGATAATAAAATGGGTCTATGATCAAATTTAAGTTGAGGAAGATGGAAATATAGTTCCAATTGCTTGGCCAAGTCTTTCAAAAATTTCCCCTCTTCTCTAAGTAAATTAGGGACCTTTGAAGCTAAGATCCTTCAAGCCATTGCTATGAACAAAATTATGGAAAAACTTATGTCTAGAAAAAATTGGGCGACCCCTCTCTTTTCATCCCGAGAAAGCACCAAATTGAAATCCCTCAACAAACCCTAAGGCTCGTTAATGAAATGAGCAACTTGATCCAAACAATCCCATAAGGCCTTACGTTTCTGTTTATCTGAATAATCATAAACAAAAGTCACTAGAAAATTTATCAATCCTAGATTTTTCCCCAAATGACAATGAATAAATTGTGGATCATTTAGGAGAATTTGAACCTGGACACTATTTTTCCAACAAACCCATAAACTCCCTCCAAACCCCCGAGCTTCAATTCTATGGGAACAATCCAAAACAATTCTTGCTATGATTCTGTTTGCCTTTAAACCACTAACTCGAGTCTCAGGGAAAGCCGCAACATCAACCTCAAAATAACAAACTAATCTTTAACCATTCGAACAAACTTAGGAGACACACACCCTTGACAATTCCAAACAAAAAGGCTTGGTAACATTAGATAAAAAATGAAGATAAAAGAGACATTCAACAAACCCACCTTAAACTTCCAAGTTGGTCGCTTCGATGGAACCCGACGGAGTCCCCTATCAATTTAAATCCGTAACTAGGCTATCAGACCTGATTTTGACTACAACTGTTGTCATCGCTTCAGCTATAGGTTCATGAGCAGAGGTCTTCACCTTAAATTTGCTCCCTTTACCACGTAGGGTGTGGAAACCTCTCCTCAAACGTTTAGGATCCCCAATTTTCAACGAAGCCAAAATATTAAAATGTTCATCATGCGTTGGTAAAGGATCAACAGAAATCATATCTCCCATGGGAATATTAAGATTCCGATTTTTAACAAAATTAATGATTGAATGATAATCCAAGTTTAAAATCATCGCACCTGTCTTTTCCACAAGCTCATGGGTTCTTGCATCAATGGAACAATTTCCCTGCTTGAGTTCTCATTCGACAGTTGATTTAAAATGTCCCTAGAATTAATAACACTCACATTAGCTAAAGGGGTGATGAATTTGGTTCGGAATTATTATTATTGAAGCTAGCAGCCATGGGATGCCTATTTAACTTAACAGACCTAGAGCCCGTCTTAGGCGATCCACCAACCGCCTGATTCTAATTCCATTGAAATTCAATTCTAACACTTGGACCAGCCAAGCCCAAGTCCTTAGCAACCTGTTTCTTCTTTGTGCCCTAACCTATAGCAGTCGCCCTAACATTTAGGCTTGAAACATAAAGACAGAAAGTTTGTGCGTTATTCTCCTTATGTGTTGACCCTTCTTCACCTAAAGGGTTGTTATATATGGCAAACCCTTCTCCCTTCAGTCTAGCTGGATCAACGGGATCAGAATCCCTAACATTAATTTGACTTTCATCCCGTAAATCATGGAAAGCCTTAAAGCGAGATCCCTACGAATCTGACTCTTTCCTTCCTTCTCGGCTAGCCACTATTCGTCTAGGTCTACTATTCTGGCGATCGACTACCATCTAAGGCCCAAACATGTCCAACTCTTTCTTATTTTTGGCCATAACCAGAGCTTCTTGGATCCTTTGGTCTGCCATTTGTACAGTCCTCTTTATACTTTGTCCATTATGGCCAGGGACAAAGGAACAAGATTCTCTCAATTAAGTGTCCAAAACGCCAACAAGAAAAACAAATATTCGGGATAGACTCATATTCTACAAGCTGAAGTTGACTATCCACCTTAATTTTTAGAAACCAAAGGCTTGTTACGATCGAGAAGGATCGCCATATGAACGAATCGACTCCGATGCGCACTGCCAGTATTATCATCTAGTTTAATGGCATTACCAATCATCTTCCCCAATACTCGTTAAGATACTCTTCCGATACAAAAAACCGGGATGCCCAGAAGGCGAATCCAAGGTACCACATTCGACGAATAAGGTTGACTAGTTGAGAAGAATTCCGACTAGGGTTGAACCGTTAAATATTGCATGCCCAAAAACAATACAAGGTCCTTTTGTGAGAGCCTGAATATAATCCATTTTCAATTGGAATTTCACCATGAAATAATTATTTTCCAAATCCATAATTTTAACTGGAGTGGAAGGCTCCCAAAGGTGATAATTCTTATTAGGAGCCTGAAAACCTATTTACCTTCCTAAAAGCTTAACCACAATCGTATGGGACATACTCTGATATAACATCTGATGAACTATTTTTGAAAAACGAATCGAAAGTAGTTCATCTTCTATTCCAGTAGTCACATCTCCATCGAGTAACTGTAGATCATCATTATCTTGATCGTGCGCAAACTTTGTTTCGCATCCCTTGAAACCCCAAGCAACATGTCTTTCAAAGATAACCGTGAGTTAGATAGCTTATCAAATCCATTGGGATTTCCATCCTCATCCACAACCATAAAATGATCATCCCCAGACCATTATTACGTAGACAAACTTTCTTGGTAACTTTGTCCTCGAATGAAGTCAACGATGCAGAAGCCATAAAAAAATTTTGTGAAATTTTTTTTACTCAAATGATCTGATGACAAATCAATGGCGGCGGCGTAACTGCAAATCTACTGATTTTAGAGCTTATACTTAGTTCTCTCTATATATAGTTTATAACCTTTTAATGGTTTAATTCTAAAAAAAATTGTTCTATCGAAAAGTTAATCAATGTAAATGATACTAATTCCTACTACCCTTATTTAAGTAATCAGCCAAGAAATTTGTTTTCTAGATTTAAACTTAACTTTATCGATTTGCCATAAATACCGAAAATTTTGAATTTACTTACAATTATATATTTGTTTTAGCATATTACTTATAATTTTTTATTAAATTTGTGCTTTTAAATATGTAGCTTTTAAATATATATATATATAAAAAAACTCTACAACATACATTATATCTCAAAATTTATTATTATATTTTATTTTCTTCGAATATAACAATATTATAATTTTACAATTATATTTGGAGTAAATCCATATTACAATTTTGTCTTTTAAAATATTGTTTTGATACGTAATTTTGGCCCCGCACCCCCAAGAGGTGTTACATGTTTCTAGTCTTGATTTGTGGCGTTTGATTTAGAAAAGTTATCACGTACATGCTGTCAACGAGGTTATCATTTTAAGATATATTGATTTATTACTTTTTCATTGGTATACCAAAAAAAAAAAAAAGAAGAAATCATAGAGGGCAATAGGGGTTAAAGGTAGTTCAAAATAACATGATAAGAGCTTAATGTATTGACAAATAACATCAATTATTGCATTGGATTAATAGGGAAAATACATAGCTAATTTTATAGTATAATTATAGAGGAGAATGTACAGAAATGAAAGATGATGAAAAAGAGGGAGAAAAAGCAACGTCTTATGGCCCAATGGCGTGTCTTGGTTGCCCCATGATGTGAACTTCATGTTCCTCCTCTCCCTTACCTTGCTTCCCTGCCCCCCTATTTCTACTTGCCTGCCTTCCTTACCAACAAACATACACATCCATCTCAACGATATGTCCAGTGAGAGAGGGAAGGATATAGCCGAAGGATCATCCTTGATTGCCGATCACCACCAACCCCCAACACCTAGCCGATATGAGTCCCAGAAGAGAAGGGACTGGAATACTTTCGGTCAGTACTTGAAGAACCAGCGGCCTCCGGTTCCTCTTTCACAGTGCAATTCCAACCATGTCTTAGACTTCCTGCGATATCTGGATCAGTTCGGGAAGACCAAGGTTCACCTCCAAGGTTGCATGTTCTACGGACAGCCTGAACCACCTGCTCCTTGCACTTGCCCCCTTAGGCAAGCTTGGGGCAGCCTTGATGCTCTTATTGGGAGGCTTCGAGCTGCCTATGAAGAAAATGGAGGGTCACCTGAGTCCAACCCTTTTGCCACCGGTGCTATTCGAGTTTATCTAAGAGAGGTGAGGGAAAGTCAAGCCAAGGCAAGGGGGATCCCTTACAAGAAGCAGAAGAAAAAGCCCAATCAAGACAAACCAAGGGATGAATCCAGCTCCACTCTCTTCTTCTCTTGATTCTTTTTCTTTCTTTTCGAATTTAGGGTTTAGAATCTTATCCCTCAATCACTGCTCGGCCATTTCCTGGTAGTGTTTCAATATATACATGGTATTTTTATTTTTGCTTCTCTATTTCCTTTAAGTACTAGTTTCACTTTGAATTAATGTTAGATCCAGCATTGCTATTGTTTTATTTATTTATTTTCACTGCTATATTTTTCAATTTCATTAGATGAATCACTGCATGTAGTTTCTGGAGTGAATGAACTGCTTTCTAAGATTATATATATATATATATATATATATATTATTTACAATTAAATTACGTTCATTACTTTGCAAGAAGACATCCTGAAGCCCACCGACCTACAAGAGACAAATCAAATAACTTGTTACCAATTTGGTGGTATACCAAATGCAATATAAATTAATCCTCAATATTATAAACAACCCATATTTCCCACTCCAAATTTATACCTAATTTCAACAATCATAATATTAGTGACGTGATATATAACAACAGGATTCAACTCATCGGCATTTACAAAGACTCATTGAATTACTTTTTTCATTTTAAATCTTTTTTTTATCAATCATGCACCCAAAAAATTTTGTTTTTAAAGAGGAAAGGTGTGCTGCCAATTGGTCAAGCGACACCTGTTATTTTTAATAAAATATAATTTCTTTTAATCTGAAAAAACAGATCTAATAAGTTTTGGGTATTGAAACTTGGGCCCGTGACTGATAGGTCACATCCGTGGTAGGCCGTCAGGACAGCTTTGTAGGGAACCTCGTCATTCCATATGTTGAGGGACTAACATCAATCGACCACCATATAACTAGGGCAACCCATTCCGCACATAACATTGCTAGTAGTCCCTTGATGGAGTGAAATTAGAAAAACTTGATTCCAAATAAGGCCTTCTCTCCAACCGGGCATTCCACAACACAATATATTGTTGATGCTTTAATGCCCAATTCTTTGCATGTTTCCCTTTCTTGTCAATTTCGTGGACATCTTTTCCCAATTGTATAGGAACGTCAGGAACATGTTGACGACACCCGAATTGACGACGCACCCAATCCCCGGCATACCACTCCACCATTTGAAAATTGATAATGGGTGCATTAACACACCACACAATTGCATGTGCTCTAGTCGACGAAGGAATGATGGAAGCAACATCCAGCGCGATATACCACATCCACACGAACTGCACAATTAAACACATGATTAAAATAATAATTACAATGTAATTTAATAAATAAACTAATTACATAGCATTAATATAATTTAATTATTTGAAAATAAATTACCCTATCCTTAGTGTACGCCTCGATCATCTGTCGGTATACTATGAATGTTTTCGACTTTTCGATGTTCGGACAAGTATACCATCTAAAAATATAAACCAAACTTGTTAGGAAATATTTTCATGAAAAAAATCTTGATCCAAATTTAATTTTTTTTTACCTATTCACAAATGGGAACACATGTACTTGGTGACCCACTAATGCCAAAAATGGCATCATGTATAGCACCCAAGATTGTAGCAATATCAAACCGCCACCTATATCGATAGTTTTGTGCTTTGTCCCTCGAATAAGCTCACAATATAGCATCGCTAGTACTGCCGAACCCCAGCTGTAGGAATGGGCACCTTGCAAATCACTAAGTAAAGGCAGATACATCAAGTGGACTTTACTATTGTTGGGATCTGACATAAGTACCCCTTATAAGTTGTAGTATATAGGCATGAGCAGCCTGTATCTTCTCCATCTCAGTCGCATAATCCGATAATGTTTCAAAATTTTCATTCAGTCACGAAAACTTTAAACCCGTAAATTTATCAGTACCATCATTGGGAGAGCGTCCAAGCAAGTCATAGTAGAGTGCCGCAGGATTTGCTATACCGCTTGAACCGATTATCGCATCACCGTCCACGGGGAGCCCTAATTGCATTGCGACATCCTTTAGTGTGATGGTGCATTCCCCACATGGTAAATAAAAGGTGTGCGGCTCTGGGCACCACCGCTCAACTAGTGTCGATATTAAGTTGCCCCTCAGCTCGAGCACACGGATTAATGCTACTGATCCAAATCTCATGACATCTAAGTAGGGCATAATCTGTGCGTTCGACTGGTAGCTTGGACCATGGTCACGCGGTATGAACCCTAATCATATTTAAAAAATTGGTTAATATCTCACAATTAAATAAAAAATTACGTGCAACTATGCCAAAAAATACATACAACATTAGAACATTCTCTTACCAGTAAATGGACCATCTTAACTATATGATCTTCTGCGGTAATTAAAGAACTTATATTGATATCTGCAAAAACAATTAAAATTTTAATATTCAACTTAACAAATAAATAATATAAAAATCACGCTTAGTACTATTACTTAAACTATTAATTTTATCTCAATTTACCTTAAAAATAATATCAACCAAGAAAAATGTGAAATATAATATAACTACATATAGTTCAATGGATATAGTCCAAAGGCTAGTATACTTATAAAGCTGAAAACAAAGCCTTGAATACCTGAAAAAATCGAAATTTTAATACAATTCTAAACTATTAATAATAATTATGATAATAGCAAATAATAAATAAATACCTAGTTTGTTTTGGGAGATCTTCGACTGTAGGGAGGGAAGGAGGACCATTCAAGTGTTCGTAATATATAAAAAAAAATCAAAGATACAAATTAATTAGTACAAACATCTACTAATATAACTAATTATACTAAAAAATTAAAACATATTTTTATTTTGATTTTCAGAAATAATAAGTACTAACTTCTTAACGAACTAACATACTTTAAAAATACTAAACTACTATTAAAATAATTAATTACACTAAAAAAAAGAACTAAGGGGAAACTTAGAACTTACATTCGGTGGTGGGGGAGGGGACCTTCAACAGGTGAAAAAATTTGCGTGGGGGTTGGGGACCAAACCAACCCCCTTTTATAATAATAATAAAAAATTATTTATATTAATTTTTTAAGTGAAAAAATTGTTATAACAATTTTTGGTCTTAGAACTCGGGCCCGTGTCCTGTGGCATCGGCCTGATGGCCTGTTGCGGATGTGACCAGTTGGTCACGGGCTCAAGTTCTAATATTTAAAAATTATTAGATTAATTTTTTCAGCTTAAAAAAATTATATTTTATTAAAAATAATAGGGTGCCGCTTGATACGTGTCGGTGACACCAATAAAAAATATTTTTTGTTTTTATGCTTGTACATATAAAAAAACCATGTATTTTAAGTTTGTAATACGAATATCACCGGTTGGTCAGGCTGCACCAAAAAAATAAATTTTTTAAGAGGAATGGGGTGGTCATGTGGCACCAATTATTTATTATAGAATTGTATAAATTCGTAAATATTAATATCATTATCCTATTATGGTATTTATTTTATATTATTGAAGTAAAAACCTTAAATTATAAAATTTTAAAATAAGAATTACATTGTATAAATAATTGTTATACACTAGCATTATTATTTTTATTTCATAAATAATTTTAAAAATTAATATATATATTTTAAAATATTTATTTTTAATATTTTATTATACTTTATAAAATATTTGAATTATTTATTGACTAACTTTTAATGAATTAGCCTTTTAAGATTCTGCAGATTTTTTGCCCCGTGAATGGTGAAATGAGATATCATATTCTTTTAAACCTTTCCATGTTTAACACAAAACGACTAATAATAGTAAAAGCAAACGACTAATAAATCAGCTTACTCAATATTTTAGTGTTTTTCCTTTTCTTTTTTTTTTCTTGTGTGGCTTTTGCTCAAATTCAATTAACATAATCAAAGAAGCATATTCACGGAGCCCAAAAAAGGAATCGTTTTTCCTGTAATGTGTAATATAGTCGTTTGAAAATTAAAAGATATTTTATTTAATATGAAACTAATGCATTCCTCTACTTTTTCTTTTCTTTTTCCTAAGGAAAATTCGAGGATATTACTCGTTTTGTGCAACGTTAACGAATAATAATAATTATTTTGTTAATTAAATTTTAACTTTATTTATATTAATATTATTATTGTAAGTGAATTTGAGTGTATTAAAATATATTATTTTTATTTAAAATTAGAAATATATTATGAATAATTTTAAATATTATATTAAAAAATTGTTATGATAAAAATCTATAATGCTAACCCCACTTATTTTGATTTTCTGAAGATTTTTTTTGGCAAGGCTAGTTTTGAGATTTTGCATGCGCATTAATTAATTAATTGTTAGCTGGGGCAAATATCCCAAAAATATAAAAAAATAAAAATTATCGGAAAGGATAGGTTTCAAAAATATTGACCGGAAAAGGCAATTTCCCAAAAATCGCGTCCACGTCAGTGCGTTTTTTGGGAAGGAGCGAAATGGCGTCCATGGGGGCGCTTTAGGTTAACTTCAAAGAAAAGCGCTTCCACGGGGCGCTTATTGAAGTTACCTAAAGCGCCCCCATGGACGCTTTTAGGCATTTTGGGGAATCTTTCCGTCCACTTGCAATGTGAAAATGAAAGAATTTTTGGACAGTAGTCTCGGCAAAATAATTTTGAGGAGATGTTTGAGAACAAACCGTGGTAAAACGCTCTCACGTGGGCGCGCTTTTGCTCTGATGGTCTCCGCAAAATTATTTTGAGAGACGTCAACAAACAAAGATATAAAAACGCTTCAAAGAGGTGCACTATTACCCGAGAATCGAAAAGCGCTCCCGTGGGACGACTTTTGGTAAAGGTTCGCGGCAAAATTAGGCTATAAATCACCAAATTGCATTCTCGGTTAGCGAAAGCATTCAAGCAAAAAGAAAAAAAATTGAAAATGAGTGAACGTATTAATGGTGTTATTTACTACGATGGTGAAGTGCGTGATAATCAAAATGGTGTTGTTTTCTTATCGGAGAACACGGGCGCGATTGAGTTTTAATCGAAGCGTCGATTTGGTAGAACTTCAAAAGAATTAGGCGTAAAATATTGAACAACGCCAATGAAAGTTCGATTTATTAAGTATAGATTTTGCGCTTGGTTGATCCGGTGAGATATGACGCATTCGACATCAAAGGTCCTCGAGCCTTGAGGCAATCGTGGAGACTCATTTTGCCGATGGATCGCCTATCTCGAAGTTATATGTAGAATTTTCATCTCCAAGTGATCTCGGTTGCGACCTCAACATCTAGTATCGTTCGAGGGAATACACGACCCGTGTCGACACTGTAAGTGGGAGGCAAAACACGAAGTGCCCGTGCGGTGGTAGTATGGAAAACATAACCCCGCACGACACTTTCGGTTGGTGGATGGGACATGCATATTCGTCAATCGACGTCGGATGACATAAATACGTATTGGGGGCGTCATCAACTTCTAGTGGATGGCAATCCACATACGATTGGAATCTTCACGAAAGATGTTTAAGGAGGGATGATGTATTATCGACGGCATCCACCGTGAGGGCCCTCATTTGTTGCGGGTTATGGAGGATCGGACGATGAATCGATGTGGATCCACCGGGAGCTGTGGCTCGACTGTGTGCGAAGTTGGACTATTTTCCGAATCGAGCCCGTTCCAATTGTACTGAAGATGTTGAGGCGGTTCGGACGAAGAAGAAGAAGATCCGCTATTCAGGCATACTCGCCTCGGTAGCACATGCATAATGTCGATCTATCTCAAGATGATGCATTGGAGTTTCTGAACTACCACACCGGATGCGTGACCATACAAATTCTTCGTTGGATTCGGACCAATTAGAAGTTGGTAACCGCTTTCCAACAAGAACACTTTTCTTGGTGCATTGAAATAATACTGACATCGTGAATGGGGTTAACTACACTATGGTTAAATCAAAGCTCGATAGGTACGAGGCGAAGTGTCTTTGTGCAAGGCGGCACATGTGCAAGGAAAATCATGGCGTCGTTGAGGAAAAGGGACGGGGATGTGGGAGGTGAAGAAGTACAAAGGTCCGCATACATGTCTTACCGATGACAGTACCACTATGTGTTCAATGATTTGAATAACACTAATATTATGTAATGTTGCATTATTTAACGCTTCGTTGTGTGTGTAACACAAGATCATCCGAGGATGGATTGGACA
Source organism: Gossypium rotundifolium (assembly GCA_025506655.1). Classification (NCBI taxonomy): domain Eukaryota; kingdom Viridiplantae; phylum Streptophyta; class Magnoliopsida; order Malvales; family Malvaceae; genus Gossypium; species Gossypium rotundifolium. The sequence goes on along the minus strand of CP106731.1, from coordinate 115,355,912 downwards.
TGTTGGCTAATTTAATAATCCGACGGTGAAGGCCGATCCCAAAACTACGGTCTGGCCTTAATTGGCAATATTCGTAGCAAATGGGGTACACGCCCTCTTCTGTAAAGGCTTGGATAGCCAAGCGATAGCGTTGGAAAAGTTGCACGGTCGGTGGGACGCTTCATATAATGAAGTGTGGCGGTGGTGTAAGGTCTTTGAGAGATATGTCCGTGCAAAGACAACAGACATTGAAACGGAACCGCGTACTACAACGATCGTCCGCTCCGTGGATGCGCAGTGTTCAAGCGCTGTTTCGGACATTTAAGCAATGCCGAGATGCTTTTACATACCGCAAGCCATTGGTACAAATTGATTTGTACTTTCATGTATGGTAGATATCGACGGCTATTGCTAATGTGGCACAAGACGGTACGTGGGAGAATCCTTCGATTGCGTTCGCAATAACACGGAGTCGGTGATGGTGGGACTTCTTCCTATCTAGGTTAAGGAGGCATGTCCGCCTCAACTCGACATATCGTTATATCGGATCGGGGCCTGGAATACTTGCGGCAATAGAACGACAGAGAAGCATGTGGCATCGCACACACCATCGATATTGCACGAGGCATGTGGCATCCAACTACTATGGGCAACACCGATCTAAAAGATGCGAAGCGGCAAGTGGCCGATATGGGTATGAAATTTCTATTAATATAATTTCTTTTGAAATTTTCAATTTATTCGCAATTAAATAGTGGTATGTAATATTCGATATCAACGTATATTGGCGGTACGAGATCAATAAAGACCGCTTTCACGAGATGTTGGCCGCTTTGCGAAGATAACGCCAAGGCACAGAGTACATGCAATATTCCTTTTGAACAGTGGACACAAGCATATGAATGTGCTCACGATATGGTCATATGACCACAAACCGCCGAATGCATAAATTACGTGCTAAAAGGAACCCGTCATCCATCAATTACAGCGGTTTTACGGAGACATATTTTCGTTTAGCGGCACTATTTTCAAGAGAGCAATGAGTTATCGAGGGCGTATGCAAGGAGGCCATGTATGGAGCCCGAAAGTCTTGCAAGAAATTAACCGGAAGGCACGCAGCGAACACTATGCACACAGTTTGTCACGACGCGACGACTATAGTTTCGTGTCACGGAGTTTGATGACCGAGCCAAGGTATTGTTGGCGGGCATTATCGTGTACACTTGACAAATAGGACATGCGATCGTGGGATATTTGATGCATTTCGTTACCCATGTGCTCATGTACTTGCGGCTTGTCATAATCTTCGTCTTGACCCCATGAGCTATGTCGACGAAGTCTACAAATTAGAAAACATGTACAACGTGTGGAGACACGTATTCCCACCGATCCAGATGAACGTAAGTGGCCATCGGTATCGCTTGCCGTATAAGTCTGTTGTCGGATAGAGAATTGAGGCGAAACCAAAAGGTCGACCTTCCTCGACTAGAATACGCAACAATATGGATATCCGAGAACCGACCAACCAAAGTCGGCGGTGCGGGTGGTGTAGGAACCCGCCATACATCTCGCTCGTGTCCAAATCGGACTAGTTGACCGTGTTCTTAGCTTGTTTGTCTCTTTTTGGCTATGTAATGTCTGCATTTTTTGGAGGAAAAGCGGTGAACTTTTGTACAATAACTCAAATTTATTAAATATAAGATAATTAATATTAAATTACAAACACAAATAATAAAACAACTTTTTATTCAAAAATAAAAAAATTATTACAGATTTAAAAATAAAATAAAAGAATTACAAACACAAATAATAAAACAACGATATATTGGTGAGTACGAGATCAATACAAAAAATTAAATTACAAAAAAATTAAATAAATTAAAAAATTAAATTACAAAAAAAAACAAACTCAAATTGTATTAAATATATTACAACTTAATTACAAAAAAAAAACCAAACTTATTTTGTCAAAGTTATTAAAATTAAATAAATTAAAAAATTAAATTACAAAAAAAACAAACTCAAATTGTATTAAATATATTACAACTTAATTACAAAAAAAAAAATAAACCAAACCTATTTTGTCAAAGTTATTAAAATTAAATAAATTAAAAAATTAAATTACAAAAAAAAACAAACTCAAATTGTATTAAATATATTACAACTTAATTACAAAAAAAAAAATAAACCAAACCTATTTTGTCAAAGTTATTAAAATTAAATAATTTAAAAAATTAAATTACAAAAAAACAAACTCAAATTGTATTAAAAATAATACAACTTAATTACAAAAAAAAAAATAAACCAAACCTATTTTGTCAAAGTTATTAAAATTAAATAAATTAAAAAATTATATTACAAAAAAACAAACTCAAATTGTATTAAATATATTACAACTTAATTACAAAAAAATAAACCAAACCTATTTTGTCAAAGTTATTAAAATTAAATAAATTAAAAAATTAAATTACAAAAAAACAAACTCAAATTGTATTAAATATATTACAACTTAATTACAAAAAAAATAAACCAAACCTATTTTGTCAAAGCTATTAAAATTAAATAAATTAAAAAATTATATTACAAAAAAAACAAACTCAATTTTATTAAATATATTACAACTTAATTACAAAAATTAAACCTTAATTACAATAAAATTAAACTCAAATTATAAATTAATTTACAATTACTCAAATTATGGGGTTTAGGGTTTAGTGCGGATCTGGGGTGGGAACCAAATGCCACAGGGGGATTCGGCCGATTCTGTACTGGATTCCTCCTTCTTCTAGCTTCCGTGGGGTTGTGGAACCTCAAAGAGGGAATCCCTCCCAAGTGGGTCCAGTTCAGGTGTTGCGATGATGACCCACCTTGATAAAATAATGACCCGGAGGTGTTTGCATAAACCACGGTGGGGTGATCGCATCCCGAACGGTGAAGGAGCTCGGTAGAAAGAATCGCCTCGACGGCACCTCCTCTAATCCCACACCGATGTCGGCCTCACGATCGGTGGCTAAAAGGAGTTGTCGGAACGGACTCGAACCACCATGGATTCCAACACTGGGGGACTAGAAAAGGAAACATATATGGGTTAGGAGGATACATGTAAGGGTGGTACCTTTGGCATAAATATGGACGCTGTGTTATCGGTGTTGTCACCGAATCGATGGGCCCGGTGATTGTATAGGCGTGTTGATGGGCCCGTGGATGTATAGGCGCCGTTGATGGGCCCGTGATTTGTGTAGGCGCTGTTGTGGGCCGATCTCATCACCCTTCTCCTTGAATGTAAAGGGCCCGACGTTCCTTCGCTCGCGAATTTGCGTCGCCTCTCTTCACCGACAACAGATACGACTTGCCATGGATTCTAAACCATGGCATGTACTCCGCACGCACGCTAACTCAGAACTACGATCGGTTCGGTTAGGTAAAAAGTCATACCGGTTCTCCACGTCTCGATATGTTCGACCAAAATATTGGCCAATCCGTGTCTTGCCGCCAGTAAGTCCACATCATGCTCATCATCGAGCACCTCAGAGCCACGGAATCGGTGTCGGCATCCAAATTATCGCAGAACCCGATCGGTGGTGCATCTCCACGGTCGCGTAGGTGATTAGCGGGCCTTAACGCCAACTGTTTGGATTTTGGAGGAACTCCCGGAATTATCGTCAATTTCGGATCCTCGTCACGGTGTCCATTGAAACTATATTAACATTACCAAAATATTAGTTATATACATAAATACTAAATTATAATAACAAAATTCAACACTTACTTGTGATTCCGATCGTTGTTCCAATAGGAGTCAGATATCCTCAAGCGAGTCGGTATTCCAACATGACTTCTGGATGGTTCCACCTAATTAAATAAACTTTTAGCATGCAATTATACTATAAATCTACGACATAATTGTAAAATATAATATTAAATTTACCTCGTTATCAATGGGAATGAATATGGTCGGTCGAGGGGGACGTAAAATGGAAATCGAAACCATGCCCATGATCGCAGAGTGATAAGCAACCTCCGATTTTTGCTTTATTCGGCACCGTCGCCCCACACATCTCCCGGTACAACCTCGATAGCACGGCAAACCCCCAACTCAATTCACCGGCTGCTTTGAAATCAACAAGCTTCAGGAGCCATCTCAGGTGGACGAGGTTTCTAGAGACGTCCGGCATCAGATAGCCTCCAATTATCTGAAGTATGTATGCCCGTGCATACCGTATTCTTTCATCTTCAGTCGAATCTTTATTCGGCTACGGGAATGTGTCTCGTAACCAAACCATATCGATCCGACCTCCTTGCAATTTATCCGGAATGGCACCTAGGAGCTCGTAGCATACGGCCATCCAATCGAGAGATGTTACGGACCCGGTGACTACCAACCCGTCCACCGGTAATCCCAAGCAGAATCGCAGATCTTCTAAGGTGATGGTACACTCTCGCATGGCGATGGAAAGTGTCGTCTCGGGTCTCCACCTCTCTATCAACGCTTATCAAAACGGGTCCAACTTGAACCCCGACCTATCGTGGTACGTGCAAAAACCCGCTTCCGCAGTAATTCTCGATCAATGGCGATGGGGACCGGGCATGTTGCGAATATAACATTGCAACACCGATCTACATGATTGTTTTAAAAATAATAAAATTCAAAATTAAATAAAAATTGCATAATTAAAAAATTTAATAATATTGAAAAATTAAAATTCAAACTTACCATTTTCAATTGCTCGACGCTAATGTGATTCTTTGTCTAAGCGATGTAAATCCCGACCATTGTACTCGATAAAGATTTTTAAATTTTTAAAAAATAAATATATTAAAAATTTATAATGGGCTTTTTCGTAAATGGTAGAAGACTATTTCAAATTTAAACGTAAATTTCAAGGGCTTTGATAGAAACTTGAGAGAAAATTGAGAGCAAATTGAGAGAAAATTGAGAGAAAATGAGAAAGGATTGAAGTGTGAAAAAATGAAGGCTTGGAGGGTATTTATAGTTTTTTTTTCCGTTGCTTTTTGATCGTTGGGGTCCAACGGTCAATTTTTTTGATTCTGCGGCTAAAAGCGCGTCCATGGGGAGCTTTAGGTTAACTCAGAAAGCGCGCTACGTGGGGCGCTTTTGTTGAAGTTGGCCTAAAGCGCCCCCATGGACGCTTTTAGGTTTTCCTCAAAAACGCTACCGACGTGGACGCGATTTTTGGGGAAATTGCCCTTCCCGGTCAATATTTTTGAAACTTGTCCTTTCCGGTAATTTTTTATTTTTTTTGGTATTTTTGGGATATTTGCCCTGTTAGCTGCCCTCGTACCTTCTTCAATAGATTGCACGTTGTCCAATATCAGAGATGATGGGACAGTATCAGTGAGTTTACTTCATATGTAAATACTGTTGATCAAAGTAAAATTATTGTATTTTCTTAGAATATAAAAACATATAGAAGGAAGGAAAAAAAAAGATCAGGTAGTAACAGACAAAAAGGAAATTTACATACCAATTGCAGATGCAGGTGCCCGTTAGGGCTAGTTTGGTAATACTTTTGAAAAGTGCTTTTGAAAAGTGTTGTGGAAAAGTACTTTTGAGAAGTGCTTTTGAAAAGTTTACTTTAAAATTTGAGTGTTTAGCATTGCTGTCAAAAAGTGCTTTTGAGAAATAAAATGTCCATTTTAGACATGTTATTATCAAGTAACAAATATACATTTAAATAAATTTTAAATTAGTTAATATTATTATATTTTAGTAAGAATATAAAAAATTACTATAACTTGTTAATATTTTAATATATGAAATATAAATTTTAATTTTAAATATTTGTAAGTAATAAATATTAATTAGTTATAAAATTTAATTAGAATATATAAACTACATTTTGAATATTTAAATATAACCATTAAATATTTATAATTAATATTTTAAAAATATTTTTTATTTTTAATTAATAATTTTAACACATTTATAATTAAGCCCCAAAAAAAAGGAAAGTACTATGTTATTAGAGGGTGAAAAGTAATTAAGCACTAAAAGTACTTTTGAGAGAGGAAAAGCTAAAAATTTTAGCTTATCCTTTTCAGAAGTGCTTTTGAAAAGCACTTCTAAAAGCCAAAATTCCATTAAAAGCGACATTGTTCTCGCATGACTTTTCTTCCAAAAGTGCTTTTGGAGCTAGAAGTGCTTTTGACAAGCAATGCAGAACTGGCCCTTACTAGTTTCCCTTACCATCTAATCTCATGCAACTTCATTGGTAACTTTGACAACTGTAACCAAGGTGTATATCTCCCATGCCAATGCATGCTTTTTCCTCAGAAAAACTCATGTCACTTCCATTTAATCTCAATAGTAAGATTCCAACAATGAAAAATGAATTCTGATAAGGAAAATTGATGAGGACCAGTGGTCTTAAGGACCAATAGAGCTACCAAACCAAACAGCATCGTTAGAAAGGATAATGTAAAAATAAAATATCAAGATCATCATCTGTTGTTGCACAATATTGGTTTAGAAAAGAACTAATTGAAGCATAGAAAAAAAAATGAATGAAGGGATGATATAATTGTTTAGCAAAGCATCCATCATATACAAGTCCCAAGTAACAAGTTCAATAAACAATTCAAATTGTTACTCTTACTAACAAGCTAACAACTCCTACTCCTACTAACAAGCTAATAAATCTCCCTAGGACTTAGTCTTATTTTAAAAAAAATGGTTGCAGCCTTGAAACACTAACATTCTCCTCCTGACTCAAATGCTGCAGACACCAAGTCTGTTCCTAAGAAACTCAAATTGACTAACATGGAAAGACTTAGTAAAAATATCTGCCACCTAGTCTTCTGATCTGCAATAAACTAGTTTTACTTGACTTGTCTTCTGTACTTCCCTCAGCATATAATACTTGACTTTAAAATGTTTTGTTCTTCCATGAAATACAAGATTAAGTGAAATAGCTAGAGTAACTTGATTATCCACAAACACTTCTATACTCCCCTATTGCTTCAAATACAGATCATCCATTAGCTTCTTCAGTCACAAGGCTTGGTTCACAGTAGTTGTAGCTGTAATGAATTTAGCTTTCGCAGGTGATTGAGCCACCATCTCTTACATTCTTGAACACCAAGAGAAACAACCTGAGCTAAATGTGCAGCAATAACCTGAAGTGCTTCTCATATCATCTAGTGATCCAGCCCAATCACTATCAGAATAACCTTGTAGCTTGAACTTCTCAACTTCGTTAAATTTATTCCATATGCAAGTGTCCCATTCAAATATCTTAACACCCTCTTTGCAGCAATCATATGAATTTCACTTGCACAATGGAGAAATCTGGACAAAACACTTACAATGTACATGATGTTTAGCCTAGTGGATGTGAGGCACATAAGACACCTAACAAGACTCCTATACACCTTCTCATCTACATGATTTGCCCTATCCATCTTTTAAAGTTTTTCTTTCTGATTCATTGGAGTGATCCCACTATTGCACTCTTCTATATGGAACCTCTTCAGAATCTCCTTCATGTACTTTTTTTTAGCAAAGAAACACCTCATTTTGACTTTGCTTGATCTCCATTCCCAGAAAGTAATGCATCTCACCAAGATCATTCATCTCAAATACCTCTATCATATCCTTCTTGAATACTTCAATTTAAGTTGCATCATTTCTGTCACCAACATGTCATCTACATAGAGAGATATAATGATTAGATTTGTACTTGACCTCTTTACATAGAGAGTGGATTCACTCAGGCTCTTTACAAAGCCTAAGTTTAGTAAATGCTCCTCTATCTTGTTGTAGCATGCTCTGGGAGCTTGTTTCAATCCATAGAGAGCCTTTGTTAACAGACAACCTTCCCTTCTTGACCTGGTGTGATGAAGCCTTCTGGTTGCTCAACATATATTTCTTCCTCCAATACCCCATTCAAGAATACTGACTTCACATCCAACTGAAACACCCTCCAACCTTGTTGAGCTGACATAGCCAAAAGCATCCTAATTGTGTCCATTCTTTCCATAGGAGCAAAAGTTTTAAAAAATTCAACTCCTCACTCTTGTGCATATCCCTTCACCACCAACCTGGCCTTGTACTTGTTCCCTAAGCCATCAAGATTAAGTTTGGTCTTGAAAACCCACCTTACTCCAATTACCTTTCTGTTTGCAAGCCTTTCAACTAGTTCCCATGTTTGGTTTTTCTCTATCATACCCAACTCTTCCTTCATTGCCTCCATCCGCTCCTTATCATCTTTGGCTTCCTCATACCCTGTAGGTTCAAGAATAGCTACACTACACCTTTGATAAACTTCACTCAATGATCTTGTACCTCTAATTGGTATATCATCCACCAGTTCGTTAGGATTAAGAGAGAACTCATGTTTTCTTTCTTTTGCATCACTTGTCCAATCCTACTACTCATCTTCTAGGAACTAAACATCTCTACTCACAATTATTTTCCCTGTCTGAGGTTGATAGATTCTATAGGCTTTTGACACCAAACTACAACTAACATATATTCCATGCTTAGATTTTTCTCCCAAGTTATCTTTCTTAACTTGTGGAGCATGATAGAAACATAAACGATCAAATACCTTCAAATTATTCAAAGTTGGCTTCATTTTAAACCAAGCTTCATAGGGGTTTTTTCTCCAATACCCTTGTAGGCAATCTATTTAGCAAAAATACAGCTATGTTAGCTACCTTCGCTCAAAACTCATTTAGTTGGGACTTCTCATGCAGCATGCACCTAGTCATTTCCATAATGGTCATTTTTTCCTCTCACTAACTCCGTTCTGTTGTGGAAATTAGGGAGCAACGAGTTGATGCTCTATCCCAGTCTCCTCATAAAAAGTATTGAACCTATGTGAGGTATATTTTATCCCATTATCAAATCTAACAACCTAAATCTTACAATCACTTTGATTCTCAACCCATATTTTATGCTTAAAAAACACATCAGCAATATTAGATTTTTGCTTCATAAAATAAATCTAGCACATTCTAGTAAAATCATCAATAAATATAATGAAATACCTACTACCATTTAATGAAAGAGTTGCTTGTGGACCGCACAGATTAGTGTGAATCAATTGTAACTTCTCTTTGGCTCTCCAAGTTGAGTTTTTGAAAGGCAACCTTGTTTGTTTTCCAGTCAAGCAAGCTTTGCATCTCGAATTTGACTCCTCCAAAATTTATAGCCCAATTGCCATATCATTTTTCTACATGAACTGCAAACCTTTGTGATGAAAGTGTCCTAACCTCTTATGCCACAATTCAGAGTCACTGACTAACACTTGAATGCCACTTGCTCTTCCTCGAGTGGATTCAATAAGAAACTCTTTTTTTGCATCTTGATCCTAAATAATAGATTACCACAAGAGTCAAGGATTAGACACATTCCTTCTTCAAATATTACTTTGAATCTCTTATCTACCAAGTGCTCTACATTTAACAAGTTTTGATCAATCTCAGGTATGAACAAAACATCTGAAATCAACTTAGTTCTAGCATATCTCTCTATTGTTACTATGCATTTTCCTTTCACTTCTAGGTATTCTCCATTTCTTATCCTTACTCTCGACTTTAATGACCTGTTAAGTTCTTTAAACAACTTCTCATCACAAGTCATATGATTGGTGTAACCATTATCAACTAACCAATTTGTACATGGAGTACTTGATGAGAACCAAGAGACAACAAATAGTTTTTCTTCTTTTTCTTTAACTGTAGCATGTGCTCCATTTTGCTGCTAACTTTTTATTCTTTACAGAACCTCTTAGTGTGCCTTCATCGAGTTACACCTTCTACACTTTACATCTAGCCTTCTCCAATACTTGAAATAAGGATGATTCTGTTTTCCACAAAACTTACATGAAGAATACTTGTGAGAATTTCCAATACCATTACCTTTTGTAGCAGTTTCTGAACCACTACTGCCACCACTCTTCTTTCCATTCCACTTTTGGTCATTTCTTCTCACTCTGTTACATCTTAGCTTTCCAAGCTCCTTCTATGCTTCTTTCTTGCCTCATTAATCTCCTATGCTCTTGGACCTATAAAGCACTGATCAACTCCACTACTTTCAACTGAGTTAAATCCTTGGTGTTCTCCAAAAAGGCAATTGTTACTTCATATTTCTCAGGTACAAAGACAAGAACTCTTACCTTATTGGAAATATCTATCAGCTTGTCTGAGTATTCTTTGATTGACTTAGAGTCCTTCATTTGTAGCCTTTCGAATTCTCTTGTTTAATCTTCTCACCTCCTTGATACTTATCCTTGAGGTTGTCTCATATCTCCTTTGCTGATCCAAAAGCCATAATTCTATTAAATATGGCTGGTGAAACCGCAGCATAAAGACAAGCCTTTTGCCTTAGCCTTTGTAACACCCTAAAATTTTAATTTTTGATTTCATGTATGTGTGACACATAATGTCTATCTGCTTCAGTGGTTATGTGTTCTGGGTGTTTCTGAGAGGTCCCAAGTTCAAGCCTTACTTGGGCAAATTTTGGTATTTTCTTATAAATAAAGCCTTAACATTGTGCAAAGGGATTAAGTTTAATTATTGGTAAGTTTATATTAGAATGGGTTTATTGGTCGTTGGGAGGTCTAGAGTTCAAGTCCCTGTGCGAGTAAGGGAATTATTTTGTTGCTTGGCCGTGTGGCATGGTGGAGTCCTAGTCAAATTGAAATTTTGAGTAGTGGAGTTGTTGTGGGAGGTTAGGGAGAGAATTAAAGAGATGAGATACTAGAGTTTTAGGCATTATCTTTTTGTATAGTTTTTTTTTTTCAAATTTCAAACTCTTTTCCACCTTTTTGATGTTTTCTCTCTTCTCCCCCACTCTCAATTTTCAGTTTTCCTCTTTTTTCTAAATAATAAATCCTTGCTGCCGAATTTCCTTTGAATTCCCCTTCTGTTTTCTTTGTCTTTCTTCACCTTTTCCTCATTGTGCAAGCGTGCAATTGTGTTGTATGATAAGTTTCTATTTTATTAAACTCAAATGTTACTCTGGATAAGGGATTAAGGGGTGCTTTTTTGACTGTTTAAGAGTCGATCGTGAGGCTGGAATTAACGTTCGTCGATTTGACTCGAAGTGGTGATCATTGGTAAGCGTATAAGGTATGCTTTTTCTTGTGTTGTTTGGGCGAGTGGTTTTGGCTTTGAATTCGCTCTTAACTTTGTTGAACTCTTCGTTAATGAGGAATGGTTATTTTTATAGCAACGAATCGTTTCGGTTGCTATCTCCCTCGTGTTGAGTAGTGGTGGAATTGTGCAAAATTAAAAGGTAAGGGATGAACGGACAAGCTTAGACCTTTTGATATGTGAATACGGTTTAATCTTAGTTTAAGATCGATTCTAAAGTTGGGATTGTCGATTATAGGTTTTTGGTGATCTCGGGATTACGTAAGCAGCAAAAATGATACAGGTGTGTACCCAAAACTCAAAAAAGGGATTCGGCGAAAAGTTGAAATTACTTGCTGTTGAGAAATAAGAAAAATAAGAGAAAATGATGCGAAAAATTGTAGAGAAAGGAAATAAGGGTGTTATAAACTTGGAAATCACCATTTTACACTAAAATAGTTTTGGACAGCAGCAGTAGTCTAATTTTGAAAATTCATCAAAAATAGTGGGAATTGAGTTAGAGGTTGAATAAAATATGAAATTAAATTTTGTTGAGTCTAATTTTTCATGGAAGAAACAGTGTAAGTAATTGAATTGTAAATCATGAGATATAATAAATTTTGTGAGACAATGTTAGAATGATTTTAGGTTCCTCTGTTTTGACTTAGGAAAATCATAAAAAGTTGTAAAAAATAATTAGGAGCTTAAATTTATATTTTTAAATCCTTAATGAGTATATTTTCAAGAGAAACAAATTAAAACATCATCTAAATTTCGTACTAAGAAATAAATGATTTTTAGTAAGGAAAGGATGAGGCTGTTAAACAACAGAATATGGATAAATTTAAAGATTTTACTGTACTTATTTGATAAACTATAAATTCTAAAAATTTTATGGTAGAAAGGTATTTGAGTCTAGTTTCAAAAACATCAAGCGGATCTTAATTTGGAATTTTGTAGCTCAAGATATAAATAATTTAGTGATAATGACTCAAGTAGACAGCTTTGAATGAACATATAAGTAAATAGTGAAAACATATAAGTATTGAGCTAGCATGGGTTACTTTAAAAATGGATCACACGGCTAAGGCCAATTTGGGCCAAATGGGTCACACGGGCGTGTAGGCCCATACAGCCAGATCACATGGGCGTGTGGGCCCATTTTTATCGAAATATTTTTAAGGTTGCACGGGTCGCCCAAGTCATTGTGAACCCTCTTGTAGGGTCGATGGCGCTACTTAGACCCCTAAATGTGTGAAATTGACTAAATGATATCTGTACTGAGCATGTTAATATCTAAACTGAATATATGTACTGAAATTGCATAATAGCATATCATCCATCTGTTGGAACGCCGGCACCCCTATGGCGCAGCGAAATAAAAGTAATCCCAGTGATCCAAACCATGAATCCATGTGTGAGGAACGAATCAGGGTGAAATAAAGGTTTTGAAGTTACCAAAATTTCAATCTGATAGAAAGCGACACCTCGACAACAAAAGTTTTGATCTACTATCGAACCAAGCCGCAACCTTTACGATGTCGGCCTCTACGTAATCCACCCGGTTTGACTATGAGCAGAAATCTCCAAAACTGTTTTAGAGGTTTTATTTGCTTGACTACCGCTAGACTTTTTCAAGCAAATTCTTAGGGTTTTTCTTAATCAGTTTTTATCACTTATTACCTTTTATAATCGGTATATCTTTTTTTGAATTATAAAATTAAATAAATATAATATTTTAATCAAAATTATAATTACATTAATTATACCCAAAAGTTATAATTACATTAATTATAACATGGATTTCGATAAACTATATTTATTTAAATTTATATCTGAACCAAATTCATATATTAATTCTCATTATGTGTACAACATCCTTGTATATCCAACATCATCCTTTATAGAACAACTAGTTACGATTGTACGTTTGATGTATCAAAATATCGACTCACGATGTTGGTATAATGATTATTTCAAGTCTAAGGATCATATACATATTAATCACTATGAGTAATGTTGTGACGATTACATAATAATCCAAGAAACATACTCATAGTGGAATCATCAATATGTTGTTCTCAACACACATATTCATGCATTGATTTTGACACTCCATATCAATGACAACTCTTTATCATCAACCAACTACATGTTAGTCTTAATGCATTATTGTTGTCCTAGTCAACAATAGTACTTGACTAAGGATTTTTAAGAATAATCATATTATTCTCGGGACATTATTATAAAACAATTTATTTGTACACGAAGGAAAAGCGAAATAATAATGACAATTCTTTATATCAATAAACATGGTAAATAACGTATGTTATTACAACCATCTCATGATTGATCTTTGGGCATACTCTTAAAATCTCCCACTAGCACTAAGATCAATCACTCATATATCTAATACCAAGCGACTTAGTGTGACGATCATGCCTGGCGTGTCGGAGGCTTGGTCGAGGATCGACAATGTTATCATCTATAGGTAATCGCATATCTCAACATCTCCTCGATCGATAATCTCTCGAATAAGATGATAGCGCCTAAGTATATGTTTGGATCGCTGGTGAGATCTGGGTTCTTTAGCTTGTGCAATGGCTCCATTGTTATCACATCGGAGTTTTATAGCATCTGATATGCTAGGCACAACCCCTAGTCCAGTAATGAACTTCTTGATCCAAACCGCTTCTTTTGCTACCTCACTAGCTGCAATATACTCAGCCTCTATTGTAGAATCGGCTACTGTACTTTGCTTTGAACTCTTCCAGCTCACATCACCACCATTAAGGCAAAACACAAATCCTGATTGCGATCAAGAATCATCCTTGTCAGTTTGGAAGCTGACATCAGTGTAACCTTTTACACTTAACTCTTCCTCACCTCCATATATTAGGAACGTATCCTTAGTTCTTCTTAGGTACTTAAGGATATTCTTGACTGTGGTCCAGTGACCTTCACCGGGATCTACTTGGTACTTGCTCATCATACTTAAGGCATACGAGACACCTGGACGGGTACATAACATGGCATACATGATAGATCCAATAGCGGGAGCATATGGAATTTTACTCATGTGTTCTCTCTCTTGTGGAGTTGAAGGACACATTTCCTTCGAGAGTGAAATACCATGTCTCATAGGTAGGAATCCTCTTTAGATTCTTCCATCTTGAACCTTTTCAAGACTTTATCTATGTATGTACTTTGGCTTAGACCAGAGTCGTCTTGATCTATCTCTCTAGATCTTGACTCTAAGATGTAAGTAACCGCCCAAGTCCTTCATAGAAAAATAACTTCCTAACCAAGTTTTAATAGACTACAAGGTAGGTATGTCATTTCCCATGATAAGTATGTCATCCACATACAGTACCAAGAATGTGATAGTGCTCCCAATAACTTTCTTGTAAACACATGGTTCATCTTCATTTTTGATAAAACCAAACTCTTTGATTGCATCGTTAAAACGAAGATTCCAACTTCGAGAAGCTTGCTTTAATCCATAAATGGATCTTTGTAGCTTACAAATCTTTCTAGCATCCTTTGGATTGACAAAACCTTCAGGTTGTGTCATATACACATCCTCTTCAAGTTTCCCGTTAAGGAAAGCTGTTTTGACGTCCATTTGCCAGATTTCATAGTCATGAAATGCAGCTATGGCAAGCAAGATCTGATGGATTTAAACATAGCTACTGGGAGAAAAGGTTTCATCATAGTCAACACCATGAATTTGGCAAAACCTTTAGTGACTAATCGCCCTTGTATGTTTGTACATTACCATCCATGTCGGTTTTCTTTTGAAAGCCCACTTGCACCCTATAGGTTTAACCCTTGGTGGGTCAATCAAAGTCCATACTTGATTTTCATACATGGAATCCATCTCGGATCTCATGGCCTCAAGCCATTTTTCGTAGTCCGGGCTTATCACGCTTTTGATAAGTCCTAGGCTCATCTTGATCTATAAGAAGAACGTCACCATGCGTTGTAATTGAAATCCATATCTCTCGGTGCATGGCATTCTCTTAAAGATCTTCGCGTGGTTGTGTTTCCAGCAGATTACTTGTTCCTTAATTTCTTGTGGAATTTCTTTGTTGTTCTATCTACGGTTTAGTGGTATCTTGTGATTCTCGAATTTCTTCAAGTTCAATCTTTCTCCACTTCCTTTTCTAGAAATAAATTCTCTCTAAGAAGACACCGGTCAGAGCAACAAACATTTTGTTCTCGGTGGGATTAAAAAATAATAACCTTTGGTTTCTTTGGATACCCACAAAATACACCTTTCAGATTTGGGTTCAAGCTTAGTAGGCGTTTGACGTTTAACATAAGCTTCACAACCCCAAATTTTTATAAAAGACATATTGGGACGTTTCCCAGTCCACATCTCATATGGCGTCTTTTGAACCGATTTAGATGGAACACGATTTAGTGTTAAAGCAGCTGTCTCAAGTGCATGTCCCCAAAAGGAAGTCGGTAGATCAGCATGACTCATCATGGATCGAACCATGTCTAATAGAGTTCGATTTCTTCTCTTAAAAACTCCATTCCATTGAGGAGTAACAGGAGGAGTAAGTTGTGAGACAATCCCACATTCCTTCAATAGATCATCAAACTCTAGGGTCAAATTCTCTCCACCTCGATCAGATTGAAGTGACTTGATAGTTTTGCCTAGTTGACTTTTTACTTCATTTTTGAATTCCTTGAACTTTTCAAAGGACTCAGACTTATGGCGCATGAGATAAACATACCCATATCTACTGAAATCATCAGTGAAAGTAATGAAGTATTGAAATCCACCTCTAGTTTTGTGTATTTATTGGTCCACATACATCGAATGTATTAGGCCCAATAAATCACTAACTCGTTCACTTTACCAAGAAAAGGAGATTTAGTCATTTTCCCAATAAGCAAGATTCACATACTTCAAATTGTTCAAAAAGAAATGAATCTAAGAAACCATTTTTATGGAGTATGGATATGCGTCTCTCACTTATGTGGCTCAAACGACAATGCCAAAGATAAGTTTGATTTGAGTCATTTATTTTAGATCTTTTAGTATTTATGTTGTAAATAGGATTCATTTGATCTAAAATATAGAGGCCATTAATCAATTATGCCGAACCATAGAAAACATTATTGAGATAAAAGGAACAACAATTATTCTTAATAATTATCTCAATACCAATTTTGTCTAAACAAGAAATTGAAATAATGTTTTTAGTCAAATTGGGCACAAAATAACAATCCTCTAAAAATAAATCAAGTCCACTAGGCAAAGATAAAGTATATGTTCCCACACTAATGCAAACAACCTTTGCTCCATTTCCAACTCACAGGTCCACATCTCCTCTAGCCAACGTCCTACTCCTTTGTAGTCCCATGCATGAAGTACAAATATGAGAACCACAACCAATATCTAATACCCAAGTAGTAGTTGATAAATTAATATCAATAACATAAATACACAAGCGGATGTTACGCTTGTTTTGGCCTTTTTGACTTCCTCAAGATAGATAGGGCAATTCCGCTTCCAATGTCCAGTCACACCACAATGAAAGCAGTTTCCTTCCTTAGGCACTCCACCTTTAGGTTTCATTGTGGCCTTTCCTTTGCTAGGCTTGGGCTTACCTTTTCCCTTGGGCTTTATCTAAACTTTGGCCTTTCCCTTGTCCTTGTTGTTACGGACCATCAGTATGGGCTTGGGTCCAACCTTTTCATGTTACCTTGATGATTCAGTAACATCTTGAGCAACTATGGCGAGTCTTGTCAATTTCATTCATATTGAAATTAAGGACAAACTGGCTGTAGCTATCCGGCAACGATTGCAGAATAACATCAGTGGCCAACTCTTGGCCCAATAGAAAACCAAGTTGAGATAGACTTTCAATATAGCCAATCATCTTAAGGACATAAGGTCCTATTGGGCTTCTTTCAACCAACTTACATTGGAATTTAGAGATATCAAACCTTTCTTACCGTGCTTGCCCTTGATAAAGTTCTTTCAGGTGCTCGATCATATCATAAGCAACCATGTCCTCATGTTGCTTCTGAAGCTCAGGATTCAGAGTGGCAAGCATAAGACATCCAACATCTACCATGTCATCGAGATACTTTGTAAGCATCTCTATCAGTTCTCGAGGCATTAACAGGTGGTTCATTAGGAAGTGGTTGTTCAATGACATACAATTTCCATTCTTGTTTGAGGACAATCCTCAAGTTCTGGAACCGATCAAGAAAATTCAAACCATTCATTTTGTCCTTCTCAAGGATCGATCGTAATGAGAGTGTGCTAGTATTTGTAGCCATAATATATCTACAACAATTAAATATGCGTGTGAGTAAATTTACCAATTTTATATCAATCATTAAAAAGACTTTATTAAATGATGATCCCACTATTTTATTTCAAAATTAATAACCCTCATATATTAATTTCGAAAAAACTTTCTCCAAAGTATTTCTTGTGGGTTAAGGATCCATATTTCACCTCCTCTTAAGTCAGTTTTGGCTTTACTCTCAAGACTATGGTTATTTAGGTAAGCAACCTTTACTAATTACATCATATGTAACTCCTAATATTTGGTGAACAACTCTTGTTTAAATCATCTTATGATTTATCCAATTTAATTGCCTCTAGGTTTCTAATCCTATTAGAGTAACCTAGTTAATTCATTAACCAATTTTTAACCAGCGAACAAGATAAATATTAGTACTTTGCTTCGGCAGAACCTACATAGTATTGATCGAGGCCTTAACGAGGGCAAAATTTGAAGGCCATGTTGACTTAATATTTTAATAGAGGGATTTTATTAATGATGTTCCATCTCACCAATTATGGTCTACTTTAGTCCATTTAGTCTTTTAATTGATCTCATCAATTAATGGGGTTTATTATTAAATTTTAATATATAAAATTGGCATGCTTTATACATCCATAGCATCTCATACATGAATAAATAAAGTAATAAATAAATGCAATAGTTATAGCCCATAAACTAAGGTGATTCAACCCAAGCCAATGGGAGAACCAAAAGGAAACCTAAAGGTGTAAGCAGTTTCACAAACTATCAATCCACAATAGTTGTCCCAACTTCCTTCTCGTCTAGCCCACAGTAATTTTTGCAAATTACAATATGCGGAAACTCGTTTTACATACGAGGGAGTAAGATGAGAAGAGAAATACAAGAGAATAGTAGTAAGGCACGACACGCAGGCCGTATTTATATATATAAAATTACAACCTTTTATCAAATGGGTCATCGGGCTATAACTATGCATTTCAAACACCGTGCATGTGAAAAATAGCACACATAATTTAATGATTTTGCTAAGGTGAATTATAAAATATCCTTTCAACCTTTTGTGGCCCATCAAGTTTATAAATTTCTTTTATTAACAAAACATACTGTAATAAGAAGATGGGGTGCAGGTGGTGGAGGAAGTGGGTGAAGCTTGCTGGGTGGAGCCGTCCTCAGATCCCCATCCCCAAAATATGAAAGGGGATGTCACAATAGGAGGGCGGGGTGGGGTGAGCCCTGCAAGATGTGACTGGGTGCAGGCGGAGCCCCATGTACAAACCGCATACCCCAGTCAAATGAAACCTCGCGATTTGGTAACTTTTATCAACAAAATCGTGTTTTTAGGATTTTAATCCTTGAGGTTTCATATCGGAACAACCCTTGTTCCACTAGCCAGTTAACCCTTACGGGAAACTGTAAATACTACCATCACAATATTACAGATTTGTTAATAGTTAACAGTAATAACATAAAATCAAATAGGCCACAACACCATGATTAACATTTAATCAATTATCGAAAGGAACAATTATCAGGTTATGCTTAAACGATTTAAACAACCGAAAATGTAGTAAAATTAAAGCATGCATCTCATACAATTACATCACCCAAGTATTTAAACCGAGTCAGTATCACACAAGTGGTTACGATACCCTTTGTTGAAGCCAAGCACCCCATGGTGCAATGAAATAAAATTAATCCGGTGATCCAAACCATGAATCCATGCGTGAGGAACGAATCGGGGTGAAATAAAAGTTTCAAAGTTACCGAAATTTCAATCTGAGTAGAAAGCGACACCTCGGCAACAAGAGTTCCAATCTACTGTCGAACCAAGCCACAACCTTTACGATGTCGGCCTCTACGTAATCCACCTGGTTTGACTATGAACAACAGAAATCTCCAAAACTATTTTAGAGGTTTTATTTTCTTGACGGCTACTAGACTCTTTTCAAGCAAATTCTTAGGTTTTTCTTAATATCACTTATTACCTTTTATAATCGGTATATTTTTTGTTGAATTATAAAATTAAATAAATATAATAATATTTTAACCGAAAATTATAATTACATTAATTATACCCAAAAGTTATAATTACATTAATTATAACATGGATTTCGATAAACTATATTTATTTAAATTTATATCTGAACCAAATTCATATATTAATTCTCATTATGTGTACAACGTCCTTGTACATATAATATATTCAATATTTAATTGCCCAATTAAATTAATTCTTTAATTAATTTAATTCATGTGACAATCAAACACAATACCAACTATGTTTCATTAGTTCATTTCAACCATAGGGTGTGACCACTGTAGGTTCTTATAGCGTTAGCGATAATACTAGAACGATTCTTATGTCACAAACAATAAGTGGCATCTAGCAATGCATCATTGCTACCTAAGTTACAAGAAGTCATGATTCGACATAACTTTTGTGATTAACCTTTCATGCATTAATCCTTAAGTCCTTTATCTACGGAATGGATACTGGTCATGGAATAGTTACACTTGTATAGTCCATCCCATGTTTCTTGATATCTTGAGTAGACTATGATATACAAATTAGTATGACATCTCATGTCAACTTATTTGAGCATGGCCATGCATTTCTAGTCTCACTCAATCAAGTGGCCTAAGATATTACTCCCATTATGTGGGAGGGACTTATCTATATTGATCAACAATATCCTCTACATAGATTGTGGTATATCCAACATCACCTTTATAGAACAACCGGTTATGGTGTATGTTTGATTGTATCAAAATATCGACTCACGATGTTGGGATAATGATTATCTCAAGTCTAAGGATCATATACATCTTAATCACTATGAGTAATGTTGTGACAATAACATAATAATCCAAGAAACATACTCATAGCGGTAGGTCAATATCTTTGTTCTCTAACACACATATTCATGCATTGATTTTGACACTCCATATCAATAACAACTCTTTATCATCAATCAACTACATGTTATGTAATATCCCGAATTATGGCTTATGCATAATTGCTTAATTGAGTGAGAAAGCATGCCTTTGTATGTATGAATGTGAATTTATGAATGTTGTGAACTTTAGAATAATAGAAATGCCTTAGAAAATTTTAGATTTTAAATCTAAAAGGAAGCTAAGTAGGGTGGCCTTAAGAGAAAATGTGAGAGAGAGATATATCACACGAATGGGCTTGGTAAAGTGGCTACAAGGCTCCACTTAAGGGCTTGGTGAAAGACGTGCAAAAGGAGAGGGTAAGGGGCCTTGGTTGAGTTGCGAAGGAAGCGAGGAAGGAGCATTTATTTTTTTTCGTCAAGAAGGCGGCGGGGCTAAGGAGGCGTTAAGAGGAATTTTGGGAGTTCATGTCACAAATAGCGCCTTGGCAAAGTGGCTGGGGCGCTACTTAAGGTGCTAGGAATTTTGCCGCAAGTCTCGGGTTGAGTCCTGGAGGCGACTAGGGAGTATTTTTTTATTTTTATTTTTATCTTGGCGTTAGGGAGAGGGAGCGATGGGCGGCACCTAGGACTCTCAATTGGATGAGGATTAAGCTTGTTTTGATTATTGTTTTATTTTATTTTTTAAAGGTAAGATAAGGGATAAGGTGATGGATTATTTTATTTGTTAAGGTGATAAAAGAGAATTAGGAGATTATTATGGGAGTTGAGGTGGTGGCCAAGTATGGGTCTCTTTGGTAGGCAATATTCGGCCAAGTGAAGGGGAAAGAGTCTTAAATTATTTATTTTCTTCTCTAGTCTTCATTCTTTGAAAATTTTAGTCAAGCAACTTCATTCTTTTTCCTCTCTTTTCCTTGAAGCGAGACCCTCCACCATTGTTCTCATTGCCAAATTCTTCCAAGCCTCTTCTATTTTTATTTTCTATTCTTTCTTATAACTTCAACCCCTATTTATTCTCTATGGTAGCCGATATTGCAATCACCATTTGTTAAGCCATATTTGAATATCTATTGGGAACCCTCATCACTTCTTTTCTTCTTTTGTTCCTTCAAAGCCGAAAGTTGGAGATCTAGTTCTATTTCTTGGTTGTGGCGAACCTAGGAGGGTGATTGGAAGTCGATCGTTAGTGGTAAGCAGCGATAGTGGTAAGTATTTCTTTAGAAATCGGTTTTGGATTCTTTCCTTTTGGTGCGAAATCAAGGGATTAGGCCTTGATTTTTATGGATGGCGAATGTCCATTAAGCCTTATTATGTGTTCTTTTGGTGTTTAGTCGAAGGAGGAAGCACTAGAGAGCCTTTCGGATTTGAAGTATTCAAGGTAAGCAACTATAATACTCGGCCAAGGGCCATTTTATGGATTGTTGTTTAAAGTCGAATCTAACATGTGGTATAGGGATTTTGAAACTTCTAAGGCAAGTGGTGGTTTTGGATTTAGATCCGTAAGGTAAGGTAGTAGTGACTTTCATTATAGGCCATATTTGATGTTTTAAGTCTATTCCTTACTTGATTAAAAAGCCGAAACTAATCCTTTAGGTGATCTAGTATAGGCCGATTGCAAGAAGAACCAACACAGCGTTTTTAGGATTTGTTTGATAACCCAATCGGCAACTAGGTAAGTTTGGTTTCAAAAGTCCTTGAGTTTAATAATCTAGCGAATAGGTTTTGCTAATATGTCTACTAATGGCGATTATAGGAACTAAAGGATCTAAGGCATTAGATTGGGTTTTCGAGATTTAAGTAAAGCGCTAAGTGTATCGGTGTGTACCCACACTATTTCTTAATAAGTTTTGTGGCATGTTTAATATATATATATATATATATATATATATGATATTAAGAATGTGAAAAGTATGGCTAAGGTACCATACAATGGTACAAAGTACTAAGGTACGTTTTCCTACTCCTACTATGAGTATGATTTGGTTTGTTATGCGATGAATGTGAGTATGGTAAGAATGTGAATTAAGCATGATATTGCATAATGTGTATGATAGATAGGGGCATATGGGATATTATGGAAAGGGGAAGTGAATGTGGTGACTTCGGTCACATTATGTGAATGTGGTGACTTCGGTCACATTATCTGAATGTGGTGTCTCATGACACAATATTATTATCTGGTGGCTATGCCACGAATTTATAAAGGCGATGAGCACGTCATTGCGATGTTGCCTTGATGGTGTGTAGCGGATGGAGGTTGACTTAGCAGTCCCACGGTGAGCAAGTTGGTACGGGTGATGTGTAGCGGTTGGTAACTAGGCTTAGGCTTGGGAATGCATCATTAATTGTATATTTTGATATGAATGTGTATGACTTGATATGCCTGAATCTATTTGGACTTAGTGTTTGTGTACACATTGAGTCTGTTTGACTCACCCGTTGTGGGATCATTTTTGTGTGCCGATAATGGACCAAGGCGGCAAGTGCTTAGTGGTGGCCATGCTCAAGAAGAAATTTATTCTATTTGGACTCTTTTAAATTTAAGTACCTTGAATTTAATTTTGGGTTTTATTTGATGTAATAAGGTCATAGTAGAACTACTTTATTTTACTTTTATTTATTATGCTTACAAATTTTTATCAATTAAATGATTAAGTAAAATTATTTTAAATAAACTCTAAGTGTTTTGTCACCTAAAATAAAGGGGTTTCAATATAAGATAAACATGTTTTCAACTCAAGCCCAACCCAAATCAATTATTTTCAAGTACATAAATTTTAACAAGGTTGCAAATATGATTGAATGGATTTTCTTAGAAGCATGCAGATCAATCGGGGCTTGTGGGTAGGGTTTGGGGTGTTTCACTTGGTATCGAGCAGATTTTAAACTCGGCCTTGGGTTTAAGGCCCAAAACATTTTCAAAGTTAAGCTCAAAAGGAATTTTTGTGAATTAAGCGAGTTTTTCGGCATGGCACACTAAGTCTCAGGCCAAGTCCACGGTAAGTACCCTATCTCTGTGTGATTTATATTATGACTTGTAGAAGGGTAGAAAAGGAATGGAACGTATATTAGCATGATAAGTACTTGAACCCTAGGACTAGTGTACCCCAACAAATACATAAGACTTAAATGCCTAACTAAACAAACCTGTGGTTAAGTCGCCGAGTTAGGGTATGGCAACCATTGTGCGCATGTCTAGGATTGGTTTCGGTGGGAGCTTGGTATTTAAGCAGTCCTAGTGACTCACCTCCTCTCCACTCGAATCCTACCTGGTGCGTAGCCTCGGTTCACCCTAACCAAGAGGACTTATACACGGGCTAAACCCCTAACTAAAACCCGAAAGGGACTAGCCGTACTTTTATGGAAACCCTAGTTTTAAAATTACTAAATTACCCTTTTGATTTGTAAAAACTATTCTATAAAATTTTTCTGAAATATTTTTTTAATTTACAAAATTACTAAAATACCCTCAGTGGTAAAATTACTAAAATGCCCTTGGTTTATGAAATTTCCAAAATACCCACAGTTCTTATCAAAATTTCATTACTTTGTTTAAAAATCATAAATTTACAAAATATCAAAATACCTTCATTGTGGAAAAATTACGAAATTACCCCTAACCTGTAAATTATCGAAATACCCCCGAGTTACAAAATTACCAGAATGACCCCCGATCTTCAAAAATTTCTGCAACAACACTGATTTGGAAAATAAATTCTCAAAAACAACCCCCAAGTTTTGTAAATTCCAAAGTACCCTTGATTTATTAAGATTTACAAATTTACCCGGGTTAATTACCAAAATATCCTCATATTTCAAAATTTCCAAAATATCTCGGGAATGCAAAATCACTAGAATACCCTTATTGACAAAATCACTAAGGAACCTTATTTTGACAAATTACGAAAATACCCCTGTAGGATAAATTACGAAAATACCCTTGGGATAGGAATGGACAGAAATGTCCGAAGAGTGAATATGTATGGGAGATACTATGGAATGGATGTGCTTTTCTGTGAATTAGGATAGAAGACTTGAAACTTTGATTGAATGAAAGAACTGCTACTAAACTCTTTACATAAAACTTCTACGTGGATAATCAGTGGAATAAAGCCTAATTCATAAAATTTCTTAATCAGATTAAAGCGCGGTAGTAGAAATGAGCTCGGGGGCGTGGTCACAATGTACGAGGGCCGCCGAGGTAGAATGACCGTGTCGTAACTCACTAAATTGGGTCAAGGATTTGAGAATGAGGTACCACCACCACCACCACCAATTGTTGGTATTGAGCAAAGCAAGATCGGATGGGAGATGATCTTTGTATTCAGCAGTGTCTTTGCGAGTTCTTGAAATGGTGGGCGATCTTTGAAGGGAATATGGGAGCTCAAAAATCATGCGGCGACTCGAGCCAACGAGTCGAGGTGTTCAAGAGAGTATCTGGTGTGGCACCCAAGATGGTGAATATTGGTTGGAAGCAACTGAACGCATTATGGATGAGCTCGATCTGACACCTCAGGAGAAGTTGAAAGGAATGGTGGAGCTGCTACGCGATGAAGCGTATCAATGGTGGCTTACAGTTTGGGATGGTGCCACCGCTGAGGATCTAACCTGGGAGTATGTTAAGGCAACAGATCGGAAGAAGTATGTGGGAATCGGATATATTGATGAGCAGAGGAAGGCATTTAAGGGGTGGTTCAAGGGAATAAGTCCGTAGCAGAGTATGAAGCTGAATTCCTGAGGTTGAGCCGGTATGCTCGAGGAGTAGTGGCTACGAGACATGAGCGGTGTGTCCGGTTTGAGGACGGACTAAGGGATGACTTGAGGTTATTAGTCGCTCCACATCAAGAGCGGGAGTTTTCGCTTTAGTAGAGAAAGCTAAGATAGCGGAAGGAATTAATGACTCTGTGAGGCAAAACACGGACCGAATAAGCGTAAGAGAGGATTTGGGTCATCTGGATCATCCAGGAATGCTCGAGAAAAGGCCTAGGGTTGATGGGCGCGAGGTCGAAACCTGATGCTGAGGGCAATATCGTACTTGTGGCGGTGTGGGAAGAAACACTTAGGCGAATCTTTGGAAGAAGGCAGTGGGTGTTTCAAATGTAGGTCAAAGGACCATATGATTAAGGACTGTCCGATGAGACCAGATGGGAATCGACCAATAGCTCAGAATGTTAATCAGACTGGTAGAGGTGGACAGCAGCCTCAAAGGGGCCGTGGTCCAAATAACAGAGGAAATGGTACCGATAGAGGACGTGGAACACCGGGCTGAGGTGCTGCTAATATTGGGGAAAGGCAGCCAGGATTGGTTTATGCGGTTCGCTGTAGGGAAGAGGGAGATGCACCAGACGTCGTAACCGATATGTTCCTTATTTATGGCAAGCCTTATTTTGCTTTGATCGATGTGGGCTTGACCCATTCTTATGTTCCCTGTAGTGTAGTTAAACCACTAGGTATGGCCTCTGAACCTTCGAGTAGGGGGATGAGTGTAGTAAGCCCACTAGGTCAAACTGTAGTGGTGAATAAGGTCTTTCGAAATGTACCTTTAGAAATTCAAGGCGTGGTATTTTACTGTCGATTCGATGGAACTTCCCTTTGGAGAGTTCGATCTCATACTTGGGATGGATAGCTAGTGGACCATCGAAATGTTGGATCGTGCAACTAAGCGAATGGAGTTAAGGACCGGGAGGATGTGATGGTCATTATGATAGGAGAAAGAAGAAACTACTTCTCTAATGTAGTTTCACTAAAAAGGTGAAAAGATGGTTAAGTAAAGGGTGCAAGGCGTTTTAGCCTTCGTAGTGCGTTAGATGGAAAGGAAGAAGGTGTTATGGAGTTAGAGCGGTAAGGATTTGAAGATGTGTTTTGAAGGAATTACGTGAATACCCCTGACGTGGAGGTGGAGTTTAGAATTGACTTGCTGCGGGAGCAGCTTTTAGTGGCACGGTGCAAGAAGAAAGTTACAAAATTTATCGGTAAGTGTTTGACGTGTCAGCAAGTTAAGGCTGAACACCATGTTCCGTCAGGATTACTTCAACCGATAATGATTTCGCAGTGGAAGTGGGAGAGAATTACCATGGACTTCGTTAGTGGGCTTCCCTTTACCCCTACTAAGAAGGACTCGGTATGGGTAATAGTGGACCGTTTGACCAAGTCCGCGCACTTTATTCCGGTGAGAGTCGATTATTCTTTACAGAAGTTGGCAAAGTTGTATGTGGCGGAAGTCGTAAGGTTGCGTGGAGTGCCGGTGTCGATTATCTCAGATAGGGACCCAAGGTTTACTTCTCGGTTCTGGAAAGCGTTATATCAGGCTTTAAGCACCAAGTTGAATTTTACTACGGCTTTTCATCCACGATGGACGGGCGATCGAGCGAGTAATCAAGTGTTGGAGGATATGTTAAGGGTCATGTGATGGATTTGAGAGGAAGTTGGGAGGAATATTTGCCTCTAGCGAATTTGACTACAACAATGACTATCAAGCTAGTATTCGGATGGCACCGAAAGAAGAAACCTTTGTATGGTCGAAGTGTCGGACTCCTACATGTTGGATGGAATTGGGATAATGTCGAGTTTTGGGTCCGAGTTAGTGGCGAATCCGAAGAAAAGGTTGAGGTAATTCGAGCGCAGTTAAAGGAAGCATCGATGATAGCGAAATTGTATGCGGATCTCAAAAGGAAAGAAATAGAATTTGATGTGGGAGACCGAGTGTTTCTTAAAGTTTCGCCTTGGAAAAAGGTAATGAGATTTGGTCGGAAAGGGAAGTTAAGTCCAAGGTTTATAGTACCTTATAAGGTTTTGAAGCGAATTGGACCAGTGGCATATCAGTTGGAGTTGCCACCGGAACTGAAGCAGATGCACGACATATTCCATGTGTCCATGCTACGTCGTTACCGATCAGATCCATCTCATGTAGTACCGGTTGAAGAGGTGGAACTAAGGCCATATTTATCCTACGAGGAAGAGCCGATTCAGATTCTAGAACGTGATGTGAAAGTGTTAAGGAGGAAGTCAGTTCCTCTAGTTAAGGTGTTATGGCACAATCATGGATCGGAAGAAGCTTCGTGGGAGCGGAAAGCGTCGACAACAATACCCTCACCTATTTCAGTCAGGTAATTTCGAGGATGAAATTATTTTAAGGGGGTAGAACTGTAATATCTTGAATTATGGCTTATGCATATTGCTTAATTGAGTGAGAAAGCATGCCTTTGTATGCATGATTGTGAATTTATGAATGTTGTGAACTTTAGAATAATAGGAAATGCCTTAGAAAATTTTAGATTTTAAATCTAAAAGGGAAGCTAAGTAGGTGGCCTTAAGAGAAAATGTGAGAGAGATATATCACACGAATGGGCTTGGTAAAGTGGCTACAAGGCTCCACTTAAGGGCTTGGTGAAAGACGCCAGGTGCAGGAGGGTAAGGGCCTTGGTTCGAGTTGCGAAGGAAGCAGGAAGGAGCATTTATTATTATTTTTTTCCGTCAAGAAGGCGAGGGGCTAAGGAGGCGTTAAGAGGAATTTTGGGGAGTTCATGTCACAAATAGCGCCTTGACAAAGTGGCCTAGGGACGCTACTTAAGGTGCTAGGAATTTTGCCAGCAGGTCTCGAGTTCGAGTCTGAAAGCAGCTAGGGGAGTATTTTTTTATTTTTATTTTTCATACTGGCGTTAGGGAGAGGGAGCAGTGGACGACACCTAGGACTCTCAATTGGATGAGGATTAAGCTTGTTTTTGATTATTGTTTTATTTTATTTTTTAAAAGGTAAGATAAGGGATAAGGTGATGGATTATTTTATTTGTTAAGGTGATAAAAGAGAATTAGGAGATTATTATGGGAGTTGAGGTGGTGGCCAAGTATGGGTCTCTTTGGTAGGCAATATTCGGCCAAGTGAAGGGGGAAAGAGTGTCGAAATTATTTATTTTCTTCTCTAGTCTTCATTGCTGAAAATTTTAGTCAAGCAAATTCATTCTTTTTCCTCTCTTTTTCCTTGAAGCCGAGACCTCTCCACCATTGTTCTCATTGCCAAATTCTTCCAAGCCTCTTCCATTTTTATTTTCTATTCTTTCTTATAACTTCAACCCCCTACTTATTCTCTATGATAGCCGAATGTGCAATCACCATTTGTTAAGCCATAGCTAAATATCTATTGGGAACCCCTCATCACTTCTTTTCTTCTTTTGTTCCCTTCAAAGCGAAAGTTGGAGATCTAGTTCTATTTTTGGTTGTGGCGAACCTAGGAGGGTGATTCGGAAGTCGATCGTTAGTGGTAAGCAACGATAGTGGTAAGTATTTCTTTAGAAATCAATTTTTGGTTTCTTTCCTTTTTGGTGCCGAAATCAAGGGATTAGGCCTTGATTTTTATGGATGGCCGAATGTCCATTAAGCCTTACTATGTGTTCTTTTGGTGTTTAGTCGAAGGAGGGAAGCACTAGAGAGCCATTCAGGATTTGAAGTATTCAAGGTAAGCAACTATAATACTCGGCCAAGGGCCATTTTTATGGATTGTTGTTTAAAGCCGAATCTAACATGTGGTATAGGGATTTCGACAGCTTCTAAGGCAAGTGGTGGTTTTCGGGATTTAGATCCGTAAGGTAAGGCAGTAGTGACTTTCAACTATAGGCCATATTTGATGTCTATTCCTTATTTGATTAAAAAAGACGAAACTAATCATTTAGGTGATCTAGTATAGGCCGATTGCAAGAAGAACCAACACAACGTTTTCAGGATTTGTTTGATAACCCAATCGGAAACTAGGTAAGTTTGGTTTCAAAAGTCCTTCGGGATTTAATAATCTAGCCGAATAGGTATTGCTAATATGTCTGCTAATGGTCGATTATAGGAACTAAAGGATCTAAGGCTTTAGATCGGGTTTTTCGGGATTTAAGTGAACCGCTAAGTGTATCAGGTGTGTACCCCACACTATTTCTTAATAAGTTTTATGGCATGTTTAATATATATATATATATATATATATATATGATATTAAGAATGTGAAAAGTATGGCTAAGGTACCATACAATGGTACAAAGTACTAAGGTACGTTTTCCTACTCCTACTATGAGTATGATATGGTTTGTTATGCCATGAATGTGAGTATGATAAGAATGTGAATTAAGCATGATATTGCATAATGTGTATGATAGATAGGGGCATATGGGATATTATGGAAAGGGGAAGTGAATGTGGTGACTCATGTCACGATCTAAGAATGTGGTGACTTCGGTCACATTATGTGAATGTGGTGACTTCGATCACATTATCTGAATGTGGTGTCTCATGACACAATATTATTATTTGGTGGGTATGCCACGAATTTATAAGGGCGATGAGCATGTCGACTGCAGCGACTGCCTTTGATGGTGTGTAGTGGATGGAGGGCTGACTTAGCAGTCCCCACGGTGAGCAGGTTGGTACGGGTGATGTGTAGCGGTTGGTAACTAGGCTTGGGCTTGGGAATGCATCATTAATTGTATATTTTGATATGAATGTGTATGACTTGATATGCCTGAATCTATTTGGACTTAGTGTTTGTGTACACATTGAGTCTATTTGATTCACCCCATTGTGGGATCATTTTTGGTGTGACGACAAAGAATGGACCGGTAAGCAAGTGCTTAGTGGTGGCCATGCTCAAGAAGGAATTTATTCTATTTGGACTCTTTTAAATTTAAGTACCTTGAATTTAATTTTGGGTTTTATTTGATGTAATAAGGCCATAGTAGAACTACTTTATTTTACTTTTATTTATTATGCTTACAAATTTTATCAATTAAATGATTAAGTAAAATTATTTTAAATAAACTCTAAGTGTTTTGTCACCTAAAATAAAGGGTTTCCAATATAAGATAAACATGTTTTCAACTCGAGCCCAACCCAAATCAATTATTTTCAAGTACGCAAATTTTTAACAAGGTTGCAAATATGATTGAATGGATTTTCTTAGAAGCATGCTAGATCCGGTCAGGGCTTGTGGGCCGGGTTTAGGGTGTTTCATGTTAGTCTTAATGCATTATTGTTGTCCTAGTCAACAATAGTACTTGACTAAGGATATTTTAAGAATAATCATATTATTCTCAGGACATTATTATAAAACAGTTTATTTGTACACACAGAAGGAAAAACTGAAATAATAATGACAACGCTTTATATTAATAAGCATGGTAAATCAAGTATGTTATTACAACCATCTCACGATTGATCTTTGGGCATACTCTTACACCATTGTAACACCCCAAACCCAGCCTAGACGTTACGGCAGAATCTGGCGGCGTCACATGATAGTGCTTTGGAAAACTTAACTAAGTTAAAACCATTTGTAAATATCTTAGGCTTTCGTTAAAATGTGCCATTTAATCATTTATTGACCATTTTCAAAACATTATACTTTCCGAAAGCTTTTTAAAAGTAATTTACAAATTCGTGTGTTTTTGATAAAACATTTGTTTATTTTGAAAATTCGCGTCTTGTTCTACTGCTAGCAGTTTATAAATAGAAATCCCAAATTATAAACAAAACTTCGAATAACCTTATTACATAACATTTACCTAGATATAATCAAACCATAAATAAAAATGAAACCGTAAAATAGGAATCCGAACAAGTGGTCACCAAGAGTCCTTTCTTGCATGCGGTCCATCTCTCGCTAGGGATTACCTAAACATATTAAACTGAAAAGGGTGAGTTTTCACAATTCGGGTCTGAGCCCATTACAGAAACGGTGTGGACCTTAGCCCACTAAGATACAGAATCAGACATATTTTGCAGACAAAATATGCAGAAAATAAAGTCCTACCTACCAGCCTTTACACACCATGTTGTACCGAATGCGGCACATAATAAAAATTTATAGCTGAGCTGCCAGATAACAAACTTAAAAGCCTTTCAGATACTTCCTATGAATACCATCAATCCTACCCCAATGCAATGCAACATACATAAAATGTCATGATAATATGCAGATAGTAGTTCATACATTCAGATCAGCATACATGCATAGTACAGAAATCAAATAGTCAGATCATTTATTTAGGGGTCTAAACATTGCTTACTGACCCTACGGTAAGCCTACAGTCGACTTAGGCGACCCGTGTAACCTTATAGAGTTTTCCAGAAAAATGGCCTCACACACCCATGGGCCTGCCCGTGTGGGCCTACGTGCCCGTGTGGCCCACAATGCCCAAATTGGCCTTGGCTGTGTGGATCACACGGCCTGGCCCAGAATCTCAAATGCCTGTGTGGTTCACCCGTGTGGTTCCATATGCCCCTGTGGCCCACACGACTCAATTGGTCGAGCCCGTGTGTCGCATACGGCTTCGCTCGGCCCTCACATGGTCGTGTCACTCGCGCACGACCTGGCTCGTCAATCACATGGCTGTGTGGTGACTAATAGTCTTGTACACGACCTACCACATGGGCGACCACACGCCCGTGTGGCGTCGACAATAAGAATTTTGGCTTTCGCAGAAACCTCATTTTTTTGTGTTTTCGGGTACACATCTAGTTTTGATTGAAGCTAAAACGATTCCCAAGCACTCTAGAACCTAAAAAGTCATCAAAATACCACTCAGAAACTATTTTAATACATAGTTAAACACGAAATTATAGAACCACAAAATAAAATAACACTTACGCTATAGCCCCACAATTTTGTTTACGGTTACGAGCGAGGAGAATCCCTTTCTTCCTGATTCACTACTACCAAAATAGTTTTCATAAAACTCTAATTAATACCTTAAAAATTGAATTAACAGAATGCTAGAATCACTTACTATTACCGAAGGGAAACGTGCGGCTCCGGAAGAGCAACGAGATTAAAGGAGAGGGTGGATCGAGAGGAACAAAAACAAAGCAGAGAAATTGAGATTTAACAAAGTTTCAAAATCAAAAGAGAGAAAATCGGTAGGGAACACAATAGAACAAAAGGAAACGTTAGAAAATTGAGAGAGTGGAAGGGGAAAGCTGAAATTCACAATTTTGGGATATCTCAACCACTCTCCAATCCCTTATTTTTCTCCCCCATATCCCCACTACACTGAACCACTTAAAATCCTGTTCCCTTCAAACTCTTGACCAATGGATGGCACAAAAAGAATCCCTTGATTACGCTGACACTTGAACACAAGACCTCCACACACTTGACTCTCCCCTTAACCACTAGACCCAGCATTAATTACTTACCATTATCTAGACCAAGCAGCCCATCATTAATTACTTACACACTTTATCTTATAAGCCTACTAACTAGAGTTTGGGCTTTATTTATAAAAATACCAAAAATTACCCAAGTTGGGACTTGAACTTGGACCTCCCACACACACCCAGAACACATAACCACTGAAGCAGACACCCATTCATGCCAAAATTACAAAAGCAAAAATAAGTAAAAATGGGCCATTACAACTCTACCCCCTAAAAGAAAATTTCGTTCTCAAAATTTTACTTGATCAGAAGAGGTGAGGATACTACTGACGCATCAAATCCTCCGTCTCCCAAGTAGCCTCCTCAGTGCTATGATTCCACCATAACACCTTCACTAAAGGGATAGATTTCCTTGCAGAACCTTAATGTTAGATCTGATCTTACCTCAATGTCCTCAATAGGAACAACATGCGTAGGATCAAAGCGGTAGCATCTCAACATTGAGACGTGGAACACATCATGTATGCGATTTAACTCTGGATGAAGCTCTAACTGATATTCCACTAGCCTCACTCGCTTTAGAATACGGTACGACTTATTAAATCAAGGACTCAGCTTACCCTTGCGACCGAACCTTAGAACCTTCTTTCATGGCAAGACCTTGAAAAGACTAAGTCTCCTATGGAATACTCAATATCCTTTCTCTTCAGATTAGTGTAGGATTTTTGCCTATCAGATGCCACTTTTAGACGATCCGTATCAACCGAAACTTATCTTCAGTTTCAGAAACCAAGTCCGAACCCAAAACACGTCACTTACCCAACTCAGTCTAGTACAAGAGAGTGCGACACTTACGCCCATACAATGCCTCATAAGGTGCCATCTGAATGCTAAACTGATAGCTGTTGTTGTAGGCAAACTCAGCCAGTGACAAATACTCCTCCCAACTACTTTAGAAATCTATAACACAGCTCAATATATCTTCCAGTACTTGAATCACCCTCTCCGACTGACCATCAATCTGAGGATGGAAAGCAGTACTGAAGTCAAACCTTGAACCCAGAGCCTCATGCAACTTTTTCGAATTGAGACGTGAAGTGAGGATCCCTATCGGAGATAATCAAAACAGGGACCCCATGTAGTCTCACTATTTCGGACACGTACAGCTTAGCCAATTTTTAGAACGAAAAGTCTATCCTGACCGGAATAAAATGAGCAAACTTGTCAATCGGTCACAGAATCCTTCTTAGTGGGTGTTAAGGGCAACCCACTAACGAAGTCCATAGTTAATCGCTCCATTTCCACATCAAAATCTTTACCGGTTGCAGCAACCCCGAAGGCAACTGATGCTCAGCCTTAACTTTCTGAGAAGTCACACTGTGAACAACAAAATCAGTAACCTCGCTCTTCAACCCTGGCCACCAGTACAATTCTCAGAGATCTCGATACATTTTATTCCCACTGGGATGCATAGCGTAAGGGCTACTATGCCCTTCCCTTAGAATCGATTATCTCAAATCCTCGACCTTCGGTGCACAGATCCGACTGTGAAAACAAAGTACCCCATCACTGTTAATCCCAAAATCGGTAGTATCCCTATTCTCAATCTGACGGAACCACAACTCAAGTGACTCATCCACCTACTATTTACTCCTGATCTGCTCAATCAATGTAGGCTTAACTTGGAGTTTCACTAATAGACTCCCATCGTCGAATAAGCTGAGTTAAGGGAACATCACTATCAGATCGATCATAGCCCTACGGCTCAAAGCATCTGCCACCACATTAGCCTTACTAGGGTGGTACTCGATGGTACAATAATAATCCTTAAGTAGTTCAACCCATCTACGCTGCCTAAGATTTAACTCCTTTTGAGTGAGGAGATACTTGAGGCTTTTGTGATAGTGTAGATAGTACATTTCTCACCATACAGATAGTGCCTCTAGATTTTTAGAGCTGTAACATCCTAAATTTGTGGGGCTTTGCATTGGATGTGCTGTGATGTGTTGTTGTGCTTAATATACTAGTTAGAGTGTTTTAGGGGTCCAGAATGGGCTTAGAGTTGGGCCGAGGCCTTAGTAAAAATTTTATGTTTGGGCACTCTAGTGGAGAGCGAGGTAGGATAGGGCTTAAAAATATTATCTGTGAGTTAAGAGA
Organism: Gossypium rotundifolium; assembly: GCA_025506655.1. Classification (NCBI taxonomy): domain Eukaryota; kingdom Viridiplantae; phylum Streptophyta; class Magnoliopsida; order Malvales; family Malvaceae; genus Gossypium; species Gossypium rotundifolium. The sequence goes on along the minus strand of CP106731.1, from coordinate 115,321,354 downwards.
CTAAATGAGCTTGTAGCCTAGTGGTTAGTGGCATTATTCAGGGGCTTTGAGGTGGCGTGTTAAGCAGTTAATGAGGTCCAAGGTTTGAGTTGCATGACCCCTTTTATTTTAATTATTTTTGGTGTTAGCAAGGAGCAGAGTTGGAGTCAGCTAGGATGCTTAGAAATAGGGAGATTAACTAGGTTGGATAATATGGCTGATAATGTGGCTGATAAAGGGAAGAATGGGTGGTATTATCCATGCCACTTGTGAATGAGTGATCAGATGAAGATAAGGGAGAAAATCTAGGAATTTTTTTTAGAAGGCTAGGTGGTGGCCGAATTTCAAACTCTAAGAGGGAGGAGGAATCGGTTTTGAGTGGCTAAGGGGTGCCAAAATTTCCCCGTTGATAGGATGGGTTTTAGTTTTCAAAATGGGCATTTTCAGCATTTGTTTGGAGAGTGCCGAAATTCTATTTAAGTGAGGGGGGAGTACTTCTTCATTTTAGCATTTAGGGTCCCCATTTGCTCTCTTTTTCTTTCTTTTCTAAGTATAAACCAAATCTACCACAAGTCTTGTCAAAATCTTTCTTTCTCTTTACCGTTTCTATTACCTCTTTTCATTCCATCCTACTCCTCTTCTCTCAATCATCACTTTCTCAAAATCCAAAACTCTTAACTTTATTCTCAAAAGCCAAATCTCCATAGATCCCTTTGCACCATCTTTCTTTTGATTTTCGCTGAAGCCGAAACCTATTGGTGTAGCCGAATCTGATTGGTGTTAGGGTAAGTGCCGATTTCTTCTGTTTCTTTTCTCTTTCAGTCTTGGGGGCCAAACCAAATGACTACTTGGCTTGTTGAGGCTATCGTTTGGTCTAACACTTTCTATCTTCTTGAGTTTTCTTTTGGGGTGACATTTTGGGAATCAAAGTAAAACGGATCATCTAGATCCCAAAAGCCAAAAATCATTAGTTTTCCAAACTCTATCTCCTTTAGGATTTCAAGGTAAAGGGTTCTCTTTAGATTTTCATTAGGTTCGATTATCGTGTTCGAGATCTTAACCCTATGTTATGGATTAACAACCATATGTTATGATGGTAGCAACTGATAAGGTCTTTTGATGGAATCAAATATCGATTAGGCGAAGGAGAGGGTTAAGCCCATAAATCCAAACCCTAAGTTTAAGAAACGTTCGGTGTCTGCCATTAGAGATTGGCCACCAAGTTGTGGACCGACTCTGAGAATAAAACCGTAGGCGATTAACGATCGTATCACTCTTGCGATTGTCGATATAGAAAGTATCATCTTGTCTGTAATCAGGTGTGTAGATCTTTATCATATTAGTTTTCTGTATTATACCTGTTATGGGCTGAAAAGCTGAGAAAAGGCTGTATGGACAGTCGAATAACCTGTAGGGGTTAGGCAAGGGATGCCATGTACGTAAACATAGCAATTTCTCTATGTGCATCGATGTATGTGATAATATGTTGTCTTGTAGATGGTATATTAATCTTGTGTTTGCATGTATGCTTGCATGGGATAGGATTAATGTGATGAAGGGGAAGAGCATGCTTAATAATTCATTTAGTGATTAGTGGTTAAACCATGATATGATTAAAAGGTTACATGGTGATCGGTGGCTCTTCCACATTTGATTTTAAGGTCACATAGTGATCGACAATATAACTGATAGCATGGCTGTTGAAATGGCGTGTAGCGGTTGGTGGGTTGATTGTAAAAATCCCCGCAGTGTGATGGCTAGTAAGGGTTGGCATGTAGAAGATGGAATTTTAGGTTGGGTTGGGTCATATTGCATGTACTTGTTCTGCTATCATTACGTGTGGGCTGAGGCCCAATATGTGATTGTGTGCCTCAAGTTGTATATGTGATTGAGGATTTGCACTGCTGAGTCTTGGTGACTCACCTTTATTTTTCTCAATCTTTCGGATGAGCAGTAGATCGTGGATACGGAGCCGAGGCGAACTCGAGGGGCCATAAAGTATTTTATTTACTTAAACTTATTTCTGATTTTTCTTAACTTTTATAATTTGGGTTTACTTTTGTTAGCATGTAATAAGGCCTCTTAGTTTAAATTTTCGGTTTCTAGTAGTTAATAATTATGGATTGTAGATCTACATTTCAAGGACCTAATTATAAGAAGTGATAAAATGGGAGTTTCAAACATGCTTAGCAAAGTGAAACACCCAAACCAACGGTTCGGCATAAAAAATCACTTATTTAATGGATCGGTGAGTTGATTTGGGTTGGGCTCAAATTTTAAAACCCATGTCGCTAGGTGATAAAAATCTAATAATCACTTAAGAAAAATTTAGACTTTTTTGATAATAACGGATCATACTAAGTAAACAAAGCAAAGTTTCCAACTCAACATACTACTCAAAAGAAAATTAATATTTTTTCAAATCCATGATTTCTTCAAAGTAAGTCAAGCAGACTCAATGTGTAACCACAACACTAAGGACAGTTTGAACAAGATCATTTACAATTATAAAAGCATAAATAATGATGCAAACCCGAACCCAAACCAATGCCATCCGCTACACGTCTCCGCACCAACCATGTCGACGTGCTCATCGCCTCTTATAATTTCATGGCATAGCCACCAGATAGTAATTCGTGACCTAAGTCACCACATTGATTTCGTGACATAAGTCACCACATTCAAATTATGTGACATAATTCACCACATTCGGATATTGGGGTATAAAATCACCAATTCACTTCCCTTTACATATCACCCATATGCCCCATGTACAAAACATGTGCCTTATGCATTTGGGCCGATATTTATCACAATATACTCATGGTATTAGGGCATTACATTACATGGTACCTTAGCGAAGACATAGTAAATTAAAGTCAGAATCTATCGTGGCCAATTCCAAATCATTAAATCAAGGTGTCGTAGTCTTTCTCCCTTGGAATCGGCTAACACTAGACTTAGTTAGCCTCATGCGATCTAAATCCTAATTATCACTTGTTTGGTCTTTGTCGAAATCCTACATAGACTATGTTAGATCCAATCCTCATTTGAATAAATGGCCTTCAAATTTAATCCACACTTTGCTTACCTTAGATTTTGGAATCAGGTGATCTCGTACTTGTAGTCGACACAACCAAACCCGAATTCCCCTTCAAAGTTTCGCCAAACAATACTAGATTCCATCTTTACCATCTTGCATCAAGAATTCAAAAAAATTTGCGAAAGCAACTAGGTTTTGGCTTGTAGAAGAGCAGAGAGAAAAGATTGAGAGAATGGGGTTCAAATGTCAAATTGAAGAGATATCCCTTCTATTTAAAGAAAATTTGGCACCCATATTTATACTAAAATAAATAAATAAATAGATAAATAAATAAATAAATCTACACTCCTAATTGACTCGGACTTATCACCAATTAAATTCCTTTATTTAGCCAAAATTCAATTTGAATTACATTCAAATTCCTTCCCACACCAAAGACAAAATAACAAGTTAATGTGGACAAAGCAACTCGAACTCATGACACCGTAAGAGCCACAACACGCTTCTTACCATTTGCAATCACGACTTTGCTTGTGACATGTTCCATTCTTGATTTCTTTTAAAGCATATTTTCCAGCGACCATATCATCTAAAGGAATCTAAAATATTAGCCAACATCCAGATTTGAACCTCCGACCTCTTCACGATGGTCCACGCCCTTACCACTACGCGTATTTTATTTGTGTCATATTTCCTACCTAATTAATTATAAACCTTACATGCGCACTCCAAGTTTACTTAAAAACATAACATGCGCGACGCCATGACTAGAACCATGCTCCCCTACTACTCCTAACGATTTGCCCTTTGGGCCAGGCGTTCCCTTGTGTCATAAAGCGGTCCCAACTATTTATAAGGCCTAAACTCCGCCTTCATACCACTTATGCACAATAAAAGTTTTTTGCCAAGTCCAGGACTTGAACCTCTGACCACCAGCTTATTCCAAGCACCTCAAGCCACCAGACAACCTACTTCTTTGTGATAGGTTTTAACCCAACAATATTTTAAATGCCTTATGACTACCACCAACCTCCCAAAAAAAAACAACATTTTTGCTAAAGCCCTAGATCAAGCCTAGGACTTTTCCAACACTACCAACCCTTCCTAAACCTCTTAAAATTAAACTAAACATGCAATAATAATTTTTTTAATCTCGACACACCTAACCCACTTATTCTAGGCCCAAATTTAGGGTGTTACACAAAACAACAGCTTCCACAAAAATCACTTATTTAATCGGATCTGGGATAAAATAAACTGAGATTTTCGAACCCAACAAAGTTTCGCGAACATACTACCAAAAGTATTTTTTCAAATAGATTTGAGCTGTGGAAGCTCGGTCGTGGCGTTGCTAAAGTGTTACAAGGTCAAAACAAAGGTAACTCCATTAGTTAGCCTCAAGCTTGAGACGCCGTAAGTCAATGGACGATCACCGTGATGATCAAAAGAGATCAAAATAGATTTGAGCTTCAAGCCTTGTTGCTATGCCTAAACGTAACTCCTTTCGATAGTAATGGTGCCGATCTAACCCTATGAAACATCGATAGTGTAGATTTTAGACAAATTCTTCATTGTTTCCAATCCAACACGGCCTCAATCTTACAAGGATCAATACGAATCCCCTCCACAGAAACCACATGCCCTAAAAAGGTTACTTCCCGGAGCCAGAATTTGCACTTATTGAACTTTGCGTACCACTGTTTCTCACGCAAAGTCTATAATACCACTTAGAGATGTACATCATGCTCGTCCTCAGTCTTCGAATAGACCAAAATGTCATCAATGAAGAATATAATGAACCGATCTAGATAGGGCTGGAACACTCGATTCATCAGATCTATAAAAGCTGCTGGTGTATTAGTCAATCCAAATGGCATTACTAGGAACTCGTAATGGCCGTACCGAGTTCTAAATGTCGTATTATGCTCATCGATCTCTTTAACCTTCAATTGATGGTATCTAGATCGTAAATCGATCTTAGAGAACATAGAATCCCCTCTGAACTGGTCAAATAAATCATCTATTCTCGGTAGTGGGTACTTGTTCTTAATGGTTAGCTTATTCAATTGGCGGTAGTCGATACACAAATGCATGGATCCATCCTTCTTTTTCACAAATAGTACAGGTTCTCCCCATGAAGACACACTAAAGCAAATGAACCCACGATCCATTAACTCTTGAATCTGAGCTTTAAGCTCCACAAGCTCTTTCGGTGCCATTTTATAAGGGGCGATGGACAGGAGATGTACCAGAAAGAGCTCAATCCTAAACTCTACTTCTCGGCTCAGAGGCAGACCCGATAATTCCTCTGGAAAAATATCCGAAAAGTCTCTTACGATTCTGATGTCCTTAACCGAAGAGTCCCTAGAATTTGAAACACTGCTGTAGGCCAAGAATGCCTCACATCCTTTCCATACCAACTTTTCTGCCACCAACGCAAAAATCACATTCGCCAGATAATCCGACGTTCCCTAATCACCACTACCTCGTTATCCTCCTCGATTTTAGACTAACCCTTTTTGCAGCACAGTCCAAACTTACCTAATGCTTGACTAGCCAATTCATTCCTAGAATCAAATCGAACTCCCCAAATGGAAGCTCCATCAGATCAGCCAGAAATACTGTCCATTGAACCTCTAACGAAAGTCTCTAAATAATTTACTAACCCGAATAGATTACCCCAACGGACTCACAACAGTTATCTCGCTCGAAGTACTCTTAATCAAAATTCTCATATTTTCAGACATAGAGCTAGCTACGTAAGAGTGTGTAGAGCCAATGTTTATCAATGCAGTGTATGGTACATCAAAAATTAAGAACATACCCATAATGACGTCTGGAGCATCACCATCCTCTTGGCGGCGTGCAGCATAAACCAGTACAGGCTACCTTGCCTCAATCAGTCCCGCACATCGGCCGATACTCTCTATCCTCGACCTATGCCATTACCACCCCTGGCCTGTCCTTGACCCCTAGGTGGCTGCTGAGTTACTCTCAACGCTGCGCAGTACCAGTAACCGTAGCTTGCATCTGATCAGTCCTCAGTGGAAATCCTGAACACGATCCTCAATTAACCATATCTAAAACATGCCCCAGTCGTCCTCCAACACTCACCCGAATGACGTCTACCATAATGCCCACACAACGCCACCCTAATAGGTGCAAGAGGGGGCCCAACTCTCACTGGCCCATCCAGTCTGGCCTTTTTTCAGGCCTCATCATAGAATTCGAGGGCTCTGATTCCATCTTATTCTTTCCTTTCTCGCTGCTCTGGTGCTCAGTGCGCTTAAACTCCTAGCGATCTTTGCCTTATCTACCAGAATAGAAAAATCATGCTCCCTCTGCGGACCTATCAGAACCCGTAAACTATCCCTGAGTCCATCCTCAAAATGAACGCATTGCTCATATCCAGTCGCTACCATGCCCCGACCATACCGGCAATCTCACGAACTTAGCCTCATACTCGGCCACAGAGTCGTCCCCTTGGGTGAGATTAAGGAACTCACACCTCCTAGCATCAATGTAGCTGGCCCCACATATTTACTTTGAAAAGTTATCTTAAAATAATCCCAAGTTAGACGGTCGGGCTGAGTGCCCTCCTTAATAGTTAGCCACCATTGGTAAGCCTCGTCGCGAAGCAAGGAAATAGCTCCCTTAAGCTTCTGCTCAATAGTAAAATCCAGATCATCCATAATTCTTTCTGTGGCCTCAACCAATATTCGACCACGTTAGGGGTGACTCTAGTGACGTTGTAACATTTCGATTTAGACCCTAGTCGGAACAATGGTTTCGAGACCACAAATTCAAGGTCAGAGTGGTAATTTAATATTATTTTTTGTGTGCATAGTATGTGATTTAGCCTATGTGAAATTTCTATGTGATAATTTTATCGACTGTGTGTCAAATTGTGAGAAATGACTTAATTGCATATAGTATAAAATGCTGTGTGCTAATTGTTAAGTGTCTAATTGTGGTTGTCTTTATAATGTGGAGGCCTTATGAGGTAATTAACCCAATATTAAGTTAGTAGATGGTTAAATGACAAAATAACCTTATGGTTTATTTGTCTTATATGTTTAATGAAAGGATAATATAGTAATTAGATTAATAATATGTTTACTAAAAAAACAAAAGATGAAAATAAGATGAATATGTTCATCTTTGTCCACCAAAAAGACAAAAAGAAAAGAAGGAGGAAAAGCTTCATGATATTCGACCATTGTTCATCTTGATTGAGGTATGATTTTGAGTCAATTTTGATAATTTCTATATTTTCGTACTCGTTGCTTCGTGCTCTTGCTAACCCATATTGTAATTTTGTGAATTGATGATGTTCTTGTGTTAAGCCATTGATGAATGCTTGAGCTATGTGCTAGTTGATAGTGAAATATGAAAATTTGGTGTTGGGTTAACATAGTTTGAATTGGGATTTTTAGTGAAATTGAGCATTTTAGACTTAAATGAGAAAATGAGTAAGTGAAGGATTAAATTGTGAAATAAATGAAATATGTATACTTGTATGAATTTGGAGAGAGTTCAGCTAGGCATGGGTGAAGTGGAATTATGTGTATTTCGTGATTTTGTAAATTAGGGACTAAAGTGTCAAAATGTAAAAATGTAAGGGCTATTGTGTAAAATTCCCTAAATAAGTATGTGTGGACTAAATTGAATGAATTAGTGATTGAATGGACTGAATTTGAATGTGTATAGACCAAGAGAGGAGAGATCCAGATCGAGATCGAGGTAAAGATAAAGTGCTCGATTAATCGACCATTTAGATGGTTCGACGTCCGAGGTAAGTTCAGATAAAATACTAGTTTTTAACTTTTATCTATGTGATATGAATTGAAAGATTATATATATAACTATGAGATTAGAAATGCTATGTGTAGAATTGAAATAGATGGCACTAAGTGTGCGACATTAGAAACGAGACAGAAATGGCTAGCACTATGTGTGCGAAGAGATAGAATCTCCGGTCTATCGAATTGGCACTGTGTGTGCGATACTGATACAAGTTCGGTTTATTGAATTGGCACTAAGTGTGCGATGACAAATATGTTTGATTACGAATTAACACTGAGTGTGCGAACAAATCAAAAGTATAATAAATGGTGATCGAAATGTAAAATCGATCAATTGAGTAGCTTGGTTGGTGATTAACTATGTGTTGGCTAGGGTATGTATAATAGCTATGTGTTGGCTAAGGTTTGTATGATAACTATGTGTTGGTTAATGAATGTATAATAACTATATATTGGTTAAAGTATGTGTGATATCTATGCATTGATAAATTTGAAAGTAGATTGATAGAATGCTATGTGAGCATTGAGCATAGTTGAGTTGGTGTATCATTGGTAAATTAATCTAAGTGATGGCTTATTTCGTATAATGATTTGAATTGTCGAATTACATGTATTATATTACAGATTTACTAAGCTTTGAGAAGCTTACTGTGTGAACTATTTCTCTATTTTATAGTGTCAGTAAAGCTAACTCGGATCTGGGAGTCGTCAACATCTCCATCGCACAATCAGTAATCTATTTTGGTACTTTTGGAGAGATGTATATAGGTGAAATATGGCATATATAGGCTAGATGTTATGATATGTTTTGAAAAGCTAATCCTTGCCATGTGATTTGGCTTGGAAATTGAATGATGTAGAATTGATGAATGAGCTATGAATGTGGTATATTTCATGACTTAGTTGTTTGGAAAAGATGTGGTTTGAAGATAAACTTTGATATGGATTACATAATGTTTGAATTACATAGGTTTGGAGATGTACATTTGTCAATTTGAATGATTTAGTTGGTTATTGAATAATGCATGAAATGGTATGATTGAATGCATTTGAAAGCATGAATTTGTATTGTATTGATGCTTGTAGGTATGATCCTATTGTGGATGGAAATTTGGCCTTGCACATGGCCTATTTTCCTTACACGGCTATGGCACACGGGCGTGCCTATTGACCGTGGGGTAAAGTCAGTAGTTAGCTTAAGAGCACACGACCATGGTACACAGGTGTGCCTAGTAGCCATGTGAATAAGTCAGTATAATTGCCTAAGAGTACACGACCTTAGCACATGGGCGTGCCTAATGGCCGTGTGAAGAAGTCAATATACATGATTTGTTTGGCACGGCCTGGACACATGGGTGTGTCTGGTAACCGTGGGAGGTACACGGTCTAGTTACATGGGCGTGTGACCTCAACAGTGTTGAATAATGCTTGAAATTTTAAAAACTTTCGTAAGTGTTTGGTTTAGTCTCGACCCCTTTCTAACATTTGATTAAGGTCTCGAAGACCTAGATGAGGGATCATATGTTTGTATTTGAGCATGTATGATTAATGATAGACTATGTGTCATGGAATGGATGTATATTAGTGGTTGTTCAGTAATGCCTCTTAACCCTATTCCGGCGATGGTTTCGGGTTAGGGATGTTACAGACACCCCTGAATAATTCAGCTCCATTGGACCGGAGTCATTCAGTAACTGACCCACGACCCCAGATCTAGTGTTGGGCCCAGCAACCCTCTCTAATATCCTCAGCATAGCTTGAGACAATGCGTCGTCCCCAGCCATTCGATCTCGAGACTCAGTCTCTGTAGTAGGTGAGATTGGCATCTCACTCATATCTAGATTAGGCAGATTCAAAGATGCGGAGGGCCCAACTCGAGCCCGCTATGGCCTCTACCAAGGCCTCTAGTACCCCGTCCACGGATACCTTGTGCGCTCATCGTAACTTTGGAGTTTATCTGTATTAACAGTTTTATACATTAGTTACAGTTACAATATTTGTTAACAGATGTTCTATGCAGAATAGTATCAAGAGTTCAGAGTTCATTATCGCGAATCGCAGTTTTACTACAATTTTAGTTTCGCTACAGTTTTCAGTTTACACTACCTAAAATGTTTTAGTACAGTATACTACCTAAGGTTGTTTCGAGCATGCAAGTAGTATTTCAGACAAATTTAAACAGAATTCAGAAAACTTACATGATCGGTGCTAGAGACTCGGTGTACCACATACCCAATTTAAAAATATTTCGAATCATTTTAAAAAAATCGTTCCAAAAAAAATATTTTAAAAACCCAAACCGCAGTCAAATTTTACAACTTGGCTCTGATATCACTAAATGTAACACCCTAAACCCAGCCTAGACATTCGGCCGAATCTAGCGGCGTCACATGATAGTGCTTTAGAAAACTTAACTACGTTAAAACCATTTGTAAATATCTTAGGCTTTCGTCAAAACGTGTCATTGAATCATTTATTGACCATTTTCAAAAAATTATACGTTGCAAAATATTTTTAAAAGAAATTTGCGAATTCGTGTGTTTTTATAAAACATTTATTTATTTTGAAAATTCCCGTCTTGTTCTACTGCTAGCAGTTTATAAATAGAAATCCTAAATTATAAACAAAACTTCGAATAGCCTTATTACATAACATTTACCCAGATATAATCAAACCATAAGTAAAAAAAAAAAAAACTAAAAAATAGGAATCCAGAACCGTGGTCACCGCCGAGTCCTCCATCGCACCGATCCATCTACTTCTGGGGATTACCTGAACATATTAAATAGAAAAGGGTGAGTTTTCACAAATTCAGTGTGTAATCCCCACCGAAAACATACACACATAGAAATATCAAATAACAGACATTAATTCACAATTTGGGTCTGAGCCCATTACAGAAACGGTGTGGACCTTAGCCCACTCAGATACGATTCAGACATATTTCAGGGCCTTAGTCCATTTCGCATGAATATGCTGAAATGAGTCCTACCCATTAGCCTCTATACACCATGTTAAAAAGAATCGCACATAATCGAAATTTACAAATTTAAGTTGCTAGATAATGAGCTTGAAAGCCTTTCAGATACTTCATCCGAATATCATCAATCCCACCCTGATGCAATGCAACATACATAAAATGTCATGCTAATATGCAGATAGTAGTTTATACATTCAGATCAGCATACCTGCTTAGTACAGAAATCAAATAGTCAGATCATTTATTTAGGGGTCTAAGCATTGCATACCAACTCTACGATAGGTCCACAGTCGACTTGGGTAACCCGTGTAACCTTACAGAGTTTCCAAAAAAATGGGCTCACACGCCCATGGGCCTACCATGTGGGCCCATACGCCTATGTGGCCCATACGGCCTAAATTGGCCTTGGCCGTGTGGATCACATGGCTTGGCCCAGAATCTTACACTCCGGTGTGGTTCACCGTGTGGGCCCACACGCCCGTGTGACCCACACGGCCCAATTGGTTGAGCCCGTGTGTCGCACACGGCTTTGCTTGGCCCTCACACGGCCGTGTCACTTGTGCACGGCTTGGCTCGTCAATCACACGGCCGTGTGGTGACTAATAGTCTTGCACACGACCTACCACATGGGCGACCATACACCCATGTAGCGTCAAAAGTAAGGTTTTCGACTTTCGCTGAAACCTCATTTTTTGTGTTTCAGGTACACACCTAGTTTTGATTGAAGCTAAAACGATTCCCAAGCACTCTAGAACCTAAAAAGTCATCAAAATATCGCTCAAAAACTATTTTAATACATAGTTAAACATGAAACTATGAAACCCCAAAAATAAATAACACTTACTCTATAGCCCCACAATTTTGATTACGATTACGAGCGAGGAGAATCCCTTTCTTCTTGATTCATGGTGCCAAAATAGTTTTCACAAAACTTTAATCAATACCTTAAAAATCAAATTAATAGAATGCTAGAATCACTTACTATTTTCGAAGGGAAACGTGTGGCTTTGGAAAAGCAACGAGATTAAAGAAGAAGGTGGATCGAGAGGAACAAAAACAAAGTAGAGAAACTGAGATTTAACGAAGGTTCGGAATCAAAAAGAGAGAAAATTGGCAAGGGAGTGGAAAGGGAAAGTCAAAATTTGCAATTTTGGGATATCTTAACCACTCCCTAATCCCTAATTTTTCTCCCCATATCCCCACTACAATCAACCACTTAGAATCTCATTCCCTTCAAACTCTTGGCTGATGCATGCCACAAAAATAATCCCTTGATTACGCGGAGACTCGAACACAAGACCTCCACACACTTGACTCTCCACTTAACCACTAGACCAGCAAGCCCATTCTGTTAATTACTTACACAATTTATCTTATAAGGCTACTAATCAGAGTTTGGGATTTATTCATAAAAATACCAAAATTTACCCAAGTTGGGACTTGAACTTGGGACCTTCCCACACACACCCAATATAATCATTGAAGCAGACACCCATTCATGCCAAAATTACAAAAGCTAAAAATAAGTAAAAATTGGTGTTACATCCATTGTATGTTGCATTGCATTGGGTTGGGGGTTGTTATTTAGAGGAAGTGTACTGAAAGGCTTTATGTAACACCCCGTGCCGTATCCGATGTCCGGACAGGGTATGAGGCGTTACCTAACTCAAACACATGTATACACACAATTCTGAATCATAAAAGACCGTTCAAATTAAAAATTTTCAAATTTCCTCTTAACATCCTTAATATAGGCCTACGAAGCCCAAAACATATCTTAGAAACATTTTGTGATCAAATCGAGTTCTTTGGAAAACCTTGGAAAATGTTATTAAAAATAGGTGCATAGCCTGTGTGGAAATGTGACACGCCCGTGTGACTTTATAACATGGCCATGCTGCCAGATCGTGTGATTCACACAGCCTAAGCATATAGAGACACACCCGTGTCCTATTCTCGTGTGGATTTATTTCCTCAATTTGAACCTACAGGGGTTTTCACACGGCCTGACACACACCAGTGTCCATGGGCACACGGCCATGACACGCCCGTGTCTTAGCCCATATGCAAAAACCTTGACATTCAGTTTCTAACGTCATCAACCTAATAAGGTCACACGGCCAAGGCACACGCCCGTGTCCTTAAATAGTGTGGCGAATTAAATTCCTAAATTTAGGTGCAGACTTCACACGCCCTAAGTACATGCCCATGTCCTATGGCTGTGTCTTCCACACGGTTGAGACACACGGCTGTGTCTCAGCCCGTGTGGTTACTACTAGACATTCTGTTTTGCCAACTTAGGGTGCAGGGGGACACACGACCGAGCTACATGCCCATGGGGCAGACCGTATGTCGCACACGGCTTAGACGCACGCCCGTGTGTTTATCCGTGTGGACAATAACAAGGCTATTTACCAAGCCCTTTTCGCCAGCCTTACTTGCACCAAAATAAGCCATATCAAATAACCTATTCATTCATGCATTAACGTACCAAATACTCAACCATGAAATTTGCACATTCATAAAAAACATCATCATTTTCATATATCAATAACAAGTATTAACCATCATTTATGACCTTATGCAAAATGAATTCATCTTCATGACAAGCCAAGACATTTGGCCAAATCAATATGACACTTGACAAAGACTAAGTTCCTATACATGCCATACTCAAAATGATAAATCTAACTATACCAGAAGTTCTGATTGATAGTGTGACCGAGCCTCCTACTTCTTTTGATCCCCAAGCTAGTTTGGCCGCGCTGTAAGAAAATGGAAAAGAAAGGAGTAAGCCCAAAGCTTAGTAAGTCATAGGTAAATAATTAACAAAAATTACCAAGCATTATCATACTCATAGCATATCATAAACTTGCACATCATTCTCGAAAGAATAAAGGCATAACTTACTCAATTTCCCTTACTAATCATACAATATAATTCGAGCACATTTCTCATAAATCTCATGTAGGTACTTGTATCACTTACAACATAGTCGTAACTTTACTCAATTTTCACACAGACTTTAAATTTCCCATTGAACCATTTAGAATACCAAAAAATACCGACACACCTCACATAAGAGAATAAGATGCCAATTCCATGTTCCAGACATGGTCTTATATTGGCTCACATATCGAGACCTATGCCATGTCCCATACATGGTCTTACACTAGCTCTCATCATAATGCCGATGCTATGTCCTAGACATGGTCTTTACTAGCACACATAACAATGTCGATGCAATGTCCCAGACATGGTCTTACACTAGCACACATAACATCACCGATGCCATGTCCCAAACATAGTCTTACTGATAAACCATAATTTATACATATTTTAACCCCATGCTTGGCTTATTTTTGGATGAATTTTCATTAGATTTGATAATTTGATGCTCCTAATCCCTTAATTTCATGTTTTACATTCAGGAGAGCTGAGGGACTCGAAAAGAACGATAAACGGGCCAAAAAGGGATAAAATGGGCCTACCTCAGAAATTAACACGGCCTAGACTTTCACCTACGGGCAAACAACATGGCCGTGCGTAGCTAGTAGAAGCGAGCACGGTCTAAGGAATCGAACAGGCGTGTCCCTATCGTACCAAAGTTTAATTCCATTCGGAATAGGCTACCTGTGGGCCAAGAAAGGTGTTCCAAAGCCTATATAAACACCCTAGGGGGTGACCTAAAAGAAGACGCTGAGTAGAAAGTAGAAAATACTCGAAGACAGCTATCAAGAGTAGCTTGGAAGAGGGATTGCCGTCGAGATTAAAGATCTCCTATCAATTTCTCTTGAAGTTTTTGGGTTTTCTTATGATTTGTAGTTTTCCTTATTTTAAGATGTTTCCTTTTATCAGTATGAACTAATCCCTTAGATAACTAAGCGGATGAAACCTAAGATGGATCTTATTATTATTTGATTTATAAGATAAATACTTGTTCTTATCCTTAATTGTGAGTGCTTATTCTTATTTTGATAATTTAGGTTATTGATTCAAGTCGAATATGCTTATTCAGAGGAGCAAAAGTCCCTATTTAAGAGTAGATCAACACAATTAAGCGGAGTTGATTGTAACCCTAGAAATAGGGTGACATAAATCTGTTGGATTAGAGTCAAATCTAATAAGGGAATCCATAGATCGAGTTAATGCGACAATAAGGGTTTTAATTAGAAAGAAATTTCAATTAATCAACCTAGAGTCAGTTGTTTTTAGTCTTGAAAGAGATATTAACATAAATCAGGGATTTCTACGGATTAAGTCAAGTGAATAAACCATATGAATCAAAAGTAATAAGTGAAGTACAGGTGAAATCCTCCTTAGGTATTGCCTCTCTCATAAAGTTGTCTAAAAGTATTTTCCCAATTCACTCTCTGTCGTGTTTTTAATTAAGTTTTAGTTTAAAAGAAATCACTCCTATTCTTAGGCTAGATAATAAAAAGATAATAATTACTAGTACTCTTGGTCCTTGTGGATACGATATTTTCGGTCTTACCATAACTATACTATTTAACAATAGATGCGCTTGCCTTTATTGTGATCATAGTTAGTTAGAGACACATCAAGTTTTTGGTTTCGTTGTCGGGGACTAAGATATTAGGAACGCTAAATTTTTATTACTTTAGCCATTCTTATTTTATTGCAATTTAATTTTACTTTTTTTCTCTAATTTTTTCTTTCTTTGCTTCTGGCAGGAACTTTTAGTTTATGACTAGAAGGAACCTGTCAGGACCATTACTTTTTACAATGATATAGAAGGTACCACTAGCAGAAACCGAAGAGAAATAAGACGAATTCTACAATACATAGAAGAAGAGCAAGAAGATGAAACCAATACTACCGAAGAGATGGCCGACAATAATCCGCTACCTCCTATGGTTGCCGCAAACCCGGTGAATCAAAATCCTGCTCCTCGTACTATGTATGATTATTCTAAACCTAATTTAACAGGAACTGAATCAAGTATTGTTAGACCTGCTGTTGCTGTAAATAATTTTGAACTGAAACCTAACACTATTCAAATGATTCAACAGTTTGTTCAGTTTAATGGTTTGCAGGATAGGGATCCCAATAATCACTTGGCAAATTTTTTGGAATTCTACGACACTTTCAAGATTAATGGCGTTTTGATGATGCCATTCACCTTCGATTGTTTCCGTTCTCATTGAGGAATAAAGCCAAACAGTGGTTGAACTCATTACTACGAGGATCAATCACTACATGGGAACAAATGACCGAAATTTTTTTACTTAAATATTTTCCCCGGCTAAAACAGCTAAGTTGAGGAATGATATCTCTTTTTTTGTGCAGATGGATTTAGAAACACTTTACGATGCATGGGAGAGATACAAGGATCTACTAAGATGGTGCCTTCACCATGGGAAACTATTATGGTTACAGGTTCAAACCTTCTATAATGGTGTGAACCCCTCAACTAAGCAATTGATTGATGTAGCCGCCGAAAGTACACTAAACAATAAAACACCTGAGGCTGCTTACAAATTCATTGAAGAGATGTCACTGAATAACTATCAGTGGCAAGTTATGAGGACGAAGCCAACAAATACAGCTAGTGTTTTCAACCTCGACGCAGTGACTATGCTATCAAACCAGGTAGAGATGTTAAATAAAAAGATTGATGGTTTGTGTGGTTCTTCGCAGTACATCCGATTATGCAAAGGCGATCTGAATGGATGAGGAATGAGTATACAGAATATCCATCCTACAACCCTGGCATAGAAAGCGAACAGATGAACTATATTGGTAATAATTCTAGAACTCAAAATAATCCTTATAGTAACACTTATAATCCAAGTTGGAGGAACCACCCAAACTTCTCATGGGGTGGTCAAGGAAATCAGAGACAACAACCCCTCTAGGCTTTCAACAGCAACCTTACCCATAAGAGAAGAAGCCGAACCATAAGGAGATGCTAACAAACCGTGGTGTCAAAAACCCATTTCCAAACACCGAAACATCACTCAAAATCAACAAGCATCGATTCAAGGGCTCGAGAACCAAATAGGACAACTTGCTAAGCTGATATTTGAATGACCACAAGGTAGCTTACCCAGCAACACTGAAACTAACCCAAAGGAGCAACTTCATACCATTACTTCTTATGATAGTGAAGGGTTAGACGGACCAAAACTGAGGCAAAAAAATATGGTAGATAAAGGTAAGGTTGAGGTAAGCCACAATAAACCAAAACTGGTAAGTACAGAGTACAAACCTCGTGTGCCATATCCCAATGCGACAAAAAAAGACTGCACAGATGAATAATTCGGTAAATTTCTTAAACTTCTAAAAAAATTACATATTAACTTACTGTTTATTGAAGCTCTTTCGTAGATGCCCAATTCAATAAAATTTTAAAAAGAGCTTTTGGCAAACAAATGGAAGTTAGACGATGCGTCGCATGTGGAGCTAAATATAGTATGCTTAGCAATTCTATAGAATAAACTACCCCACAAATTAAAAGATCCAGGGAGTTTTACGATTCCTTGCTTAATTGGTGGTTTATCTATTAATAATGCTTTAGCAGATTTAGGGGAAAGCATCAATGTTATGCCTTATAAAATGTTTAGACAACTAGGTCTTGGGAAACCCAAACAAACTAGGATGAGCGTTCAATTGGCTGATAAAACCATTAAAGTTCCTAGGAGTATAATTGAGGATGTACTAGTGAAAATTGATAAATTCATATTCCGAGTAGACTTTGTTGTTTCAGACATGGATGAGGATAGTAACGTTCCTTTAATTTTAGGAAGATCCTTTTTAGGAACTGCTAAAACTAGAATTGATGTTGGCACAAGTGAGCTCACACTTCGTGTAGGTGACTAAACAATCACTCTTCAAGCTCGTGACTCGGTTAGGACATCGAGTAATAAATGTGAGTACATAAATTCTATTAATAACTATTCGGTTCAACCCTCCTTTCAGGAAGCACCTCGAAAATACACAATTGAGCCACATCTTAGATCTCGTGCCAATAATGGAAAAACTCATAAGGAGCGAAGGCTTCAAATCGATGAACTAGACAAGTGGAGGACATATACCAAGGAGAAACCAAGAAAAAACGATGAACCAAAACAACTCTATGACAAGGTTAAGGATAGGACAAACCAATTTAAGATCGGAGATCAGGTATTGTTGGATAAAATAGACCCTCGAATCGCCACTTCAGACCTTAATACAAATGAAGAAATCTCTTTCATGGTACTCAATGTCTTCCCATACGGAACAGTCAAGGTAACTAATCCTAAGTTTGGCACTTTTAAGGTAAACACTACTCGACTCAAACTAAATATTGATAATAGAACCGATAGCAGGAGATAGGAGTGTCAACTCCTCGAACCACCATAAGTATGAAAATGAAGAGGTTAGTCTAGCTTAAGAATTTAAACGAGTGCTTCTTGGGAGGTAACCCGAGCACTAACCCTACTAACGCCCATATTTTTGATTTGGAGCATCTAACTAAAAACTAACCAATCTAATAGGGGAAGTTTTCCCCAAAACACGGGCTACGATAAAGTGCCATGGTCGTGCGATTCGATCGTGGTCGAAATTGACTAAAAAACACGGGCGATGATAAATTGCCACGGCCATGCAATGCGGTGGGTCAATACTGAGTTAGAGACACGGGCATGCAACACGTCCATACCCAAGAGTCATGGTCAAAGTTGAGAAAATCACACGGGCATTCAACACGCCCATGCCTCTAAGCCGTGGGCGACATTGATTAATTAACATGGGCGTGGGAACCTCTACACAAGCGTGGGAGAAATGAACGATGCATCACACAGCCGTGTGCGATTCATCCGTGTAACCTAACACACCTAGGGAACATGGGCGTGGGTAGTGACCAAGTGCCCCAATTTCTATTTAAACCCCCTTCTTCTATTCACTATCTTTCCCAACTCTTTTTCTTCCAAACCCTAGCCACCACACCCCTTTCCGAACACTGCTCTCCTCCTCCATTTTCTTCATTCCAACCTTCTTCCCCAGCCCGAAAACCACCCTTTTCTATTCTCCATTGTCTTTCTTCCTTCCTTTTCTTTTTCCCCTTCCCATCATTCCTTCTTTCCACCACTACTACACTAACCACCATCCATACCACCGTACACAATGACTATTACTTGAGGCAAGGCGAAAGGCCGCTATCCCTGTTTCAAAAACACGAAAGGATCCCGACGCGGTCTCCCCGTGCGTGACCACTCTACAACAAATATACCACAACTGCCTCATAAGTTCATGCCGGCCACTTCATTGACTCGACAAGACAAGGACCTTTGAGTCCATTTATTTTTTCTTTTTCTTTTCATTTTTAAATTCTTTCCGTTTATCTTTCTTGTCTTTAATTTATATTAGTATATTTTAATTTCTTTAATTTAGGTTTAAGGTGCTATTAAGGAATGACCACACCACCGGAGTATCCACCCCCACCTTCACCTCTACTCAACTTTCTCCCGTTTCTTTTCCTTGACTCCATCCAAAATTTAGGAAGTTTCACTTCTCTCCCTATCTTATGATTGTACTACTATATTACCATTATCTATCTTTGTACATTGAGGACAATGTACATCTTAAGTGTAGGGAGGTCAATTATAGTATTATTTGAAAATCCCTGAATTATGTCTTGTTCTTAGGTAATTTTCTCATATTACTATTAAAATGAAACTTCTATTGACTTATGATTTTTATTGATATGTTTTGGATTAAGTCATAGGTAATTATGCATTGATGGTTTAAACTTTAAGACATTAGAGAATCAAGCATGATAAGTCTATTTTCAGAAAAAATTTTATTAGGTTGTTCCGTTAAAATATTACTTTGAAGTTCGAAATTTGCAAGGTTGACATCAAAAACCATAAATTTTGTGAGACTTTGAGCCTTGTAGAGCATATATTTTTCGTGCTCACTTTATTGGTTATGAGTGTGTTAATATTGATTTTTATTCTAGAACTTGCTTCAATTATGCATGTCGAGACCACACTTTTGATTTGATATACTGAGATGATAAAAGCACCTAGGTTTTAACTCACTTACCCTAAAAAGCCTACCTTCATAATTAACCCCTAGTGAACCCCTTTGTAACTAATAAACCGTTTATTGATTTACCCTTATTATTAACCTAAGACCCATTCTTTTTTATTCTTTGAGAATTTTTTCTATTATTTTAACTCCTTTTTGTCGAGGTTTTACTTGAGCAATTGATTAACTATGTTCTTTATTACATTTTTACTTGTTCTTATTCTTAAAAAAATCATTACTTAGTTCTTTATTATTTGAGCTTAAATGGTTAAGTTCATACTCTGAGAAGAAGCTCGTGATATTATTGATAAGTTTCCAATTATTGTAATTATTCAGTATTAGTTTATTTTTCTAGTTAGGTAAATTATCAATTCAATCTCAATTTTAACCCTCCTTTTCAGCCTTTATCCATACCTTTAACCCAAGCCCCGTTACAACCCTTTTAAAGACCTTTTGATTTGTGTATCATCTCATTTTATAGTGGTGGAGATTTGATTTTCATGCAAGCCTATGGTAATAACTTTTCATGTTTCACTTTTGAGTACTTTATCCTGAACCTTAAACACTTTGAGTGATTTTAGTGAATCTTTAGTGAGGATGTCAATCCTTGTCAGTTTTGAATCAAAGGTAATTATTTAGATAAGGGGAAACACCTATGTTTTGGTGCTATAAAAATTTGTGACTTAGATTGTTTGAATCGTTAGGACTCTTTAAGTTAAATTATCCATGTATGAATTATCTGTGAATTATGACAACACATTATTGATGAAAATTATGAATTAAGGAAGTTAATTTTAATTGTGAGTTAAGGATTTTGCTTGAGGACAAGAAAATGCTTAAGTGTGGGGATATTTGATAAACCATAATTAATACATATTTTAACCCCATGCTTGGCTTATTTTTGGATAAATTTTCATTAGATTTGATGAATTCGATGCTCCTAATTCTTTAATTTCATGTTTTACATTTAGGAGAGCCTAGGGAGTCAAAAAGAATGATAAACGAGCCAAAAAGGTACAAAATGGGACTACCTTAGAAATCAACACGGCCTGGACTTTCGCCCACGGGTAGACCACACAGCTGTGTGTTACGAGCAGAATCAAACACGGCCTGGATCAACATACACGAGTAGACTACGCAGCCGTATGTGGCGAGCAGAAGCGAGCACGGTCTAAGGAATCGAAAATAGGCGTGTCCCTACCGTACCAAAGTTTAATTCTATTTGGAATAGGCTACTTGTGGGCCAAGAAAGGCATTCCAAATCCTATATAAACACCCTAGGGGGTGACCTAAAAGAGGACATTGAGTAGAAAGTAGAAAATACTCGAAGACAACTATCGAGAGCAGCTTGGAAGAGGGATCACCGTCAAGACTAAAGATCTCCTATCAATTTCTCTTGAAGTTTTTGGGTTTTCTTATGTTTTGTAGTTTTCCTTATTTTAAGATGTGTAACATCCTTGAATTAGGGGTTCTGCATTTTTGTGCTATTTTTGTGCTTGGCTCATTTTTGCTTGTTATTTGGGTGTGTTTGGGGATCTTGGGGAGGCTCGGTTTGAGCCAGGTCCTTGGTAAAATTTTATTTTTAGGGAACTTTAGGGGGGGAGAGCTAGGGGAAACAGGCTTTAAGGATATTTATTTGTGTTTGATGTCACAAGTGGAGTGTGTGGCATAGTGGTTGGCATCACAAGGGAGCATGGAAGGGCGAGTGGGCTCAAATCCCACAGGCTGCACTTTGGGGGTATATATTTTGAGCCATGATAGAGAAGAGGTGGTTTCGGTTGGGACTCTACCTTGGAGGAGTTGAATGGGTCAAGTGAATTTGAATGGATGGTGTGGAGGAGATTGTGGAGGGAGACTTGGTCAACCATTTCGAATGGGGGATGGAGAGGACTTAGTGGAGCAAATCTAGGAGAAAATCAATGGATGTTGGGGTGTGGTGAAGGTTGGCGAAATTGGGAGCTTGGAAGAGGGGTGAAATTCGGCTAGGGGTGTATTAGGAGGTACATTCGTTCATTTGTGAGGGGTGCCGAATTTGAGAGAGAACTCTTTTGATTTCCATTTCGGGTTTACCTATTCTTTGTAACTGCCAAAATTCCATAAGTGCATCTTAGTTCTTTTACTTTTTTCTTTTACATTTTCTTCTTAAGTGCTTTCGGGTTTCTTTTCATTCATTTTTTCCTCATCCCTTTCTTCAAATCTTCACAAGCTGAATTCTCTTGAAGCCACTCCTTTCTGAACCACCCTCTTACCATTCTCTTTCGATTTTTCCATAACAGAACCTTAACTTTCTCCTTTACATCTCTACATTCTTCATTAAAATAAAACACCTACTTCTTTTGTTCTTGATTAGTTTCCTCCATTAGCCGAACCCCAATTGCCTATTTTTTTCACTTTTCTTTTCATCTCCCTTGTTTTTCTCTTGAGCCGAAACCTTGTTGATATTTTTTGCTTGTGCTGAATCTTCTTGGACTCTATTCGACTTCTCTCTGTTGAAGGTAAAGAACTTTTCCTTTATTCTTATTATCTCCTTACTTCTTCTAAGGAAATCAAATTGGTTTCTTTTCTGAACTTGGTTACTCTATCTCTTGTAACCCTTTTATTTCATCATATGTTATTTAGCCGAACCCCAAGAACCAAAGGGCTAGTTGGTTGCCGAAGGTCTCCTCTTCAATCAAGTTTTGTTTGTGCAAGGTAAGGGAGACTCTTTCATTTCTTTCTCTATTTTTCGATTTTGTGTGGTCATAGCCGAATGGCTATTTTTTTCTTGATGTCAGTTTGTGACTAATCTCTTCTATTCTCCTCTTATCGTGGCATGTTCACATCGGTTTAGAATTTATAGCCAAGTCTATCTGTGTTCGGTTTATTCTTTGATCAAGGTAAAAGGTGATAAACCGTAAAAATAACATATTTTAATCCCACATTTGGCATGTTTTTGGATGATTTAGCCGTTGATTTATGTAAAAAGATGCTCTTAATCCTTTCTTTTCATGTTTTATACTTAGGAAAGCACCCGGGGACAAAAATAACAAGAAAAGGGCTTAAAACGGGCCAATTTGGGCCAAAGTAGAAATCGACACAGCCTAGATTTCAAGCCACACGGTCGTGCCTCAAAAATTAACTAGAACATGGCCTAACCACGATTCACATGACCGTGCCTCCATTAACAAATCGAACACGGCCTGAAGTCGATTCACAAGGCGTGTGCCATGGCTGTGCCCCTATCGTGGAAAGGAGGAATTTCACTCGGGAAAGGATACTTAGGGAGAAAGAAAGCATTCCAAGAGACTATATAAAGACCCTAAGTGTAACCTGAAAGAGGGCGGTCAGTTAGGCAGTCAGCTAGGCCAAGGAGCCAAGCCAGAAGGCCAAATTTGTGGGAATCACTCGAAGATAACCAGTTGATCCATCTCAAGAAGCCAGTATTCTACTCAAGTTGGCGAATCTCTCCTTCAATTCCCTCAGGGGGTTTTAGGGATTTCTTACATTTTGTTTTATCTTTTCTCTTGAGATGTTTTATTTTATCATTATAAACTAAACTCTTCAGATACCTGAAGGGGATGAAACCTAAATGAATCTTGTCATTGTTTTTTGAGTTGTATGATAAATACTTAGTTTTTTCTTAATTATGTATGCTTAATTCTTATGTTGATATTTTCGGGATATTAATTCAAGTGTGATATGCTTAGGTGGTGGAGCAAAAGTCCCTGCTTAAGAGTAGATCTATCACAATTAAGCGGAGTTGAACGCGTGCCTAGAGATAGGGTGACGAGATTTTACCGGATTAGGGTGAAACCTAATATGGGAGTCCATAGATCGAGTTAATGCAATTCTAAAGGTTTTAATTAGAAAGAGATTTCAGTTAATCAAGCTAGGGTTAGACGTTATTTGCCTCGAAAGAGGGTTTAATATAAATTAGGGAGTCCTACGGATCAAGCTAAGTGAATAAATCGTCTGGTTCAGTGTTAGATAACAAGTAAAGTTTAGGTGGATTCTTCCTAAGGGTATCGTCTTAATCAACTGAGTTTTCCAAACAGTATTTCCCCAATTCATTCTTTTTGTCTTTGCGTCTTTAGCTTAGTAGTTAGTTAATTTAGATTAAACAACCAATCACTTAATATTTGGGCTAAATAATATAAAGAAGGTTAGTATTAGTACTTTTAGTTCCTTTGGGTTCGACAATCCGGTCTTGCCTAAACTATACTACTATTCGATAGGTGCACTTGCCTTAAGTCATTGTCAGAGTTAGTTTCAGGTTCGATCATTCTCTTGATAAAATTTAAAACTCGACAATTAGACGATCATGTTTTTGGCGCTGTTGCCGGGGAACTAAAATATTAAGAAAGCTCAATTTTTATTACTTTAGCCATTATTTTTATTTTTTATTATTTTGCAATTTATTTTATTTTATTGTTTTTGCTAATTTTATTTCTTTCCTTTCCTAGTAGGTTCCTCTAGTTTATGATTAGAAGGAACCCGATAGGACCTCTAGTATAAGATAGTGATATTGAAGCTATCGCGTAGGAATCGTAGAGAAATCAGGCGAGCCTTAAATTACCGAGAAGAACAGTAACAAGGCGAATCCAATCCTACTGAAGGGATGGATGAGAATAATCCACCACAAGATGTGGCAGATGCTCCGCGTACTATGTATGATTATGCTAAACCTAATTTAACAGGAGTAGAATCTAGTATTGTTAGGCCTGCTATAGCTGCTAATAATTTTGAATTAAAGCCTAACACTATACAAATGATTCAATAATTTGTTCAATTTGATGGTTTGCAGGACGAAGACCCGAACACTCATATAGCATATTTTTTAGAGTTCTGTGATACCTTCAAAATAAATGGCATTTCTGATGATGCCATATGTCTTCGGTTATTTCCCTTTTCATTAAGGAATAAAGCCAAATAGTGGTTAAACTCGTTACCACGAGGGTCAATCACTACATGGGACCAAATGAACAAAATTTTTTTATTAAAATATTTCCCACCGCCAAAACAGCCAAATTATAGAATGATATCTCTTCTTTTGTGCGGATGGATTTAAAGAAATTATACGACGCATGGGAAAGATACAAGGATCTCTTAAGAAGGTGTCCACACCATGGTTTACCCTTATGGTTCGAGTCCAAACTTTCTATAACGGTGTGAATCCCTCAACGAGGAAACTAATTGATTTAGCCATAGGTGGAACTCTGAATAACAAAACTTCTGAAGAAGCATATGAGTTTATTGAAGAGATGTCGCTAAATAACTATTAGTGGCAGCTTCCAAGGACAAAACCAACAAAATCAGCCGGAGTTTTAAACCTCGATGTAGTAACCATGCTATCAACACAGGTAGATATGATGAATAAAAAGCTTGATAGTTTGTATTCTTTGCAGGTACACCCAATAATGCAATGCGATGCAAATGGAAGTGTGGCAAATCCTAAGTACCCACCCTACCAACCGAGCATAGAAAGCGAACAGATGAACTATATAGGTAACAATTTCAGATCTAATAATAACCCTTATAGTAATACATATAATCTAGGTTGGAGGAAACACCCAAATTTTTCATGGGGAGGTTAAGGAAATTAAAGACAACAACCTCCTCAAAATTTTCAAAATCATCCTTATCCACAAGAAAAGAAGTCAAACCTTGAAGAGATGCTGACAGAATTCTTGGCAGCCACAGAAACTCATTTCCAAAAAACTGAGACAATGCTCGATAATCAAGAAGCATCAATCAATAGGATCGAAAGCCAAGTTGGAGAAGTTACAAGTCAGTTGGTCAACTTAATAAGATAGTTTCTAAAATTCGATCAGAGATTTTCGAATGACCACAAGGGCGTCTACCAAGCAACACTGAGAAAAAATCAAGGGAGCAAATCCAAGCCATCTCATCTCATGATAGTACAGGGTTAGATGAACCCGACGTAATACAAGAAAACGAGGTAGAAGAAGGTAAGGTAGAGATAACACAAGAAAAGCCAAAAATAGTAATCAAAGAGTACCAACCTCACATACCTTATCCCGAAGCAATGAAGAGAGACGATACAGAGGAGCAGTTCGGTAAGTTTCTTGAACTTTTAAAGAAATTACATATTAACTTACTGCTTCTTGAAGCTATTTTTTAGATTCTAGATTCGAGAAAATTTTTAAAACAACTATTGACAAACAAGCGTAAGTTAGACGAGGAGCCTCATGTGGAATTAAACGCAGTATGCTCAACAATGTTGCAAAATAAACTACCACGAAAGCTAAAAGATTCAGGGAGTTTTACGATTCCATGTTTAATTGGTAGACTAACCGTTGATAATGCATTAGCTGATTTAGGGGCAAGCATAAATGTCATTCCTTATAAAATGTTTAAATAGCTAGGTCTAGGGAAACCCAAAAAACTAGAATGAGTATTCAATTAGCTTATAAAACTGTTAGAATTCCTAGAGGTATTATCAAAAACGTTCTTGTAAAAATTGATAAATTCATTTTCCCAGTAGATTTTGTTGTCTAAGACATAGATGAGGACAATTCAATTCCTTTAATTTTAGGAAGACCCTTTTTAGCAACTGCCAAATCTAAAATTGATGTTGGTGCAGGAAAACTCATACTTAGTGTAGGTGATGAATCGATCATACTGCAAGCTCTTGACTCGGCTAGGACATCGAATGATGAAATTGAGAAAGTAAATTTAGTTGACAACAAATCTGTTCAAATTTCACCACAAGAAAAAACACAAAGCTACAAACTTGAGCCGAATCATAAACCTCGTCCCAAGAAAGAAGAAATATATGACGAACGAAGCCTTGAGGTTGACAAACTAAGGGAGTGGAAGACCCACTTCAAAGAAGAACCAGAACCACACAAAGAAAAATCGAAAGAACTTCCAGAAGAGCTCGTAGGAACATTGAATCACTTCAAAATAGGAGATAGGTACGGTTAGATAAAGCAAATCCTCACATCACCACATCAAACCTGAATTCAAATGCAGACATCCCTCTTGAGGTACGAAATATCTTCCCATACGGAACAGTCGATGTAAGTAATCCCATATTCGCCACTTTTAAGGTAAATGCTTCCCGACTTAAAATTTATCATGAAAATAAAAATAATAGCATAAGGAAGGATATTCAAACATTTAAACTACCCTGATTTTTTGAATACGAGGAAAGTCTAGTTTAAGACTTTAAACAAGTGCTTCTCGAGAGGCAACCCGAGCACTAACACTATCTCTTTATTTCTATTTTTATTTTTTTTTTTTTCTTCTCTAGAATTTTAATAAATCAAAAGTGCAGATTCCCTGACCACACAGCCGTGGCTGTGGCCGTGTGGGTACTCGAATCACCGTACTAACATGGCAAAGAGGTACAAATCAGACGGAATCAATTCCCCAGAGTCACAGACCCAACCACCACCCCACAACCGTGTCGACGCAACCGTGGTCAACACTGACTTATCCCGCACGGGCGATAAGACCAACAACACGACCGTGCGAGGAGGCAGTGTGAATCAACACGCCCTCGGTCCACGGGCGTGGAAAAGTATAAGATTTCAAGACTCTATTTAAACCCACCCCCTCTCCATTCCTCTCATCTACTTTCCACCTCTTTTCTTCCCTTCTCCCTCTCCTCTACCAGATTTCTCTCATCCCTTACCAATTCTCTAGACCCTTTAGCTACATCATGTCAAAGAAGCGTAAGAGGCCAACTACAAGTCTCCTCAAAGGAGACCGATTCACATGAGTTCATGCCGGCAGCTTCAGCTACTCAACAAGCCAATGGTATTTGAGACCATTTAACTTTTATTCTACTTTTCTCTTTTGTTTCAATTTCCTTATCTTTACTTCTCTTCTGCTTAATTTAGTTTATTTTATTCTAGTTTCTTTGTTTTAGGTTCTAAAGGATGCTAGGGAATCAAACCGGAACCACGACCACCAGCTCAACACAGCCTTAGGGATCACACCCACCTCGCGAACCATCTGACAATAAGGACTTAACAGTCTATTCATATTTTACTTTCAATTTAGTTTATTTTCAATTTTCTTTCCCGTCTTCTTTCTTATCTTCATAAATATAATTAGTTTATCTTGAATTTTTCTTATTAGTTCATGGCTAATCCATCATGAGTTTCCCATTTTCTTCATCTAGCACAGTGACTATTGGCATCCACCACAGCACCACCGCCTCCTCCTCCAAATCGGGCCGAAAATTGTGATCCCAGAAAAAAATCAAGAAGTGTCACTTCTCCCATTCTCTTTTGATTTAAGTATTACATGATATTATCTATCTTTGTACATTGAGGGTAATGTACATCTTAAGTGTAGGGGGTAAAAGTGCCTAACTTTTTGCATTATTCTAAAATCCCTGAATTATATCTAGTTCTTAAGTAATTTCCTCATATTACTAATTAGGATGAAATTTTTGATGATTTATGATTTTTATTGATATGTTGAAGATTAAATCATAGTTAATTGTGCATTGATGATTTAAACTTTAAGATACTAGAGAATCAAGCATGATAAGTCTATTTTTCTAGAATAAAAAATTTTCTAGGTTGTTGAACTGAATTTGAATATTACCTTGAAGTTTGAAATTTACAGGGATTGATTTCAAAAATACCCATAATTTTTGTGAGATTTGAACCTTATAGAGCATATATTCTTTTTCATGCTCACTTTATTGATTATGAGTGTGTCAACACTGAATTGTTATTCTAGAACTTGCCTCGATTATACATGTCAAGACCACATTTTTTGTAACACCCCACACCCAAGACTGATACTAGTGTCTGGATACGAGACATTACTATGCTTGAACTCACTTAAACATGTACTTACGAGCTATAAAATTTCGTTCCAACTTAAAAAAAAATTCACTTTCTTAGTCACCACATAATTACAAGGGCCTACGAGGCGTTAAACTCGTGTCTGAAAACTTTTAGAACTAAATCAAATAATTCATTTTTGAAGCAGGGTTCACATGCCCGTGTACCCTAAGCACGCCCATACCCTCAAACCATGGGAAGCTACTGACTATTTTCGTACGGCTTAGACACACCCGTGTCTTCCAACCGTGGGAGGCTACTGACTAATTTCACACGGCCATGACACGCCCGTGGGCTTAGACCGTGTGCTAATCCTTGATATACTGGCTAAATCAGCACGGTCTGGGCACACGCCCATGTCTAACCCATGTGTATAACATGGCCTATACACACGGCCGTGGAATTTACCCGTAGCCCATTTTGATTAGTAATACTAAGGTGCAGGGTTAACACGGCCTTGACACACGCCCATGTGTCCAACCGTGTGGGCACTTATAGGCTATTTACCAAGCCGTTAGCCACTCTAAAATGAATATCATATCCATACACAATTCAACGATGCAATAACAACCCAATTTTATGAATAATACTACATGCTTCATTGATCTCAATAAACAAAAATACTTAGTCAAATTTGGCTAATCACTAGCCATATACAAAAGAATAATAAACTTGATAGCCATTACAAAGACCCTTCTAAAAACATGTCCACAAAATGAATGTTTCCTATACATGCCGTACTTAGTAAAGTAACTTGGTAATACCAAAATAAGAGTTGATAGCGTGCTACGAGCTCCGACTCCAATGATCCACAAATTAGCTTGGCGGGACTACATAGAAAGAAACAATCAAATACGTAAGCATTTAGCTTAGTAAGTTTGCATGTAAAACACATGTCAATAAGCTTGCTTAATAAAAACCATTTAGCATAACAATAGTATCTAATTTCAGCTCTAAAGCTTACTTACTTATACTTGGTTCTTACATGTCTCATGATGCTCACTGTACTCATTTTTGTATAGTAAACATGATCCCTGTGTCACTTGATCACGTTGATCAGCGTATTTAAACAATAATCATTATGATCTCTAATTCTTTATCCATAACATGAGTAATATTTAATTCATTTTGACGCTAGCTTTGCTTTCTTAGTCCTCTTGTTACCTCATTACTAATCTTGCTGTTTGCCTGATGAACTTCTACGAATACTTGAGGATACTAGATCTCTTCCCACTTAACATGCCACTAAAGCCATATCTTAGGCATGGTCTTACATGGAATTTCTCATCTTGGTTTCAAGGCCATGTCTTGACATGGACTTACATGAAGTCTTTCCCTTGATAACTTACTCAATGCCAAGCTTGCCTTGGACTTACATGATATCTTGATCAACGCCAAGCTTGCTTTGGACTTACATAATATCTTGATCAATGCCAAGCTTGCCTTGGACTTACATGATATCTTGATCAATGCCAAGCTTGCCTTGGACTTACATGTTATCTTGTGTGGTATATCAGGTATCCTGGGGAATTCATATTCAATCAGGGCTTGCTCACGTTTAATCTCTTTGTTCACAAAAACGATAGGCATTACAAAATAGAAATGTATATTATACTAAGCAATTCAATGATAGTAATCATCAAGCTTAGAAATCATACAAATTTACCTCAATATACAAAATGTATGGAGATGTGCAATTTAGTCCTCGACCTTGTTCTTGCCTCGATTTTGATCGGGGCTTTGTTTTTCTTAATCTATAATCATGAAATTCATTCATTTGGATTTCCCATGTTCATAATACATCAATTTCTACACTTGGGCAAAAATGACCATTTTACCCTTGTACATTGGCAAAATTATGATTTTGCCCCTAGGCTCGTAATTTATTTTTCAACATATTTTCTCATTAAACAAGCCTAGCTAAACATTTATTTCTCTTACAACTACTCAAAATTCCAACTATTTCATGCATTTATGACACAATCTCACTCTTTGCATTTAAGTCCTACTTAGGTGTTTTCATGCAAACATCTTTCACAAAAGTTGTTACTCATCTCACTAACTTTCATTTTCTCCCATAAAAATGCAGAAATTAACAATGATTTCTCTCATGGGAAAACTCTAAGCTTTACACAATATTTGAAACACCCCAAACCCGCCCACAAGCCTTAACTGGAGTGGCATGCTTCTAAAGAAAAACCTTTCGAATTCTATTTGGGCTTTGCCAAAATCTTGTGTGTTTTTGAAAACAGTTGATTTGGGTTGGGTTCGAACTTAAATTTCTGTGTTGATTAGGTGTCAAAACACTTGATATTTATACTTAAGAAAATTTTACTTTTAACTTTAATTCGACAATAATTATATCATACTATGTAATTTAAAAGCATGCATAAACAAATTAATACTTTGGCCTTATTACATCAAATAAAACCCAAAAATAATTCAAAGCTTGGGAATTTAGAAATGAAAAAAACAAAACATAACAATTTTTGAATTGTGCATGGCCACCCCTGAGCTTTTCCCGACCTGGTCCATTACTGAGTGTCACCTGAAAAACAATCCCACAAGGGGTGAGTCAACAGACTCAATGTGTAACCACAACATTAAGTCCTAACAAATTTACGCATATCAAATCATACATGTACATATATCATTTAAATAATATGATGCAAACCCGAACCCAAACCTAGATAGCCATCCGCTACACATCACCTGTACCAACCTACACACCGTGGGGACTACTAAGTCAACCCTCCATCCGCTACACACCATCGAAGGCAGTCGCTGCAGTCGACATGCTCATCGCCCTTATAAAATTCGTGGCATAGCCACCATATATATATATATATTTGTGACATAAGTCACCACATTCTTATATTGTGACATAAGTCACCACATTCTTATATTGTGACATATGTCACCACATTCTTATATTGGGGCATAGAACCACCAATTCACTTCCCCTTCATATATCACCCATATGCCCATGTCATACAAAATATGCAATATTATGCTTTATTCACATTCTTATATTTGCACTCATGTGCCATAATAGATCGTATTGTATTCCTAGTAGGAGTAGGAAGACGTACCTGAGTATTTTGTACCATCGCATGGTAACTTAGCCATATTTTTCACATTTTTCTTATCAAATGCATTAAAGTAAATCCATAATCTATTAAGGTTTAGTGTGGGTACACACGATTTATAGCGCTTAATTGAATTCGTAAAACCCGATCTAACGCTTTAGATCTTAGTTCCTATATTCGGCCATTATTAGACATATTAGCAAAACCTATTCGGCTAGTTAATTAAATCCCGAAGGACTATCAAAACCAAAACTTACCTTGTTGCTGATTGGATTAAAATCAAATCCAAAACTGTGATCTTGCCCCCTAGCAATCGGCCAACACTAGATTAATTGGCTCGGTTAGTTTTGGCTAAAAAGAATAAAAAGCAGTCTAAATACCACAATAGGGCCTTGGTAGAATGTCGATTCACTTACCTTTGTGAATCTAAAATCTAAAACCACCTCCTTCTTTAGAAAGCCGTGAAATCCCTATATGCCATATGTTAGTACCGGCTTTATACAATAATCCATAAGATTGGCCCTTGGCGAATACCATACTTGCTTACCTTGATCTCTTCAAATCCGAAAGTCTCCTTACGGCTCCCTAACGTTGGCTACACAAAAGAATGCATCACTATGGGCCTTACACACATTCGGCCATCCCTAAGACCGAGGTTAAACATGGCTTTCGGCATCTTTAAAAGAATAAGAACCCAAAACTGAATGCTTAAGGAGGAGATCACTTACCCTTATGACTGAAATTGTTTGCTCTTTGTTGAATCCACTGAGAGATTCGACTATGGGCTAGATTTTATTCAACGAATTCCAGATTTTG
This sequence comes from Gossypium rotundifolium, assembly GCA_025506655.1. NCBI lineage: Eukaryota > Viridiplantae > Streptophyta > Magnoliopsida > Malvales > Malvaceae > Gossypium > Gossypium rotundifolium. The sequence continues at coordinate 115,288,802 of CP106731.1, read as the reverse complement.
ATGTTATTAAGAAATCAGCTAGAGTACCTTGAGATTCGGCTTTTGAAGAATCAAAAGAAAAGAAAAGAGAATGGTGTATGAGACTTATAGAGAATTCGGCTATGGCTTGGGAGGAACTTGCTTTCGTGTAATATCCTGGATTAGGGCTTATGCACTATTGCTAAATTATATGAAATAACATGTCTTATGTGTTATGAATGTGTTATGTGAATTTTAGAATCTTGAAACATAAGGAAAATGCCTTAGAAAAATATCGAGTTTTAAGTCTAAAAGAGGGAACTGAAGCAAAGTGGCCTTAAGAAAATAAATAAGGGAAATATGACATATAATTGGGCTCAGGTTTGGACTTTAAAACCTGAGTTAAGTGGCTGATAAATAAGTGTTAATAGTAATTGATGTTGGATTACTAAATTAGTAGCAAGTTGGGCTTGCGACCCAAAAATTTTGTAATGCTAAATTGGACATGAGGGTGGCATTACTTAGGGGGATGATTTGGGCCTAGTATGGCCACATGAAGCCCAAAATAATGGGTTAAAATTTTGACACTCCTAAGGTAAGGAGTTGGGCCGGCACCAACGCTAGACTTTAGGAGTTTAAGTTGAGGTCAAATTCTTTTGGAATTTCGCTAAGGTAGGAAAACTAAGTGTTGGTCGAATAGGGGACTCTCAGGCCTAGTAATTTCAAAGAAAAGGAGGAAAACTAAGGCCATTCAACATTCTTTCTTCTCCTTTCTCTCTGCTGAATTCTCTCTGCCATTATTCTTCTTTTTCTTTTCAATTCCCCACAAAGCCGAAAACAAAATCCCCTAGTCTTGCCGAATTTCTCTAAGTTCTATATCTTCCTTTTCTTTCCTTGTAAAACCGAAATAATCTGTGCTTGCCATCATCAATTCTTATTCTTTTGCAAATTCAATCAAAAGCCGAAACTTAAGCAAATAACATCTAGCCACAGCCAAATACTCTATGGAATTCAAGCAAAGGTGTTGTCGACTTCAAGAAAAGATCTTTCGGGATTTTTAAGATTCAAGGTAAGATGATATTCGGCCATAGGCCATCCTTAATGTGTTTAAATGTTAGAAATTGATCTAACATGTAACCATGGGGATTTCGATAGACACCTAAGGCAAGGGATACTTTTCGGGATTTCAAGGATTTAAGGTAAGTGAACCTACTAATCGGCCAAGGGCCATTTGTTGTGATTAATTGTTAGAAATTGATCTAACATGTGCTATAGGGATTTTGACAGTACTACAAGGAAGTGACAGTTTTCGGGATCTAAGATTTACAAGGTAAGTCATGTATGATATTTGGCCAGGGCCTATTTAGTAATTTGGCTATGTTTCTTATTTATTCAAAAGCCGGAAACTAACTAGTTAAGGAATTTGGTGGCTAGCCGATTGCTAGGGTGAACATCACAAAGTTTCAGGATTTGATTTTTAATCCAATCGGCACCAAGGTAAGAATTTGATTACAATAATCCTACTAGGATTTGGATTTATAGCTGAATGGCTTTTCACTAACATGTTAGGGTTGGCCGAATATAGGAACTAGAGGATCTAAAGCTTAGATCGGGATTTTCAGGATTTGAGCAAATTTGATAAATAAACCAGGTGTGTATCCCACACTAAATCTTGATAGATTCTGACTTTAATTTATTATATGTGCTAATATAAAAGTGTAAGATTATGGCTAAGGTACCATGTAATGGTACAAAGTACTCAGTGCGTTTTCCTACTCCTACTATGAGTATGATAAGTTTTGCTATGGCATATACATGAAATTATAAGAATGTGAATAAGGAATATGATATGGTTAATGCATAATTGTATGACATGGGCATATGGGTGATATGTAAAGGGGAAGTGAATTGGTGGTTTTATACCGCAATATAAGTATGTGGTGACTTATGTCACAATATAAGAATGTGGTGACTTTTGTCACAATATAAGTATGTGGTGACTTATGTCACGAATTTATATATGGTGGCTATGCCACGAAATCATAAGAGCGATGAGCACGTCGACTACAGCGACTGCCTTCGATGGTGTGTAGCGGATGGAAGGTTGACTTAGTAGTCCCCACGGTGTGATGGTTGGTACGGGAGACGTGTAGCGGATGGCATCTAGGTTTGGGTTCGGGATTGCATCATAATTTATGTTATTTGATTTTGTATGCCATAATCTGTTGGGCCTTAGTGTTGTGGTTACACATTGAGTCTGCTTGACTCACCCCGTTATGGGAATATTTTTCAGGTGATGATCAGTGATGGACCGGGTCGACAGGAGCTCAGTGGAGGCCATGCAAAGCCCAGAGACTGCTTTGTTTTATTAGTTTTCTTTCTATATTTAAGTTTGAATTATTTCGGGTTTATTTGATGTAATAAGGCCTTCGGTACTAAGTTGTTAAGCATGTTTTTAAATTACTTAGTATGATCCGATTATTATCAAATTAAAGTTAAAAATAAAATTTTCTTAAGTGATAATATTAAATGTTTTAACACCTAAGCGACATGGGTTTTAAAATTCGAGCCCAACCCAAATCAATTACTGATTTCAAAAACACACAAGTTTTTAACAAAGATTCAAACAAGATTTGAATGGATTTTCTTTAGAAGCATGCCAGATCCGATCAGGGCTTGTGGGCCGGGTTTGGGGTGTTTTATTTTGGCTTTTGGAAAGTTTGCAAAAAGAAGAAGAGAAAGGTGAAGAAATCGGCAATGATGGACTTTGAGTAAGGAGTATTCGGTTTTGGCAAAATAAAAGGGAGGAGAGAAATTTTACTAGAGAATTTTGGCAGATGAACAAAAGAAAAAGGAATAATGAAGATTGGCCTCTCTTTCCCCCTCTTGCCGAAATTACTAAGCCTAGAGTCCCTTATTCGACCATCACTAGCATATCCCTTGTTTTCCTCTTTATCTTCTTAAAATTAATCTAAAATAAATCATCCATTTATCCACCACTTAGCCGAAATTATTAAAAGAAGAATGCTTCATCTTAAACTCCTCCCATAGACTCCCCATGCTGTCCATCTCTTCTCCTTATTGCCGAAAAAATAAAAACTTTACTTAGCTTCCCACGCGACTCGAACCTTGGCCCATCTCCACCTACTTGTGGCGTCATTCCCAGGGCCTTAAGTGGCGCCTCCAAGCCACTTTTCCAAGCCCAATTTCATGTCACATTTCCTCTAATATTTCTTTTAAGGCCTTTCTACTTAGCTTCCTCTTTTAGATTTAGAATCTAATACTTTCTAAGGCATTTGTCTACGCACTAAGGTTCACAAAATTCATAATGCACATCCACAACACACATAAGCATGCTATTTCATTTAATTAAGCAATTAATGCATAGGCCATAATTCAGGATATTACAGTTCTACCCCCTTAAAATAATTTCGACCTTGAAATTACTTGGCTAGAATAGGTGGGGGTATTATTGTCTCATCGCTTCTTCTGGCTCCCACGAAGCTTCCTCCGATCCATGATTTTGCCACAACACCTTGACCAAAGGGACCAATTTCTTTCATAGCACTTTCACATCTCGTTCCAGAATCTGAATTGGCTCTTCCTCATAAGACAGATCTGGTCTCAGCTCCACCTCTTCAACCGAAACTACATGAGATGGATCCGATCGTTATCGACGTAGCATGGAGACATGAAATACATCGTGCATCTGCTTCAATTCTGGTGGCAACTCCAACTGGTATGCCATTGGTCCAATTCGCTTTATTACTCGATAAGGCCCTATAAACCTTGGACTTAGCTTCCCTTTTCGACCAAATCTCATCACCTTCTTCCAATGTGAAACTTTAAGGAACACTTGATCTCCCACATCGAATTCTATTTCCCTCCGTTTGAGATCTGTTTACGACTTCTGTCTATCGGATGCCTCCTTTAATCGAGCTCGAATTACACTAACCTTCTTCTCAGATTCTACCATAATTTTTGGCCCCAAAATTTGATGTTCTCCCAATTCCGTCCAACATGTAGGAGTCCGACACTTTCGACCATACAATGCTTCATACGGTGCCATCTAAATACTTGCCTTGATAGCTGTTATTGTATGCAAATTCCGCTAGGGGCAAATATTCTTCCCAACTTCCTCTGAAGTCTATTACATAGCCTCTCAGCATATCCTCTAGCACTTGGATCACCCGTTTAGACTGGCCGTCCGACTGTGGATGGAAAGATGTACTGAAATCCAATCTAGTGCCTAAAGCCTGATATAGAGCTTTCCAAAATCGAGACGTGAACCTCGGGTCCCTATCCGAGATAATTGACATCGGTACTCCATGCAATCTTACAATCTCCGCTACATACAACCTTGCTAACTTCAGAGGAGTAGTCAACTCAAGACAGAATAAAGTCTTGCCGACTTTGTCATCGATCCACTATCACCCATACCGAGTCCTTCTTAGTAGGCGTGAGGGAAGCCCACTAACAAAGTCCATGGTGATTCTCTACCACTTCCACTCGTGAAATTTGTATTGGATGAAGCAACCCTGACGGAACTTGGTGTTCAGCCTTAACTTGCTGACACGTTAAGCATTTGCCGACAAATTCTATAACTTCCCTCTTCAGACCAGGCCACCAAAATGGTTCCCTTAAATCTCTGTACATTTTACTACCTCTGGGATGCATAGCATAAGGGCTACTATGCGATTCCTGAAGAATTCTTTGCCTAAGCTCCTCATCCTTCGGCATACAGACTTTTCCCTTGAAACACAATACTCCTTCATTATTAATACCATAATTTTCCAATTCTCCATTCTGCACTTGTCTCAACTTAACACTTAGATCCTCATCCACCAACTGTCCCTCTTTCACTTCATTCAACCACGTTGGCTTAATTTGTAGCTCTGCCAGCAGACTTCCATCATCATACAAGCTTAGATGTGCAAACATCACCCTCAGATCCATCACTACCTTCCGACTTAAGGCATCCACCACTACATTTGCCTTGCCTGGGTGATATTCTATGGAACAATCGTAGTCCTTCAATAGTTCCACCCACCTTCACTGTCTCAAATTCAACTACTTCTGAGTTAGCAGATACTTAAGGCTTTTGTGGTCTGTGTAGATCACTGACTTTTCTCCATAGAGATAATGCCTCCATACCTTAAGGGCAAAGACCACTGCCGCTAGTTCCAAATCATGTGTCGGGTAGTTAACTTCGTGTGGCCTTAGTTGTCGAGACGCATAAGCAATTACTTTTCCATCTTGTATAAGGACACCTCCCAATCCTGTATGAGAAGCATCATAATATACCATAAAATCCTTCGCCTCCAATTTGAATCAAAGCGGAGCTTCGGTCAAGACTTTCTTAAGCTTCTCAAAGCTCTCCTATTGTTTATCAGTCCATATGAAAGGAACTTTCTTCCTTAACAACTTTGTCGGTGGCGGCTATCGACGAGAACCCTTCCACAAAGCGTCTATAATAGCCTGCCAATCCTAAGAAACTCCAAACTTCCGCCACTGACTTAGGGGGTTTCCAATCCAGAACTGCCTCAATCTTTTGAGGATCCACCCTTATTCCTTCAGCAGATACCACATGTCCTAAAAACGTCACCTCCTTAAGCCAAAATTCACACTTGCTGAATTTGGCATAGAGTTCCTTCTCCCTCAACACTTGCAACACTATCCGGAGATGCTCATCATGCTCCTCTTCAGACTTGGAATACACCAAAATATCGTCTATGAACACAATGACAAACCGGTCTAGATAGGGTTGGAAAACCCGGTTCATCATGTCCATGAACGCGGCTGGGGCATTAGTCAACCCAAACGGCATTACTACGAATTCAAAATGCCCATACCTTGTCCGGAAGGCCGTCTTATGGATATCCACCTCCTTCACCTTAAGCTGATGATATCCGGACCTCAGATCTATCTTTGAGAAAATCGCGGCCCCCTTAAGCTGATCGAACAAGTCATCTATTCTTGGCAATGGATACTTGTTCTTGATGGTCAGCTTGTTCAACTAATGATAATCTATGCACATTCGCATAGTTCGTCCTTCTTCTTTACAAACAAGACCGGTGCTCCTCATGGAGACACACTGGGTCGTATGAACCCACGGTCAAGCAATTCCTGGATCTGAGCCTTAAGCTCAACCAACTCCTTTGGTGCCATTCTGTATGGGGCAATGGACACGGGGTGAGTGCATGCCGTGACAAGTCGATTCCAAACTCCACCTCCCTGTCCGGGGGTATTCTGGGTAATTCCTCCGAAAAACATCCTCAAACTCCCTTACAGTTCTAACTCCACTAACTCCCCCTTCTTTCCCATCCAAAGTACTAATGAAAGCCAAAAATGCCTTGCACCCCTTCCGAACCATCTTATCCGCCTTTAATGCCAAAACTACATTAGACAAGTAGTTTCGTCTTTCTCCTATCATAATTATCCCCTCATCCTCTGGGGTCCTTAACTCCATTCGTTTGGCTGCACAATCCAATACATTTGATGCTCCACTAGCCAATCCATGCCAAGTATCAGATCAAATTCCCGAAGGTAATTCCATTAAGTCGGTAAGAAATACCGCTCCTTGAAGTTCCAAAGGTACTCTCCGAAACATCTTATTCACCACTACAGTTTGACCTAGTGGGCTTACTACAGTCATCTCCTTACTAGAAAGTTCAGAGGCTATGCCTAGTGTTTCAACTACACTACATGCAACATAAGAATGGGTCGAGCCCACATCAATTAAAGCAATATATGGTTTGCCAAAAATAAGAAATGTACCGGTTATGACGTCCGGTGCGTCTCTATCTTCCCTCCGATGAATCGCGTAAACCAAACCTAGTTGTCTGGCCTCTGTGTTACCAACAACTCGACCCGGTGTTCCTCGTCCTCTACCAGGACCATTACCTCTGCCAACCGAACCACGACCTCGCGGTGGCTGCTGTCCTCCTCTTCCCGCCTGGTTAGGTCCTTGATTCACTGGTCGACCCCCTTTGGTTCTCATGGGGCAATCCTTAATCATGTGATCCTTGGACCCACACTTGAAACATCCCCCTGTCTTCTTCCAGCATTCGCCTAAGTGCTTTTTCCCATATTGATCACAAGCACGATACTACCCTCCAAGAGTAGACTTCACGACCTCGCGCCCATCTACTCTAGGCCTCTTTTGCTCATTCCTAGCCATCGTTGATGATCCAAAGCCTCTCTTCTGCCTATTCCGTTTGGAGTTACGCCTTACGGAATCCTTGATACCTCGGCCACTTTAGCCTTTTCCACCAACACAAAGAAACTCCCGCCCTATTATGGGCTATCAATAACCTCGGGTCATCCCTTAGTCATCTTCAAACCGGACACACCGTTCATGCTCAAGAGCCACTATCCTCGAGCATAACGGCTCAAATTTTAGGAATTCAACCGTACTCGACTACGGACTTGTTCCCTTGAACCAACCCCAGAAATGCCTTCCTCTGTGCATCAATGTAATGGGTACCAACATATTTCTTCTGGTATGCCACCTTAGCATAGTCCCAAGTGAGTTCTAGTTGTAACACCATCCCGAACCGTGAGCCACCATTGATATGACTCATCGTGGAGAAGCGAAACCAACCCTTTCACCTTCTCCTCGTCAGTTAAGTCAAGCTCATCCATAATCCGCTTAGTTGCTTCCAACCAATACTCAGTGATACTGGGTGCCACACCTGATATATCACGAAACACCTCAGCTCCGTTGGCTCGAAGTCGTTCAGGTACCAACTTTCGAGCTCCCATGCCTCCACTTGCTCTAGCCACCCTTTCCAAAACCCGCAAAGATCATCTCGTGACCTGCGTCATCCCCGTTGATCCACGATATTCCATATCGGTGGTGGTGGTGGTGGTGGCATTTCATTCTCAGATCCTTGACCCGATCTAACGGGTTCAGACACAGCCATTCGGCCTCTTCCACGGCCACGCACGTTACGACCACGTCCCCTTGAATTCATACTTTCACTTTGCGTTTATCTGATTAAAGAATTTTATGCATTAGTTTGGTTCCACTGATTTATTACGAACAGTTTTATGTTTAGTTGTTCGAGGAAGTAATTCTTTCGATTCATACACATAGAGTCTCACATCATTCATTTAGTCACACACATGAACTTGCGTTCATTACAAAGAAATGTTGTAATTGTCGTTGTTTGTTGTTTTCCACTACCTGGGGTATTTTCGTAATTTTGTCCTACAGGGGTATTTTGGTAATTTTCAAATTAGGGTATTTGAAAATGTTGCAAAATAGAGATTGTTGATATTTTTATAAAATTAGAATACTTGCTAAGTAAATTTTAAGGGTGAAATGGTAATTTTATACACTAGGGGTATTTTTGTAATTTTACAAGCCAGGGTCATTTCGGTAAATTTTCACAAAATATGGTTCCTGGTGACTTTTCAAAATGAGGGTATTTTTAAAGATTTCTAAATTGAGGGTACTTTGGTAGTTTTCCTTTCTAAGGGTATTTTGGTCATTTGTACAAGTTAGGGGTAATTTGGTCATTTTGCAAATCAAGGGTAATTTCGTAAATTTTCCAAATCAAGATGTCTTTGACATTTTGTAAAGTTTTTGGATATTTGTAAAGTAAAAGAATCTTGGGAACAATTGTGGGTAGTTTAGAAATTTTATGAACCAAGGGCATTTTAGTAAATTTTTTTTTCAACCAAGGTATTTAGGTCATTTTAATAAATCGAGAATATTTTGGAAAAGTTTTCTAAATAGTTTTCCTACACATCAAGGGATAATTTGGTGATTTTAAAACTAGGGTTTCTATATAAAAAATATAGCTAGTCCCTTTCGGGTTTTAGTTATTGGGTTTAGCCTGTGGCTGAGTCCTCTTGGTTAGGATGAACCATCACTACGCACCAGGTAGGATTCAAGTGGGTAGGAGGTGAGTCACTAGGACTACTTAAATACCAAGCTCCCATTGAAACCAATCCTAGACATGCACACAACGATTGCCACACCCTAACTCGGTGACTTAGACGCATGTTTGTTTAATTGTGCATTAAAGTTTTATGTAATTCTCATGTTGGGGTAAACTAGCCCTAGGGTTTAATTCCTAGTCCACTAATCTATGTCCCTATATATCCCCACATACGATTCACAGAAGAGCTAGGGGTACTTACCTGGTGGACTTCGGGCCGGAGACTCAGGTGCCATGCCAGAAAAACCTGCTTATTACTTAGAAAAATCCACTTTCAAAAGACAGAAAATGTTTTGGGCCCTAAAAGCCCTCAAGGCCGAGTTTTGAACCGGGCTATGATACCAAACTGAAACACCCCAAACTCGGCCCACAAGCCCTGATCGGATCTGGCATGCTTCTAAAGAAAAACCTTTCGAATTCTATTTGGGCTTTGCCAAAATCTTGTGTGTTTTCGAAAACAGTTGATTTGGGTTGGGTTCGAACTTAAATTTCCGAGTTGATTAGGTGTCAAAACACTTGATATTTATACTTAAGAAAATTTTACTTTTAACTTTAATTCGAAAATAATTATATCATACTATGTAATTTAAAAGCATGCATAAACAAATTAATACTTTGGCCTTATTACATCAAATAAAACCGAAAATAATTCAAAGCTTGGGAATTTAGAAAAAAAAAAAACATAACAATAACAATTGTGCATGGCCAACCCTAAGCTTCTCCCGACCCGGTCCATTACTGAGTGTCACCTGAAAAACAATCCCACAAGGGGTGAGTCAACAGACTCAATGTGTAACCACAACACTAAGTCCTAACAAATTCAGGCATATCAAATCATACATGTACATATATCATTTAAATAATATGATGCAAACCCGAACCCAAACCTAGATAGCCATCCGCTACACATCACCCGTACCAACCTGCACATCGTGGGGACTACTAAGTCAACCCTCCATCCGCTACACACCATCAAAGGCAATCATTGCAATGACGCGTGCTCATCGCCCTTATAAAATTCGTGGCATATCCACGGATATATATATATATATATATATTTGTGACATAAGTTACCACATTCTTATATTGTGACATAAGTCACCACATTCTTATATTGTGACATAAGTCACCACATTCTTATATTGGGGCATAGAACCACCAATTCACTTCCCCTTCATATATCACCCATATGCCTATGTCATACAAAATATGCAATATTATGCTTTATTCACATTCTTATATTTGCACTCATGTGCCATAATAGATCGTATTGTATTCCTAGTAGGAGTAGGAAGACGTACCTGAGTACTTTGTACCATCGCATGGTAACTTAGCCATATTTTTCACATTTTTCTTATCACATGCATTAAAGTAAAGCCATAATCTATTAAGGTTTAGTGTGGGGTACACACCTGATTTACTTAGTGCTTAATTGAATTCCCGAAAACTCGATCTAACGCTTTAGATCTTAGTTCCTATATTCGGCCATTATTAGACATATTAGCAAAACCTATTCGGCTAGTTAATTAAATCCCGAAGGACTATCGAAACCAAAACTTACCTTGTTGCCGATTGGATTAAAATCAAATACCGAAACTTCGTGATCTTGCCCCCTAGCAATCGGCCAACACTAGATTAATTGGCTCGGTTAGTTTTCAACTAAAAAATGAATAAAAAACAGATCTAAATACCACAATAGGGCCTTGGATGAATGTCAGATTCACTTACCTTTGTGAATCTAAAATCCCGAAAACCACCTCCTTCTTTAGAAACTGTCGAAATCCCTATATGCCATATGTTAGTATCGGCTTTATACAATAATCCATAAGATTGGCCCTTGGCTGAATACCATACTTGCTTAACTTGATCTCTTCAAATCTCGAAAGGCTCCTTTACGGCTCCCTAACGTTGGCTACACAAAAAGAATGCATCACTATGGGCCTTACACACATTGGCCATCCCTAAGACCGAGGTTAAACATGGCTTTCGGCATCTTTGAAAGAATAAGAACCCAAACCGATTGCTTAAGGAGGAGATCACTTACCCTTATGGTGAAATTGTTTGCTCTTTGTTGAATCCACGAGAGATTGGCTATGGGCTAGATTTTATTCAATGGATTCAATTTTGATGTTATTAAGAAATCGGCTAGAGTACCTTGAGATTGACTTTTGAAGAATCAAAAGAAAAGAAAAGAGAAGGGTGTATGAGACTTATAGAGAATTCAGCTATGGCTTGGGAGGAACTTGCTTTCGGCTTTTGGAAAGTTTGCAAAAAGAAGAAGAGAAAGGTGAAGAAATCGACAATGATGGACTTTGAGTAAGGAGTATTCGGTTTTGGCAAAATAAAAGGGAGGAGAGAAATTTTGCTAGAGAATTTCGACAGATGAACAAAAGAAAAAGGAAGAATGAAGATTGGCCTCTCTTTCCCCCTCTTGCCAAAATTACTAAGCCTAGAGTCCCTTATTCGGCCATCACTATCATATCCCTTGTTTTCCTCTTTATCTTCTTAAAATTAATCTAAAATAAATCATCCATTTATCCACCAATTAGCTGAAATTATTAAAAGAAGAACGCTTCATCTTAAACTCCTCCCATAAACTCCTCATGCCGTCCATCTCTTCTCCTTATTGCCTCAAAAAATAAAAACTTTACTTAGCTTCCACGCGTGACTCGAACCTTGGCCCATCTCCACCTACTTGTGGCGTCATTCCCAGGGCCTTAAGTGGTGCCTCCAAGCCACTTTTCCAAGCCCAATTTCATGTCACATTTCCTCTAATATTTCTTTTAAGGCCTTTCTACTTAGCTTCCTCTTTTAGATTTAGAATCTAATACTTTCTAAGGCATTTGTCTATGCACTAAGGTTCACAAAATTCATAATGCACATCCACAACACACATAAGCATGCTATTTCATTTAATTAAGTAATTAATGCATAGGCTATAATCCGGGATATTACATTATTGCACAATAGTCCCCTCATTTGAAAGCTTAAGCTTTAGGGGTTTCAAAAGTACAACTATTACTAAGAAAATCGTCAAGATCACTTCCTAAAATTGGAGGAGAGCTTGCGGAAAATTTTTGTGCTTTCAACCCTCTATTTGCTTGCAGAAATTGGTGGAGAAAGATGAAGAGAAAGATGATACTTTGACTTAATTTTGTCCATCTTTGTCTCCCATCTTTGTCTTATGAGCCCATGACCCATCAAGCAATTAAAAGGGATAAATTGCATTTTAAAATACTTTAGTTTAACAATCTATGGCTATTTGGTACCCCTACCTTAAAAATAGAACTTTTGCATCTCATGCGATTTAGTCCTTTTTCTCAATTGGTCATGCTATTAGTAAAATTAAGGCACCAAAATTTCTATATAATCATATAGTGACACCACAACACATAAAATAGTACTAAAATGATTCTCCTCAGCCTCAAATTAGTGGTTCTGAGACCACTATTCCGACTAGCCCCAAATTCTGGCTGTTACAACTCTCCCCCCTTAGGGATTTTTTGTCCTCAAAAATTTTACTAGTAATAAGGTTTGGATATTGGTTTCTCATACTCTCTTCTCGTTACCATATAGCTTCTTCTATTCCATGCCTTTGCCACAAAACTTTCACTAAGGCAATACTTTTATTTTTCAGTTGCTTGACGTCCCAGCCAAGATCTTGATTGGTTCTTCACCATAAGTCATGTCAGGGCGGATCTCTATTTCTGATGGAATAATTATATGTGAAGAGTCTGATCTGTAGCGTCGCGGCATTGATACGTGAAAAACATCATGTATCCTCTCTAATTCTGATGGCAACACCAAACGGTAAGCTACCGTCCCAACTCTCTCAGTAATCTCGTAAGGTCCAGTAAAACGTGGACTTAATTTGCCTTTACGACCAAATCTGAGAACTTTTCTCCACGGTGATACTTTCAAAAAGACTTTATCCCCAACTTGGTACTCGATCTCTTTTCTCTTTAAATCTGAATAGGATTTCTATCTGTTTGAGGTATCTTTTAAACATTCTCGAATTACTTTCACTTTCTCTTCAGCTTCTTTAACCAAATCAACTCCGTGAATTTGGTTCTCCTTGAGTTCAGTCCAAAATAAGGGAGTTCGGCACTTATGCCCATATAGGGCCTCATAAGGTGCCATCTTTAAGGTCGACTAAAAGCTATTATTATAGGCAAATTCTACCAATGGGAGAAACTTTTCCCAACTACCTTGGAATTCCAAAGCACAACATCTAAGCATGTCCTCGAGTACTTGAATTAACCTTTCTGACTGACCGTCAGTCTGAGGGTGAAAAGCTATGCTAAAACTCAATTTTGTACCTAAAACTTCTTGTAGCTTCTTCCAAAATCTGGACGTGAATCACGGATCTCTATCTGATATGATCGATAAGGGTACTCCATGAAGTCTTACTATTTCTGAAACATACAAGTTTGCCAACTTGTGTAACATCCGGATTTAGGGGCTTGGCATCTTTTATGTTTTTCTGTGTTTGTTGAGTTATGCCTATTGTTTGGATGTGTTTGGGGGCCTCGAGAAGGCACGGGGTTAAGCTGAAGCCTTGGTGTCACAAGGGGTAGGACTTAAGGGGTTTTAGTTGCGTTTGGTGTCACAAGGAAGTGCAGTGGTAGAGTGGCAAGGGGACACCACTTAGCATTCAAGGAGGTGGTGTCATAAGGAGAGGGTGAGAGGTAGAGGGTTCGAAACTCTCAAGTAGCAAGGGAGTAGTTTTTTGGCTCAAGCAAGGGAGATGGTTGGATGATAATCAAACTCTGGAGGAGAGAGGTAAGACCTAGTCAAATATTTCAAATGGATGGTGGAGAGGGGTTTAGGGAGTTTAAACTATTCAAATTAGTTTGAATAGGTGGAGGAGAGGGAATCAAGGAGATTTTCAAGGGACGGCATGGTGTTTGAGGTGAGTAGGGGGTTGCTAGCCAAAATTGTGAGGTGTATGGGAGGGGTGTAGCTTTCGGTTTTGGTGGGAGGAGAGGGTGCCAAATTTTGATGGGTCAAGTAGCTAGTGGTGTGTGAGATGCTTTCTTTTCTTTTGGCATTTTTTTTAAGTGTGCCCTTCTTCTAGTTACCTTATTCTCTTTTGCCGTAGGTGCCTAGCCAATTCCCATCATTTTCATTACTTGGACCTATAGCCAAAACTAAGAAGACCAAGTGTGCATATTTCTTTTCATATTCTTTTCTACTCATTCTCAAAAACTCCATAACTGAATGCACATTTGTCCTTTACAATCTTTGAGTTCTTTTCTTTCCATTTGCTTCCTTTAAACTGAAACCACTGTTCTTCTCTCCCTATTTTTCCCTTATCATTCTTTTCCCTCCAACTTCTTCACTTTTCAGTGTTACTTGGTGTTGTCGACACTCCCAAACCTCCATCAAGGTTCTCTTGTTTCATTTTGGCTTTTTCATTTTAATCTCTTCCATTTTTG